>CM075616.1:1205000-1918710 GCA_037962945.1 Sarcoramphus papa | reverse complement strand
GGCTGGGTGAGGATTGCTGTTGACTTTGTTTGTTGTGCTGGAGCTTGTGCGGGGGTTGTCTCCCGGGGCGATTCGGGCTGTTTAGAGGGGAGGGTCAGAGAACAGTTTAATGTAAAATACCAGCTTTGGGAGTTGGGGATAGAGGTTTAAATCCTCTTTTTCTGAGTAAGCGAGTGTGGTGGTGCTTGGTGGAACTCTAAGGAGGAGTGTAGTCTTCATTCTTTGGTTTACAAGACCAATGTTTTTTGTAAACTATTAGAGTATTTTTAGTAGAGTATTTTGTTTTCTAGAGCTCCCAGGATGGGGAAGAGGATTAGGAGGATGGCGAAATAAGTGAGGGAGGCTAGCTGGCTGCTGATGATGAATGGGTGTTCTACTGGTTGGCTGCCCACTCATGTTAGGATGGAGAGGTTGGCAACTAGGATTCAGAATAGGAGTTGGGAGAGGGGGCGGAAGGTTATTGTGCGTTGGTGGATTGGTGGAGAAGAGGGATTAGAAATAGGATTAATACAGAGGTGGCTAGGGCTAGTACTCCTCCCAGTTTGTTGGGGACTGAGCATAGGATGGCATATGCAAATAGGAAGTATCAGTCTGGCTTGATATGAGGAGGTGTGGCTAGGAGGTTTGCTGGCGTGAAGTTTTCTGGGTCTCCTAGTAGGTTGGGTGAGAATAGGGCTGGGGTTGTTAGTGGGAGGAGCGTGAGTGTAAACCCTAGAATGTCTTTTAGGGAGAAGTAGGAGTGAAATGGGATTTTGTCGTAGTTTGATATGATGCTTAGGGGGTTGTTTGAGCCTGATGCGTGTAGGAAGGGTTAGGGAGATGGGTGGAAGATGGAAAGATTGATTTTATTAATGTAATTTAAGTGTTGATGATACGTGAAAAAAGTGTGAATAAAATTTGTGACGATAATACAATGGGTGTTTAGTTGAAAAGTCTCTAGTGTTGTTTGAAAAGTCAGAGGAAGTGTAAAAGTAAGAAATTATGTCCTACAAGCATTCACTAAATAGCAGCCTAAATAAGAGTCTGTGGACACACCATAACCAAATGGAAGACGAAGTGCATCAGTGTTAAAATGATTCCCCATATACTCCAACCGTCTCATTCAGTAACTCCTGAGGACCAAAATCAGGCCGCAACACATTGTATGCTCAGGTCTTAGATTGTTATCTCCTCGGTGCACTGGAAGGGCAGCCTGAAGACGCCCTAAAAAAAAAGGGAACCAAAAGTGCTAACTAAGGCTATCTAGATGCCACGATCACGGGTGAGATGTTGATATATAGCCTACCAGATATTTCTGTGAAGAGAAAGGTGAGAGGACTAATCAAGGAAATGGCCCTGATATAGGAACCAGAGGCACAAAAGTGCAAGTCGTGCGAAGGGTTTAGGGAGAATGAATGATCCTGAAGCTAGTCATGTAGGATCTTATATGCGGCGGGTTGCTGATTTCACCTGAGAAATACGATTAATAGATAACCTGGTACTTCAGCTAGGGGTACGGCTAGAAGTGATGGAGCTGCTTGGCCTGACACCATTCAGGATTTGTGTTCAAGCACTGTCATATCCACTGGGAGTGGGGCATGTACAGTATGGCTTGGTTTTAGTACAGGGAGTGTAATTGCTCCTAGAATCATTAACTGTTTTTTCCTTGAAAGCAGGATGTGGGGATAAGAGGATATGCCCATCTACATGTTAATGGACATAGTACCTACATTAAATGTATTCCTTAGAATAACGTAATGTAATGGGGTAAATAGATTAATGTACAATTATACATGGAGGGGGGTGGGGGGCGTAGGGGGGTGTGCTTTATTTGTGATGTTCCTGTGATTGAGGTTTGTCAGCCTGGGGCTGCAGTCCCCTCATCACTGATGGCACCGCCCCCTCAACCTCTTCGCCACTGCCTGGGGGGTGCTGGGGCTGGTCCGCCCCCCAAGGCCCCACCCTCTGAGGACCCAGGCATCCGGCCTCCCCTCCCTCTCCACGACCCCGGCGCCCAGAGCGGCTGGAACCAACCCAATAAAGCGAGCAGGTGGCAGTGGTGGTGTCTGCGTGATGGTGTGATGTCATAGTGATGCAGCACCTGGGGCAGTGATGTCAGAGGTGGCAGCACTTGGAATTGCGGCTGCATAACTAGGAACTCCCCAGTGCTCATGGGGCAGGGTACTGGGGGCTGTGATGTCACAGCAATGAGGGCAGCAGGGGCAATACCGTCATGGCCCCAGGGGTGTCGGGAACTGTGAGGTCATCAGCGGTTAGGTACCGGGACAAGTGATGTCACAGCGAGACCAGGGGCTACGGTGCTGTAGCCCAGAGGACCTGTGGACCACGAGGTCAGAGCTAGGTCAGTACGGGGGGGGGGGGGGGGGGGGCTGTGATTTCACAGCGGCACAGCTACCCCCGTATCATGTAATCAGGTGGAAGTGACCTCATAATACCCGACCTTGCACACTTGCCTCTGGCCTATCCGGTACTGGGGTGGGGGCTGCCAGGGGAGCATCAGGCCAGATCTGGCAGCCCGCAGGAGCCTCTGGCCCCTCTCCCACGTGGTTTCCCTTGCTCCAGTCTCCCCAGTCACTGCCCTGCGGATCCCCCACGACCTGTGGGCTCGCTCTGCGCATTGCGCTTGTTAGGAAGGGGTTCAATAAACAGGCAGGACGGACTGTGCTGGTCATGCCTAGGGCATGGCATGACCAACCAGCAAGCTGTTTTCGTCTGACGGACCCTTTTTATCCCTCTGTTTTCCCCTACTTGTTCCTCCTTGAACCCCCTAGATCCTTCCCTTTGGTTCCTCCCCAAAACATCTTGCGCAATGCTAAGACATTGATCCCCAGCACCCCGTGAGGTGTCCCGTCGGCACGCCGGCAGTTACTCATCACAACAAGTTTCGTACCTGGACCGCGGAGCTGATGCTTTTCCCAGGACAGCCCTGGCAGGAGCCTGGGCGGGCTGCACCTTCCTTTGAGTCTGTAATTTGGGTTCCTGCCTGCTGCTGTGCCCCTGCCCTCCTCTGGGCTTATGAAGACGGGTGGGACGATGAGTCCTGTGGTGGGACAGGAAGAAGGTGCTGCAGGGTATTTTTTTGGGGGTGTCCTCCACCTGCTGTGCTCCATTGTGGGTGTGCAGACAAGATTTTATCACACAAGTTGACATCCCCCTGCAATTCCAGGTATAACTTCCATCCTCTCTCCTCAGGCAGCCCTTCCCAGCCATCCCTTCTACCCCGGGGGGACGTGCTCCTGCAGCAGGAGGCTTGGTGCTGCTGCCAGGTGCCCCCTAAGGGTCTTGTAGGTTCCTGGTGCGCAGCCAGCCTGAATTGTACCTTAAACGTGAACAGCAAACGGGCTGCTGCTCCTGGACTTGGAGAATTATCATGTCAACGAGGCGTGTTTACATGGTAGCGCCTGTCCCCATATCATGAAGGTTTCCATCCCTACAAACCCAGTGTCTCCATGGAAGCCGCTCTGCAGCGCAACGGTGCATGACACTGGTGCTCGCAGGGCTGTCCTTCCCCATAGGTCCCTGCCCCAACCCATATTTCTTGATCACAGCAAAGGGGTCCTGCCCTCCAAATCGAAATCCCATACCTCCCAGCGCGCCACCCACTGCCCTGCCTAACTTTCCCCCAGCCCTTGGCACATCGATACTGGTACACAGATACTGGCACAGACCCATACACTCACCAGGTCACACAAATCAAAATATGTATGGGCTGCGCAAACCCAATTACTAAATTTTAATGAGCACAGCTCTGGTGGCTGCAGGGGCTGTCATTCCTGTCGGTTCCCTGCTCTGAGCCATATTTCCTGATACCAATAAAGTTTTGCACTTCAAACTCCATACCTCCCGATGCACTACCCCGTCCTGTACATAACCTCCTCGCACCTCTTGACCCATAGCATACAGATGCAGCTATGGAAACGGATGCAGCTATGGAAACAGCCATGAATATAAATATATGTGTATCTATACCTTACAGACCATTTTCATTGCAGAGTGCAGATGCTAACTTTACCATTTCTCTCCCCAAAGTTGCCTGCAGCATATTAGTCGCTTTCACAGAAGATCACAAGCTGCCTGCAGTCTTGTGGCTGCTTGGGGACAGTGAGTGCAGGCAGAGCTGCTTGCTGTTTCCTAACATTCCTCCTCCACCGACAATCTGCACTGCCTGCGTGCCGCAGGGAGCAGACAACGGGGCATCTGACAGTTTACCCCAAAGTTCTCAGGGCAATTGGCCACAACCACAGTCGGGTCAGGCTTTGGCTGCCTGGGCAGGTTTAGCACAATTAAAGCAGGAGCATCAGGTGAGCTACAGCCCCGGTCTGAACAGGGCACAGCGATGGAAAGGGGTGTTTCAGGTGACGCGAGAGGTCCCTGTGCCTGCAGGGGTGGGTGAGGGTGCCTGGGTGGGGTGTACCAGCCCTGTTGGCCAAGCTGGCCCCACACCCCTGGACCTGTGCAGGTAACGACCCTGCCCTTAGTGGCGGAGCCAGGGTCAGCCTGGCCCCTGTGCTGGGAGTGAGCCTTGCGAATTGACTGCAGGTGTTAGAAAGGGCATGGGGGAGGTGGTTCAGGTGAGAGGATGCATTTCAGGCATCCCTGACATGACCTCTCCTCCCTGCACAAGAAGGGGAACAGTCTGAGCTCCAGATGGGCAAAGATGCATGCAGGAGGCACCCAAGCTACAGCAGTTGTTGGAAGAAAGACCGGAGAAGCACAAAAGGGACTGAAAAAAGCAGGACATCCTCTCAAACACATGACCAGGAGATGGGCAAAACCTACACGAAGGTTAGGTGTCGGGGAGAGGAGCCTGCCAGCTCTTTTTTGAAGGCGGGGGGACAACAGCATCAAAATGTCAAGGATGAAGAGGAAAGATGGAGAAGAAAGAAAACCAGCCCACTTCAGTGTGGCCTTCTCTTGCCAAAGAGCTCTCTGGCCACGTCCCCTTCACTGCTGCAGCTATGAGCCACCAAGGACCACAGCCATTGGTGTGAACCGGGGGCACCAGCTCCATGGAAATATGGTAGTGGTGCGGTGCCCCCCCGGCCACGTTGCGATGTCAGAACCAGCTGATATTATGTTCTTGTGCAGTGAGTTGGGACAATCTGGTACTTTCTTATCCTGGCTATGGTACAGTGAGTTAGGATGATTAGGCACTCCCTAACCGTACCTGAAACTCCTGCTGCTTGGATCATTGCCTGCCTTGGAGGATGCCAAAATTACCTGACAAGAATGATGGCCGGTATGGAAATACACTGACCAAAGTCAATCATCTCACAATCCTATAAATAGTGATCCTAAGTGAGACCCTTTGAGCTCTCCAGGATTGCAGCAGGCTGTGACCCAGTATCTCCCTGAACTGGGACGCCTCTCAGGGTAGATTTCATAAGGATTTTTAAGTAGTAGATGTTGTGAGGATTTCAAAGAGTACATTTCCCAATGATTTCCAAGATCGTCTGCTGACAGATGCTGACAAAGAAGGAGTCAAAGATCGTCTGCTGACAAACGCTGATGAAGGAGAATAGTGAGTAATTCACTACAATTAGATTTCACAAGGTTTTTAAAGATCATTTGGTACCAATACTTTATTACAATTGGCCAAGAGAGAAGAATCTCAATCACAGGTTAACGTCTCTGTCTCTGTGTGTGTTTGTGCGTGTGTGCAATTTGATTTGGAAATGTTGTAGTGCTCATAGCAAACTTTATTAAATCACTCTGATAACTGGCTGATGATTAAGTCTTGTTAAAAATCATATAACCTAATCTTGTGATTTATCATAACAGTGCGTGGCAGGTGCACCTGCCCCGATAAAGGCCAAAACTTCTCAACCGCTGGAAGGAAAGAGTTAAACTAGAAGCCGCGGTTTGGGGGTCAAGCGGGCCAGCAGAGTGCCCCAAGTCACGTGCCCCAGCTACCCGAGCCTGCCAAAAACACCTCAACCAGTGAAACCCCTCGGTTAAGAGAAGTTTCCAGACCGCTGACCATATACGACCAAAGCCCCGATCCGACCTAGGGTAGAAGTGGAGCCCGTCCAGAGGGCAAATCGAGCCAGTCCTCCTCGGGGCAGCGGGTCTGCAGTCGGGGACTCTCCCCGTGGGTTGGGATGCTGCCCACGGAAACTCCTGCAGGTTGAGAGCCTCGCCTTATCGGTGAGTGACTGTGCATTTTGAGTCATCATTCTAAGCTTAGATTTGGTTACAGTTTGTGTAGTACTAGTTCCCAACTGACATCCTGAACCTGTAAATAAGTTGTGTTCATCGCAGTGTTATGACCTAATATTCCTGTTTAATCTGGCCATTATACCTCAATACAACATAACATTCCTGTTCAATTTGACGGTTACATTTTGATATCATTAAAGAAAATTGACTTTTAAAATACATCGTGTATTGGGTTTGTGTGGCAAGGTTTTGGTGGCGGGGAGGCTACAGGGGTGGCTTCTGTGAGAAGCTGCTAGAAGCTTCCCCTATTCCGATCAAGTTAGTGCCAGCGGGTTCCAAGACGGACCTGCCGCTGGCCAAGGCCGAGCCAACCAGCAACAGTGGTAGCACCTCTGTGATAACATATTTAAGAAAGGCAAAAGAAGTTACAGGGGAGTGGCAGTTGCAGCCAGAGAGAGCGGAGGGAGAAGATGGGAGAGAAACAACTCCGCAGACACCAAGGTCAGTGAAGAAGGAGGGGCAGGAGGTGCTCCAGGCGCCGGAGCAGAGAGAGATTCCCCTGCAGCCCGTGGTGAAGACCATGGTGAGGCAGGCTGTCCCCCTGCAGCCCATGCAGGTCCACGGGGGAGCAGATATCCACCTGCAGCCTGTGGAGGACCCCACGCCGGAGCAGGTGGGTGCCTGAAGGATGCTGTGACCCCGTGGGAAGCCCGCGCTGGAGCAGGCTCCTGGCAGGACCTGTGGCCCCGTGGAGAGAGGAGCCCACGCTGAAGCAGGTTTGCTGGCAGGACTTGTGACCCCGCGGGCGACCCACGCTGGAGTAGTCTGTTCCTGAAGGACTGCACCCCATGGATGGGACCCATGCTGGAGCAGTTCGTGAAGAACTGTAGCCCGTGGGAAGGACTCAGTTGGAGAAGTTCATGGAGGACTGTCTCCCGTGGGAGGGACCCCACGCTGGAGCAGGGGAAGAGTGTGAGGAGTCCTCCCCCTGAGGAGGAAGGAGCGGCAGAAACAACGTGTGATGAACTGACCCAAACCCCCATTCCCTGTCCCCCTGCGCTGCTCGGGGGGGGAGGAGGTAGAGAAAATAAGGAGTAAAGTTAAGCTTGGGAAGAAGGGAGGGGTGGGGGGAAGGTGTTTTAAGATTTGGTTTTATTTCTCATTATCCTGCTCTAATTTGACTAGTAATAAATTAAACTAATTTTTCCCCAAGTCGAGTCTGTTTTGCCCGTGACGGTAATTGGTGAAGTGATCTCCCTGTCCTTATCTCGACCCACGAGCCTTTCATTTTATCTTCTCTCCCCTGTCCAGTTGAGGAGGGGGAGTGATAGAGCGGCTTTGGTGGGCACCTGGCATCCAGCCAGGGTCAACCCACCACACTTCGCTATCTGTCTAGTGTTTCTGCGACACAGTGTTAATAAATCTTAAACTGCTGCTACCTCAAAGTCACGTAGGATCCATAATCACTCATTTCCCGACAAATTGGCATAGTAATTTAACAGGAGATTTTTCCTTACCCCTCTGTATCCCTTCTATTAGGCATAAACCATTGTCCAAGTCTGAGACTAAGTCTGGATCCAGCTGCACCTTCTCAGAGAGGAGTCTAGGAGTTTAGAAAGCAAGGGGGTCCATTTTGAACCTGTGACTCAATGGGACGTCTTCCGTACCCTTGTTTTAATTCCATTACACATAAACAGTTGACCAAGTCTGAGACTAAGATTGGATCTAGCTGCGCCTAAGCTCCATTATGAGTTTAGAAAGCAAGGGGGTCCATTCTGAACCTTGTGACTCAATGGGAGGGTCTCCCTTATGCATTTCTAGTCTCTGTGTAAATCACTGTAAATTGATTCTATCTTGATTTTCCTTTGTACGTTCCTTCCATGTAGTAATAGAGTGAACCTTGCCATCAAACTTTAAGTCGCGCTTTTACAAATTCATATTAAAATCACGTTTGCTAATACCTTTGACAGTGATTCTTTAAGTGATCTAAACCACTTCTTTTGTGACAAGTGTGTGGTTGCAGCAAAGTTAGATGCGTTAAGGGCTCGCGTGTTGCCACCTTGGCAAGATGGGACACAGAGCAGCCTGTGGCTCCTGGGGGAATGGCCCTTGCAGGCTGGGAGCTCACTTGGCCCTAAGAAGCTGGAGGAATCGCAGCCTTGCTTGCAACACTAGCAGAATGAGTGCTGGGATCTGGTGGAGAAGGTACTGGAGGTGGAGAAGCATAGAATCATATGCTTGGGTTGGAAGGGACCTTAAAGGCCATCTAGTCCAACTCCCCTCTGCCATGGGCAGGGCCATCTTCCACTAGATCAGGTTGCTCAAAGCCCCTGTCCAACCTGACCGTGAACACTTCCAATAATGGGACATCCACAACGTCTCTGGGCAACCTGCTCCAGTGTCTCACCACCCTCACCATAAAACATTTCTTCTTTATATCCAATCTAAACCTTCCCTCTTTCAGTTTAAAACTGTGGGCCCTTCTCCGGTCACTACAGGCCCTACTAAAAAGTCTCTCTTTGTCTTTCTTATAAGCCCCCTTTCAAATATTGAAAGGTCGCAATAAGGTCTCCCCAGAGCCTTCTCTTGTCCAGGCTGAACAACCTCAGCTCTCTCAGCCTTTCTCCATAGCAGAGGGGTTCCAGCTGTCTGATCATTTCCGTGGCCTGCTCTGGACCTGCTCCAACAGGTCCATGTCTTTCCTGTACTGAGGACTCCGGAGCTGGATGCAGTACTCCAGGTGGGGTCTCACCAGAGCAGAGTAGAGAGAATCACCTCCCTCAACCTGCTTGCCACGCTTCTTTTGATGCAGCCCAGGATACGGTTGGCTTTCTGGGCTGTAAGCACACATTGCCAGCTCATGTCCAGCTTTTCATCCACCAGTACCTCCAAGTCCTTCTCAGCAGGGCTGCTCTCAATCCCTTCATCCCGCAGCCTGTGCTGATACCAGGGGTTGCCCCAGTCCAGGTGCAGGACCTTGCACTTGGCCTTGTTCTGCCTCATGAGGTTCACATGGGCCCACCCCTCCAGCCTGTCAAGGTCCCTCTGGGTGGCATCCCTTCCCTCAAGCAAATCAACTGCACTGTTCAGCTTGGTGTCATCTGCCACAAGAAGACTCGTGGCATCCTGCGGGCAGCCAACACTGAGCTGCAAGAAGAGAAATATGGCTGGCATGGCCATATTCTGCTCAGGGCTGGCACGTGGGTCCTGGGGGTTGTCCACAGCACCTAGGTCTCCACCAGGAGACTGGACTATCAGTCAGTCTCCTAAATGCCCATTATGGCAATCTCTTACTGCTGGGACCTGGCGGAGAATAAATATAGATGCAATAAGTAACTATTCAAATAGGTAAAGAATAAGTAGACCATAAAGGGCACTCTTTGAGGCAGAGCTCTGAAGAGACATTTATGAGTCCTTCAAGAGGTGTCTTGTGTCAGGAGAAGCTGCCTATGGTAGCCTGGTACGAGCAAGGCTGCCACAGCTTCATGGCCTCAAAGTCCAACAAGCAGTGAGGCTTGGACATGTATGGGGTTTACCTGGCAAGGTTTGGATAGGGGGCTGCAGGGATGGCCCCTGTGAGAAGAGACCAGGGGCTGCTCCCCTGTCAGAGTCAGTTCCAGCTGACTCCAAACCAGACCCACCACCAGGACCCACAGCCAGACACAGAGTCAGGAGGAGACCCAGGAGTCCTGGCTGCCCCACTGCCCCTGAGCCACTTAGGACCACCCATCCAGGCTCTTGCTGCAGCCACCAGCCCTGCCCAGCCGCCTCCCAACAGGTCCCAGGGCTTCCAGGGCTTGGTTCGGGGTTAACGATCTCTATGCCAACAGCCATGAAATAGCTCCTGAAGACCTTACCCTCAGGGGCAAAAGCCCCAAGCTTGACCAGCCTGTGCAGACCGTGCCTGCAGCAGTCAGTGAGCAAGATGTCCCTCTTGGCTCCCCCTCGCTCGAGGTCAGCACCTGCAGCACCAGGACAACGAGGCTCTTCTGGCTCTGATGAAGGATCTCCTCACCACCCTCCTGAGCAGCCCCAGGATGTGACAGCCAGGACACCCCACAAATAACCCTCCCAGGTGCTGCTGGGTGAGACCCCATGGCAGAGCTTGGGGGCAGCTCCTGCTCCGACCCCGCAGCCACAGGATGGGACAAGCCACAGGGTGGTGACCGTCAGCCCTGCTCAGGTTCTGCTGTCCTGGGACTCTTGGGTCCCCCCAGCCCCCGGGGAACCTGCCCCTGCAATGGGACCCTTCCCATTAAAGACATGAAACACAGCAGGGTGAGAGACAAACTCCTCATGTCAAAGCCAGCAGTAACTGAGGGCACACCTGGAGAGGTGGAACCACCACCAAAAAGTAATTAACACCATCATCCTGGATGAATGGTGAAGAGCAAAGTCCCACAAGGCTCGGTGCTGGCATATGCCCTCAAGTCCTCCTTCACACAACCCTGCTGCTCCTCTGAGTGTGTTTGGTGGTGGTAACCATTTTACCCTCAAAGACGGTAAAACAAACTGACAGCAAACAGGTTCACCAGCTACTCAGCACCATGGCACAGACCCACTTTGAGCTCGCAAGTCCTAAAACCTCCAGCTGCTGGAGACAGGGAGAGGCTGGCAGATTGAAAAACAATCCTTCTGTGCTTTCCTTTAAGTATTTTAAATTAGGTACAGTAATTTTATTTGGAAGAGAGTTTTTCAGTTTGTGCCACGCAGAAAAAGAATGCCGTGACCAAGCATTGTTCTTCCAGATGCAATATTCTGGATATGCTGTCTTCCATACAGATCAATGGAAGAGTGAGCAAAAGATGTCACATGCAATACAGCAAGTAGGAACAAGTACACAGATGCACACAAATATACATACACGCACACGCTAATAAAATCAAAGGAGATGGACGATGTGGTTTTGTTTCATTGTTAAGCTGCATAAAGGCTTGTGAAACCTGCCCTGGGGGTTTGTCCTGGTTTCGGCTGGGACAGAGTTAACTCTCTTCTTAGTAGCTGGTACAGTGCTGTGGTTTGGATTTAGTGTGAGAATAATGTTGATAACACACTGATGTTTTAGTTGTTGCTAAGTAGCGCTTATCTTAAGTTGAGGATTTTTCAGTATCCCATGCTCTCCCAGCAAGCAGGTGTGCAAGAAGCTGGGAGGGAGCACGGCCAGGACAGCTGACCTGAACTAGCCAAAGGGATATTCCATACCATAGAACGTCATGCCCAGTATAGAAACGGGGGGGGGGGGGGGGGGGAGTTGGCCGGGAGGGGCAGATCGCTGCTTGGGCATCGGTCAGCAGGTGGTAAGCAATTGCATTGTGCATCACTTGGGTTTTTTTTTCCTTTTTTTTTTTCCCCTCTTCTTTTTTGTTATATTCCTTTTCGTTACTATTATTATTATATTTCACTATTATTATTGTTAGTATTATATTTTACTTCAGTTATTAAACCATTCTTATCTCAGCCCACGAGTTTTACCTTCTTTCCCGATTCTCCTCCCCATCCCACTGGGAGCGGGGGAGGTGGGGAGTGAGGGAGCAGCTGCATGGTGCTTGGCTGCTGACTGGGATTAAACCACAACAGGGTTTCAACATCATAGCCACTCTGACCTCCAGTTCCTGGAGCAGTCACAAAGAAAATGGGATCGCAACAGCTGTAGGAAATGAGAAACTTCATGCTACTTAAATTTCGCTAAAAAGGAATTCAATTCAGTAGCAAGTGGAGAGCCAATATGTAGTCTTACCAGGAATAAATGTTTTTTAAATCAATTTTTAAATAATTTAATTGGTTTAGAGAATTACCATTAAATACCTTTAAGATCATAAAAGACTGAACTGAAAACGCTTAGTCAGACTATGAAAAGACCAACTTTGAATCCCATTACTTCTGCACTACCAGAACACGCAGATACACACAACGTGACACACGGCATCGTTACCCTGTAACGCAACTTGGTTCTTAAGAAGCATGGCTAAATGTCCACCCAGTGAGCTACTGTGTAAGCATTAGTCTAAAGACCCCATGTTCTGCACCTTTGAAGATGCCAACACAAAATGCATAAAACTTGCATCAAGAATCATGATACGTCATGTGCAATGCATTACCAGCATAAAGAGACCCCAATGAGCAATGTTGTGCATAAATACGATTTAGGCTCTTCAGTCACCACAGAAACCAAAACTAATACAATGTTGGACAGTTTGGAAAAAATATTGAATTCTAGCTATATTGATAATTTATTAATGCAAAATAAGTAATAGGAGATTGCAATGCCAAAGCATCTACTCAATACCTGAAACAGCATTTTCCCTTATGGGGGCATCTTTGATTGGCAGGCATTCTATGTAATACAAAAAACCATGATGATTTGTGTTTTGAATGTATTTCAGTATCTCACTGTATCATATTAAAAAATAAGGTATGTTTAGCAAAATAATGTTACAGATGTAAGTAGGACTACTTACTGTAAGAACTGTCAATTTTACCTGAATATCCCATATGAGGGGTATGGCTTCTGCAAACAGATCCACTGAGGGAGAGGGGCGTTTTTCCTGTACACATGCTCTTCAGGCCTTGAAGAAGAACTTGTGAAGTTCTATGTGCTGTGCTAGCATTGTCTGCACAAGAACGTTTGTCCCCAAAATATGATTCTGAGAGGGTGGGGGAATCAACCTTTCAGAACAAACACATTAAACTGTAGATCATTTAACTGGGGAAAAAAAAAAATGAAGTCAGTTTTTATTCAGAAAGCAATACATACATTTTTCATACTAGAAGTAGAGATAACCAAGCAATAAACTTTAATATCACTCTGTAAAAGCTCTCTGAAGTAGTACAAGTACAAAATTAAATAAAAATCAGTCTGTTCTGAAAACCAGCTTGTATCGATAGGATTAACACAAATGTTGTGTTGCAAATCAACACAGCAGGGAACTCAGGTACTATAATCTAAAAGATTTAGGTAAAGAAAATAATAGGGATTTATTTAAAGAAGAGCGAGGAACACATCCATTCTTCTGAGGGGCTGAAGGAAAAAGCAGGTTGGCCAAGGTGTAGAGATGCTGCTGCCCCCTTTTCAGTGTAAGCACTGCTTACACCAGGACTTTAAAAGCCCAACCCAAGCAGAGAGGGCAGGAGGATGAAAGAAAGGGAATAAAGACCCAGCTAGAGATGGCAACGTCAGTAGAGCATTTACACGTGGTTTGTCCCATATTCTTTCTTCATCTGAAATAACATTCAGAGACTGTTTTGGCAAGAACTTCACAGAGTCTCCCCCTCCCTCCTCATGAGTTTAGATTCCAAAAGATCCCAATAAAAACCATAATGCTTGCTAATATCTAGACATTGTCTGAAATATATACATGTATTGGGTTTGCGTGGCAAGGTTTTGGTAGTGGGGGGGACTACAGGGGTGGCTTCTGTGAGAAGATGCCATAAGCTTCCCCTATGTCCAACAGAGCCAGTTCCAGCCGGCTCCAAGATGGACCCATTGCTGGCCAAAGCTGAGCCCATCAGCGACACTGGCAGCACCTCCCTGATAACATATTTAAGAAAAGGTAAAAAATGTTGCCCAGGAGCTGGGAGACAGGAGTGAGACTATGTGAGAGAAACAACTCTGCAGACACCAAGGTCAGTGAAGAAGGAGGGGGAGGAGGTGCTGCAGGCACCGGAGCAGAGAGATTCCCCTGCAGCCCGTGGTGAAGACCATGGCGAGGCAGGCTGTCCCCCTGCAGCCCATGGAGGTCCACGGGGGAGCAGATATCCACCTGCAGCCCGTGGAGGACCCCACGCCGGAGCAGGTGGGTGCCCGCAGGAAATTGTGACCCCATGGAGAGCCCGCGCTGGAGCAGGCTCCTGGCAGAACCCGTGGAGAGAGGAGCCCACGCTGCAGCAGGTTTGCTGGCAGGACTTGTGACCCTGCGGAAAGGACCCACCCTAGAGCAGTTCGTGAAGAACAGCAGCCTGGGGGAAGGACTCCTGTTGGAGGTCATGGAGGACTGTCTCCCATGGGAGGGACCCCACGCTGGAGCAGGGGAAGAGCATGAGGAGAAAGGAGCAGCAGAGACAACATGTGATGAACTCACCGTAACCCCCACTCCCCATGGCCCTGTGCCACTCAGGGGTGGGGGGGGAGGAGGTAGAGGAATCACGAGTGAAGTTGAGCCTGGGAAGAAGGGAGAGGTGGGGGGAAGGAGTTTTTAGATTTTATTTCTCACTATCCTACTGTTACAATTAATTGGCAATAAATTAAATTAACACCACCACCCCCCACCCCCCCCAAGTCTGTTTTGCCCGTGACAGTAATTGTAAGTGATCTGCCTGTCCTGTTGATGGAGGGGGAGTGAGAGAACAGCTTGGAGGGGATCTGGCAGCCAGCAAAGGTCAACCCACCACAATGTCCTTCTATGCATGCTTTCAAGCACACTATCACTGCTTCATATATTAGCATGTATTAACACCACTAAAACTCTTTCAATTAAGAAACAAAACATTTCAAGTAGACAACGTTTTGTCTCTTGAACTTAACAGCCCTGCATTAAAGCCAGCCTGTACAAGGACACAACATTTTGCAGACAGTTGTTGTTTGACACCTCCTCAGCTTCACAACTGCAGTACTACAGGGACTGCAATCAGTTGCAGCTCCTCAGCAGACATGTAAGCAGCATCGCTCCTACCTTCCTGGTTTTGAAGAGGCATGTACTCTCGCCACTCTGAGCACTGTCAGTCACACACAGCTTTAAAAATTCAAGCATCAAGAGCTTCAGTGTCACTGCAGAGCAAAGGATGGAAGAAAGCAGGTGCCCATCCCCTGCCACTGCCCTGAATTTCAAGTCCTACGATGACATTTCCATCTGCAGTCAGACTCCTAACCCTAACCCTTCTCCACTTCTCAAACAGAAATCCAAATGTACGGCAAGAAAAGCAGAAACAAAAGGAACATCCCTTTCCCCTCCTCCTTCCTTTATTACAGTCGCAAATTGTAAGTCTGACTTTACCAACCAGGCTGTCTCAACATAACTGCAAAAAAGCATCTCTGCAATAAAGCACATAGCTCTGGACTTGAGCATGTTCTTAGAAGATAATGGAATGGCTCATTTCCCCCCCCACCCCCCAATTTTCTTTTAACAAACATATCTACAGCTACACAATTTTATGTTCTTGAATTATTGATTATTCTTTTGCAAATTCTCATACAGCACCTTGCAAAACATATTGCTGGGATGGGTAGCTATACCTCAGTACTGAAGACCAAGTACTGAGATAATGTCAGGATCTTTCCATGTAAAGATCTGCATGAGGAAAAAAGTTACAGAAGTGCAAATTTCTAAAAGCCTTTAATAAAGGAGCCATAACTGAAGACTGAGAACAGCAGGTCTGAGAACAGCAGGTCAATTACTGCAATGTTTCTAAATATTTAAGCTCAGAAATAGCTTATCAAGAATACATTTAACAAAATAGAGGTAGATGATAGCAATGTATCTTGCACCACAATGACACAAGTCTTTTAACGTACACATTGGGCAACTAATTTCTTTCACAGTACATTGAAAAAAAGTGATTTTGTTTGCTTAAGAAACTGTGATGACCCTTTACAAATACAGTATTCTTAAAAAATCTGATGTAAAAAAATGTATGAATATTCTTAAGTATTTAGTTTGTATATATACATACTTACTGTCCTTTAACCCATGTATCTTATAAGGAGACCTTTAGAAAGCACAGCTGACTTAGGAAATGAAGTTAACCAGACCCCCTCCAGATAAAAACTCCAATACTATTAATAGGATTTCAACCTACCATGGTCTACATTGTCATGCAGTATCACCCACATAGTAATTTCCAGGGTGTCTCAGTCTATACTAGACCAGAGATTCTGAAGAGGATTTTTTGGTTTTAATGTCTACACAACATGGAAAAAATATGGCAAATTCCTATGTACTGAGTGTGACTCCCTTGACAAAAAAAAGTGGCACTTGCAAAGGTAACCTGGAATTTCTCCCCATCCTGGCAAGCCACAGTAAAGCAGTGCGGTTTCTCTCTGTCAATCCAATGTAACCTGCCAGTCACCTCCAGAGATGCTAGCACCCACCACGAACACCACACATCAGGTAACTGGCAAACAGAGGAGCAGAACGTTATTTAATTTTGTTTTAAACAGGACATTGCAAATTGTATTGGTGATTCTGCAAACTACTAGCTGCGCTATCGTAATACTGTTGCAGAGAAACAACACTTAAGAGTTGCTTCAGGGTAAAAGAGAAGAAAGTTCCTGGATGCAGCCTCTTTTTAGATGACCTCTTCCCTTCTTCAAGAAGCAAAAATGCAAGAATGTAATTTTGAAACAGCCTTCGCCTTCTATGGGAGAGGCTAAAAATCCACAGCGCTTTTTTCATCAGTAAGGACAAAGAGCTTCGTATCAGCTAGTCTTGTTACTGGAAAATTGTAACCAAGAAAACTCTCCAAACCAAACGATAGTTTAGAAAGCTGACATTGGTTTATTACAGCGCTGGGCGCGTGGGGGATTCCTCCTCCTAACATGCACACCGAGGGACGAAAGCATACTCATTATATACATTAAAAAAGTGAATATTCACATAATCTCCAAGAAGTGTCCACCTACTTCCAGGAAATCTAATGCATGTGCTACTAGATTGCGAAACTGCCTCTACACAAGCATACTGAATTGGGGAATAGTCTCCGGTGGTCGTTTTGAGGTATAGCCCTTAACTCAGTTTGCCCACCTATGGTCACAACTCCTGGTCTGGCAACTTCTGCTTTTGTAACTCAGTCAGCAGAACCAGGATGTACAGTACTGATATTGAGACACATCCTGCCTTCTTGGCATGTATTGTTCTTTGGCACGCAGACTTGCTTCTCCTATCTGCACAAAGTTTACACAAAGGGGGCCCGTTCTTTGTCAAATTGTCTAAGTCTTTTGGTATCAATCCCCCTTTGGAAGTAGTTAGATTTTCTTACTACTTCCATATATTTTTCCTCAATGGTTCTCTTAGCACAACCTATGCAGATTCCTATAATAATTACAACTACACAAATTATTCCTTCCAACAACGTAGCTAACCATCCTTTTAGAGACCATCCATTTAATCCTTGGAGGATTTTGTTGAGCCAGTTATCTTCTGCTGCATCTCTGACTGCTCCGCTGTCTTCGGCTACTTTTCTCATTTTGTCTAACTCTTCTTGTAGATTGTCAGTTATGTCACAACAGACCTCTTATTTATAGTTAGTGTCCTGTAAAGATATAACCTTATCAGTAGCCCTTAAAAATGACATAATTTCAAGGAAGAATCTAAACCATTTACACTTCTCTTGAACCACTTATCAGTGTATTTTTATTTATCTCTTTTCACATGGATAAAACCAGACAGGCGTTCTTTGAAGCTGTGACAGGAGTCTGTATCATCATGGGAACAAAAACAGTGACACCTTGATTTCACTGAAACTCGGGCAAACGTCCCACTGACTTCAAAACCTACACCAGATTTTTACCACCAGCCTTTGGTTCCCAGCTTGTGTCTCATAAAAATAAATTATCCTCACACCTCATAGACAGAGGACTAAAATAGAGCACTATTTTACTTTCAGACATGTGACATGGAAAGCTGGATGGTTTTGGAAGTGAATGGCGACTGGGAAGCACAGCGTGGTAGCTTGAATTACTGTGGCACATAACAAACAGAGGATGAGTTTACAGAGGAACGTGCCAGCCCTACAAAGTATTCATGGATCTGCTCTCATAATGTTGATGTCCCATGAACTCAGTACAGGCAATGAGTCCAATGCATTCAATGCTGCTGTTGCTCAGGGTGGCTAGTGGATTTGCTGGCCGTTACATGTGGTTACTTCTGACTATCAGCTACCTAAAGAGACAAGTAAATATGTGCTGCACCTCCTGATTGAGACCTTACTGGCTCTGCCTCCTCACAGTGCTAGCTCACACCACCAAAATGCTGATCTTCTCGTTATGCAGAAATAAATAAATATCTGTCCTGTTATCTGTCTCTTCTGACAGTTGTGTGCATCTACAGGGAGGCAAAACAGGGGTGCCTGAGCTTGCTGATCCAAAATATGCCCATTTTCATTACGAATATGTCCCTGCTAACAGAGGTACCAGTTATTCCCTCTGCTGTTTGGGGCACTTGCATCCTTGAAGAGAGCAGTGACGGCAGATGGCATGAGTGTCCCGACCGGAAAGAACGGGTGCCTCGATGCCGGATTGCTGGAAAAGGTCTTGCTTGGCTTGTGCGAACCAGGCCAGCAGCTTTGCCCGGCAGCTCTCCTCACTCAGAGCGGAGAGGTGAACCAGTTGCATACAATCCCACGCTGCTCCTGCCCCACACTGGCCAGAGGATGCTGCCCAGGGCCCGCAGGATGGTGATGTCTGGGCCAGGGGTGCTGGGAAGGAAACCACCCTGGAAAGCCAGGGATAGCTGCAGGGCAGGCAAGGCGGGGAGAGGGCAAGGGACACAGTGCCCCTGGGGAGGCAGCTCCATCACCCAGGCTGCTCTAAGCCCCGTTCCTGCAGGAGTCCCCTGCCACCAGGCTGTCGAGAAGGATAGTGACACCCCAGCTGTCAGGCTGCTCCCTCGGGACCGCCCCCACCTCTGGGCTCCAGCCTGTCCCCAGGGGAGTGAGGGAACCCTGGTGTGCGGGGTGCCCCAGGACCTGCTCCTCCCCGGTTCCCCCAGCACTGCCCTCCTCTGTGAGCTCTGCCCACTGCTGGGGCTGGAGGGAGCCCAGGCATCCAGGCTGCTTTAACCCCCGCCAGACTCCCCCCAGTCAGGCACTCTAGTGAAGCACCAAGCTTGCTGAACAGGCTCCTTGTGCCACGGGCCCTGGGCAAACACAGCTTATCAGAGATGCTGCGGGGACAAACATCCCTCCTCTTGCCAGGGGAGCTCCATCCCCACAATTAGCTCCGAGTGGCTGCCTGGGGACAACTGCCCGCTTCATCATGTCCCTCGGAACAGCCACATCCTGCTCAGGGACAGCGCTGGCCTGGGACGAGGATGAGGGCATTGAAGGGACACTCCCTGGGGACAAGGGCCTTGGGTGAACTGTGTCCAAGTCCCAGCCAGGGACAGGGCTGGAGCCAGAGTTTTGTTGGGCATGGGGTCACTGGGACCGACCATCCGGGGGCACCTCTGCAGAGTGGGACCCAGGTTATCTGGGAGGGCACGGCAGCCCCAGGCAGTGGCAGGGTGAGGGCCAGGGCAGGGGATATTCCCCCCCTCTGTTCTCTGCTCTGGGGAGGCTGTGGCTGGGGACTGGACCAGTTTGGAGCCTGCAGTGCAAGGGAAATGGGGTGCGCTGGAGCTGGGCACTGCGACCACTCCAGCACTTCCCCCAAGCCAAGCCCTCATCTCCCGGTGCCCAACATTCACCAGTGCTCCCCAGTGCCTCCAGTGACTGACGGTCCCAGTCACCCGGCGGTCCCCATTGCCCGTGCCCCCAGTTGTCCTCCCACCTCCCAGTGTTCCCTAATCCCGGGGACCCTGGTGCCCCAAGAAGAGAGGTCAGCCCCAGCCCCCTGTTTCCCCAAGGGGCTGGAGAGGGGGCAGAGACAATTCTGTTTAGAGACCCCTGGTTTGAGGCTGGCGTCATCTCTGGGGGAGTCCTGGAGGGAAAGACTGCTCTGGGAGGCAGGCGGCACCGGGAGATGGCAGTGCTGGGAGGTGAGGGGCACTGGGAGATGGGGAGATCTGGCTTTGGGGGGCTGTTGGAGGATAGTTTCTTGTTGGAGCAGTGGGCCGTCACCGTAGGGTGTCCGGCTCTCAGGGGTGCTCTGTCTGCCCCCCCTCACCACCCCCAGATGCCTGGGCCCTTCCCCATGCAGCTGCCCCATGCAGGAAGCTGGACTGATGCCGGGGAAGGCGGCTGGATCCGTGCCGGAGGCAGGGGTGACTCTGTGCCAGGGCTGGGCTTGTTGCCAGGGCTGGTGTCTCTGCCAAGCCTGGCTTTGCCCTGGGGGCTCTCGGGGCGGCGGGGCAAGGAGGAGTCCTGGAGGGATAAATCTGCCCCTCACCTTCCCCAGCTTCACCCAGGACTCACCACACCGCAGAGGAAGATGAAGATCGCAATGCTCAGTGTGGCCCTGCTCTTCACCGTCCTGCTGTGCACCCCAGAAGATGCTGAGGTGAGTCCCCAATGCCACGAGGAGGGGCTCAAGCCTGGGGATGGGTCTTGGCTGCAGGACATCAGCTCTCCTGCAGAATGAAATTGTAGTGGTAAGCATGAAACCCCTTGACTTGGCCTCTCCCTTTCCCAAGCAAGAGGCTTTTCCAGGCTCCCCTGCACCTCCAGCCCCGGGCAATGCAGCTTTCTGCCTTCCACAATTCCATCTGTTCCCCACTGCCCCCCGCAATTAAGCTTCTGGTGCCCCGAGCCCAGGTTCCTCACTGAATGGTTGGGCATCTCCCCTCCCTGGGAGGGCCCCCACCGGTTTCTTGTCTTGGTGCCCCCACATCCCTCCCTTTCGTGCCTCCCCATCCCATTCTTTTGGTCCCCTCAGACATCTCCTCCCCGGGATCTCCTCTGTGTCCTATCTAGGGTCCGTGAATGCCCTCCCTTCGATCCTTCCCAATGCCTTTCTTTCCGTCTTTCCCCTCGGTCCTTTGCCTCTCATCCTGTCCACTGCGGTAGTGTCCCCAGATCCCCTTCCTTGAACTCCCCCTCCCAAGCACTCTCCCAGTCCCCTCGTTTTGGTCCTCTGCAGTCCTCTTCCTTCTGCCCCCACCAACTACCGCGCTTGAAGTCCCCGTATCCCCTCCACCTGAATTCCTTTACCCCACACTTGCATCCCACGCAGCCCTGTCCCTTCAACGCCTCCAGCCCAGTCCCTTGGGATCTGCTAATTTGCCCCAGTGCCCTGTCCTTGGGTCCCCCCCGCCCCCGTCCTCTTTGGAGGCCCCAAATTCCCCACGCTGTCCTTGTCTCCCTCACCACCCCTGGTCCTTGCATGAACAGGTATCCCAGGTGAAACTTGGAGGAATGGGGCTGGGGGGAGCAGAAGGGATTTTCCCGCTTAGACCAGGGGGAAGCCATGGGCCTGGGGGGACTGGGGACACCTGTGCCCCACCCACAGCCCCACCAAGGTCCAATCCAGACCACCCCTTTGCTCTTCTTCCCTAGGCAGAAGCAAGTGGATGTCATAGCCTGGAGGTAAGTAGTGGGGTGGACTTGGAGGGCATCCAGTCTGGGGAACTGGAGGGCAATTTGGTCCTCCCACCCCTTGCTGGTACTGGGGACATCACAGTGACCAGTGAGGTCTCATGGTCTCTCTACAGGGGGGACTCGGACTCGGGGAAGTGAAGAGGGCTAAGGTGGGTACCTGGTTCTGCTGGCCCCAGACGCTCCCCTCCCATGGCCACAACACTCCAGCACATCCCAGTGCGCCCCAGTACACCCCAGTGCACCCCAGTGCAACCCCAGAGAACACCCTTGCACCCCAGTGTTTTCCCAGGGAGGCCCCCTTCCCCACGGTCCCCATTGCATTCCCATCCATCCCATTACAACCCAGTACCTGCCAGCGCACCCCAGGATGCCCCAGTACACAGCCACGCACCCAGCTGGGCCCCTTCCCCAGGACGCCCACTGCTTTCTGTGTACCACCGTACAAACTCATGTACCCCATTTTTCCCAGAGGCCCCTTCCCCAAGGACCCCATTGCTTTCCCCTGCCTCCCAGTACACCCCAGTGCACCCAAGTGTGTCCCTAACCCTCCCTTTCTCCCCAGGTCCTTACGGAGGATGAGGTGAGGAAGCTTCTGCGCCAGAAACGCTTGGCTGCAGCCGTTCATGTCTAGGTGAGTAGCATCATGGTGTCTCCAGCCCCATAAAGGATTCTGGGCCCTGGCGGATCCCTGAGCCCTCAGGCATGAGCAGAACTTGGGTAGGGGAGAGGGAAACAGAGGGGACTGTCCCTGATCCATGTCCCAGGGCGAGCTGGACAGGGCTGCCCCCATGCCTTTCCTTGCACTCAGGGGGGCTCTGCGGACCCAGAGGGTCACCGTGCAGGCCAGGCAGGGGCTCTGGTGCCATACAGACCCCCAAGATCACCGTGAGGGCTGGGCAGGGCTCTAGGAGATTTAGGGGCATCCCGGGGTAAGGACACACTGGGCAAGGGGCTCTGGGTGCCATATGGATCTCAGGAGAGCCAAGTGCTGTCCTGGGTGTTTTGAGGGCTCCAATTCCCTTCTCCTTCCCCAGGTCTCTGCAGAGAGAGATGGTGGGGACAAGGCCCCTCTCATGTCCCAGCGGACACTGGGTGTCACATCTTGGGCTCTGTCTTTCAGGACTGGAACTGGTGGTGACACCCGTGTCCTGTCCCCCTCCAGCGGCATGAGGAGATGATCATCCCTGGATGACCCCACCTGATCCCCTGGGAGCCCTGGGCCATTTCCCTCTAATGATCAATAAACCCCTTCAGCAAAGCTACGCTCTGCAGTTGTGTGTCCGTGTCCGTGTCCATGTCCCCTCTCCTCTGCCAGCGCCCGGACACCTGGGTCCTCTCTGGCTGCACCACTGCGATGAGCAGAGTGGCTGAGGGAGCCTGGGCGCCTGGGGTGTCTCTGTCAAGGAGATCCCCTTCCCACCCACCATGTGCCCCCAGATAAGGGCAGATTAGGGCAAACTGGAGTGTCCCCCCATGAGGCTGGGAGAGGCGAAGGGCAGACGGTGCCAGCCCTTGGGGCAGCCGGTGTTTTGGAGGCACAGTGGGAAACAGGTTCTTCCTGGGGCTCTAGTGAGCACCATCCCCCAAATAGCACAACTTGGTGTCGGGGCAGGAGAGGAGCGTGGACAGGCAGCCCAGACCCCTGGGTCCTCTTGCCCTGCTCTGGGAGTGGTGGTGGTTCCCTGCCCCATGGACTCAGCACTCCTGGGTTCACAGGAGATTTCAGAGCCCCACGCTGGGCCCATGTGCCTTCCTGGACCCCCAGCCCACACCCTTCTCTGGGGCACCCCCCATCACAGGCCAGGAAGGCAGGTCATGGGCACCAAATGCTGGACGGGCCTCCCCCCGTCCCCCACCATGTGTGGCCTGACTTTGCAGGACTTTGTGTTCATCATACCGTAATTGTGGTTTCGTCTCTCCAGGCATGCGTTGAACTGCCACCGACTTTTACGTTAGGAATTTTTCCTTCATCTCACTGCATGTGATGATCTTAAGGGTCTTTTCCAGCCTAAATGATTCTATGATTCTATGTTTTCATGTCTTCAGCGGGGTTGACTGCAGGGGAGTATTTCCCAGGGGGCTGCGGGGGACTTGAGAGTCCCCAGGGCAGTGGAATGCAAGCGGGGCTGATGGGCACCACCATCCTGTGGCTCGTCCTTGTGCTGTGGGGTCGGGGCAGAGCTGTCAATTGGGAAACCTATAGAAAAAGGGGAAGCCAGAAACCAAAACATACCAGCACACAGACCTGACAGAGCAAACATGGAGACAATGACAAGAAACAACCCTCACTGCTCACAGTAATTGATGGGCCATCAAGAAACCACGGGTACCACTTCCAGGAAGATCAGCCTGGGCTCTGCAAGACTGCGAACCAGGGGGACCCTGGACTGGGAGGGATGCGGGAATCGGCAGAGCTGTTCAAACGCATGAAGGACATGCAGGGGAAGGGGGAGCAGGGAGGAATAAAGATGGGGTAGACAGAAAAGGGTATAAAGGGGGTCAGTCCCATGTAAAATGGGGCCGGTCAGCACACTTGTCTGGCTGAGCCCTGTGCCTGATCACCGCAGTCTGTCCTGTCTTCTTCCATCTTCTTATTAAACCTTTCCTCTCTCTGCATATTCTCACTCTGTCGTGTGTGTGTCTCTGTGTGTGTGTATGTGTGCTGCAATGACTAAGTGCCAGCTGCTGGTGAGATCTGTGTGTGAGAGTGAAAACTGGTGCCAGGTACTGGGGTCAGACCGGGGGTGTGAGCACCCCTGGCCTGTGGTGTCAGCTACTGGAGTGAGTGGGGTCCCAGTGCAGCTACTGGAGTGAGCAGGGATCTTGAACTTCCAGCCACTGGGGTGGGAAATCTATGTATCCCTAAAAACTGGGGGCGACGGGGGTGAGTGAGGTGAGTGAGGGGCTCTGTGCCACAGCTGGAGTGGGACTGCAGGTCACAGCCCTTGTGTCTGGTGCTGGCTGCTTTGGGCAGGGCAAGGGTCTGTATCCCCCCAAACCGGCTGTGCATGGGGTGTGCGTGGGTATTCACCAGCAAACTTCAGGCTGGACCAGCTGGCGAGCAGGGGGACCTCAGGTCCAGCCCAGGTTATCATGTGAGCAGGGTCACGTCTCCTTGTCCCCAGTGCTGTTAGTTCTGTGGCTGCAGGTCTATGTTCTCATTTGTCATTGATGGTGTCACCAACACCATTTTTTTTTGGCCAAGAAACAACCCAGACAATAGTCCTTGAACACCTCAACTCAATGCAGCCCCTGGGCTGGCAGCCGCACGGCTGCTTTTTTTGAGATGGGCCGTGTTATAACTCATTCAGTAGTCTTTGCTGTGCCACTTCTGCTCACCAGAGACCTTTGCTTGAGTGTTACAGAGAGGCAGCTTCTTCTCTGACAAGTGGATAGCTTTGCTGCCTTTTTGAGCAATGAGGCAAGCTTCTTGGCATCATCTCATGTGTCTTTGTCGTTGTTGCAGAGTCCAGAGATGAGGGGACTGGTCACACCAAACAGAAATTGTGGATCCTCACAGCCCTCCTGGCAATGTTGTCATGTTTCCAAAGTGAGTACGTCTGCTCCTCCAGGCCTTCATCGACTGAGCCAGCTGCTTCTCTGCTCAGACAGTTCTTCAAGACTAACTCTGCCCAAGGCATGCTTCACATTTCACTCCATGCTTGCTCTTCCTGTTATGCGGTAAGGGTGCCTTCATGTGAAGCAACATGGAACAACGATTGTGTTTAACTTTTGCAAACTCTAGTTGACATACAGCGGAACAGGCAACAATTTCTATAAAATCCCCCCCCCAGCCCCTTTCTTTTCATGAAACCACAGAATTTAAAAAAAGAAACAAAAAGATGGATTCTAATATTTCTTGGGAGTTGACTTTTACACAAAAAGCACCTCTTAGATTCAGGTCATTTGCTTGTGACCTTTACATGTCTTCTATGGGACTCAAGGGACTCAGATGTCTCCTGAATGGCTTCTTCTTGAGCCCAGTGTACACAGGAGGGGGCACCTGTTGGTCAAAGGAAGCCTGTGTCTGGTGGGGCTCTGCAGAGCCCTGACTTGCATCCAGTGCTGCTAGGCAGTCCCATTAATGACTGAAGGGATGGAGGGGGCTCTTTACAGAATGAATCTGCGAAGGTTTGAAAGCAGTTTGGATGAGAAGCTCAGAATCTGAAATCATGTTGTAGAATTGGAGGAAAGAGGCTAGTCTGTTCTCCATGTATACTATGAGTAAGAGGGGCAAGATGGCAGCAAAGAGGACTTGTGTTTGAATACAGTTCCTCCCACAAAGGATGCAGACACCTTGGAACAAACTCATGGGATTGCTCGCGCCCCTCCTGGCACTGAAGCTCTCCCATATGCCTCTCCATTGCCTAAGAAAGTCCTTCAGGATGAGGAATAGTCTGCTTTGGGCAACAGCAGTAGCAAGATGGTGCTTCCTTCATTTCCCTCCTGTCCTTACAGGTATCTGATCCAAGGTTACAATGCCAGGTGTGGTATAGCATGTGGCACTTCTTGTGACTCTCTTTACCCATTATGGTAAACCTGAAAGGAGTCAGGATGGAACAAGGTGTCAGGACAGCTCAACATCAAAAACTGCAGCTTATACATCTATATTACATTTCCCTGCTAGAGCCTTTGCCCTAGTCTGTATTGCAAAGTGCTCTTTATGAATTGGTTTGTGCAGAAGGGAGTACAAATTTAGAAAAAAAACCCCAAACATCCACACTCTGCACAGGGATTCTGCCCTGCACAGTAAGTAATAGAGCCATGGAATCATAGAACCACAGAATCACAGAATGGTTTGGGTTGGAAGGGACATTTAAAGATCATCTAGTTCCAAACCCACCCACAGCAGGGCCATCTTCCACTAGATCAGGTTGCTCAAAGCCCCGTCCAACCTGACCTTGAACACTTCCAGGGATAGGGCATCAACAACTTCTCTGGGCAACCTGTTCCGGTGTCTCACCACCCACATTGTAAAAAAAGTCTTCCTTACGTCAAATCTAAATCTTCCCTAGTTTAGTTTAAAGCCATTACCCCTCTGAATGTGCCTCCCTTTCTAGTTCTTCCCCCCGGTTTTATTGCTGAGCATGACATCATACGGTATGGAATATCCCTTTGGTCAGTTGGGGTCAGCTGTCCTAGCTGTGTCCCCTCCCATCTTCTTGCGCACCCCCAGCCTACTTGCTGGCAGGGCACTATGAGGAGCAGAAAAGGCCTTGACGCTGTGCAAGCACTGGTTTGGCTACTGCTGAGCAGTGCTTGCACAGCATCAAGGCTGTCTCTCCAACCACCCCCCTCAAAGGCCAGTAGGCTGGGGCTGGGCTATTACCATAGTCTGGCAATCCCAGAGCAGGTGCAGTCATTAATGCTTGCATCAAACGCTCAAATGCCTTTACCTTGTCTGTTGTCCAGTGAAAAGGTTCTCCAGCATCTTCAGCAGTCATCTGTATCAGGGGTTTTGCAAGTTCCTCAGAAGCAGCTATCCAGGGGTGGTGGAATCCTACAGCTCCTGAACAGGCTCGTATTTGTTTTTAGTAACTGACTGAGGGAGATTTTAAATGGCTTTAATACCGTCCTCAGATAAACGACACTCCCCTTGTTGGGGATAGTAACGCAGATATTTCACACTTCTCTTACAAAAATTGTATCTTATGTGGAGAAGTCTGATGGCCCTTCTCAGCTAAGGCAAACAGTAAGGTACGGGTGTCAGCTATGTAAGATTCCTTGGTTACCAATAAATCATTAACATATTGGATCAAAGCATATCCATTTTTAAACACAGTGTCCTGCAAATTTTTTACTAAAACTTTTAGAAAAAATAATGGAAGACCCAGAAAAGCCCCAGGAGAACCTTGTCCATGTTAGATGTATCTTTCCCAGGTAAATGTCAAAAGGTATTGAGAGTTCAGATGAATAGGTATAGTGTTTTAAGGTAGAAAATGTTGCCCCTGTATCTATTAGACAGGGTTAATTATGTTCATCAATCAAAAGGTTTAAGACCAGATTCTCATAAGAAGAAGGGGAAAATATTTCATGTTCAGAGACCCCTGTAGTGACTGCACCACAGGTCCCTGCTAACTGTCAATCCTGGGTGAAATCTAGCTGCCCCTGTTGCACAGAGCAGGGAAAATGACCAAATGGAGCTTCAATCCAGGGGAACCTTCAGAAACTCTGGGATTTGGCCAACAGAAACACCTTGATGTTTCGCGAGGAGAAGCGGCCAGTCCTGCATCGGGGTAGGGGGAATAACCCTTGTACATCAGGGTCAGCTGGGGAGAAGAGCGTGGACACTACGAGGGACGCCATACAAGCCAGTGGTGCATGCTCACCGTGAACAAGCTCAGCTGCATATGGGGATACATTAGGAGGAGTGTGGGCCACTTGGACAACTTGAGTTATCATCCCCCTCAACTCAGCACTGGTGTGGCCACACGCACATGGGTGTGTCCCAGTGTGCAGCTCCCCATTTTAGAGAAGCAGGGAGGAATGGAAGAGTGTCCTGTGGAGGTCTGCCAAGATGGGGTCCGGGACCTAGTAAACATGACCTGAGCGAGGTGGCTGAGGGACCTGGGCTTCTTTGGCCCAGTGGTGTGGAGGCTCCAGGCAGTACAGCAGCAGTCTGAGACTGCTTGAATGGTGGTGTCAGAGATGGTGGTGGTTTTCTTCGTAGTGGGAAACAGCATAAGAGAGAAATAATGGCACAAAGTGCAGCTGGGGAGGTCCAGACTGGACACCAGGAGAAAGAAATATCACTCCATGGGCAGTGCTGTGGTGGAAAAGGTCACGCAGAGGGAGTCTGGATCAGTGCAAGGCTTTGTGTTTCAAGGAACAGCCAGGGAGGACAGAGAGATATCAGTAAACGAAGGAAGATGCTCAGGTGAGAGCAAGGTGGGGTAGCAGGGTAGATGTCTACAGCCTGCAGGAAAAGAGGCACAGGTGATGCCACACCACAGGACAGCCTGTGGTGATGATAGAGGGATGTGGAAAGGCCGAAAGCCCCAACAGAGCCGAGGTCTTCATCACTTTGGCTATGACTGTTGTCTCATCCACTGACGCCTGTAAGGAGACACCTTACCCTTGCAGCACTGGGGCCTCATTACCTCCTTGCCCATACGCAAGAGCCTGGGAGGTGTCGTACCATAGTCCTGTACTTGGCATTGCCCATCCCCACATCTCACTGCCCCAGGAAGAGCCCTGAGCAATGCGTGAGGGACAGGATCTCCCTTCCCAGGGGCTGGGGGCCAAGGCTTTGGCATAACGGGACACATGAAGGTTTACTCAGCATCAGAGCCACCTTTACATTGTGTTGCCTACCTGCCATCAGTGCCTCTGGTTTTCTGCTCTAACCAGCCCCCAGGGAGGCTTTGTCAGTAGTGTCCCTCAGTGGGACCCATTAACGCTCCCTGAAACTGTAGGGGTTGCTTCTGACATGGATTTCTTGAGCGGTTTGTTCAGGTTCCTTTCAGTGCGAGGTTCAAGGTCTCAGCATCAAATACACCGTGGGACTCTTTAAAATGCAAAAAGCCATGCCTCTTCGCATTATTTTCTTCAAGTCTTCAAGACTTTGAAAACAAATTGGAGAGGTCTCCAGAGTGTAGGTGAAGTGGAAGATTTCAATGAACGCTTAATAAAAAAGTACTTTTTATTTTTAAGGGTTTGGAGGTTTTTTTCCAGTTTGCAGAAGAAGTGACAGCAGCATTCTCCAACTGATATTGATGCAGGAGGTTTCCAATAAAGTTAGGATAAGTAGGAACAGCAGTGTCCTTCAGGTCAGGCACTGCATGGACAACCTTATTCCTCACCTTCCCACCCCTGCCCTTTGTCTCATGGGCAGGGACTTGCATCACTTCTCCTTACATCACACTTCTCCACCCAAGTCTGCAGCTGGAGGTTACAGCTCCTTTGCACCAAATCCTACTGGCTTTCCTTAGAGATGGGGCTGCACACAGACACAGCTGTGTTTCTCTTCATTGCAAACAACCAGAAGGAAAGCATGGCAAATTTTAGTAAACAATAACCCCCACCCTCCTCAACTGTGTGCTAAGTCCAAGCTGCCTCCAATGAGGTTCACCATGCACAGGGGATTGATACCTTAGTCCATAACCTTTATTTTAATGCCAAAAACAAAGTAAAAAGATGATGTTGGATAAGTATTGGAGAAGAGGTCATGAAGTGTCTGAAACAATGGAATACTAGAAACAATGGGGCTATTAAGATAGGAACGATGGGAGACCTGAAGCATCAGTGATTAGGTTATCTTGACCTACAAGAAGTTGCTCAAGATTTGGCAAGCGCACACAAGGATTACCAAATAAGGAGTAAAAGACCAAGAGTTCACCCAGAGGACAACCATGAAAATACCGGCAGGGGCCTCCACGACCCCCCGAGACCACCGAAGGAGACCCTTACCAACCCAACATGCACACGTAATAACTATGTGAATACGGTAATCAGTTCCGGGAAATCTGATGAATATGTACATGATAGGGTAATGTAAGCTTTAACTGATGGAATGCATGGCATGCACATTGGGCGGAGTGATCCCCTGTGCATGCGGTGCTGTAATAAAGAATGCCTGCCTTCTAAAACTTCAAACTAAGTCTTAGAGGGTTCTGTTGCGACCGAACTTACGGTAACAGGATAGCCTCACTAGAAAAGTTTTAGAGAGAGAGATTGGAAAGAATAGATATAACCACAATGAAGGAGTTGCCTGAAGAGATAATTAGACTGCTGAAAGACTAGGGCAGGCTTCTAACTCCCTGAAGCCTGGAAAGAGGGCTTCAAGCTCCCTGCTCCTGGAAAGAGGGTCTGGTCTGCAAATAGGTGCTTCCGTTCCGCACAGGAGGGATTCGCCAATGACCATAACTCACCATTGTTTCTTCTTGGCGCTGCTCTTAATGTAGGTTTTGTTGCAAGGGGTCGGTCTCTCTGACCTTGGCAAAACTGCTTGCATAGGGTCCTCATCTATCTCATTATGTGCTTCATCTACCGTACCCAGGGCCTCGTACCTATTCTGTAAGGGTATCTTAGAGGATAAGGAGGGGTTTCTCTTACAGCTCCGTACATGCCACACCAGATGCAGATACCACTGCAGATACCATTTCAGATGCAGATAGCACTGCAGATACAAATGCAGATGCAGGCAGATATCACTGCAGATGCAGATACCCTTACAAATGCAGATAACATGGTAGGGGCTATTCCAGAAGCCAATAGCAATGTGAATGCCATTGCAGATTCCATTTCAGACACAGATGCAGATGCCACTGCAGATGGCATTGCAGAATGAATTAGCACTACAGACACCATTGCAGACAGCGTTGCAGGTGGAGATACCATGGCACATGGCACTGCAGATTCAAATACCATTTGCAGACCCAATTCCAGATACCTTTACAGGTGCACGATCCATTATTGAGACTGTTGGAGGTGCAGATATCAATGCACTGCCGATGCAAACAGCACTGCAGGTGCAGATACCTTTGCAGATGCAGATGCCATTGCAGATCTAAATACTTCTGAAGAAGCTGATACCGTTGCAGATGCACATACTATGGCAGATGATACCTTTGCAGGTGCCACTGCAGTTGTAGGCACCCTTGCGGACACAGATGTCATTGCAGATGCCACTGCGGATGCACATACGGCTGCAGATGCAGATAGCATTGCAGAGACCACTTTACCCTCAAATACCATGGCATACACCACTGCAGATAGTATTACTGACACCATTTCAGATGCAGACACTGTTGCAGATGCAGATACCATTGCTCATGCAGATGCCATGGCAGATAGCATTACAGATGCAGGGACAGAGGCAGATGCAGAGGATATTGCAGATGCTATTGCATTTCACATACCTGTGCATATACCATTGCAGATGCAGATACCATTGCAAATGCCATTCCAGGTGCAAATACAATTGCAGATAGCATTGCAAGTGAACATACGATTGCAGATGGAGATGCTGTTGCAGACGCAGATGCCATTGCAGATACCCTTGCAGATGCCATTGCAGATGTAGACGAAACTGGAGATGCAGACATCATTGCAGCTACCACTACAGATGCAGGTAGCAATGCTGATGCAGACTCCATTGCTGCAGAAGTTATCCTTGCAGACGCTATTGACGATGCAGGTAGCGTTGCTGATGCCATAGCACATGTAGATACCATTGCAGACGTAGATACCACCTCAGATGCAGATATCATGGCAGATGGCATTGCAGATTAAAATACCATTGCAAAAAACATTGCATAGACCTTAGCAGATGCACATACCGTTCCTCATAATGTTGAAGATGCAGACACCGAAGCCAAGATCATTGCAGATGCAAATGCCATTTCTGATGCAGATACCGCTGCAGATGCAGATACCACTGTAGAAACCACTGCACTGTTGCTGAGGCAAAGTCAGGTTCAGATACAATAGGAGATGCAGAGGCCACTGCAGACTCTTACAGCATTACAAATGCCATTGCAGCTGCAGATACCATTGCAGCTGCAGAGGCCATTGCAGATGCAGAGGCCATTGCAGATGCCATTGCAGATACACCCACAGATACAATACCATTATAAAGATACCAGTTCAATTGCAGATACAATGGCAGATACAGACACAATACACCTGCCATTAGGGATACAAGTAGAATCACAGACACCATTACACATACAATTCCAGGTACAATCACAGATACAGACAGAACTGCACATACAATTACAGACACAGACACAAGACGAGTCACAGACATGAGCATGCATCCAATTACACTTATAGATACAGATACAGACACTGATCTCATTACTGACAGGGGTACCATTGCAGAGAGAGATGCCATTTCATATACAGGTACTGATGCACCTATCATTGAAGATACAAGGAGTATCTCCATCTGCACTGGTGTCTGCAATGGCATCAGCATCTTGACGGCATCTCCATCAGCGATTGCATCGGAAATTGTACTTACATCTGCAAAGCCATCTGCAGTGGTATTTGCATCTGCAACGCCATCTCCAGCGGCATCGATGCCGGTATCTTCAAAGGAATCTTCAACGGCACCTGCAACGGTATCTGCATCTGTAATGGCGCCTGACATGGCATCTGAACATCCAGCGGTGTCTGCAATGGTATCTGCATCTGTAATGGTGCCTGACATGGCATCTGAATCTCCAGTGGTGTCTGCAATGGCATCTGCATCTGCAGTGGTATCTGCAATGGCACCCGCATCTTAGCATCTCCATCGGCAATTGCATCTGAAATTGTATTTGCATCTGCAATGGCATCTGCATCTGCAATGGCATTGGCAATGTTCTCCACAATGGTATCTGCATCCACAATGGTTTCTGCATTGGAGAGTTACACACGACAGTAGAGTTGCACACATAGCATTCCAGATGCCGATACCTTTGCAGATGCCACTGCAGATTCAAATAGCATTGCAGATGCAAAGGCCATTGCAGACACTGATCCCGTTGCAGATATCGATAGCATTACACATACCAGTGCAGACAGCAACACCATTACAGATACACACAGAGCTCACTGGAGCATTATCCCCCCTGCTCAGCACTGCTCAGACCACATATACAACACCACGTGGTATACGGGGCTTCCTCCCTCCACACCTACATGTTCCCCCCACCTTCGTACAGGACAGACATCGACCAGCTGGAGCCAGCTCAGTGGGGGCCACGGCTGCGTGGGGAGGATGCAGGAGCACTCACCATCTGGGCAGAGGCTGAGGGCACAGGGAGGCTCAGCCCAGGCAGGAGAAGGCTCCGGGGCTCGCTGCAGCCCACCAGGACCTTCAGCCAGGCTCTTCGTCCTGGTAGGTGGCAGGAGGAGGAGACACCACGGGCCACAGTGGAGAGGAGAGACCCGGCAATGCCCCTCCAGCCTGCTGCTGGCCTAGCAGCATCTCCAGCTGAAAGGACCTCACGGACACCCGCCCAGCCACAAGCCTGCTGCTGGCCTATCAGGGTCTCAGGAAGATGTGACCTCGCAAGCAATGCCCAGCCACAAGCCTGCTACTGGCCTATCACTTGCAGGGACAGAAGCAACCTCACAAGGAACTTCCAAGCCATTTGCATGCTACTGGCCCATCACCTGCAGAGACATAGGTGACCTCACAAGGAATAGCCAAGCCACATGCCTGCTCCTACCCTACCTATCAACATCTCTGGCAGAAGTGACCTCACCTGCCTCTGCCCCAGCCATCACCTCACTTCTGGCCCCTTGCCGTCGCCCCAGCGTGCCTCTCCACTGCCCCGTGCCCCTCCCTCCCCCCAAGCTCTCTGCTCTCTGCGCTGTCGCTGGCAGGCACTGAGCACCTCAGTGCCACCTGCTGCTCCTGACCCATCAGCTTCCTCCCACACAAGTGACCTCACCACACCCCAGCAATGTCACCTTCCACCGCACCGCCCCCTGCAATTCAACATCCCACTGCCAGCAAGAAGGTGAGTTCACCTGGGAACTTGAATACAGGAGGCAGCAAGTGGAAGAATCCTTTTTGGGCTTTTAAAGAGGTGCCTTAATGATGGGAGGAGGACTTAGTATAGTGAAGGGATCATCCTTAGAAGATGCTCCAAAGGAGCGGCTGAAAATAGATGGAAGTCATGGCCTCTTGACAAAAAGGGCTATGCAAATTAAACTGGCCTGAGGTGACTGCTGTTGGAAACATAAACCAAGAGCGGCGCAAGATGGGCAGTCTGGATGAGGATAGACAGCAGGTTTTGCGTCTACAATTAGAGAACCAGTTCCCAGGACAGATGCATTATTTGTATATTTGGAATAATTACGCCTGGCAAAAGAAGTGCCCTGCCTCTGCTCAGCCGTCCAGGTCGGGTGAATGGGGAGTTATTACAAACTAAACCCCCTCAGTTTTTCCCCAACCCTAAGGACCCTGAATCTCCTTGTGCTCCAGGGATTCAGGCTCCTTTAAAACAACTTGTAGTAGGACCTGGGCAGGTTCCCGGATATCTGACTTTAGGAACTGTTCAAGTTCCTTTTAGCCCTAATGATTTAGTCTTATGGCAACAGCATATGCCCAGGCTCAGAGATGACCCAGAAAAAGTAGTCCACACTATTTAGGGTATCCTCAGAGCATGAGATTCAACTTGGGCAGATGTTCAGCAATTATTTGAATCAGCGTTCACCCTGGATGGACGTATACGAATCCAGGAGCATAATCAAAGATGGGCTGCAGAAGCCGCTGGGAAAAGACTGTGGCTGATGGCCGACCCAGGATGGGATCATAATACAGCAGCAGGGAGGAACAACTTGAGACAATGTAAAGATGGACTATTAGAATCCCTGGAGTGAGCAGGACAAAAAACAATAAAGTGGAGTAAAGTGAGAGAATGTCAGCAAGGATCGACAGAGCACCCATCCAATTTCTATGCTCGATTAGCTAAACAAATGAGAATGTACAGAGGGGTGATCCCTGAAAATCCTGAAAATTAATCATTACTTGTTTCTCTTTTTGTCAACCAATCCGCAAGTGACATCTGCAAATATTTTTCCAAACATGCTCCATGATGGCAAGGGAAAGGAAGAAATGAAATTGTTAGTATAGCGACTTTTGTCTTTAATGGCAGGAAGGACAAACAGGAGAAACTGAGGAAAAAAACAACAGGAGCAAAAAGTTTCCTTGCCAGCCACCGCCCTTAGGGGTCCAGGACCCTTTTTCCTTAGAGGGAGGGGCCAAGGTCAAGGATGCGGTAAACCACGAAGACTTTTTTCCCCTGAAATTCCCTGAGCCGATTGCTGCAACTATTGTAGGTGATTAGGAGACTGGGAAAAAAGACTGCCCCTATAAGCCCCATTTTTCTCAAACACCACAAGCTATGCCCGGTTTAACCGTGACTTACCAATTCAATCCCCCTGCCCCCCCCCCAAGAACATAATGGTACACAAGATGATTGACAATTACTGGGAACCTGTTATGCAGTAACCGTGAGTAACAATGCCCACATGATTTTAATCACTGTAAACCCACAAGACCTCCAACTGACCCTTCAGGGGTGCGTGTGTGGGAAGGTTACTTGTGCCCATTAGATACAGGCACTACGCATTCGGCTCTAAACAAATGACCACAAAACATTAGCACCATGGGACAAAAATATATCATGGAATTGAAGGAACTCCCCAACATGCACCCGTGTTAGAAGAGATGCCCCTCCAGGTAGGGCCCCTATCAATTACACATTCTTTTATACTACTTGAAAACAGCTCAACCAATTTATTAGGGAGACATTTACTCTGCAAATTGCAGGCGAATTTAAACTGTTCCCCCCACGGCATGCGGATCCAGAGACCTATCAAAAATTTATCTAAATTAGTTGCCGCATTACACGAAGGCCCTAGGGACTTCACCCTACCAAAAGAGCTGCAAAAACTCCCGCCCCATATTTGGGGGTAGGATCCCACTGAAGTAGGACTCCTAAAATCCCCACTTTCACTCAAACAATACCCATTATTGCATGAAAACATTGAAGGGGTATCACCCCTAATCCAAAGCTTTTTATACCAAGGGATATTGAAAGAAAGCCGATCACCATGTAACACCCCTATTCTACCCATTAACAAAAGCCAAAACCAAGCCTAGACGGGAATCCTGTCTACTGATTTGTACAAGATCAAAGAAACATGAACAGGTGGGTAGAAATGCCCCACCTAATAGTGCCCGATCCATCAACTATTATTCCCTTAATCCTCCAAAATTCTAAATTTTATACTGGAATTGATTTATGCATGGCATTTTTTAGCATCCCCATTCACCCAGATTCCCAATATATTTTTGCCTTTACTTGGATGTCAGTGCAACTTACTTGAACCCAATTACCTCAAGGATTTGCAGGGTTGCCAACTATTTTTCTCAGATATTGCTCAAAGACTTACAAGAGATAAATCTTCCAGGGCAATCTGTACTAGTACAATATGTTGATGACTTACTAATAGCTAGTCCTGACTCCCATACATGCAAAATCGATACTCTAGCGTTATGGGCTGCATTGGCTGATAAAGGTCACAAAATTTCTCCTTATAAACTCCAGTTTTGTAAATCAAAAGGGGAATTTTTAGGATATATCTTAGAAGAAGGAACTCAAATTTTATCGCCAAATCACATCCAAGCAATCCAAAATATTCCCCAGCCACAAACTAAAAAACGAGATGTGAGCCTTTTTAGGAGCTGCAGGATTTTGTAGGTGACGGATTGCTGCTTTTGGAGAATTAGCAGAGCCACTTCTCGACAGTATACATCAGGATCAAGCAGAACCTTTGCCATGGAGTGTGGACCAGATGACTGCCTTTGAAAAACTTAAATGAACCTATTGACAGCCCCTGCACTTGGCCTTCCAAAGTATGATCAACCTTTTACCTTATACGTACATGAAAGAGAAGGAACTGCCTCTGAGGCACTGACAGAAGAACTGCAGGGGCAACCAAGGCCTGTAGCATATTACTCTATGCAATTAGACCCAGTCGTGCAAGGATCCACTCCTTGCATGCGTGATGTGGGTGCTGCAGCTGCTCTAATAGACGAAGTGAAAAACAGAGTTTTAGGACAGCCCCTAGAAGTTCAAAAGTCCCCCACAAAGCTGAAACAAGCTTGCCAAATCACATAAACCAAGCTTTGTGGCCTCAATGCCTTCATAAATATGAAGCAACATTCTGAACAGCTGACCGTTACTCTGAAATGTTGCTACACTTTAAATTCAGCTTCCTTATTTCCACTACCCCACAAAGGACACAAAGTTGAAACAAGCTTGCCAAATCAGATAAACCAAGCTTTGTGGCCTCAATGCCTTCAGAAATAGGAAGCAACACTGAACAGCTGACAGCGTTACTCTGAAACATTGCCGCCACTACCCCACAAAGGACCACCGCATCACAACTGCATAGAAGTCATGCAAGAATACGGAAAAATAGGAGAAGACCTCCAAGATATCCCTCTTGCAAATCCAGGTTTGATTCTATATGTTAACAGCTCATCATATTACCTAAATGGACATGTGTAATTTGATTGGTCTACACAACTGTATTGCAACATACATAAACCCTGCTTTCCTCTGTATCGGAGACCCCATGCATTGGGTTGGGGAACCACTATGCACATAGCTAAAACATAAATTAATAAATTCCCTTGGTAATTCTATGCAAAGCATCCTTGTCTCTCTCCTTGGCTAGTGAAGAACTGACATTTACAGGAAACAGGAGGAAGAGAATGAAGCAACAGGAGGCAACAGGAAAAGGAGGAGGGAAGAGTACGGAGAGGAGGAAGAAGAAACAGGAGGCAACCAGACGTAACAGCAAAAGAAAAAATAGGAGGAAGCAACAGGAGGCAACAGGAAGAAACAGGAGGAGGAGGAGCCAGCAACAGGAGGCAAAAGGAGGAAGAGGAGGAGGAGGAGGAGGAATAGGAGGGGGAGGGGGAGGAGAAGGAGGAAGAGGAGGAAAAGGAGGATGATGAGGCAACAGGAGTCAACAGGAGGAGGACAAGCAGGGACAAGAGGAGGAGCAGACAGAGGAGGAATAAAAGGAGGAGGGGGAAACAGGAGGCAACAGAAGGTAGAAGAGAAGGAGGAAACAGGAGGAAAAAGGACGAGGAGGAGGCAAGAGGAAGCAGGAAGAGGAAAGAAAGGGCAAGAAAAGGTAACAGGAGGCAACAGGACGAGAAGGAGGCAACAGGAGGCAACAGAAAGCAACAGGAGGATGAGGAGGAAGAGGAGGAGGAAGAGGAGGAGGAGAATGAGGACAAGGCAACACGAGGCAACAGGAGGCAATATGAGAAGGAGGAGGAGGAGGCAACAGGAGGCAACAGGAGGACAACAAGAAGGAAGAAGAGGAGGAGCAGGAAGAGGAGGAATAAAAGGAGAAGGAGGAAACAGGAGGCAACAGAAGGTAGAAGAGAAGGAGGAAACAGGAGGAGAAAGGAGGAAAGGAGAAGGAGGCAAAAGGAGGAGGAGGTGGCAACTGGAAGCAACTAGGAAGAGGCAACAGGAGGGAACAGGAGGCAAAAGGAGGAGGAAGAGGAGGAGGCAAGAGAAGGCAACAGGGGTAGGATGAGGCAACAGGAGGCAATAGGAGGCAACAGGAGGAGGAAGAGGAAACAGGAGGTAACAGGAGGCAAAAATAGGAGGAGGAGGAGGATGCAACAGGAGGCAACAGGAGAATGAGGAAGAGGAGGAGGAAGAGGAGAAGAAGGCAATAGGAGGCATGAGGAGGCAAGATGAGGAGGAGGTAACAGGAGGAGGAGGCAACAGGAAGAGACGGAGGAGGAGGCAAAAGGAGGAGGAGGCAACAGGATGAGTAAACAACAGGAAGCAAAAGGAGGCGGAGGAGAAGGAAGAGGCAAAAGGAGGCAAGAGGAGGCAACAGGAGTAGGAGGGAAAAGCAGGCAACAGGAGGCAACAGGAAGATGAGGAAGAGGCAACAGGTGGCAATAGGAGGCACCAGGAGGAGGAAGAAACAGGAGGACTGGACGCAAAAGGAGGATGAGGAGGAAAAGTAAACAGATGATAACAAGAGGCAACAGGATAAGGAGGAGGAGGAGGAGGCAAAAGAAGACAAACAGAGGAGAAGGAGGAGGAGGAGGAGGCAAGAGGTGGCAACAGGAAGCAACAAAAGGACGTAAAGGGGGAGGAGGAAACAGGAGGCAACAGGAAGCAACAGGAGGAGGGAGGAGGCAAAAGGACGAGGAAACAGGAGGAAAAGGCAACAGTAGGCAGAGAAAGCAACAGGAGAACACAGGAGAAGGAAGAAGAGAAGGCAATAGGAGACCACAGGAGGGAAGAGGAGGAGGAGGACGAGGAGGCAACAGGAGGGAACAGGAGAGGAAGGAGGAGAAGGAGGCAACAGGTGGCAAGAAAAGGAGGAAGAGACAACAGGAAGCAAGACAAGGAGGAGAAAGAGGAGGAGGCAACAGGAGTAAAGAGGAGGAGGAGTGAACAGGAGGCAAAAGAAGGCTGAGGAGGAGGCAACAGGAAGTGACAGGAGGTAACAGGAAGAGCAGGAGGCAACAAAAGGAAACAGGTGGAGGTGGAGGAGGAGGAGGAGCAGGAGCAGCAGGAGGGGAACGCAACAGAAGGCAACCAGAAGAAAGGAGGAAGCAAAATGAGGCAACAGGAGACAAGAGGCAACAGGTGGAGGAGGAGCACACAAGAGGAAACATAAGGAGGAGGAGAAGACAACATGAGACAACAGGTTGCAACAGGAGAAGGAGAAGGCAACAGCAGGACACAGGAGGCAACAGGAGGGAACAGGAGGAGGAGGAGGCACCAGGAAGCAACTGGAGGAAGAGGAGGAAAGAGGAGGCAAAAGTGGGAAACAGGTGGCAACAGGAGGAGGAGAAGGAGGAGGGAACAGGAGGTAAGAGGTGGAGGAGGAGGTCACAGGAAACAACACGAAGAGGAGGCAACAGAAGGCAACAAGAGGAGGAGGAAGAGACAACAGGAGCCAAAAGGAGGATGAGGCAAGAGGATGCAACTGGAGGCAACAGGATGTAACAGGAGGAGGAGGCAACAGGAGGCAACAGGAGGAGGAGGCAACAGGAGGCAACAGGAGGCAAGAGGAGGAGGTATAGGGGCAGGAGGAGGAGGAAACACCCCCATATTCCTTCTAGATTGTAAGAACATCCAGTCAGGCATGGAGCATGTGCCACATCTATTGGTCTTCAGCGATTCAGAACATCCAAAGCTACTGCTGAAGTCACTACTCACAGGAGTCATTCCCCGTTGTGGCCATCACTCCTCTCCTCCACAGAGGGGAAAGCTCTGGATGACATAAGATGTCAGGAGGCGCTCCAGAAAGAGAAGACCAGTGCAAGAAGATCCCTGTCACCTAATTGCAAAGAAATAATTTTAGCTCAATTAAATGAGGACCCAAAACACAACACACAGAACAGCAACCGCTATCAAAATTGTTTCAGCAGTAGTTTTAACTGCTGCAGAGCTGCAGGCTGACGACCTTACCATCACTGTCACAGGGCCCCAATTGACAGCACTTACGAAGGCCCTTTTGAAAGACAAATGCATCTCACCTTCTCTGAAGAGGACCTGATGCTTACCCGTTGCCAGTGTTAGCAGCAGAGCCCTCTGGCAATCCAGCCCACACTTTCCCACCTTGCATGCAGCAGTGATCAGCTTTCAGCTGCTACTTTAATGGCTCTCTTGGCTGTGCTCCTTTTCTGTCTCGCTTCCTACTCTATCAGTCAGGGTGGGCTTCCTGTCATTCTACACTGAGCCCAACGCCTCAGTAGGAGGACCACACTGCTGTCCCCATGCTTATCTATTTTAGAATATGGAAAAGAAATTATAATTAGCAAATAGTAACTCTACCCGTAGCCCATATCTATGTAGTCTACAGCCTACAGCTCTAAAGGTATAGACCAGCCTATACTTATTTCCTGTATCTACCTGCTCTATGATCTGTCCAGAAGGTCAAATCAAAACTACCTTTAACAGAGAATGGAACTGGGTGAAGCAGGGAGAAAGAAAAGGTGGAAAAAAAGGAAAAGTCTAGACACGCAATTAAAAAAGAAAGGAGCCAAGTTATCCTGAAGACCAGCTCAGCCCAGCTTGCTTTTGCTGGCGAAAAGCTGTGCAGCTTGGAGGGAAAAAAGCTGACTTTGATGCACACAGATGCCTGAGTTCAGCTGTGAAACAGCAGAAAAACCTTGACATGGCTGCTTTTCACTGTCCTCCTACCTGTGTGCATGCTTTGAGTTTCTCGTTTCCCTCAAGGCCTCCCAGACGAACAGGGATGTGGCAGCTGTCCAGCCCATGTGCCACGAGGAGAAACAGTTTTGACCATGAAGTGGGCAGCAAATAACTGCATCTGCAGAAGCAGACGGGCAGCTGCGCCTCAGCCTCGGAGATGCCCAAAGCTGCCCTGAGCCCCACGAGCCCCTGGCGCCCCGGCATTTGCTTGGCCCTGAAGCCCTGTGGGACCTGCCAGCGCTGGGGAGGCCCGGGGACAGAAGTGAAGGACAGTGGTCAGCCCCCCTGGGGAGAGGGACGCGGGCTCCGTCCTTCCTTCTGCGCCATGCCAGGACAGGGCGTCTCTCCTCCTCAGCCCCAGGGGAAGGCCAGGCCTGAGGAAGGCCCTGGGTGCTGGGCTCAGCACGGGCGGTGGGACCGGGGGCACAGCCCTGTCTCCCGCCAGGTGCCGGCCTGGCCGACGCCAGCGGCGCCCGTCCCGCAGCTCCTCCTGCCCAGGGCTGTGGCTGCAGCACAGGCAGACCCGCAGTTTGGGAAAGACGTGCCCATGCGGAGCACATCCAGGGCAGCTCCCCTCCTCTCCCCCCTCCTTTCCCCCCTCCCCTCCCTCCCGGAGCAGGCCCAGACCCCGGGAGCGCACCGAGGGACGGCACAGCTGTGCACACACCTTGCGCTGCTGAGAGAACAGCTCCAGCTGAAACGGCCCTTCTCGAAGGCCGTCTCTCCGCAGGCCCAGTGTCCCGGCTGGCTGAGGAGCGAGCTGCGGTGGGGGGGAACCGGGCGCAGGCCAGCTCTGGCAGCAGAGGCCCAGGCTGCCCCTGCCCACCCGGCAATAGGCACACCATTGGCCACGGCTGAGCCAATCAGCAGAGCCGGTGTTGGCCTGTGCCAGCCAGCCTGGGGCGGAGGCACAGAGGCCGAGGGGCCTGAGGAGAAATGAGTGAGAGGCGGGCTGGGGGCAGCCGGGGCGAGCAGGGGGGACCAGGACCAGGGCCAGGACCAGGGCTGCTGCAGGAGCAGGTATCTCCCTGTGCGGGTGGGCCTGGGGGGAGGGACCTGGAGATCTCATCACCCATGGGCCCTGCTGGGGCTCAGTTCACCAGGCCTGGGTCCGAGTGCTCAGCCCCAGGGACAACCCCACAACCAGGGTCAGAGCGGTTCCTGCTGCTGCCCTGGGGGTCACCTGCCCGAGCCCTGACAGCTGGAGGTCAGTGTTTCATGTCTGCAGGCCAGGGGAAGGTAGAGTGGCCTCCTCTCCAACAGGCGGCTCCAAGCTTTGGAGCAGGCGTGCTCTGGTGGGGACAGACCAGGTGCCTTTGCTGTCCCCAGGCCTTCATGTGGGCCTCCTGCTCATGCACAACCCCATCTCTGTTCACAGCCTTTCATAAATGGGGATTTCCAGACATGGAAGTTGTTTCTCCCTCCTGGTGAGAGCACGCACCGGGGCTTTGTTTTCAGAGAAGCAAGTGGGGAGTGCTCGTGGTTGGATGCAGCTCCCTTGGCAGATGCTTGTGCCCCTCTCGGCCCCAAGGTCTGATCCGTGCCTTTCTTCCCACCCAAGCTGTGCTACCAGCTTTTGGGAAATGGGGATACAGAGGGTGGATGGTTTTCCCACAGCTGGGAAGTTCCAGTCAACCTGTCAGGGATTTTTTTCTTCCTGGTTCTTGCAGTAACAAGGGTTTTTTTAAAAAATATGGGTTTTTTTCCAAGGAAACTTCACCAAGGGAAGTGCAGCATTTAGCTCTGATTGCTCCTTGTGTGGATTGTATCTGTCCTTAGCCAGGCACACAGTAGCTTTCAGACAAGGAATGGGACTATTCCAGGGTGAAGTGAGCAATCAGGATCCCAAGCCTGTTTTGTTTCAGGCAATCAGGTGAAAATGTGTGGTTAGAGCTGTCTGCGTTGTTTACCCTTTTGATTGCAGTGCTCCCTTCTAGTTCTCTCTAATACTTACTTCTGCTACTCGGTTCCATCAGGTTTAAATTTCTGAAAATTGATGCTACACTTTGCAACTGTTTCTACTTGATGCTTCACAGATTTGAAAATTCCCTATTCAGGTCTCTCTACTTTCTTTTCCCCCCAGTCCCGCAGAACCGTATTTGACTGTGGAGACTGCAGAGTCTGTGTTTCGTACTTGTGGTGAGGAAAATATGGACATGAAAAAGAAATAGATAGTGATTCTGAAAAGACCCCTTTCTTTGTGCTCATTTTCACATTCAGTTGCCTGTTGGGGGTTCTTAAATGATGTGAGTTACTCTGAGTCTTAGCAATCCCTTGGTTGCATCCCTGTGCTCAGGAGGTGCATCAGAAACTCTGGGCATTGCTTATGTCAGACAAGTAATGGTAGCCCTTTCTGAAAAATAGCTCATGGGTGAGTTAGTTCCTAGGCCATAACAGAAGAGTTTCTGTTTGCATCTGCCAGAACCCAGGAGCAAACCCTGCTGATGGAAACCCTCAGAAGAAAGGGAAGACTAGAGAGAGGAGGACAGATCCGTAGAGTTATGCTGCTTTAGCCCAGATGATGTCACACCTCCTGGCACGGTGACTCTGGGTAAGGGTGCTTTCATGGTGTTTTCTAAGCTTTTCCAGTGCTCGCCACCAGAGAGCCGACGGCCCTGGGGGAAGGGCTGCACCCCTCTTCTTTGTGCACCTCAGGATCTTGTCACGCTGCATAACCTCCTGCGCAAACAGAAGTGGCTAATAGTCAGCTTCTTCAGGGAGGCTGGTGTGGGCATGAGGAAGATCCTGGGAGCAGTCTTTATTCAGGTCATCAAGGGAGTATGTAGGGAGCAGAAGGGGAGTGAACTGCTGCCACTGCCATATGTCCTTGTGTGCAGACCTAGGGTGGTTTCAGTGGAGGAATTGTGGCGGTTCAGCAAGGGGCACTTTCTTGTGTCTTACCCTCAGAGGGTGACTCCCACAGTCTGGAAAGCTGGATGGGAAAGGGAAGGGAAAGATGAAGAAGTGGGCTGTCATCTAGAGCAGCTTGCGGGAGTGAGGGTACATGTTGCCTCATGGTCTCCCAAGAGACTCGCTGCTCACTACTGTGGCTGCCTGGATCCTGCTGCAGACACTGAACCTTTCCCAGGTATGGTAGTTATAATGTCATCAGAAGAAAGTGAAGACAAAGAAGATATGAAGATGGCAAAGATACTCAAAAGCATTATAACCTTTGACAGCAGAAACATGTCATTTACAGTTTGTATGAACAGTTTTCCTTCAATGTACTGTTCTTTTCAAAGATTTACAGATGATGTTTTGCTATTTCCGTATCAGAAGTTAGTGATTTTAAAGTAAAGCTCTCCACTGAAATGTAAAAAAAAGTGACCAATGTATCCTGGAAAGAAGACATAGACTGGATAATTTTACTCTTGTAATTTACAGTTCTCCTTAAAACACAGGTGTGTGTTTTTTCACTTGTACTGTGCAGTGATTAAAAAAAAAAACCACAAAAAACCACCCCTGAAGCTTCCTCTGAAATTAGAGGTGGGTGAGACACATCACATTTTCTGCTTCTTCCACTATCCTGCTTTCTCTTAAAACTTGTTTGTATCATTTCTCTTAAACTTGTTTGTAAATTCCTTGCTTAGTCTAGAGCCAAGACAATGTAAGAGATTTTTTTGGGGCCGATCTTCTCCTGTCATGCTGAGATAACCATGTGGAAGGGCTCAGTCACAGAGGCAAAAGGACTAACAGGTGGGTGTGTGGTTAGTGATGGTTCTTCCTTATCAACAGTGCTGTCAGTCATGTCAGGGAATAATGCTTTGGAGGGGTTTCAGACGGGTGATAATTACAGAATAATAGTATGATTATTACCGCAGTAGTCTGAGGGTATGAGAAGAACAAAGATTTGGGGAGGAGAGGGTAATTTTAATTAGCTGTAAGATTTTTTACAATGCAGCTTTTGTGGGTCAGTGGCAACGATCATGGAGGTGGTGGCTGAGATTCTGTAATGGAAATTCTTTTGTTCTGGAATTGAAGCCCAAATCACCCTCTAACAGTCTTAGTCAGACTATGGAATCTGGGACCACACAGTTTCATTTCTCAAAACTGAAGATAATTCAGTTAGAGGGAGAGCTTGCTTGGAAGTTTTAGTAGTTTGGGGACAGAGGCCAGTTGGGGGCTGGGGCCCCCGGGGGTGGGGGCTCTTTCAGTGCCATGCTCTTGGCCTGGCTCACAGCTGGGAACAGGCTTTCCAAAATCCTGCTGGAAGGAGCCAGATGTGGGACCTGTGGTCAAGCTGCAGTGAGCTGCAGCGGCTGCAGGCTCTGCCAGGCAGGGGGTGTGGCCTCCTCTCTGGGGGCGGGGCCGGGGGGGCACAGGGTCTGGGCAGCAGAAGTGGAAGTGGCGCTCGGCGGGCCGGGGCCGGCGCCATCATGGTGGGCAGAGGGGGGTCCCGCATACCAGAGCGGTGAGCGTGTCTGCCCCGCCTTGCCCTTGCCCCTGCCCCGACCGCTCCACGGATTCCCAGCCCGGGGCCTCCTGGGGGCTGCGCCGGCACGCTGCAGCAGCGTGCAGTCCAGTGCTGCCGGGAGCTGCGGGGCCCGGCTGGGCCCTGACACCGGCGGCACCACCGGCTGGCAGCGCTGTGTTGCCTGTTCCATTGAACATATCGCAGCCCCTGGGCAGTGGGGATCTGTAGCTTAAAGCGCGGGGGGCCAGGGAAGCGGGCCGGGTGAGGATTCCTAGGCTGGGTGTGGGGCCAGAGCCCCGGGCCAGTGCTTTAAGACCTCCACGCTGCAGGGTTTCAGTGGACCAGCTGCATTAAACCTGTCCCCTCCCACTGCACAAAGGACCTTTGCCCCATGGTGTCCCCCTGGGTTCTAGGTCGCCCATTGTTGGTGGGCCCATTGTTGCTGTTGGATGCTCTCCGCTTGCTGCTTCCTGCCTGCAGCCTGGTGCTGCCTGCCACCGCACTGTCCCTGTCCAGCTTCCCCTTCCCAGAGGGTTTTTCAGTGTTTGGATACCTGGTGCACCACCATCTTCTTTTTCTTTGGTGGGATGTTGTCGTGCACGGAGGCCTTTTGTATCTTGGGGATGCTGGCTGGCGCAGGGCGCTTGGCCTTCTTGCTGCCCACCTCTCCCGATCTGGGCACCACCTGGCAGGAGACGATGCCCAGTGGCAGCAGCAAGTGGGTCAAAACCACCCGGGGCTGCCTCTGCAGCGCCTCCTCCACCAGTTGGGCCATGCAGGGCGGATGACGCTGGGGGGGCAGCCGGGGGCTTCGCCGGGGGACTCAGCAGCGGGATCTGCAGGGGGCTCAGCAGGGGACTCTCCAGAGGACCCTTCAGGGGATCCTTCCAGGGACTCTCCACAGGAGTGTCCTCTGAAGTCTCCTCTGAAGTCTCCGGAGAACTCTCCGGAGAGCCCTCCTTGGAAGTCTCCAAGGGACTCAGTGGCGGCCAGGCAGGGAGGTCTGCTGCCACCCCACCCTGCTTCCCCTTGGGGTCCTGCAGGGGGGAGCCCGCCACCCCCCAGAAGGGGTCAGTGTCCCCCAGCATCACTGCCGCCAGGCGGTCCTCAGGGCAGTCACCCTCTGCCCCGTACTCCAAGATGTCGGGGGCTTTGTTGAAGGAGGCGGTGCTGGCGAGGCTGTTGGGGACATCGGGGAAGGAGTTTTCGCTGTCCACCAGCATCACCACCGCCACTTACTCCTTGTTGCAGCCACCCTCTGCCCTGTACTCCAAGAGGTGGGGGAGCTTGTTGAGGGAGGTGGTCAAGTTGGGGATGTCGGGTACGTCAGGGACAATGCACATCCCACTCTTAGTAGGGTGGGGGATGCAGGTACTGGGGGTGATGGTAGCAGCGTGGGATGGAGGTGCTGTTCCTGGGGACACTGGTAGCAACCTTGTGCATGTGATATATAATTCTAAAATGATGACAACTTTTGTTGTACCTTGGGCAGAACTTGAACTGCTGCCTCCCACACTCCAGCTGAGTGATAGTCATTTTGTCCTGTGGTGTGTTTGCTCTGCCCCTCACTCGCTCGCTGTGCTTTGTTGTACCTCTTCTGGTCTTTGTACGAATTGTTCTCCTAGGGATAGAGAGACTCTTTCTTTTCCTGGGTATTTATGAGGATTGTGCAGTCAAGGCTGTGATGTGTAGTTTTCTTAATTCTGTTCTTTTTACTGCCTGTGACTGTTCTTCCCCCTTGCAGGAGATTGAAGAGCTGTTGGCATAGTGCTCATGAAGCAGTTTGGATGGTGGGCTGATCTGCGGGACCCCGATCTAGAGGTAGTGGTGCTTCTCTGCCAGATGGCCTGCTGCTGCTTCCAGAATTGCCCCCAATATCTTTTGTTTTGTTCTCTGCTCCCTTTGCACGTGGGACCATGGCCTCTCCCCTGTTTGTCTTTCTGCCTCTGAATTTAACTAGAAATCATCTGGTAGCACTCAGCAGAGCTTTTCAGTGGCCAGTGTGTGCACACCTTCCAGAGCACTTAAGCTCCAGTCATAAATACCAGAGCGGCCAGCATGGGCCTGTATGTCAGGGGAAGGATCCATACAGGAGATGTCTCAGGATCTGGCATGCTTACAAACTGCTGGACTCCGACTCTCTTGAAAATGGAGATCACCTGAGCCATTGGGCAGCTAGTTTAGCCTCTGTAGGGGACAAGAGTGAGCAACAAGGTTGTGTTCTTAAGGAACTCAACTTGAGAATGTCATTTATGGAAGAGCCTCCTCCTAGACCCCATCCCTGACAAGCAGCTTGCTTAAGACACCCTCTATGGTGCAAGCTGTCTGGAGACCTTGGAAAGGTCTGGAGACCTTGGAAAGGACTCATTGCTCTTGACAAGCTGTTCCTTCATCCCTGTGCTCGGCATATGGAAGCTGCTCTCAGCACTGATGGTGGGAGATCTGAGGCCTTCTGTAAAAGCTCTGAGTTCATCTACTGGCTCTGGTTTTCCCAGGCTGTGCGTTAAGTACGACTTTGTTGAGCCTCAAATAGGGCTCCTGTTCTCCTACAGATTTTTGCTCTGAAACCATTCAAGTGCTGAGGACTGGAATTTTTCAACAGCGTCATGTTTCTCTTTGGGCTTACTGGGGAGGGATTGCAGTCATGCAAGACCTGTTGGGGAGCTCAGTCTTCTTTTCGGATGCTCTCTATGGGACAGGAGGACAGTTGCTTTGAGCTGCCTGTATTTCTGGAAGGATTACCCACATTTGACTTCCATCTGAAATGCCCCTTAGTGGCACTTGTTTTTTTGTTTTTTTTTTTTTAAAAACGGGGGGGGAGGTGTGTGTGAATAGCTGAGTGCTAGTATACAGTGAATTATCTTCTCCTGCTTAAATGGTTTTACAATTAAAAATATCCATTCAATGTTACAAAATCAGTTCCCTTAAAGATTCAAGTGCTTGCTGATGGATTCCTGGCTGACAAAATCCCCTCCCAGCTTGCTTAAATTTTAAACCCTCTTTAAAGTGGCATTCAGATTATTTAGCATGATTTCTTCCAATTAATCATAATTGTCTAAAGCGTGTATTTTTGTTCTTAAAAACTAGGATCAGAAGTTCATAGAAACATCTTCTGTGTCTGGTTTAAATGAGTTACAGCTATTGTTGTGTCAGGTTGAGAGTTTTTAATGTTATTTTTTCCTCTTTCAGAGGGAGAGGATGCTGTGTCCGGGTTCAAGCCTGTGCTATCCTCAAAGCTTGCATCCTAGAGTTGAGCACGGAGAGGGATCACCCTGTGAAGGTTTGGTGTGTTGTAGCAGTCGGTGCTGTGAGGTCTGGAAGGTGCCCAGCACCGTGAGCTCTGCTGGATGGCAGTGGGGTGGACGCGGCTGTTGGGGGGTCCGTCATTTGCATAGCCCAGCCCCCCCCCGCATGCTTCAGAATGTCTGGGTCCCTGTGGCATTTTTGGAATGTCCCTTGCAGTTGGGTCAACGGACCCAGCCCAGCTGGTAGATCCTGTAAGAGCTCCTCTGTCTGGCGTAAAGCCCTTGGTATTTATGATTCAGAAGAGGTGAGACTTTAATCTACAGGTCTCCTCAGGTGACTTTCAGGAGCTGTGGGCTGCGGGTGGGAACTGGCTCTCTTTCTCTGCTCCAGTAACTGGTCCTATTGCTCATAGGAAGTGGAACAGCTTTAACAGGTGAATCTGCCAATTCCCTTCTTCTGGGGGTTATGGGAGCTGTTTTGGAGGTGAGGGAGATGCAAATTCATGGTCTTGAGCCAAATTGGATAGAGCAGAGATGGACTGTAATCTATCTGACCTCAACTGTGTATCTGTAATGTAGTTGTAATCATCTCCGCCTGCACAAGTGGAGTAAGGTCCTATTTTGTTTTAAAGGAGATATAATGAATAAAAGCAGTGAATCTAGTGCACGGTCTTTCTGACCAAATATATAAGCATTTACTTTATGATAAGATAAACAGTACCTTGAACTCACTGGTTATACTGACTAACTCTCCGCTGCCTAAAAATGGGACCAAGGTTGGCTTGGACATGGGTGTCTACATTAGAGACATCCACGTTTAGTCAGATGAATCCCACCCCAGTCTCCTGTGTCTCTGACAACTCTACTGTTAGCCCTTATTGAAGCCAAGTACAGTCTCTGTTTCTCTATTTTTTTAAGAGAAAGGAAAGTCAGTCTTCCCTGATAATCTTAAGCACTCTCTGTTTGTCCTGTTTCTGAGGACTGCTGCCCAAGGCGCCTAGCGTTGTACAGGGAGATTCTGTGTCTCATTTTGCACCATGAATTTTGTTAGTCAGCACAAATGAAATATTTTTAGGACATAAGCTAACTAAATTGCACTGAAGTGAAAAAAGTGCTCTATAACTTCCTAGAGATAATATTGGAATATAATCAGAATATAAATATTTTGAGCAAAAGATGCTTAAAAAGTTAGGTAAAAATTATGAGCATAGCACTATTTTTTTAGTTTGGATTTTTATGTATTTTAGATTTAAAGTTTGAATTTAAGCAAATTTAGTTGAATTGATGGGGAAAACATGTTCAAATCACCAAGTATTTCTTTCAAACAAGAATAAGCAAAGTAGCAGCTACAAAGAGTGTTTTGGCTTTAAAGTGTTTCATATTTTTGAATCCAAATCTACAAGTTCCTGTTAAATTAAAGTGGCCTAGAAAAACAATCTTTTAATTCTGTGTCACAAATTTTATGATCCATCCCTTCTAAAAAATTATTGTTGATGTTGCTTAGTAGAGATGTTGGCAATTAGTGGTTGGGCTGTGGCCTCTCAAGACATGTATCTCCTTTTTTTCAGAAGACTCTTAGGCTGCAGCAAGTGCTCAGACATTACAGCGAAAATGGAGGATCCAAAAAAGAAGTCAGCAAGTTTCAAAGGAGGAAGGGGCAAGTAAAATGCGAAAGCCTGAATCCCATCTGTCCTAAATAATGAACTGCTGAGCTCTGGGCTGGTGGCACAGGCCACCTGCAATTCAGGGTCTCGGGCACAAATCTTCTGCAGTTAGGTACTTACCTCCTTCCTCACAAAGCAAAAAAAAAGAAATAAAAGGAGATCCCTGTTACTTAGTTCAGTAAAGGGAAAAGAAACTGTTTGCCTCTTTTGGAAGATGGACTTGAGCACAAAGGAGAAGAGTGCCCTAATAGCAGGCTGCTGGGCAGGCTGAGGGGATACAGGGGGTCTGCTCCCAGGGAAGCTGTTCCACTTTGTATAATTTAGTAACTGTTGCATTGGGGGTTTGAAGCCGAGTTCCCAGCAGGTACACCATAAGTCCTTTGTCTCTCTCTGGCCCGTTGATTGTCCCGATACCTTTCCAGATTTACAGAAAGTGGCATGCCCACCATTAAAGGGAGATTCTTGCCTCAGGATGCCTGCAACCTCGAGCTTAGCCTTGTGCTTGGTCCGTGAGACAGGCATGGCTCTAGCTGCAAATCTGAGTGAGTACGGGATGCAGATGTGGGACTTTTGCAGGGAGCGCCTGAGCTGCCGGGCTGCTGGACAGGGTGAGACCCATGCCAGCCAATTCATCTTTTAGCTCCAAATGCCTTTTGATAGAGATGCAGGTCTCCTGGGGATTGTGGGGACGTGCTCCCGCGTCTGGAAAAGATGGCTGAGTTCCTGGTGCAAGAAGGGCACTGGGGTTTAGAGGTCAGAGTTGAGGCAGGTATGGAAGATGCCAATAGCTGTGATCTTTAGTCAAAAAAATTTCTTTCTGTATATTCAAGCAGGTTTTTTTTCTCTCCTCTGCTACTCCAGTATGGAATATGAGCCAAAAAAGAGAAGCTGACGCTGTGCACACTGCAGACTCTCAAGTATTTGTTTTAAAATATGCGTGAGGTCAAGCTAGAACATACTTTGCAATTTGTGTATTTACTGGAGCGAGTTTTCTGCTCTTCCTGGCTGTTTTCTGTGCTTTTCAGCCCTCTTCACTGCCACAGAAGGAAATACTGTGCATATGAAAGAGGCCATTATGAATCTTCCCTTAGGAGATTTTTTTTTTTTTTGTGCTCTGCTTTTAAATTGTAATCTCTATCATTTATGCCAATGTTTAAAATAGCTTTCTGATTCCCTGGTTAAAGTATTCTGAACCTACTCCAGCTACATTTTACTATGCACAACTCCCACCAACCATCAGTTTTTATTTCATGTCATTTTTCATGAAATAACATGCATCGCAGCCAGAATCCTGTATTGCTGTTACATGGTTTTCTTTACCGTTTTCCAGCTGTATTCCTCCTCCCTATGATAAACCGTGTCACCAGTATTTATTTTTATCTTAGAATACACAAATTGCATTCCCTTACTCTCCCTTCATAAACAGTACCCTGTAATCCTGTTGTCATTATTGCTGGCCTCTTTTGGAATTCCTCTAGGTTATTAATGCCTTTTTAATGAGAATCCTGGGATTCAAACTGTTTCCTGAGCAAAGTTTACTCAGGAATTGATAGATTATTTCCTTTTCTATTTTCCTTTACATCCCCTATTTCTTTTTTGTCTGATGTCTTACAATATTCAAAGTGGAGCTATGCAAATAACTGATTTGGGGGTTTGCTGCCAAATGAAAATATTAAAGAAAACCTTTGTTTCAGACTGAACAAAGACAATATTCAATCCAAAATACTTAGAATGTTTGGGGAGATTTTTAAATGTTTTTTGGTGACCAAATTACTCACCTAGAAGTTTTTGTTTCCCTCAGAGTGATTACTTTTAATACTTTTTGAGCAGTATTGAGTGGATATGTTTATATATTCCTTCTGTTTATATATCTGTTTTTATATGTAGGCATAGAAAGCTAAGGGAATGTCTTTATCTTAGTCATGCATATCTCACTTACTTGATTTCCCTGTGGTATAAGGACATCGGGTAAGTTGGTGGTTACTGGAAGCTCGACCATAAACATCTAAGCAGATCTTTGCAGATAGCAGTGGCATTTTGAACATTTGGCCTGTTTAAACAGTGGTATTTTACTTGCTTTTATGTACCTAGATACCTAAATCCTGGGGAAGTTGTGTTTTAGATGCCTTCACTCTGTTTTGGTTCTCATCTGACATTACAATTCTGAGCTCAGGAAGAGCCTAGGAGAAGGGAGAAATGCACGTCCGGTCCCTATTCCAATGAATAAACCACAATTAAGAAAACAAAATAAAAACCAGCATCTGGAAGAGCAACTAGATAGAGGTTGCCCAACTTTGCCCAAAACTTTAGATTGTAGAGCTTAGTTTTCTCAGGTGTGTTGGGTGCAGGGGTTGGGTAGGGTCTCCTGATGGAGGTGGGAGCGGTGGAAAATTCAGGCCTGTTTGGATTCCACCATGTAGCAGGGGGTAATGAAGACAGGCAGGTATCCTAAATTGGGTGGATTTATGGAGGAGCTGGAGAGGGCCATGATAAGCTGAGTGGACAGAAACCCGGTCTCCTCATCCAGTTCTTACTGCTGGATGTGGTGCGTGTCCCAGGTGGTGTGATGAGGAGATGATGTGCAGCCTCCTCCCAGTTCAAAGCTAAATCTGGCCCTGCAAATCCCAGGCGGATCCTTTCCCCAGTAAAGCAGACAGCAGAAGAGAGCTTTCCTTGGGCTGATTTTGTGTGGACCCTGGTGTCTTTGGTGTAGTGTGAAACACCCACCCCGGTCTTAAGAGAGGAGCCAGGCACTGAGCTGTTGAGTGCATTTAAAGCCGACCTGCTTCTAGGCATGCCCAGAAACAAGAGTTTCACACAGCTGAGAAGCTTTGCTGATTGAGACAGAGATTTCCCGAGTGAGGTGGCAGATACAGAGAGTGCTACTTCCAAAATTACCCCCTTGGAGCTGGGAACCTGGCATCCTTTCATAAATCCAGCCTCCAGCCACTACAAGGTGGACATCGCTTCCCCAAGGAGCTTCAAATATATTGCCTTTAATGCAACATAACAAAATAGTAAGCCTACTTTATAATAGCATATCTTAGATATACCGTTACATAAAATGTATTTAAAGGAAATGAAAATTCTGCAGGGTTTGTTTCATATTTTATTAGTATTACGAGCCTTGTCTTGCTTCCACGCTGAGGCACTTCATTACAGGTCTCCTGTTCCTCCATTCTGAAATTTTGTAAGTAATAGTAAGCTGTTGACTTTCGAAATCCGGGCACTCGGCAGGCTGTGAGTGCTTGCTAGAGTTGGCAGAATAAGGTGACCGCAAACCCTCAAGGATTAATAGGCTGAAAAAACACAGGCTTCATGTCTGTCCTTAGTGTTTCTTAATAATAAGAGTGCTATTGGGGAAAAAAAGCAGCAAATGACAGCAGTCATAACTTGAAATGCATTGCCCTCAGACCTGTCTTGGCTGTATTACTGTAAAAAATACAGTTTAGGCAAGCAATCAATATACTGGGTAGGGTTTTACTGTTCTTTTCAGCAGATAACACTTGAACTCTATTAGTTTTTTGTAATCATTTCAAGGTGTGCGTTACAGTAAATATTTGATTAGTTTATGACAAATTTTGCTTTTCATCCTGGGACTGCAGGGTTGTTTAGTTAGTTACCTCCCAGATATGTTTCTCATTCCAGTGTTTTTCTCTTCCCTGTTGAAAACATGTCAAACTGATTTTAAATGTTTTAGGTACATTATAATGAAAACCATATGTTTTATATTAAGGGTGACTTCCGCTTTCAGCGGAATCAGGTTTAGCATGTGATTTCATGCATTTGCATATATGCTGTGAACACGTGCCTGCTGTGCACCAGCCAGCCTCTTTCCTCCTTGTGCATTGGAACCAGGTTTAGGAGATGTGTTGAAGTGGCCTCTGAAAGCCCTTTGTTAAACTTCCGCCACCAATGTGATGGGAGGGCTGGGATGTTTTCCTGGTCTGTGATGGAGTTCGCTCCCTTTCTGTGTACTGCTAAGTCATCCCTGCCAAAGATGACATTTTCCAGCTCCTAAAAGTACTTCTGACCAGCCTATTCATTTCCCTTCAAGCAGACCAAATAGTACTGCCAGGTATATGAAAAATCTCCTGAGATGACACTACATACTTCCTTATAAAAGATACTTGTCCGTAGGTGGATTTACACATACATTTTTATAAAGCTGTCATATGCAAGTTGAGTATCATGTTATACAACTATCTGTATTTCTTAAACCTCCAGTCTCAATGTTTCTGATGAGGTTGGTGTAGCAAAGTAGCATCCTTCCGTCTCTGATTGAAAGAGCCTTTTTGTTTGAACAGGAAGATAAGTTGCCAGACTGTTCCCTTCTGCTCCGTGAACATAGGTTCCCCCTGACAAAGGTCATTTCAGGCTGAGAAGAGAAAATTGATGGGAGCCATTTTTAAGGTGGTGTTAGAACAGCTCAAACTGCATATAGAAGCACAAAAAACAATTAGGTCAGGCTGATTTCTGTATGAAGAATCTCCTGAAGATATATAAAGCAGGAAGCAAAAATACTTGTAATGCTCTTTGTCTGTGCAACAGACAGTTCTCCCCCAAAGTCTTCTGTCTGGTATTGAGCTGCAAGTCTCCTCACCCAGCAGGTTTGAACAATTGATGGAGACTCACACTGAAAGTTTTGCTCCACATCTCCTCTGACTGCATCTTTGCCAGCTGCCCACGTTACCAGCTGTTACTGCACTGTGCCATCAGCTGAAACATGATTAACAGATCTGTCTGATGAGGGAGCACAGGCAAGCAGTCCAGTGGACTTCCACCCTAGAGTGGTGAGTGATAGCTTCATTGACCAGCGCAGTGGGTTAGGGGAGGGGTTGCCCGTTGGTACCCTTAGAGTTGACGATGCCAGGCATTGCTGTGCTCAGCTTCTCACCATCATCCTGGGAGCACAACTCCCAAGTCTGAGCTCAATGACTAAACTGCATATAAAATAAGAGGGGATGGTTAGGGTACTACAAGATTCACAGCAGAGAGTGTGCCAGGCAGGAACACTCCTCCACCAGTCCACAGGAGATGCCAGAGAGGAGTGCCCGTCTCCCAGACTTAGCCACCTACTTGTAGTCCTGAGTGTGCCCACATGCGTGCCTCAGATTCACTCTGAACCTCGGTACTGGAGCCAGACCATCTCTGTGAGTGCAGGCAACCAGCACGTTTCAGTCCTTTGAAATATGGCCAGTACTAGTGCTACCACCCTGTTTTGTGTCACAGCTGAGCAGTTGGAGCTCGGGGAAAAGATCTGAGTTCAGTGCCCTCCTTAGACCAAAGGAGTTCAAATCCACACCTCTCATAAGAGTTCCTGAACCGCTGTGACCTACTGAGCATCCTCAGCTGCCTCCACTGACTTTAGACCTCATGGTAGTGGAGAGTATGAGACATGGGCAGAGGGAGAGCATGTGGGAGCAGCTTCTGTAACCCAAAGAATAGAGCAATCCACGTGGAGGAGAGTCCTGTGTCCTGTTCCTTGCTCCCAGGATTATATCTGCTTTTACCCAGTTACTGTTTGATATGAAGTATATAGTAAGTCCAAGGCAAGAGTCTCGTGTATAGTAATAGTAAATCAAATTAATAATAAGTCAAAGGCCAGGGACTAGAACCAAAACCCACTGTCAGCTATGGGCTTGATACGTTTCTCACTGGGAGACTTTGCCCTCAAAATGGGTCATTTTTAAGGGTGTTATCTGAAGAAAAGCCTAAAATGCTAAAGCAAGACTTCTTCACTTCTTTGCAGCTTCTTTTTCTTAGGTTTGTCAGTGCATGTGAGCAGTGTAGTTTTCTTTCCTAGATTGCTTGTGGTGTACAAAAACAATCTTGCAGGAACAACCCCATATTAAATAGAAAAGAGGCAGCGTTAGTGTTTCCTGGAAATATACTGCTTATGCTGTTAAGGATTGGAACTGGAGATGTAGCTGTGAGTTAAAGGTTTTAAGATAAATTAAACTAAACCTCTTAAAAATACAGGTCCTTTCAATAGTGGGCATTACAACTGAATTCTCTCTACTTTTCCAGCTGCTTCTAATGGCTTTGCTGGAATTTTTTATGCAGTCAGGCCCTCTCTCTTCCCCTGGGGTCTCTAAATAAAGCTATCTATCTACAAAGACAGCGTGCCACTTATTCCTCTAGTTGCCGCACCGGAGTGGTGAACATATATATTCATATTTTGGTCTCTTTGCCCTATAACAGGATGCTTTTGAAGGCAAGGAAGCTCAGCAAATTTAAGTGCTCTACATTTTGAAGACAAGCTGTCTCTGTCAGCACTGTTTTACTTACAGCTCTGTTTCACTGGGTGACTATATGCAAAACCTAGCATCAAGGCTGATATGTGTATATATATAAAAAGGTCATGTTTATGAAGTCAGAAGATAGATAAGTTCTGTGATTTATGTACTTCGGCAGCTATGACACAGTGGTGAAGTTGCCAATAAGAAAGACTTACACAAAAAGACTAAATTTTAATAAGCTCATATGCATCCTGAGTTTTGGGAATCCAGTGCTGCTGCTCAGCTGTCAGTGTTCCTGTCACAGATATTACTTGAACTTTTTCCTTTTTTCCATATAGTAATCTTACCATTTAGAGAGCAAATGGACAATAAAATGCGCACAAGAAGGTTTGAGCTTTATTCTTATAGAAGGAAAAAGAGTAAATGCTAAAGTGCAAGCAAAATTTTAATATCGAGGCCAGAAGACCATACAACAAGGTATCCAACCATCTGTAATGGCTAGAAATAGCAGACTGGGATGCCATACTCCAGGCATGCATGTGTGGTTATTGTGTGGCTCTGTGTAAGGAATGTATATACTGTCTCTATATACATATATACATACGTGATGTGGTATTTCTGTGCTTGCATACTGTCCCGGTAGACCAAATATACCTAATCTGTTCTACCTGTAAAAGCTCCGAATGCACATGCTTATATGATCACCGTACTGTGTCATTATCCTTGCACTGTGGCTGAGGCAGTGCGGAGAGCAGAGTTAAAGGTGGGGCTTTTCTACACCCAGAATGTAGGCATGGTGACTGCACTGCATGCATGGGATAAACACGCACCAGTGCCAGCTGGAGGCGTACCTGCCCTTGCACAGGCAACTCTTTCTCCCTCCCCTGAATCCCGCCCCAAAGTTTGTACTTGCATCGCATCCAGGATGGGAAATTTGCACTTGAGTAATTAGGAGGTGGTTGCCCAGTCGATTGCAGTGCTGCGGCAGGATGGCATTAGCTCCCTGAGCAGTGGTCACCGACCCACGGCGCAGATGAGCACACGTGTCTGACAGACCGTCACTGCCCTCTCTGCCTCTGCCTCTGCCTCTGCCTCTGCCTCTGCCTCTGCCTGGGTTGTGCCTGCCGGCACTGCCTGCGCTCCTCATCACAGGCGGCTCAGCACGTAGTCGCAGGGTTGCAGGGTCCGCTCTCCCCTCCTCGTCAGCCGGAGCTAGGTGACTGTCTTGGTGCTGTCATGGTAGCAAGGAGGCTAAAAGGCAGCAGAAAGCATGATGCTGTCTGCAGCACGCTCTTAGGTCGGTGCTGTTGCCCATCGAGCAGTGAAGTGCAGAGATGGCACTAGATGCTGCACTATTTCACTCCAGCTTCTCAGATACCCATTCCAGGCAAGAAGCAATTCTGGAAAATGTTACAGTACTTTGTTGGCCATCATTGTGGTGTTCTTCCCATTGCAGAGAGCGGTGCACAGCTCTGCTCCCGTGGCGTGGGTGTGCTGCTGCTTGGAGCCTGCTGCGAGGTGGATGGAGGCCAGAGTGAGGGGCCTCCCAGCATCGGATTCCATACGTGCGGCACGAGTGTTTCCATCAGAGCATATCCCCAAGTCATCTCACCTGCCGGCAGGCTGTTAGTGCTGTGACACTGGGTGGCTGCAGCATGGAAGAATATGTATGAATGAATTTCAAATGAGATACTGTTGAAGCCAGTGGCTCAACATGTAGCGTCTGTTGCAGGAAAGGGTGGGTAAGACAGTCCTCTTAGTCACGGGAGTCTCAGATCTGGGCAAAACAAGTGTTATGGCCAGTTAGGACAAAAGAATATGTTTTTGAGAAATGTCAACCTCTATCATGGTTAATGCTGCTTTGGTGGGCTGTTCTGGGGCTTAAATGTGTGAGCTTTTGCAGTCACACTGTCACAGCAACAAAAGTAGTCAGCAGGCGTCCTTAGGGAGCTGTCGTAAGACAGAAGTCACATTTACCCAGGAGAATATGTTGCAATTGATATTATATGGATAGATGCCATGTTGTTTTGCTTAGAGATGTCTACCAAATGGGAGAAAATATTTTTTAAATTCTCCTAGTAACGTTGCTGTCATGCTCTGCTACACGCAGAGCTTGCTTGAGCATAACTAACACACTTGGAACTGATACTAGCAGTGACCCCTTTAATTTATAAAATGTTCTTGAAGATCCTGTAAACAGCCACATGCCTGATTTTAAGCATAAGTAGTCTCCTGTGCTCATTGTTAAGCTTGTGTGTAGCTGTTATCAGAATTGGGGCCAGACAGGTTAATTTATGCTTTGCAGACACGGTACCTGGTCTCAGATGCAGTTCACTCTCAGAAAGCTCAGCTTTCGAGGTGGTTGCATTTTCAGGCTCTGCTCTTATTGGCAGTGCCTAGCTCGGCAGCCCTTCCTAGCGCTATGCTCCAAGCCAGGCAGGTCAGGGAGAGGCTATTATTAGGCCTTGCTTCCTCAAAATGCTTTTGATAGCGAGATCTGATTATGATGTGGTCTACTTACCCAGAGATGAGCCTCGGCTAGGGCTCCTGTTCTCTGTGCCGCAGCCAGGACTTGGCTTTGGAAAGCTGCTGGCGTCTTGCAAGGGCAGGAATGTTTTGGGGGCCTGAACACCAGAGGTATGAAATCTGTGCAACGTGTTTACCTGTTTGGGTCTTGCTTCAAGAGGTGGATTTGGGAGGTGTGTGATACCAAGATAGTATTTGGTATCTTAGTCTCTTAGATGGGAGTGTTTTGTTTATCAGGAAAACTCTGTTGCAGCTTTAGACATCGTGTCCCACGGTCATTTTGCTTCCCTGAGGAGAGGGTCCCTGACATCTGCATCTGTAGGTATGATATAAATACTCTGTGAAACAAAGCGGCTTTGCTGCTTTCCCTCCCTTCCCTTGCAGTCTTGCATGCAGCTCTGATTTGGTTACTGCTGTGGTGACTTGGGTCTGATTATCATCAGGGGTGTTGCACTGGGTATGGAGTTGGTTAGAGGTGATGAAACTGGGTCCCTGGGATGACCCTTTTCAAGAGCTGGGCTGTGCATTTCAGCACTTTGAAATCAGACTGAGGAATATCTGGGCTGGGCTGAACCAGAGGCACAGAGAAACGGGGACTCATCCCGGCGCTGGGACTTGGTGAGTTTGCAAAAGTATTGGGTTAAATCCGAACACGTCTGATCCTAAGACCAGTTGCTAAGAGTTGCCAGATGGTAAGGATGGTTGCTGAATGTCTCATCCTCTTTCAGGCTGTGAAGACACAGTCTGACAAGGTCTTTTCCCAGTCCTGGGTATTCAGGGGTGCAAGACGTGCCCATCACCATCAGCTCTGCAAAAGATTTAAGAGAGATTGTGCACTTGAAGGTTTATCTGCCCCGGTGGGGATTGATGGTAGCTGCAGCTGCATCTCCCCCTCGTGGAAAAGATACCAAAAATGGGGTTTATGGTAAGTCTGCAGCTGCTGGCCAGGGGTGTCTGTGCGCGGGACAGCACCCAGAAATTCTCAGGTGAGAGATGCTCCCCCCGACCAGCTGTTTATAAGATGTTGGAAAGTTATTTCCATCCCCTCAGATAAAGTGATCGTACACTATTGTGGCTCTGCAGCATGAGACCTGGATATGGCTTGGGACATTTGCTGTTTGAGTGACAGACTGAAAAAAATTCTAACTTTAGGGTGGTTTTTTTTCCAGATGATAAGACTTTCTTAGTACATCTGCCTACTACTGGCCTTGGCAAAATGAGAGCAATTTTAGAATCATAGAGTCATAGAATGGTTTGGGTTGGAAAGGACCTTAAAAATCATTTAGTTCCAAGCCCTCTGCCATGGGCGGGGATACCTTCCACTACATCAGGTGGAATATATTCCTTGCATTTGCCAGAGCTTGGGAAATAAAAGCTGTGATCCATAGAAAGTCAGTAATCGGATAAATGGCTTAACACCCGAGAAGCACTTTAGAGCCACATGTGATTATTGGGTTATTTTAAGGCTCTTAGAACTGCCTTACTATGCTTCTGTGCCCCCTGAAAACCTGCATGTGTGTGTACGTATATGCATGCATATACCCCATTAGCCTATACACATGTATACATATATACATATGTGTGTACATCATCTCAGAAACCAAAATGGAAGCAGCTTTCCTCCCAGTGCGTAGTGTTTTCATACGGTTTAAAGCAAGAGAAATCTAGAGTTACAATTGTGTGCTCCTAATCACTGTGCTTCTGAAGGAGCCGCATGAGCAGCCTCATTCATGTATTGATGGCTGTGAGAAAGCAAACCGGTTGTCACAATAAATGTTCCTAGCCGAGTCCTAAAATGGCTTCTGTAGCATGAGGGTTTTGTGTCCAAATGTTTTTTCTGCTCTTGTTGAAGTGCCAGTTCTGAAGAAACATTGAAAATCTGGAACAAATCTAGCGCTTGTCCTCAGGGATGTTTGAAAATTCATGCAACTTCTAAAATTCACACAGGACGGACAAAGGAAGGATGCTTGTGATTCATTGTTATTTTGAAAACAGTCTTTGAGTTCTAATTTTTTTACTCTGCCCTTTTTCTTTCCAGGGAGTGAAGCTGATTTTAGCTCTTCAAGCAGCACAGGCAGTATTTCAGTGCCTAAAGTCCACGTGTCTGCTGCTGGAAGCAAAAGATCTTCTTTTTCTCGCAAGTAAGCAAAGCAATTTTTCCTGAATAGCTAGTGCAGAGATAGGCTACTATGTAAGGTCTTGTAGCTAATACATACAATATCAGTATTGTGAGTTTTAAAACAATTTGAGTAACACTATGCTCTCAGGCAGCGCTTAGACTGATGAGAACTGTGATACGAGAAAGAAAAAAAAAAAGCTGTATGTGGAGAACAAAAATTGTCAATATGCCAGATCAGCCAACTGGTATTTTTTTGTTGTTTGCACTCTCTAGATTAAATCTGATGAGTAAAGGTACTGGCTGGGGGAAAAAACAATGCTAAGTATAATATGAAGCACTAAAATGACCTTACTTGCCATAAGATTATGTATCGTTTCATATATTATTGTGCATTTAAATATAACTTTAAATTAGAGCATACTGACCTACTTAATTGGACAGAAGTCCTCTGTACTAATGCTCCTTCAAATGCATTGCTGTGTTATGCACAGCCTGTGCAAATTCTGCCTCACACAAGAGTTGATGCTGTACTGTACAAAGTGGAAAGAGATGTCTCCTTTGCAATATGTTCTCTTTTAACTGTTTGACTTAACTCGCTGTGAAACATTTCAGTGTTGTCACAAACCACAGTCCTGTGCTTCATTGTAAAATAATTATAAAATCACCCAAACTGCAGCAGTGTGGTGAAGGTTTGCAGCAGCCACTCAACCATCTGTTCCTTACAAACAGTTCCATTTTCAGAGAAGGGAGGAAACCACGTCAATTTTGAGAAGAGATTTTGCTTCATAATTCTGTGGTATTTCAATTTTTATGTTCAAGCCTTCTCTTTTGCTGCTGGATTTGCTTTTTCCCCTATTTTTTTGAAACCAGCCCTTTTGTTACAGTTCAGAAGAAGAACTTCCATGAGAGGATGAAGGTAGCAGCGTAGTAGTGCAGGAAGGCAAACCAAGTGAGCAAGTGAGGAACACGCCTCGAGAAGCTGTCCTCAGAGCACCCCAGCCCTTTGGCAGCTGTCAGGCAGTGCAGATGCCAATTGCTTTCAAGCACACAGTTGACAGTCAGATTATTTAATGCAGAGTGGGAAAAGAAAGGTAGATATGTCTGAGGGAAACTGGAAGGAAGAAAGAAAAGGCTGTGCTTTTCTTTGTCTATTTTAATACCATTTCAGCCTGCTCGCAGTGGGCTTTGAACTATATCTAAGCAAATGGATAGCTGACAGTGACAGCTGAAGCACCCAGTATGCCAAAGGCGAAAAGAACAGTGGCTCAAACAAAATCTGTTTTCAGTGCATGCTGTGATCCCTCAGGCTGCTTGCTGAGGAGCATGAAAGCAGTCTTACGGCAAACCTCCACGCACAGGCATCTCTCTGCAGGCCTGGCTGGGGAAAGCTGAAACGTGGTTCTTGTGGCACTAGTCCAGGCTGCAGTCGTCTCATTATGTAATGGAGTCAGAGGTTCAGGGAACGTGGATGATCTGATGGAGTCACTGGGAACTGTGCTAACCACAGAGAAATGTGAAAATGGCTGAGGTTTCCCTAGATCACGTAATTCAGACTGAGAGCCCCACAGTCAGTGAGAGAATGTGCAGTGGCTGATGACTTCAGGACTTTCTTTCTTCCTGGCCGCTCACAGTTACCTATCTGTTTTAGTGTTTAGACAACTTTGTGTGTAAAATAAGACACATAATGGGTTGCATGATAAGGATAATCCAATATGCTTTAACGATGTTGGTTCCCCTCCAGCCGTGGCCCTTATGGTTGGAATAATGGATCCTTATCCTACAAGTCCAGAGCCAGCCCACTTGCTTCCTGTGAAAAGGACCCTTTGTCAACACTGTGCAAAAAACAGCTGAGTCCTGCTGACATCCGTCAGAATTACAAGGCTTCTTCAGTCAGCAGCAGCAACTCAGGCTCATACAAAGGAAGCGACAGCAGCTCAGTGATGAGGCAAGTCTTTATTTCAGCATCCCAATGTTCAGCGCACTGACTTGCCTTCTCTGCACTGTAACGTGGCATCAGCTGTCTGGGTTGCCTAGCAGGTCATCTTGCTCCTCAGCATAGGTGTGACTCCTCATATTGGTGGCTTGACAGTCAACAGGGTCGTCTGTAAAAGCTTTATTGTTTCAACACTGTAAAATTCAAGGTTACTTTTAGTCAAAGTGCTTTGTAGTTGGTTTTCACTCCAAGGCGGGCTCCTTCATGTAGTTTCATGCCATCAATTCTCATGTGGATTTGCTGGTTCTTTCGTATAAGGGTCCTTCCGCTTTGGAGAGAATTGGGTGGGGTAGTATAGAAAATATTATACACTCGGGTGAAAATTCACCCTGCCCAGCCTTAGGCACCTCCCTGTGCAGTTTCCTGTACAGGAAAGAAAACAGATGCCTGCCAGAGCATGCAACACATATTGCAGAGAAGAAATTGCCACCACGCTGCTCTGTTTCCCTCTCTCTCTCTCTCTCTCTCTCTTTCTCAGGCAACTCAACAGCCAAGCATGTCAGATACACACCTAAAGCTAGATAGGTTGAATCTAGGTTTCAGGATGCTCAGCTTCATAACTCACATGTGGAGCTCAACTCAGTCCGTACGCTACCTCACCTGGCCGTGTCTGCAGCTGGGTGCCCTTGCCGGTGGCCTGGCTGCCTGCTTTTGGGCACACCACCTGTTTCACGTGAGGGGATGGCTAGGTATTTTAAAGTTAAATGTCTCACTTGATGTAATGGCAATGAAACCAAGTAAAATAAATAGTAAACTTTGCACTATAGCCACAAATCAGCCGTTTCCTCAAGTACATTGACTTGCCAGAGGGAGTCACTTGTGTGGACACTGAGGAGCCCCAAATGAGTCAAGCTTTGTATCGGTCTGTGGGATGTTTTTCTTTTTGCCAGGACTGAAGAACTGTGGGAGTGATGTTATGTGATGGTTTGGGTTTTTTTCTTTGCAGGCGATCAGGGAGATACATTTCTTGTGGTGACAATCACAGCATTAAGTCACAAAGTCCAAAGCAGTATTTGACTCCTCTGCAGCAGAAAGAAGTTACAGCATGGCATTTGAAAACAAAGCTGAAGGAATCTGAGAGCAAACTTAAAGAAAGGTATATTCACTTCTGAAATCAGAGTTAGAAAGATTTGTTCAGGAGCATTTAGGGGTGGGAATCCTGAACGTTTTTACTCATTTCTTGACCACATAAAGTTTTCATGAAGAAATCCGAAATATGATCAGTCTAATTAGGTTGTTTTCAGGTGTTTCAGGTTTCATAACGTGCTCAGTGAATACGTACCACGCGGTTTAGTTATGAATATGGCTGTCTCTTTTCCCTTTTTTGAACTTTCCCAGTAGACTGTTTTTAAAGGATAATTTTTTACCAGTCTGATTTAGCATTGAGACCTTTTATACGTAAAACAGTTTCTACCTGTAAGCATGTATTTCCTTAGTCTCCTGTTCTACCTCACTCAGTGAAATCCGACTACAAATGTCCCCCTTCTCCCCTAATGAAAGAAAAGCTCTTACACAAACCAGTGTGCCTGCTTGTGTTTTTGTCGCTTGGATATTGAATTTTTCACAATAGTCCTTTGTATGGACGCTAAGCAAAGAAGTGACAATGTGCATTACACAGCAACAGATGTCGTCTCTTTTACTAAAGCTGCACTCTGAGAGCTGGCTCTCCAGCACACACAATCCCAGTGGGCACAAAATGGAGTTTGAATGGAGCCCCAAGGCCGGGTCCCAGGGACCCATTGGGCCAGCTCGGGATAGCCCGACCTCTGCATCAGCGAGGGCTGGATCTCACGTAGGGGCCCCCTCTCCCCATTTGCTTGCAAGTCAAGGCAGCAGCCTCTGGCTCCACGCTGGGCTGGGTGGGAGCAAAGCAAGCCAGGTACCTGCAGCCCTGAGCTGTCCTGCTGTCTGAAGCCAGTGTTGGCTCTGGCTGTACATGACGAGCTGCTGGCAGGCATGGGGGACGTATCCAGGCAGCTGTTTCTCATCTCCTCCAGGGCGAGGCAGTAGGTGAGATGTTAAGCGCTGTACTGGCTGGACCTGACCCAGAGGCCACCACTTGCACCTCAAAATGTCCAGGATCACAGCATAGCCCACAAGGCTGCTGGCTGTGTGGCGAGGTTGGTGACTCCAGTTAGCAATCAGCCAGCGTGTCTTGGCAGCTGGCTTACATCTCTGCCAGCTCTCTCAGAGGTGGCAGCAAATGGTGCATGGAGGAATTTGCTTCCTTCTTGGAACATCTCTGCAGCATAGCCATCCCAGTGCGGTGCAGCCTCACGTTGACTCTTTAACTGACCAGTCAGCGGAAGTGTTACAACATTTTTATTTTGCTACAGGGAAACAGAAATAGAAGAGCTCAAAGCTCAGCTGGGACGGATGAAGGAAGACTGGGTTGAAGAAGAGTGTAATCGTGTGGAGACGGAGCTGGCCTTCTTGGAAGCAAAACGGGAAAATACAGAACTCAAGCAGGTTATTGAAAGCATGAAAAACAGCTTGGCTGAGAAAGACAAAAAATTTGAGAAATACTTCATAGACGTAAGCATTGAAAACAAGAAACTGGAATCTCTGCTGCAGAGCTTGGAGATGGCGCAGAACAGCTCTGTGAAAGATGAGCAGTGCCTGGAGTACATGTGTGACTCAGAGGGGAAGCCATTAGCATTGTGTGCCACGATGCCAGACAGCCTCATCACAGAGGACCAAGCTCTGGAGGAGGTGGCAGATAGTGGGCTGCTTCTTAATGAGGACACAGCTAACGGGACTGATTCATCTGAAGAGAGTTTCACCACCACAACCTCTGAGTTGAGTGATCCAGCTCCCCCCAGTTCTGCTGTGAATCAAGAGATGCTTGAAAATGTTCTGGATGAAAAACTAACTTTTTCCCAGGAGGAGGAGAAAATGAGCAATGTGGTGGTGGAACAGGCCATCCAGACTGACGTAGTGCCATATAGCCTAGATGTGGAGCAGCTCATTCAGAACACCGTCAGAGCTCAAGATGCCTGTCCTCTAAGCCCACATTCTTCACTGAAGGAATTGGGTGAATTTTGTCTTGGAAGCTTCAGTGATGCTGGTATGCTAGTGGACTTAACTCCAAGTGATCCAAACTCTGCCATCCTTTTGTCTCCGATGGAGTCTCCATGCAGGAAGGTGGAGCACGGCGTTAATGAAAACCGTTTCAGGAAAGAACTTGATTTTACAGAACCTCATGATGATGAAGCCTTTGGGTATGTCAGTACTGTCTCTCAGACAGGAATAAAGAGGAGATACTGGAGCAGCAGTCTCCTCAGAGATCTTCTGGCTGTAGCAGCCCCTGTTGTACCAACTGTCATGTGGGCTCTCGGTACTCAGAGGGGAGGAACAAATCCCATTTACAATATCAGAGCATTGCTTTGTGGTTGCTGCCTGGTGGCCCTGCACTCTTTATGCTGTAAACCCTTCAATATCAAAACCTAAAGTCCACTCTGTCCCTGGGCACCAGCAGGCTGAGGCAGAGAGAAAGAGGGATGAGATAGATCATAAAAAGTTATTGTATATTCTGGCAGAGTCCATAACTTTGCTCTTGACTATTTGATTTGCAGTATAAATCAGTTGGAAAACATGTTCCTTGTTTCAAAATGAAAAAGCTGAACCTTGTAGTTCCACAAGATGTTTTTAACTGGTGCTTTTAACAGTACTGCTGCCTACAGAAATAGTCCTCCTGCTCCTAGGCACCGTGTCCCTCCCCTGTGCCGGTGTCTTTCTGGTGCCAGCGCATCTGCACAGTGAACATGACCAGAGAGCTCAAGGAGAATTACAGCTAGCGGTCTTTTGTGTTTGTTTGCTGAATTAGCATTAAGCTCAGTCAGTTTCCTTGGCTGGTTCACTGAGCAAATGTACAAGCACTTTGCACTGGCTCAAGGGTAGCATGAGATGCACATGGGAACAAATGGCCAGAGAAAGGTGGGGTATTTCTTTAGGCAGCACTAACCTAAAACATTTATGAAACTACAGTGTTAAGTGACATGGAGACTCATTCCCACTAAGGGTATCACACATGTACTCCAGAAAGCATGCTAGTGCTTTCTATTTGTTATCCAAAGAGTCAATTCAATTTAGAGGTAAAACCCATATTCCCCAGGCAACTTCCAACACATTGTTCGTGCCTGTCTCGTGTAGTGCTCTTCTTAATCGTACAATTGCTTGAGCATTTCACTGGTCTTGTGCGCGTATGGGGACTGTAACCAAAAATGTATGTTGTTGGGAGTCTTGAAACCTGTTACAATGATAAGTATAGGCGTGGATACACATTGAATATTATTGTTGTTTTAAAGTCTTAAGGTATTGGAACCTGTTAGTCATTTGAGCCCTTTGAAATGCTATGTATAAATGTATTGTGGTTTAACTTACTGTTTATTTAATTGCGTCCTTGTAAATTACCTTTATAATCATAACTTCAGTAAAGCATGTTAGAAATGTTAAATGTGTGCGAGTGTTTTATTGTAGCAAAGCTACAAAAAATACTCTGTCTCAGCTGAGCTGTCAGGCACAGGCAGAGCTGGAGGAGGCACTGTATCACTGGGCATGAGGAACCATCAGGACCCAGAGAACAGAGTTAGACTGAGAAAACCTGATTATAGCTCCAAGTGTAAGCACTCAGCCAGAGAGAAAGGCTCCAGTTGGTCTGTGGACACGCATGCCACCTGCTCTGCTGCACCCATGCTACATTAACAGATGCAAGTGACCTAACTTTAAGCCAATGCAATCTTCCAGAAGCTTGTAACCTCATTTCTGTGCTGCCAGGAGAGAGTCAGTCTTCCTGGCATTTAAGAGAACTCCAGAAGGCCTTGTTTAACCCAGCTGAGATTCATGCTGTCTCGGTGTGCCCACTGAGATGCCACTGTGACCATCAAACCATGAATTCTCCATGTCCAAAACTTGAGATATGTGCATAGATCAGAGGAGGGCAACACTAGCCAACAGATGAAACAGTCGGGTTTGTCTGGCTCCACCCAGCCTTTCAACACCACCTCTGGCCATTTAAACCTCAATGGCCTCCTGTTTTCCCCTCCAGCAAAGCAAGTGTAATATTTCCCTGTGCAACCCAGAGCAGAAGAGCTCTAGTGAAGCCAGACAATGCCATGCATTGCTCTGCAGCTTTTGGGAAGAAGGGAGTTGTTAGTAAGGCTCAAGGGAGGAGGAGTAATTGGCCGGCATGCGGGGAGCATTTGCAACACTCAAGAGGGCGATACACACCAATGCTTACAGAAGTGACTCAGAGACCGTTCACATCCCTGTGAATTAATTGTGTTTGCAACAAAGATTCAGGAGGGTTCATTGTTATCTTAAGGAATAAAAATCTAACAGACAAGCTGATGTTACATAGTCCCCAAGAGTTCACAAAGATGGCCATGAGAGCATCTTGCTTTCTCTGCCATGCTCTCCTGCCTTCCTGGATTCCTGCAGGCCAGCTGGCTTGCTTTATGACACTTCTGCAATACATACTTGCCAAAGGTCACTTTCAAAAGCTTTTTCTTTTAAGTATATGGACACAAGGGCCAAAATTAATGGGGGGTGGGGGTGGTAATGTAAATTTTACACAACCATGGAATTTCATCATTCCTAGATATATCCTCTTGGGACTGGAACACGTTACAGAAAATGCCTTATTCCTACTTCAAAGTATGTCTGTTCAAGCCCAATAGAGTAATATTTTATACCCGATGTTACCAACTTTATTACAATTTTGGATTTCTCTTTTACACCCGCTTTAAGTGTGTTTAAGTTTAAGTGAACTTCACTTTGAGTGGTGGTGAAATGGAGCATAATTTACAGGAAAAAGTGATCTTCGGTTCTAGGAGAGACGTTCATCTGCAACTACACGGGTTTCTTTTGCAGCAAGCAGGCAACAAAGCAGCACAAACCTACACTTACATTTAAAATTTCAATAGGCCAGACTAATTTCAAACCACGTTTCAGGCAGGGTCCATTTAGCAGCAGTGTTTTTAAACATGCTGTTTAAGACGTAAGGCACTAACAACAGAATAACATCAAAGTTACTTCCTGCCCTTGAAAATCTTTCTGTCTGCTCAACTCTCATAAGGCATTTAACTATGCTCGGCAAGAGGTGACAGAGTTCCCATCACATTCCTGATAAAAGTCCTTGCTCTGATCTCTACCCAAAATTCAGCTCGCTTCTAAGCCTCCACCTTTCTTCCTCCATACTGCAAGGATGCAGACAGCTCAAGACGCCCTTTGTAAGAAGAGGCTTGAAGTACCACAATAAATGATCAAGTCCCAGACTTTGGGGGACTGGCCTTTGTTCCCTGATCCACAAAGGATAGGCCAGTTGTTGCTACAAACGTACCATCTTAATTTTTTTACCGTCTAATATTTGGCTTTACCCTTAGTCACATGTCTCCCCCGGAGCCTGCTGGTGCTGTACAGAGTATCTGGGGGAGTGTTATCATTTCTTTTTCCTGACTTCTGAAACGCAGACAGAAAGGCCACATTTAGGAAGGAGACATTGCTTTATTTGATAGTGCACAGAATCGGACACTCGAGGGAAGTTCCCCAAATTGAGTGCAAAATCAAATATAAAACTTAGCCTATTTTATACATCCCATTTCATACGTCCTCTTTTTGTTACATACATGTCACACTAATCTCTCCTATTTACTATGTTTACATATTGCTAACGTTGCAAAACTGTACTATGCATGCGCGGGGGTCCCAAGTCTTCGTCGGTGGTCATTTGGGGAGGTGCCCCCTACTCATTCTGAGACAAAAGTTCACATTAAGTTGTTATTTTCATCAAGGAAACATTCTATCCCTCGTTGACTGAGCATGTCCTTCTGATTGTTACTTAAGTTCTTGTTAAAAAAAGCTCTATCCATTCCTGCAAATGCTTCATGTAACTTCTAGAAGTTACAAAATAATGACAACTACAGGATCACGACTACTAAGGCCTATTTATATAAAGAAATGTGTAATTAAACCAGCTGGTATCAGGAGGACCATGAGCCTCCAAACAGTTCAATAAAAACTCCTATCCTTTTTTCCTGAGTTGAGAAAACGTTCATACTCACACCCATACGACACTGGAAAGTCTTGCCTCAAAGTGTGCAGGTGGGGAGGGCAAGCAGCTCGTAGGCTAAGGGTCAAGCAGCAGGTGTCTGCTTGAATTCAGGCTTACAGGATAGCATAGGAACCAAGTCAGCTCCTTCCCGGGCTGAAGCAACACCTGTTGATAATCCCATTACGCCGTTTTCTTTCTAACCCAGGAACAAAAAAGCCTTTCTTTAATATTTAGCTTACGAGGTACCCGACATGCCCCTAAGCTGCTGAAAACACTGAAGCGGACGGAAGGGGAAAAGAAGGGGAAAGGAGGAAGAAGGGAAGGGAAGGGAAGGGAATGGAAGGGCAGGGTATTGGCAAGCCTATTTCAGCCATGCTGGTGTTACCGCAATGGATTTCCTTCCGTTTTTCTGCTAGTTCATGTGCGGGTAGCGGAAAAACCAAAGGCAGTAGAAGTATGCGCTAGCTAAACCCCCTTTCTATTGCCAGCAATAGAGGTGCGTCTCGGCTGGGAGCATGAGAAGGACCCCGTGTTACAAGTCTTGATTCCTTAAATGCAGTCCTAAGAATCTTTCCCTATTTGTTTTTACAATTTACAGAACCTATTGGCTTTGGCCATGACATCATGTGTTACCATTCCCTTTTGAGTCTTTGGACATGCGAAGCCCCGTGGAAGCGTGCTTAATGCAGATGAGGTGAGGTTACACGATTGTGTTGCGCGTTTCTTTCGTAACTCTTTTCCAAAGTCCGTCCTTACTCAGAGAGCACAGCAACCCCTTCCTAATTGCCGGTAAAAGTGGAGAAAAAAGCTGTTCTTCGCATGGAATTAGTAAAGGGTAAACAAGCATTCAGGCAGTGCCTGGCAATCCAGACGGCATGTAAGACAGAGCCGTGTGCGCGGTGTGGGGAGGTGGGAGGAGGAATGCGAGGGAGAGGGAGAAGCTTTCGCTGTCTTGTGTGTGGTGTGGCTGCAAGGCACTTGGGCTGAGCTCTAAACTCCAAGATCTGGCCACAGTCAGAAACTAGAAAAGGCAAGGGAAAGGGAAAAGGGTAAAGGGGGGAGGAGGTGGGACAGGGTGGGGCGAGGCGAGGCAGGGCAAGGAAAAGAAGAAAAGAGAAGGAAAGAAAAGAGAAAAGAAGAAAAGAAAAACCAGAAAGGATTGTTAAAGCAAGAAGGCAGGCAAGTTACACCTGTGCTTCCAAAAAAATAGGCATCTACATTGGCTAAAGCCTAGAAGAGTAAAAGACGTGACCTGTCTTTTCTGATGTGGCAGTCGGTGCAATTCTCGAGGCATTTGAGACTTCCAGTCTGGATTGTTGCCAGATCCAGCACTCCATGGGAATGTAATTAGTCCAGCTAGAGCTCCTTGTTTGCGGATGGGGTCTTTCAGCATGCCTTTGCCTTGCAGGGCCCTTTGCAAAGAGGCAAGCATGGTCTGAAAATGCACTGGCTCCCGGTGCGTTTTCAAGCAGGACTCAAAGCCCAGATTTAGCTGGGAGATGAGATACGGTTTGAAGTCCTTGCTCCTGACAGTCTGTCTTTTTCCAAAGAGCCCTCTGGAGAGGGGGCACTCCTGGCAAGGGAGTGCATCTCTAGCCTCACTCTGCCTGCTGCTCCATCAGACCCCCGTGTGGACACGGGCGAGGGCCTGTCTCTTCACAGAGAGCTGGCATCCAAAGGTTGTGATTCTTGAAGTGCCTAGAAATAGCCTGGCAGCTTTCTGCCCTCCTTGCAGCAGTTTTGCAGACGGATGAATTACCAAGCGTGTGCTAGAGGCTTGCTTTTCGTCACTTCTTTTATTCCTTGAAAAGAAAACAAAGGCAGTTCCTTTGGAGCTGAAGAGCCTCCTCAGTAATTTCATCCCACCGCCATTCCCAGGTGGCTTCAGCTGTGCCCAGGGCATGGCCAGCAAGGGCAGGGCCAGCCCCCCGGGCGTCCTGTGCCCGGGGACTGCCTCGGGGCCAGCAGCCCAAAGGGCTTCCTGCGAAGGCTGCTGGGCGGAGGGGCGGCGGGCGGGGCTGCGCGTGGGGGCCCCGTCCCCCCCGTGTCACAGTGCCAGCACCCGGCAAGGCAGCAGTCACAATGCCCCGGGGCAGGATAAAAGGGGGCATCGTCCCCTGTGCCGCGGCCAGCCTGCCCGGCAGGCAGCCCGCAGCCATCGGAGAGGAAGTCCTTGAGGAGGCGGTGGAATGCCTTGGAGGGAGGAAGACTGGAGGCTGGCCGAGGCTGCTGGAGGTTCTGCGCTGCAAGGGCAGCTGCTGGCGGGGCCCCCTTGAAAGCCCGTCTGATGGATGGCAATCCTGCTTGAGCCCTCAAGGAACAGGCGCCAGCTCCTCAGGAGATGAGAGGAACCAGCAAGCCCAGTGGCAAGACCAAGGGAATGGCTTCTGGAGGAGCACCTGAGGAGGGCGGCAGAGCTCTCTGTCCTCATGCCCTGCAGAGCCAGGGGCAGCAGCCGTAAGAAACGGGATGCAGAGGTGTGGGAAGGGGTGGCAGCGCTTTGGAGCCCCCCCTGGTGTCCTGGCAGGCGCGGGAAGGATTCTTGCTGCCAAGGTTGATGAGGCTGGGGGCACATGGCCCCTCTTGGGAAGCCCCTGCCTGAGATGGCTCCCGAGTGAGGAAGACTAGGTCTTGGGCATGTGCTGGGAGGCGTGAGCAGGCTGTGGGAGGAGGAAGCAGGTCTTGCTGCCGTGCTGAGGGAATAGCCGATCGCCAGCTGTGGGGTCAGGAAGGAATTTTCCCCCGGGGCAGGTTGGCACTGCTCCCGGGGGGTTTTTTGCCTCCCTCTGCAGCACTGAGCATGACCACTTGTCGGGGCTCCTCCGGTCCCTTTTGGCTAGGCTACTGCCTGCTGCTCATGCCCCACGAAGATGGCCTGTCGTGCCCTGCAGCTGGGGGAGGAAGGCTTTTTTTCCCCCACGGTGGGCTAGCAAGTGTCTCCGGGGGTTTTTTGCCTTCCTCTGCAGCATTGGGCACGGCCCCTTGCCAGGGCTCCTTTGGGCCACGTGGTGGTTTAAGCCCAGCCAGCAAGGAAGCAGCACGCAGCCGCTTCCCTCTCCCCCTCCTAGTGGGGTGGGGAGGAGGAGGGAAACGAAAAGTAAAAGTCATGGGTTGAGATAAGAACAGTTTAATCACTAAACTAAAATCAAATACACTCCTAACTAAGAATAACCATAATAATATAGTAACAAGAACTGTAATGAAAAGGAATACAACCCAAAAAGGAAATAACCCCCAAGAAAAGGCAAGGGATGCACAATGCAATTGCTCAGCAGCCGCTGAGCGATGCCCCAGCAGCAGTCCGCGCCTCCCGGCCAACTCCCCCCTCTTTCTATACTGGGCATGACGTTCCATGGTATGGAATAGCCCTTTGGCTAGTTGCGGTCAGCTGCCCTGCCTATGCTCCCTCCCAGCTTCTTGTACACCTGCTTGCTAGCAGGGCATGGGAAAGTGAAAACTCCTTGACTTACTTAAGAGAAGTGCTACTTAGCAACAACTAAAACATCAGTGTGTTCTCAACAGTCTTCTCACCCTAAATCCAAAACACAGCACTGTACCAGCTACTAGGAAGACAATTAACTCTTTCCCAGCCGAAAGCAGGACAGGCCATTTTGAGTAGGTGCCTGCTGCTCATGCTCCACGAAGGTGGCCCTCGTGCCCCGCCTGCGGGGGGAGGAAGCTTTGTGGACTGGCAGGGTGGGCCCCAAGGCTGGCCCCCCTTGGGGCTTGCTTCTTGTCCTCTGTAGCATTGAGCACAGCCCCTTGTCAGGGCTCCTCTGGGCCCTTTTGGCTCCGTTCTCGCCTGCTGCTCTTGCACCTCCAAGGCGCCACTCGTGCCCTGGCTCTCTCTGGCTCTCTTTCCCAGCGCTGGCCAAGCAGCACAGCGGAGCAGTTGTTGGCGCGCAAAAAGTCGGCTTGGCGTCGAGAAGTGTAATACTTCGGAAGATACCACGCACCTCCTCCTCCTCCTCCTCCTCCTCGTCCTCCTCCTCCTCCTCTTTTGGGTGTGATGGGTCCCGATCCTCATTCTTCAACTTGTCGCTCTTCAGGAAACAGGGACTGCTCGGCCTGTATTCCTGCTGCCCTAGTCTTTGAGCTTTTCATCCCAAGTGAGAGGTGACATTGATGAGAGTCCTTTCTTCTCACAGGCTGCAACAAAAAAAGAATTTAGAAACACAGGAGAAGAAATAATTTGAAACTAGGTGAGGGAATGTTTGGGGTTTTTTTGGATGCCAAGATAAAAATTCACATGAAAACAATTCCTTCTGCGAAAAAAGAGAGAAAAATCGCATTCCTAAAACGTTTCCATTTGTCCTTGAGAGCACCTTCTTTGTGCATCGGTCAGTTGCCTGCTTCCCTGTTTCTGGCAAAGGTTGGTATTTTCTTAAGCATAAGAATCCTGTGTCCGGCTCTCCACATGACGTAGGGGATTTGCGACTTTCTGTGGCTCTCGCTTGCCTTTGCCAGGCTTCAGGTGATGTTTTTCGAAGCTCAAGTGAGGATTGCATCAGCCTGCTCCTGGCTACAAGTGCGCACCCTCTTCCTGCTTGTGAGCATCTGCTGGGAAAGAGATTGAGAAAACCCCAATAAAATCCCGTTAGCAATTGTAACCTTTGTGAGATGTGTCCTTGCAAGTGGTTTTGGAGCTGCAAAGGCCATGGCAATTCACGGCAATAAGAGTCTCAGCATGATTTGACTCCTTCGGACGGAAGGGGAAAAGAAGGGGAAGGGAGGAAGAAGGGAAGGGAAGGGCAGGGCAGGGCAGGGCAGGGACGGGAAGGGAAGGGAAGGGAAGGGTACTGGCAAGCCTATTTCAGCCGTGCTGGTGTTACCGCAATGGATTTCCTTCCGTTTTTCTGCTAGTTCATGTGCGGGTAGCGGAAAAACCAAAGGCAGTAGAAGTATGCGCTAGCTAAACCCCCTTTCTATTGCCAGCAATAGAGGTGCGTCTCGGCTGGGAGCATGAGAAGGACCCTGTGTTACAAGTCTTGATTCCTTAAATGCAGTCCTAAGAATCTTTCCCTATTTGTTTTTACAATTTACAGAACCTATTGGCTTTGGCCATGACATCATGTGTTACCATTCCCTTTTGAGTCTTTGGACATGCGAAGCCCCGTGGAAGCGTGCTTAATGCAGATGAGGTGAGGTTACACGATTGTGTTGCGCGTTTCTTTCGTAACTCTTTTCCAAAGTCCGTCCTTACTCAGAGAGCACAGCAACCCCTTCCTAATTGCCGGTAAAAGTGGAGAAAAAAGCTGTTCTTCGCATGGAATTAGTAAAGGGTAAACGAGCATTCAGGCAGTGCCTGGCAATCCAGACGGCATGTAAGACAGAGCCGTGTGCGCGGTGTGGGGAGGTGGGCGGAGGAATGCGAGGGAGAGGGAGAAGCTTTCGATGTCTTGTGTGTGGCGTGGCTGCAAGGCACTTGGGCTGAGCTCTAAATGCAAGATCTGGCCCCAGTGCGAAACTAAAAAAGGCAAGGGCAAGGGCAAAGGGCAAAGGGGGGAGGAGGTGGGGCAGGGCGGGGCGAGGCGAGGCAGGGCAAGGAAAAGAAGAAAAGAGAAGGAAAGAAAAGAGAAAAGAAGAAAAGAAAAACCAGAAAGGATTGTTAAAGCAAGAAGGCAGGCAAGTTACACCTGTGCTTCCAAAAAAATAGGCATCTACATTGGCTAAAGCCTAGAAGAGTAAAAGACGTGACCTGTCTTTTCTGATGTGGCAGTCGGTGCAATTGTCGAGGCATTTGAGACTTCCAGTCTGGATTGTTGCCAGATCCAGCACTCCATGGGAATGTAATTAGTCCAGCTAGAGCTCCTTGTTTCCGGATGGGGTATTTCAGCATGCCTTTGCCTTGCAGGGCCCTTTGCAAAGAGGCAAGCATGGTCTGAAAATGCACTGGCTCCCGGTGCGTTTTCAAGCAGGACTCAAAGCCCAGATTTAGCTGGGAGATGAGATACGGTTTGAAGTCCTTGCTCCTGACAGTCTGTCTTTTTCCAAAGAGCCCTCTGGAGAGGGGGCACTCCTGGCAAGGGAGTGCATCTCTAGCCTCACTCTGCCTGCTGCTCCATCAGACCCCCGTGTGGACACGGGCGAGGGCCTGTCTCTTCACAGAGAGCTGGCATCCAAAGGTTGTGATTCTTGAAGTGCCTAGAAATAGCCTGGCAGCTTTCTGCCCTCCTTGCAGCAGTTTTGCAGACGGATGAATTACCAAGCGTGTGCTAGAGGCTTGCTTTTCGTCGCTTCTTTTATTCCTTGAAAAGAAAACAAAGGCAGTTCCTTTGGAGCTGAAGAGCCTCCTCAGTAATTTCATCCCACCGCCTGGGAAAACAGCACTGAATATTCAGTGTTCAGCCCATCGATCTCCACCACCTGCTGACCCAGCATGTGCCGACCTGGGGCCAGCCCCATGCCAGCGATCGCATCCATCACCAGCACCAGGCCTGAGGAACACAAGGAAAGAGGCTGCGTTAGCTTTGCAGCTGGATCTTGCTGCAGCTCTGAGTACTGCGCCACACTGGCCCTCCCAGAGAGGGGCCAAGGTGTCTCTAGCCACATCCAACCTAAGCAAGATGGCTGGTGGATCAGCACACATGGCTGTGACCTCTTTCAGGCAGTGAGGGCAGCACGCCACAGCACTTGCATGAGTGTTTTGTGGGAGGTGGCACAGCGCTCGCGATGGCTGGTCACACTGCGTGGGCCTGGCATGGCTCACCTTTGGGGTGGGCTCAGTGGGCGATTCACAGGGCGGCAGGGTTGGTGTGGATGCCATCAGAAATCATGCCATAGAAGACCCTGTGCCCAGGAGGGAACTTGTCACTTGTCAGCAGCCCCACGACCCCAGGGTCGCGATGGTGGAAATGCCCAAGGGGAGAGAGGACAAGCTGTGGAGCATCACCAGGACTTGTGGGCTGAGACCCTTCCCATCAGGGGATGCAGCTGCCATCTCTATCAAACAGTGCCTGGCAGATGGGTGCTCCATCCTTTACCAGACAAGTCTGCGCATTTCCTCGAATTTCAAGTCTCCTGCAGCCCTGACTCTCTTTTAGATCAGGCAATAGAAACGAGAAACCAGAGGTTCAGTAATGAAACCTCATTGCAGGGCCTGTTATGAAACAAGCTGGGGAGAGTATGCATCCATGGCAAGCAGGAAAGAAAGCTTCAAAAGCAGTACCAGCGCAGGGCGAGTGCCCTCAGCTACTTACCGGCAACATGGCATTGAAGAGGTGAATGGGAATGAAAATTCATGGAAAAATCACTGAAAAATATTGCTAGGCAGCACCTTTCCTTGGCAGTGCTTTGGTAGCCATAAGTACACAAGGGCTCTGTGCTTCTCTAGCCACCTAATCTTCTGCTCATCCTCCTGCACAGTCTAAAGGGAGCTCAGGTGAGAAATTGCAAACGTCCAGCAATTGCTCAGAGATGAAACGTGCCAGCACTGAAAGCTGTTGCTAGCCAGCACCCTTCCTTGGAAGCGCTTTTGTAGCCCTAAGAACACTGGGGTTCTGTGCTTCTCTACCCACCTAATCTTCTGCTCATCCTCTCGTGCAGTTGAATTAGCGCTCAGGTGAGAAATTGCAAACGTCGAGCAATTGCTCAGAGATGAAAAGTGCCAGCACTGAAAGCTCTTGCTAGCCAGCAGCCTTCCTTGGAAGCGCTTTCACAGGCGCAGCAACACTGGGGCTTTGCGCTTCTCTACCCACCAAACGTCACGGTCATTCTCTTTCCGTCTCGTAGACACGAGCTGAGAAATTGCAAACGTCGAGCAATTGCTCAGAGATGAAAAGTGCCAGCACTGAAAGCTGTTGGTAGCCAGCACCCTTCCTTGGAAGTGCTTTTGTAGCCCTAAGAACACTGGGGCTCTGGGCTTCTCCAGCCACCTAATCTTCTGCTCATCCTCTCGCGCAGTCTAAAGAGAGCTCAGGTGAGAAATTGCAAACGTCGAGCAATTGCTCAGAGATGAAAAGTGCCAGCACTGAAAGCTGTTGCTAGCCAGCAGCCTTCCTTGGAAGCGCTTCCACAGGCGCAGCAACACTGGGGCTTTGCGCTTCTCTAGCCACCAAACGTCACGGCTACTATCTCTACGTCTCGTAGACACGAGCTGAGAAATTGCAAATGTCGAGCAATTGCTCAGAGATGAAAAGTGCCAGCACTGAAAGCTGTTGCTAGCCAGCACCCTTCCTTGGAAGCGCTTTTGTAGCCCTTAGAACACTGGGGCTCTGTGCTTCTCTAGCCACCTAATCTTCTGCTCATCCTCTCGCGCAGTCTAAAGAGAGCTGAGGTGAGAAATTGCAAACGTCGAGCAATTGCTCAGAGATGAAAAGTGCCAGCACTGAAAGCTGTTGCTAGCCAGCACCCTTCCTTGGAAGCGCTTTCACAGGCGCAGCAACACTGGGGCTTTGCGCTTCTCTAGCCACCAAACATCACGGTCATTCTCTTTCCATCTCGTAGACACGAGCTGAGAAATTGCAAACGTCGAGCAATTGCTCAGAGATGAAAAGTGCCAGCACTGAAAGCTGTTGCTAGCCAGCCCCCTTCCTTGGAAGCGCTTTTGTAGCCCTTAGAACACTGGCGCTCTGTTCTTCTCCAGCCACCTAATCTTCTGCTCATCCTCTCGCACAGTCTAAAGAGAGCTGAGGTGAGAAATTGCGAACGTCCAGCAGTTTCTCAGAGATGAAAAGTGCCAGCACTGAAAGCTGTTGCTAGCCAGCAGCCTTCCTTGGAAGCGCTTTCACAGGCGCAGCAACACTGTGGCTTTGCGCTTCTCTACCCACCAAACGTCACGGTCATTCTCTTTCCGTCTCGTAGACACGAGCTGAGAAATTGCAAACGTCGAGCAATTGCTCAGAGATGAAAAGTGCCAACACTGAAAGCTGTTGCTAGCCAGCACCCTTCCTTGGAAGCGCTTTTGTAGGCCTAAGAACACTGGGGCTTTGCGCTTCTCTAGCCACCTAATCTTCTGCTCATCCTCTCGCGCACTCTAAAGAGAGCTCAGGTGAGAAATTGCAAACGTCCAGCAATTGCTCAGAGATGAAAAGTGCCAGCACTGAAAGCTGTTGCTAGCCAGCACCCTTCCTTGGAATTGCTTTCACAGGCGCAGCAACACTGGGGCTTTGCGCTTCTCTACCCACTAAACGTTGCGGTCATTGTATTTCCATCTCGTAGACACGAGCAGAGAAATTGCAAACGTCGAGCAATTGCTCAGAGATGAAAAGTGCCAGCAGTGAAAGCTGTTGCTAGCCAGCACCCTGCCTTGGAAGCGTTTTTTTAGCCCTTAGAACACTGGGGCTCTGGGCTTCTCTAGCCACCTAATCTTGTGCTCATCCTCTCGCGCAGTCTAAAGAGAGCTGAGGTGAAAAATTGCAAACGTCGAGCAATTGCTCAGAGATGAAAAGCGCCAGCACTGAAAGCTGTTGCTAGCCAGCACCCTTCCTTGGAAGCGCTTTCACAGGCGCAGCAACACTGGGGCTTTGCGCTTCTCTAGCCACCAAACGTCACGGTCACTGTATTTCCGTCTCGTAGTCACGAGCAGAGAAATTGCAAACGTCGAGCAATTGCTCAGAGATGAAAAGTGCCAGCACTGAAAGCTGTTGCTAGCCAGCCCCCTTCCTTGGAAACGCTTTTGTAGCCCATAGAACACAAGGGCTCTGTGCTTCTCTAGCCACCTAATCTTCTGCTCATCCTCTCGCGCAGTCTAAAGAGAGCTGAGGTGAGAAATTGCAAACGTCGAGCAATTGCTCAGAGATGAAAAGTGCCAGCACTGAAAGCTGTTGCTAGCCAGCACCCTGCCTTGGAAGCGCTTTTGTAGCCCTTAGAACACTGGCGCTCTGTTCTTCTCCAGCCACCTAATCTTCTGCTCATCCTCTCGCACAGTCTAAAGAGAGCTGAGGTGAGAAATTGCGAACGTCCAGCAGTTTCTCAGAGATGAAAAGTGCCAGCACTGAAAGCTGTTGCTAGCCAGCAGCCTTCCTTGGAAGCGCTTTCACAGGCGCAGCAACACTGTGGCTTTGCGCTTCTCTACCCACCAAACGTCACTGTCATTCTCTTTCCGTCTCGTATACGGGAGCTGAGAAATTGCAAACGTCGAGCAATTGCTGAGAGATGAAAAGTGCCAGCACTGAAAGCTGTTGCTAGCCAGCAGCCTTCCTTGGAAGCGCTTTGGTAGGCCTAAGAACAGTGGGGCTCTGTGCTTCTCTAGCCACCTAATCTTCTGCTCATCCTCTCGCGCAGTCTAAAGAGAGCTCAGGTGAGAAATTGCAAACGTCGAGCAATTGCTCAGAGATGAAAAGTGCCAGCACTGAAAGCTGTTGCTAGCCAGCACCCTTCCTTGGAAGCGCTTTCACAGGTGCAGCAACACTGTGGCTTTGCGCTTCTCTAGCCACCAAACATCACGGTCACTATCTCTCCGTCTCGTAGACACGAGCTGAGAAATTGCAAACGTCGAGCAATTGCTCAGAGATGAAAAGTGCCAGCACTGAAAGCTGTTGCTAGCCAGCACCCTTCCTTGGAAGCGCTTTTGTAGCCCATAGAACACAAGGGCTTTGTGCTTCTCTAGCCACCTAATCTTCTGCTCATCCTCTCGCGCAGTCTAAAGAGAGCTGAGGTGAGAAATTGCAAACGTCGAGCAATTGCTCAGAGATGAAAAGTGCCAGCACTGAAAGCTGTTGCTAGCCAGCACCCTTCCTTGGAAGCGCTTTCACAGGCGCAGCAACACTGGGGCTTTACGCTTCTCTAGCCACCAATCGTCACGGTCATTCTCTTTCCGTCTCGTAGACACGAGCAGAGAAATTGCAAACGTCGAGCAATTGCTCAGAGATGAAAAGTGCCAGCACTGAAAGCTGTTGCTAGCCAGCACCCTTCCTTGGAAGCGCTTTCACAGGCGCAGCAACACTGGGGCTTTGCGCTTCTCTAGCCACCAAACGTCACGGTCACTATCTCTCCGTCTTGTAGACACGAGCTGAGAAATTGCAAACGTCGAGCAATTGCTCAGAGATGAAAAGTGCCAGCACTGAAAGCTGTTGGTAGCCAGCACCCTTCCTTGGAAGTGCTTTTGTAGCCCTTAGAACACTGGGGCTCTGGGCTTCTCCAGCCACCTAATCTTCTGCTCATCCTCTCGCGCACTCTAAAGGGTGCTCAGGTGAGAAATTGCAAACGTCCAGCAATTTCTCAGAGATGAAAAGTGCCAGCACTGAAAGCTGTTGCTAGCCAGCACCCTTCCTTGGAAGCGCTTTCACAGGCGCAGCAACACTGGGGCTTTGCGCTTCTCTACCCACCAAACGTCACGGTCATTGTATTTCCGTCTCGTAGACACGAGCTGAGAAATTGCAAACGTCGAGCAATTGCTCAGAGATGAAAAGTGCCAGCACTGAAAGCTGTTGGTAGCCAGCACCCTTCCTTGGAAACGCTTTTGTAGGCCTAAGAACAGTGGGGCTCTGGGCTTCTCTAGCCACCTAATCTTCTGCTCATCCTCTCGCGCAGTCTAAAGAGAGCTCAGGTGAGAAATTGCGAACGTCCAGCAGTTTCTCAGAGATGAAAAGTGCCAGCACTGAAAGCTGTTGCTAGCCAGCAGCCTTCCTTGGAAGCGCTTTCACAGGCGCAGCAACACTGGGGCTTTGCGCTTCTCTAGCCACCAAACGTCACGGTCATTGTATTTCCGTCTCGTAGACACGAGCTGAGAAATTGCAAACGTCGAGCAATTGCTCAGAGATGAAAAGTGCCAGCACTGAAAACTGTTGCTAGCCAGCACCCTTCCTTGGAAGCGCTTTCACAGGCGCAGCAACACTGGGGCTTTGCGCTTCTCTACCCACCAAACGTCACGGTTACTATCTCTCCGTCTCGTAGACACGAGCTGAGAAATTGCAAACGTCGAGCAATTGCTCAGAGATGAAAAGTGCCAGCACTGAAAGCTGTTGCTAGCCAGCACCCTTCCTTGGAAGCGCTTTGGTAGCCCTTAGAACAGAAGGGCTCTGTGCTTCTCCAGCCACCTAATCTTCTGCTCATCCTCTCGCGCAGTCTAAAGAGAGCTCAGGTGAGAAATTGCGAACGTCCAGCAGTTTCTCAGAGATGAAAAGTGCCAGCACTGAAAGCTGTTGCTAGCCAGCAGCCTTCCTTGGAAGCGCTTTCACAGGCGCAGCAACACTGTGGCTTTGCGCTTCTCTACCCACCAAACGTCACGGTCATTCTCTTTCCGTCTCGTATACGGGAGCTGAGAAATTGCAAACGTCGAGCAATTGCTCAGAGATGAAAAGTGCCAGCACTGAAAGCTGTTGCTAGCCAGCCCCCTTCCTTGGAAGCTCTTTGGTAGGCCTAAGAACACTGGGACTCTGTGCTTCTCTAGCCACCTAATATTCTGCTCATCCTCTCGCGCAGTCTAAAGAGAGCTCAGGTGAGAAATTGCAAAGGTCGAGCAATTGCTCAGAGATGAAAAGTGCCAGCACTGAAAGCTGTTGCTAGCCAGCAGCCTTCCTTGGAAGCGCTTTCACAGGTGCAGCAACACTGGGGCTTTGCGCTTCTCTACCCACCAAGCGTCACGGTTACTATCTCTACGTCTCGTAGACACGAGCTGAGAAATTGCAAACGTGGAGCAATTGCTGAGAGATGAAAAGTGCCAGCACTGAAAGCTGTTGCTAGCCAGCACCCTTCCTTGGAAACGCATTTGTAGGCCTAAGAACACTGGGGCTCTGTGCTTCTCTAGCCACCTAATCTTCTGCTCATCCTCTCGCGCAGTCTAAAGAGAGCTGAGGTGAGAAATTGCAAACGTCGAGCAATTGCTCAGAGATGAAAAGTGCCAGCACTGAAAGCTGTTGCTAGCCAGCAGCCTTCCTTGGAAGCGCTTTCACAGGCGCAGCAACACTGTGGCTTTGAGCTTCTCTACCCACCAAACGTCACGGTCATTCTCTTTCCGTCTCGTAGACACGAGCTGAGAAATTGCAAACGTCGAGCAATTGCTCAGAGATGAAAAGTGCCAGCACTGAAAGCTGTTGCTAGCCAGCAGCCTTCCTTGGAAGCGCTTTCACAGGCGCAGCAACACTGGGGCTTTGCGCTTCTCTACCCACCAAACGTCACGGTCACTATCTCTCTGTCTCGTAGACACGAGCTGAGAAATTGCAAAGGTCGAGCAATTGCTCAGAGATGAAAAGTGCCAGCACTGAAAGCTGTTGCTAGCCAGCACCCTTCCTTGGAAGCGCTTTTGTAGGCCTAAGAACACTGGCGCTCTGTGCTTCTCTAGCCACCTAATCTTCTGCTCATCCTCTCGCGCAGTCTAAAGAGAGCTCAGGTGAAGAATTGCAAACGTCAAGCAATTGCTCAGAGATGAAAAGTGCCAGCACTGAAAGCTGTTGCTAGCCAGCACCCTTCCTTGGAAGCGCTTTTGTAGCCCTTAGAACACAAGGGCTCTGTGCTTCTCCAGCCACCTAATCTTCTGCTCATCCTCTCGCGCAGTCTAAACAGAGCTCAGGTGAGAAATTGCAAACGTCCAGCAGTTTCTCAGAGATGAAAAGTGCCAGCACTGAAAGCTGTTGCTAGCCAGCAGCCTTCCTTGGAAGCGCTTCCACAGGCGCAGCAACACTGTGGCTTTGCGCTTCTCTAGCCACCAAACGTCACGGCTACTATCTCTATGTCTCGTAGACACGAGCTGAGAAATTGCAAATGTCGAGCAATTGCTCAGAGATGAAAAGTGCCAGCACTGAGAGCTGTTGCTAGCCAGCACCCTTCCTTGGAAGCGCTTTTGTAGCCCTTAGAACACTGGGGCTCTGTGCTTCTCTAGCCACCTAATCTTCTGCTCATCCTCTCGCGCAGTCTAAAGAGAGCTGAGGTGAGAAATTGCAAACGTCGAGCAATTGCTCAGAGATGAAAAGTGCCAGCACTGAAAGCTGTTGCTAGCCAGCCCCCTTCCTTGGAAGCGCTTTTGTAGCCCTTAGAACACTGGCGCTCTGTTCTTCTCCAGCCACCTAATCTTCTGCTCATCCTCTCGCACAGTCTAAAGAGAGCTGAGGTGAGAAATTGCGAACGTCCAGCAGTTTCTCAGAGATGAAAAGTGCCAGCACTGAAAGCTGTTGCTAGCCAGCAGCCTTCCTTGGAAGCGCTTTCACAGGCGCAGCAACACTGGGGCTTTGCGCTTCTCTAGCCACCAAACGTCACGGTCATTCTCTTTCCGTCTCGTAGACACGAGCTGAGAAATTGCAAACGTCGAGCAATTGCTCAGAGATGAAAAGTGCCAACACTGAAAGCTGTTGCTAGCCAGCACCCTTCCTTGGAAGCGCTTTTGTAGGCCTAAGAACACTGGGGCTTTGCGCTTCTCTAGCCACCTAATCTTCTGCTCATCCTCTCGCGCACTCTAAAGAGAGCTCAGGTGAGAAATTGCAAACGTCCAGCAATTGCTCAGAGATGAAAAGTGCCAGCACTGAAAGCTGTTGGTAGCCAGCACCCTTCCTTGGAATTGCTTTCACAGGCGCAGCAACACTGGGGCTTTGCGCTTCTCTACCCACTAAACGTTGCGGTCATTGTATTTCCATCTCGTAGACACGAGCTGAGAAATTGCAAACGTCGAGCAATTGCTCAGAGATGAAAAGTGCCAGCAGTGAAAGCTGTTGCTAGCCAGCACCCTGCCTTGGAAGCGTTTTTTTAGCCCTTAGAACACTGGGGCTCTGGGCTTCTCCAGCCATCTGATCTTTTGCTCATCCTCTCGCGCAGTCTAAAGAGAGCTGAGGTGAAAAATTGCAAACGTCCAGCAATTGCTCAGAGATGAAAAGCGCCAGCACTGAAAGCTGTTGCTAGCCAGCACCCTTCCTTGGAAGCGCTTTCACAGGCGCAGCAACACTGGGGCTTTGCGCTTCTCTACCCACCAAACGTCACGGTCACTGTATTTCCGTCTCGTAGTCACGAGCAGAGAAATTGCAAACGTCGAGCAATTGCTCAGAGATGAAAAGTGCCAGCACTGAAAGCTGTTGCTAGCCAGCCCCCTTCCTTGGAAACGCTTTTGTAGCCCATAGAACACAAGGGCTCTGTGCTTCTCTAGCCACCTAATCTTCTGCTCATCCTCTCGCGCAGTCTAAAGAGAGCTGAGGTGAGAAATTGCAAACGTCGAGCAATTGCTCAGAGATGAAAAGTGCCAGCACTGAAAGCTGTTGCTAGCCAGCACCCTGCCTTGGAAGCGCTTTTGTAGCCCTTAGAACACTGGCGCTCTGTTCTTCTCCAGCCACCTAATCTTCTGCTCATCCTCTCGCACAGTCTAAAGAGAGCTGAGGTGAGAAATTGCGAACGTCCAGCAGTTTCTCAGAGATGAAAAGTGCCAGCACTGAAAGCTGTTGCTAGCCAGCAGCCTTCCTTGGAAGCGCTTTCACAGGCGCAGCAACACTGTGGCTTTGCGCTTCTCTACCCACCAAACGTCACGGTCATTGTATTTCCGTCTCGTAGACACGAGCTGAGAAATTGCAAACGTCGAGCAATTGCTCAGAGATGAAAAGTGCCAGCACTGAAAGCTGTTGCTAGCCAGCACCCTTCCTTGGAAACGCTTTTGTAGGCCTAAGAACAGTGGGGCTCTGTGCTTCTCTAGCCACCTAATCTTCTGCTCATCCTCTCGCGCAGTCTAAAGAGAGCTGAGGTGAGAGATTGCAAACGTCGAGCAATTGCTCAGAGATGAAAAGTGCCAGCACTGAAAGCTGTTGCTAGCCAGCACCCTTCCTTGGAAGCGCTTTCACAGGTGCAGTAACATTGGGGCTTTGCGCTTCTCTAGCCACCAAACGTCACGGTCATTCTCTTTCAATCTCGTAGACACGAGCTGAGAAATTGCAAACGTCGAGCAATTGCTCAGAGATGAAAAGTGCCAGCACTGAAAGCTGTTGCTAGCCAGCACCCTTCCTTGGAAACGCATTTGTAGCCGTTAGAACACTGGCGCTCTGTGCTTCTCTAGCCACCTAATCTTCTGCTCATCCTCTCGCGCAGTCTAAAGAGAGCTCAGGTGAGAAATTGCAAACGTCGAGCAATTGCTCAGAGATGAAAAGTGCCAGCACTGAAAGCTGTTGCTAGCCAGCACCCTTCCTTGGAAGCGCTTTCACAGGCGCAGCAACACTGGGGCTTTGCGCTTCTCTAGCCACCAAACATCACGGTCACTATCTCTCCGTCTCGTAGACACGAGCTGAGAAATTGCAAACGTCGAGCAATTGCTCAGAGATGAAAAGTGCCAGCACTGAAAGCTGTTGCTAGCCAGCACCCTTCCTTGGAAGCGCTTTTGTAGGCCTAAGAACACTGGCGCTCTGTTCTTCTCTAGCCACCTAATCTTCTGCTCATCCTCTCGCGCAGTCTAAAGAGAGCTCAGGTGAGGAATTGCAAACGTCGAGCAATTGCTCAGAGATGAAAAGTGCCAGCACTGAAAGCTGTTGCTAGCCAGCACCCTTCCTTGGAAGCGCTTTTGTAGGCCTAAGAACACTGGCGCTCTGTGCTTCTCCAGCCACCTAATCTTCTGCTCATCCTCTCGCGCAGTCTAAAGAGAGCTGAGGTGAGAGATTGCAAACGTCGAGCAATTGCTCAGAGATGAAAAGTGCCAGCACTGAAAGCTGTTGCTAGCCAGCACCCTTCCTTGGAAGCGCTTTCACAGGTGCAGTAACATTGGGGCTTTGCGCTTCTCTACCCACCAAACGTCACGGTCATTCTCTTTCCGTCTCGTATACGGGAGCTGAGAAATTGCAAACGTCGAGCAGTTGCTCAGAGATGAAAAGTGCCAGCACTGAAAGCTGTTGCTAGCCAGCCCCCTTCCTTGGAAGCGCTTTGGTAGGCCTAAGAACAGTGGGGCTCTGTGCTTATCTAGCCACCTAATCTTCTGCTCATCCTCTCGCGCAGTCTAAAGAGAGCTCAGGTGAGAAATTGCAAACGTCGAGCAATTGCTCAGAGATGAAAAGTGCCAGCACTGAAAGCTGTTGCTAGCCAGCACCCTTCCTTGGAAGCGCTTTCACAGGTGCAGCAACACTGGGGCTTTGCGCTTCTCTACCCACCAAACATCACGGTCACTATCTCTCCGTCTCGTAGACACGAGCTGAGAAATTGCAAACGTCGAGCAATTGCTCAGAGATGAAAAGTGCCAGCACTGAAAGCTGTTGCTAGCCAGCACCCTTCCTTGGAAACGCATTTGTAGCCCTTAGAACACTGGCGCTCTGTGCTTCTCTAGCCACCTAATCTTCTGCTCATCCTCTCGCGCAGTCGAAAGAGAGCTCAGGTGAGAAATTGCAAACGTCGAGCAATTGCTCAGAGATGAAAAGTGCCAGCACTGAAAGCTGTTGCTAGCCAGCACCCTTCCTTGGAAACGCATTTGTAGCCCTTAGAACACTGGGGCTCTGGGCTTCTCTAGCCACCTAATCTTCTGCTCATCCTCTCGCGCAGTCTAAAGAGAGCTGAGGTGAGAAATTGCAAACGTCCAGCAATTGCTCAGAGATGAAAAGTGCCAGCACTGAAAGCTGTTGCTAGCCAGCACCCTTCCTTGGAAGCGCTTTCACAGGCGCAGCAACACTGGGGCTTTACGCTTCTCTAGCCACCAATCGTCACGGTCATTCTCTTTCCGTCTCGTAGACACGAGCAGAGAAATTGCAAACGTCGAGCAATTGCTCAGAGATGAAAAGTGCCAGCACTGAAAGCTGTTGCTAGCCAGCACCCTTCCTTGGAAGCGCTTTCACAGGCGCAGCAACACTGGGGCTTTGCGCTTCTCTAGCCACCAAACGTCACGGTCACTATCTCTCCGTCTTGTAGACACGAGCTGAGAAATTGCAAACGTCGAGCAATTGCTCAGAGATGAAAAGTGCCAGCACTGAAAGCTGTTGCTAGCCAGCACCCTTCCTTGGAAGTGCTTTTGTAGCCCTTAGAACACTGGGGCTCTGTGCTTCTCCAGCCACCTAATCTTCTGCTCATCCTCTCGCGCACTCTAAAGAGAGCTCAGGTGAGAAATTGCAAACGTCGAGCAATTGCTCAGAGATGAAAAGTGCCAGCACTGAAAGCTCTTGCTAGCCAGCACCCTTCCTTGGAAGCGCTTTCACAGGCGCAGTAATACTGGGGCTTTGCGCTTCTCTACCCACCAAACGTCACGGTCATTCTCTTTCCGTCTCGTAGACACGAGCTGAGAAATTGCAAACGTCCAGCAATTGCTCAGAGATGAAAAGTGCCAGCACTGAAAGCTGTTGGTAGCCAGCACCCTTCCTTGGAAACGCTTTTGTAGGCCTAAGAACAGTGGGGCTCTGGGCTTCTCTAGCCACCTAATCTTCTGCTCATCCTCTCGCGCAGTCTAAAGAGAGCTCAGGTGAGAAATTGCGAACGTCCAGCAGTTTCTCAGAGATGAAAAGTGCCAGCACTGAAAGCTGTTGCTAGCCAGCACCCTTCCTTGGAAGCGCTTTCACAGGCGCAGCAACACTGGGGCTTTGCGCTTCTCTACCCACCAAACGTCACGGTCACTATCTCTCCGTCTCGTAGACACGAGCTGAGAAATTGCAAACGTCGAGCAATTGCTCAGAGATGAAAAGTGCCAGCACTGAAAGCTGTTGCTAGCCAGCACCCTTCCTTGGAAGCGCTTTCAGAGACGCAGCAACACTGGGGCTTTGCGCTTCTGTAGCCACCAAACGTCACGGTCACTATCTCTCCGTCTCGTAGACACGAGCTGAGAGATTGCAAACGTCGAGCAATTGCTCAGAGATGAAAAGTGCCAGCACTGAAAGCTGTTGCTAGCCAGCACCCTTCCTTGGAAGCGCTTTGGTAGCCCTTAGAACAGAAGGGCTCTGTGCTTCTCCAGCCACCTAATCTTCTGCTCATCCTCTCGCGCAGTCTAAAGAGAGCTCAGGTGAGAAATTGCAAACGTCCAGCAGTTTCTCAGAGATGAAAAGTGCCAGCACTGAAAGCTGTTGCTAGCCAGCAGCCTTCCTTGGAAGCGCTTTCACAGGCGCAGCAACACTGTGGCTTTGCGCTTCTCTACCCACCAAACGTCACGGTCATTCTCTTTCCGTCTCGTATACGGGAGCTGAGAAATTGCAAACGTCGAGCAATTGCTCAGAGATGAAAAGTGCCAGCACTGAAAGCTGTTGCTAGCCAGCACCCTTCCTTGGAAGCTCTTTGGTAGGCCTAAGAACACTGGGACTCTGTGCTTCTCCAGCCACCTAATCTTCTGCTCATCCTCTCGCGCAGTCTAAAGAGAGCTCAGGTGAGAAATTGCAAACGTCGAGCAATTGCTCAGAGATGAAAAGTGCCAGCACTGAAAGCTGTTGCTAGCCAGCAGCCTTCCTTGGAAGCGCTTTCACAGGCGCAGCAACACTGGGGCTTTGCGCTTCTCTACCCACCAAACGTCATGGTCATTGTATTTCCGTCTCGTAGACACAAGCTGAGAAATTGCAAACGTCGAGCAATTGCTCAGAGATGAAAAGTGCCAGCACTGAAAGCTGTTGCTAGCCAGCAGCCTTCCTTGGAAGCGCTTTCAGAGGCGCAGCAACACTGGGGCTTTGCGCTTCTCTACCCACCAAACGTCACGGTCACTATCTCTCTGTCTCGTAGACACGAGCTGAGAAATTGCAAACGTCGAGCAATTGCTCAGAGATGAAAAGTGCCAGCACTGAAAGCTGTTGCTAGCCAGCACCCTTCCTTGGAAGCGCTTTTGTAGGCCTAAGAACACTGGCGCTCTGTGCTTCTCCAGCCACCTAATCTTCTGCTCATCCTCTCGCGCACTCTAAAGAGAGCTCAGGTGAGAAATTGCAAACGTCCAGCAATTTCTCAGAGATGAAAAGTGCCAGCACTGAAAGCTGTTGCTAGCCAGCACCCTTCCTTGGAAGCGCTTTCACAGGCGCAGCAACACTGGGGCTTTGCGCTTCTCTAGCCACCAAACGTCACGGTCATTCTCTTTCCGTCTCGTAGACACGAGCTGAGAAATTGCAAACGTCCAGCAATTGCTCAGAGATGAAAAGTGCCAGCACTGAAAGCTGATGGTAGCCAGCCCCCTTCCTTGGAAGTGCTTTTGTAGGCCTAAGAACAGTGGGGCTCTGGGCTTCTCTAGCCACCTAATCTTCTGCTCATCCTCTCGCGCAGTCTAAAGAGAGCTCAGGTGAGAAATTGCGAACGTCCAGCAGTTTCTCAGAGATGAAAAGTGCCAGCACTGAAAGCTGTTGCTAGCCAGCAGCCTTCCTTGGAAGCGCTTTCACAGGCGCAGCAACACTGGGGCTTTGCGCTTCTCTACCCACCAAACGTCACGGTCACTATCTCTCCGTCTCGTAGACACGAGCTGAGAAATTGCAAACGTCGAGCAATTGCTCAGAGATGAAAAGTGCCAGCACTGAAAGCTGTTGCTAGCCAGCACCCTTCCTTGGAAGCGCTTTGGTAGCCCTTAGAACAGAAGGGCTCTGTGCTTCTCCAGCCACCTAATCTTCTGCTCATCCTCTCGCGCAGTCTAAAGAGAGCTCAGGTGAGAAATTGCGAACGTCCAGCAGTTTCTCAGAGATGAAAAGTGCCAGCACTGAAAGCTGTTGCTAGCCAGCACCCTTCCTTGGAAGCGCTTTCACAGGCGCAGCAACACTGGGGCTTTGCGCTTCTCTACCCACCAAACGTCACGGTCATTCTCTTTCCGTCTCGTAGACACGAGCTGAGAAATTGCAAACGTCGAGCAATTGCTCAGAGATGAAAAGTGCCAGCACTGAAAGCTGTTGCTAGCCAGCAGCCTTCCTTGGAAGCGCTTTCACAGGCGCAGCAACACTGTGGCTTTGCGCTTCTCTACCCACCAAACGTCACGGTCACTATCTCTCTGTCTCGTAGACACGAGCTGAGAAATTGCAAAGGTCGAGCAATTGCTCAGAGATGAAAAGTGCCAGCACTGAAAGCTGTTGCTAGCCAGCACCCTTCCTTGGAAGCGCTTTTGTAGGCCTAAGAACACTGGCGCTCTGTGCTTCTCTAGCCACCTAATCTTCTGCTCATCCTCTCGCGCAGTCTAAAGAGAGCTCAGGTGAAGAATTGCAAACGTCAAGCAATTGCTCAGAGATGAAAAGTGCCAGCACTGAAAGCTGTTGCTAGCCAGCACCCTTCCTTGGAAGCGCTTTTGTAGCCCTTAGAACACAAGGGCTCTGTGCTTCTCCAGCCACCTAATCTTCTGCTCATCCTCTCGCGCACTCTAAAGAGAGCTCAGGTGAGAAATTGCAAACGTCCAGCAGTTTCTCAGAGATGAAAAGTGCCAGCACTGAAAGCTGTTGCTAGCCAGCACCCTTCCTTGGAAGCGCTTTCACAGGCGCAGCAACACTGGGGCTTTGCGCTTCTCTACCCACCAAACGTCACGGTCATTGTATTTCCGTCTCGTAGACACGAGCTGAGAAATTGCAAACGTCCAGCAATTGCTCAGAGATGAAAAGTGCCAGCACTGAAAGCTGTTGCTAGCCAGCACCCTTCCTTGGAAGCGCTTTCACAGGCGCAGCAACACTGGGGCTTTGCGCTTCTCTAGCCACCAAACGTCACGGTCACTATCTCTCTGTCTCGTAGACACGAGCTGAGAAATTGCAAAGGTCGAGCAATTGCTCAGAGATGAAAAGTGCCAGCACTGAAAGCTCTTGCTAGCCAGCACCCTTCCTTGGAAGCGCTTTTGTAGGCCTAAGAACACTGGCGCTCTGTTCTTCTCCAGCCACCTAATCTTCTGCTCATCCTCTCGCGCAGTCTAAAGAGAGCTCAGGTGAGGAATTGCAAACGTCAAGCAATTGCTCAGAGATGAAAAGTGCCAGCACTGAAAGCTGTTGCTAGCCAGCACCCTTCCTTGGAAGCGCTTTCACAGGCGCAGCAACACTGTGGCTTTGCGCTTCTCTACCCACCAAACGTCACGGTCATTCTCTTTCCGTCTCGTAGACACGAGCTGAGAAATTGCAAACGTCGAGCAATTGCTCAGAGATGAAAAGTGCCAGCACTGAAAGCTGTTGCTAGCCAGCACCCTTCCTTGGAAGCGCTTTTGTAGCCCTTAGAACACTGGGGCTCTGTTCTTCTCCAGCCACCTAATCTTCTGCTCATCCTCTCGCGCACTCTAAAGAGAGCTCAGGTGAGAGATTGCAAACGTCGAGCAATTGCTCAGAGATGAAAAGTGCCAGCACTGAAAGCTGTTGCTAGCCAGCACCCTTCCTTGGAAGCGCTTTCACAGGCGCAGCAACACTGTGGCTTTGCGCTTCTCTAGCCACCAAACGTCACGGTCACTATCTCTCTGTCTCGTAGACACGAGCTGAGAAATTGCAAACGTCGAGCAATTGCTCAGAGATGAAAAGTGCCAGCACTGAAAGCTGTTGCTAGCCAGCACCCTTCCTTGGAAGCGCTATTTTAGGCCTAAGAACACTGGCACTCTGGGCTTCTCTAGCCACCTAATCTTCTGCTCATCCTCTCGCGCAGTCTAAAGAGAGCTCAGGTGAGAAATTGCAAACGTCGAGCAATTGCTCAGAGATGAAAAGTGCCAGCACTGAAAGCTGTTGGTAGCCAGCACCCTTCCTTGGAAGCGCTTTTGTAGCCCTTAGAACAGAAGGGCTCTGTGCTTCTCCAGCCACCTAATCTTCTGCTCATCCTCTCGCGCAGTCTAAAGAGAGCTGAGGTGAGAAATTGCGAACGTCCAGCAGTTTCTCAGAGATGAAAAGTGCCAGCACTGAAAGCTGTTGCTAGCCAGCAGCCTTCCTTGGAAGCGCTTTCACAGGCGCAGCAACACTGGGCCTTTGCGCTTCTCTACCCACCAAACGTCACGGTCATTCTCTTTCCGTCTCGTATACGGGAGCTGAGAAATTGCAAACGTCGAGCAATTGCTCAGAGATGAAAAGTGCCAGCACTGAAAGCTGTTGCTAGCCAGCACCCTTCTTTGGAAGCTCTTTGGTAGGCCTAAGAACACTGGGACTCTGTGCTTCTCCAGCCACCTAATCTTCTGCTCATCCTCTCGCGCAGTCTAAAGAGAGCTCAGGTGAGAAATTGCAAACGTCGAGCAATTGCTCAGAGATGAAAAGTGCCAGCACTGAAAGCTGTTGCTAGCCAGCACCCTTCCTTGGAAGCGCTTTCACAGGCGCAGCAACACTGGGGCTTTGCGCTTCTCTAGCCACCAAACGTCACGGTCATTGTATTTCCGTCTCGTAGACACGAGCTGAGAAATTGCAAACGTCGAGCAATTGCTCAGAGATGAAAAGTGCCAGCACTGAAAGCTGTTGCTAGCCAGCACCGTTCCTTGGAAGCGCTTTCACAGGCGCAGCAACACTGGGGCTTTGCGCTTCTCTACCCACCAAACGTCACGGTCACTATCTCTCTGTCTCGTAGACACGAGCTGAGAAATTGCAAACGTCGAGCAATTGCTCAGAGATGAAAAGTGCCAGCCCTGAAAGCTGTTGGTAGCCAGCACCCTTCCTTGGAAGCGCTTTTGTAGGCCTAAGAACAGTGGGGCTCTGTGCTTCTCTAGCCACCTAATCTTCTGCTCATCCTCTCGCGCAGTCTAAAGAGAGCTCAGGTGAGGAATTGCAAACGTCGAGCAATTGCTCAGAGATGAAAAGTGCCAGCACTGAAAGCTGTTGCTAGCCAGCAGCCTTCCTTGGAAGCGCTTTCTCAGGCGCAGCAACACTGTGGCTTTGCGCTTCTCTACCCACCAAACGTCACGGTCCTTCTCTTTCCGTCTCGTAGACACGAGCTGAGAAATTGCAAACGTCGAGCAATTGCTCAGAGATGAAAAGTGCCAGCACTGAAAGCTGTTGCTAGCCAGCACCCTTCCTTGGAAGCTCTTTGGTAGGCCTAAGAACACTGGGACTCTGTGCTTCTCTAGCCACCTAATCTTCTGCTCATCCTCTCGCGCACTCTAAAGAGAGCTCAGGTGAGAAATTGCAAACGTCGAGCAATTGCTCAGAGATGAAAAGTGCCAGCACTGAAAGCTGTTGCTAGCCAGCAGCCTTCCTTGGAAGCGCTTTCACAGGCGCAGCAACACTGTGGCTTTGCGCTTCTCTACCCACCAAACGTCACGGTTACTATCTCTCCGTCTCGTAGACACGAGCTGAGAAATTGCAAACGTCGAGCAATTGCTCAGAGATGAAAAGTGCCAGCACTGAAAGCTGTTGCTAGCCAGCACCCTTCCTTGGAAACGCATTTGTAGCCCTAAGAACACTGGCGCTCTGTGCTTCTCTAGCCACCTAATGTTCTGCTCATCCTCTCGCGCAGCCTAAAGAGAGCTCAGGTGAGAAATTGCAAACGTCGAGCAATTGCTCAGAGATGAAAAGTGCCAGCACTGAAAGCTGTTGCTAGCCAGCAGCCTTCCTTGGAAGCGCTTTCACAGGTGCAGCAACACTGGGGCTTTGAGCTTCTCTACCCACCAAACGTCACGGTCATTGTATTTCCGTCTCGTAGACACGAGCTGAGAAATTGCAAACGTCGAGCAATTGCTCAGAGATGAAAAGTGCCAGCACTGAAAGCTGTTGCTAGCCAGCACCCTTCCTTGGAAGCGCTTTTGTAGCCCTTAGAACACTGGGGCTCTGTTCTTCTCCAGCCACCTAATCTTCTGCTCATCCTCTCGCGCAGTCTAAAGAGTGCTCAGGTGAGAGATTGCAAACGTCGAGCAATTGCTCAGAGATGAAAAGTGCCAGCACTGAAAGCTGTTGCTAGCCAGCAGCCTTCCTTGGAAGCGCTTTCACAGGCGCAGCAACACTGTGGCTTTGCGCTTCTCTAGCCACCAAACGTCACGGTCACTATCTCTACGTCTCGTAGACACGAGCTGAGAAATTGCAAACGTCGAGCAATTGCTCAGAGATGAAAAGTGCCAGCACTGAAAGCTGTTGCTAGCCAGCACCCTTCCTTGGAAGCGCTTTTGTAGCCCATAGAACACAAGGGCTCTGTGCATCTCCAGCCACCTAATCTTCTGCTCATCCTCTCGCGCAGTCTAAAGAGAGCTCAGGTGAGAAATTGCAAACGTCGAGCAATTGCTCAGAGATGAAAAGTGCCAGCACTGAAAGCTGTTGCTAGCCAGCAGCCTTCCTTGGAAGCGCTTTCACAGGTGCAGCAACACTGGGACTTTGAGCTTCTCTAGCCACCAAACGTCACGGTCATTCTCTTTCCGTCTCGTAGACACGAGCTGAGAAATTGCAAACGTCGAGCAATTGCTCAGAGATGAAAAGTGCCAGCACTGAAAGCTGTTGCTAGCCAGCACCCTTCCTTGGAAGCGCTTTTGTAGCCCTTAGAACAGTGGGGCTCTGTTCTTCTCCAGCCACCTAATCTTCTGCTCATCCTCTCGCGCACTCTAAAGAGAGCTCAGGTGAGAGATTGCAAACGTCGAGCAATTGCTCAGAGATGAAAAGTGCCAGCACTGAAAGCTGTTGCTAGCCAGCAGCCTTCCTTGGAAGCGCTTTCACAGGCGCAGCAACACTGGGGCTTTGCGCTTCTCTAGCCACCAAACGTCACGGTCACTATCTCTCCGTCTCGTAGACACGAGCTGAAAAATTGCAAACGTCGAGCAATTGCTCAGAGATGAAAAGTGCCAGCACTGAAAGCTGTTGCTAGCCAGCCCCCTTCCTTGGAAGCGCTTTTTTAGGCCTAAGAACACTGGCGCTCTGTGCTTCTCCAGCCACCTAATCTTCTGCTCATCCTCTCGCGCAGTCTAAAGAGAGCTCAGGTGAGAAATTGCAAACGTCGAGCAATTGCTCAGAGATGAAAAGTGCCAGCACTGAAAGCTGTTGCTAGCCAGCACCCTTCCTTGGAAGCGCTTTCACAGGCGCAGCAACACTGGGGCTTTGCGCTTCTCTAGCCACCAAACGTCACGGTCACTATCTCTCTGTCTCGTAGACACGAGCTGAGAAATTGCAAACGTCGAGCAATTGCTCAGAGATGAAAAGTGCCAGCACTGAAAGCTGTTGCTAGCCAGCACCCTTCCTTGGAAACGCATTTGTAGCCCTAAGAACACTGGCGCTCTGTGCTTCTCTAGCCACCTAATGTTCTGCTCATCCTCTCGCGCAGTCTAAAGAGAGCTCAGGTGAGAAATTGCAAACGTCGAGCAATTGCTCAGAGATGAAAAGTGCCAGCACTGAAAGCTGTTGCTAGCCAGCAGCCTTCCTTGGAAGTGCTTTCACAGGTGCAGCAACACTGGGGCTTTGAGCTTCTCTACCCACCAAACGTCACGGTCATTGTATTTCCGTCTCGTAGACACGAGCTGAGAAATTGCAAACGTCGAGCAATTGCTCAGAGATGAAAAGTGCCAGCACTGAAAGCTGTTGCTAGCCAGCACCCTTCCTTGGAAGCGCTTTTGTAGCCCTTAGAACACTGGGGCTCTGTTCTTCTCCAGCCACCTAATCTTCTGCTCATCCTCTCGCGCACTCTAAAGAGAGCTCAGGTGAGAGATTGCAAACGTCGAGCAATTGCTCAGAGATGAAAAGTGCCAGCACTGAAAGCTGTTGCTAGCCAGCAGCCTTCCTTGGAAGCGCTTTCACAGGCGCAGCAACACTGTGGCTTTGCGCTTCTCTAGCCACCAAACGTCACGGTCACTATCTCTACGTCTCGTAGACACGAGCTGAGAAATTGCAAACGTCGAGCAATTGCTCAGAGATGAAAAGTGCCAGCACTGAAAGCTGTTGCTAGCCAGCACCCTTCCTTGGAAGCGCTTTTGTAGCCCATAGAACAGAAGGGCTCTGTGCATCTCCAGCCACCTAATCTTCTGCTCATCCTCTCGCGCAGTCTAAAGAGAGCTCAGGTGAGAAATTGCAAACGTCGAGCAATTGCTCAGAGATGAAAAGTGCCAGCACTGAAAGCTGTTGCTAGCCAGCAGCCTTCCTTGGAAGCGCTTTCACAGGTGCAGCAACACTGGGGCTTTGAGCTTCTCTACCCACCAAACGTCACAGTCATTCTCTTTCCGTCTCGTAGACACGAGCTGAGAAATTGCAAACGTCGAGCAATTGCTCAGAGATGAAAAGTGCCAGCACTGAAAGCTGTTGCTAGCCAGCACCCTTCCTTGGAAGCGCTTTTGTAGCCCTTAGAACAGCGGGGCTCTGGGCTTCTCCAGCCACCTAATCTTCTGCTCATCCTCTCGCGCACTCTAAAGAGAGCTCAGGTGAGAGATTGCAAACGTCGAGCAATTGCTCAGAGATGAAAAGTGCCAGCACTGAAAGCTGTTGCTAGCCAGCACCCTTCCTTGGAAGCGCTTTCACAGGCGCAGCAACACTGTGGCTTTGCGCTTCTCTAGCCACCAAACGTCACGGTCACTATCTCTCCGTCTCGTAGACACGAGCTGAAAAATTGCAAACGTCGAGCAATTGCTCAGAGATGAAAAGTGCCAGCACTGAAAGCTGTTGCTAGCCAGCACCCTTCCTTGGAAGCGCTTTTTTAGGCCTAAGAACACTGGCGCTCTGTGCTTCTCCAGCCACCTAATCTTCTGCTCATCCTCTCGCGCAGTCTAAAGAGAGCTCAGGTGAGAAATTGCAAACGTCGAGCAATTGCTCAGAGATGAAAAGTGCCAGCACTGAAAGCTCTTGCTAGCCAGCACTCTTCCTTGGAAGCGCTTTCACAGGCGCAGCAACACTGGGGCTTTGCGCTTCTCTAGCCACCAAACGTCACGGTCATTGTATTTCCGTCTCGTAGACACGAGCTGAGAAATTGCAAACGTCGAGCAATTGCTCAGAGATGAAAAGTGCCAGCACTGAAAGCTGTTGCTAGCCAGCACCGTTCCTTGGAAGCGCTTTCACAGGCGCAGCAACACTGGGGCTTTGCGCTTCTCTAGCCACCAAACGTCACGGTCACTATCTCTCTGTCTCGTAGACACGAGCTGAGAAATTGCAAACGTCGAGCAATTGCTCAGAGATGAAAAGTGCCAGCACTGAAAGCTGTTGCTAGCCAGCAGCCTTCCTTGGAAGCGCTATCACAGGTGCAGCAACACTGGGGCTTTGCGCTTCTCTAGCCACCAAACGTCACGGTCACTATCTCTCCGTCTCGTAGACACGAGCTGAGAAATTGCAAACGTCGAGCAATTGCTCAGAGATGAAAAGTGCCAGCACTGAAAGCTGTTGCTAGCCAGCACCCTTCCTTGGAAGTGCTTTTGTAGCCCTTAGAACACTGGGGCTCTGGGCTTCTCTAGCCACCTAATCTTCTGCTCATCCTCTCGCGCACTCTAAAGAGAGCTCAGGTGAGAAATTGCAAACGTCCAGCAATTGCTCAGAGATGAAAAGTGCCAGCACTGAAAGCTGTTGCTAGCCAGCAGCCTTCCTTGGAAGCGCTTTCACAGGCGCAGCAACACTGGGGCTTTGCGCTTCTCTAGCCACCAAACGTCACGGTCATTGTATTTCCGTCTCGTAGACACGAGCTGAGAAATTGCAAACGTCGAGCAATTGCTCAGAGATGAAAAGTGCCAGCACTGAAAGCTGTTGCTAGCCAGCACCGTTCCTTGGAAGCGCTTTCACAGGCGCAGCAACACTGGGGCTTTGCGCTTCTCTAGCCACCAAACGTCACGGTCACTATCTCTCTGTCTCGTAGACACGAGCTGAGAAATTGCAAACGTCGAGCAATTGCTCAGAGATGAAAAGTGCCAGCACTGAAAGCTGTTGCTAGCCAGCACCCTTCCTTGGAAACGCATTTGTAGCCCTAAGAACACTGGCGCTCTGTGCTTCTCTAGCCACCTAATGTTCTGCTCATCCTCTCGCGCAGCCTAAAGAGAGCTCAGGTGAGAAATTGCAAACGTCGAGCAATTGCTCAGAGATGAAAAGTGCCAGCACTGAAAGCTGTTGCTAGCCAGCAGCCTTCCTTGGAAGCGCTTTCACAGGTGCAGCAACACTGGGGCTTTGAGCTTCTCTACCCACCAAACGTCACGGTCATTGTATTTCCGTCTCGTAGACACGAGCTGAGAAATTGCAAACGTCGAGCAATTGCTCAGAGATGAAAAGTGCCAGCACTGAAAGCTGTTGCTAGCCAGCACCCTTCCTTGGAAGCGCTTTTGTAGCCCTTAGAACACTGGGGCTCTGTTCTTCTCCAGCCACCTAATCTTCTGCTCATCCTCTCGCGCACTCTAAAGAGAGCTCAGGTGAGAGATTGCAAACGTCGAGCAATTGCTCAGAGATGAAAAGTGCCAGCACTGAAAGCTGTTGCTAGCCAGCAGCCTTCCTTGGAAGCGCTTTCACAGGCGCAGCAACACTGTGGCTTTGCGCTTCTCTAGCCACCAAACGTCACGGTCACTATCTCTACGTCTCGTAGACACGAGCTGAGAAATTGCAAACGTCGAGCAATTGCTCAGAGATGAAAAGTGCCAACACTGAAAGCTGTTGCTAGCCAGCACCCTTCCTTGGAAGCGCTTTTGTAGCCCATAGAACAGAAGGGCTCTGTGCATCTCCAGCCACCTAATCTTCTGCTCATCCTCTCGCGCAGTCTAAAGAGAGCTCAGGTGAGAAATTGCAAACGTCGAGCAATTGCTCAGAGATGAAAAGTGCCAGCACTGAAAGCTGATGCTAGCCAGCAGCCTTCCTTGGAAGCGCTTTCACAGGTGCAGCAACACTGGGGCTTTGAGCTTCTCTACCCACCAAATGTCACGGTCATTCTCTTTCCGTCTCGTAGACACGAGCTGAGAAATTGCAAACGTCGAGCAATTGCTCAGAGATGAAAAGTGCCAGCACTGAAAGCTGTTGCTAGCCAGCACCCTTCCTTGGAAGCGCTTTTGTAGCCCTTAGAACAGTGGGGCTCTGGGCTTCTCCAGCCACCTAATCTTCTGCTCATCCTCTCGCGCACTCTAAAGAGAGCTCAGGTGAGAGATTGCAAACGTCGAGCAATTGCTCAGAGATGAAAAGTGCCAGCACTGAAAGCTGTTGCTAGCCAGCACCCTTCCTTGGAAGTGCTTTTGTAGGGCTAAGAACACTGGGGCTCTGGGCTTCTCTAGCCACCTAATCTTCTGCTCATCCTCTCGCGCAGTCGAAAGAGAGCTCAGGTGAGAAATTGCAAACGTCGAGCAATTGCTCAGAGATGAAAAGTGCCAGCACTGAAAGCTGTTGCTAGCCAGCACCCTTCCTTGGAAGCGCTTTCACAGGTGCAGCAACACTGGGGCTTTGCGCTTCTCTAGCCACCAAAAGTCACGGTCACTATCTCTCCGTCTCGTAGACACGAGCTGAGAAATTGCAAACGTCCAGCAATTGCTCAGAGATGAAAAGTGCCAGCACTGAAAGCTGTTGCTAGCCAGCACCCTTCCTTGGAAGTGCTTTTGTAGGCCTAAGAACAGTGGGGCTCTGGGCTTCTCTAGCCACCTAATCTTCTGCTCATCCTCTCGCGCAGTCTAAAGAGAGCTCAGGTGAGAAATTGCAAATGTCGAGCAATTGCTCAGAGATGAAAAGTGCCAGCACTGAAAGCTGTTGCTAGCCAGCACCCTTCCTTGGAAGCGCTTTCACAGGTGCAGTAACACTGGGGCTTTGCGCTTCTGTAGCCACCAAATGTCACGGTCACTATCTCTCCGTCTCGTGGACACGAGCTGAGAAATTGCAAACGTCGAGCAATTGCTCAGAGATGAAAAGTGCCAGCACTGAAAGCTCTTGCTAGCCAGCACCCTTCCTTGGAAGCGCTTTTGTAGGCCTAAGAACAGTGGGGCTCTGTGCTTCTCTAGCCACCTAATCTTCTGCTCATCCTCTCGCGCACTCTAAAGAGAGCTCAGGTGAGAAATTGCAAACGTCGAGCAATTGCTCAGAGATGAAAAGTGCCACCACTGAAAGCTGTTGCTAGCCATCACCCTTCCTTGGAAGTGCTTTTGTAGGGCTAAGAACAGTGGGGCTCTGGGCTTCTCTAGCCACCTAATCTTCTGCTCATCCTCTCGCGCAGTCTAAAGAGAGCTCAGGTGAGAAATTGCAAACGTCGAGCAATTGCTCAGAGATGAAAAGTGCCAGCACTGAAAGCTGTTGCTAGCCAGCACCCTTCCTTGGAAGCGCTTTTGTAGGCCTAAGAACACTGGGGCTTTGCGCTTCTCTAGCCACCAAAAGTCACGGTCACTATCTCTCCGTCTCGTAGACACGAGCTGAGAAATTGCAAACGTCGAGCAATTGCTCAGAGATGAAAAGTGCCAGCACTGAAAGCTGTTGCTAGCCAGTACCCTTCCTTGGAAGTGCTTTTGTAGGCCTAAGAAGACTGGGGCTCTGGGCTTCTCTAGCCACCTAATCTGCTCATCCTCTCGTGCACTCTAAAGAGAGCTCAGGTGAGAAATTGCAAACGTCGAGCAATTGCTCAGAGATGAAAAGTGCCAGCACTGAAAGCTGTTGCTAGCCAGCACCCTTCCTTGGAAGCGCTTTTGTAGGCCTAAGAACAGTGGGTCTCTGGGCTTCTCTAGCCACCTAATCTTCTGCTCATCCTCTCGCGCACTCTAAAGAGAGCTCAGGTGAGAAATTGCAAACGTCGAGCAATTGCTCAGAGATGAAAAGTGCCAGCACTGAAAGCTGTTGCTAGCCAGCACCCTTCCTTGGAAGCGCTTTTGTAGGCCTAAGAACACTGGGGCTTTGCGCTTCTCTAGCCACCAAACGTCACGGTCATTCTTTTTCCGTCTCGTAGACACGAGCTGAGAAATTGCAAACATCGAGCCATTGCTGAGAGATGAAAAGTGCCAGCACTGAAAGGTCTTGCTAGCCAGCACCCTTCCTTGGAAGCGCTTTTGTAGGCCTAAGAACACTGGGGCTCTGGGCTTCTCTAGCCACCTAATCTTCTGCTCATCCTCTCGCGCAGTCGAAAGAGAGCTCAGGTGAGAAATTGCAAACGTCCAGCAATTGCTCAGAGATGAAAAGTGCCAGCACTGAAAGCTGTTGCTAGCCAGCACCCTTCCTTGGAAGCGCTTTCACAGGCGCAGTAACACTGGGGCTTTGCGCTTCTCTACCCACCAAACGTCACGGTCACTATCTCTCCGTGTCGTAGACACGAGCTGAGAAATTGCAAACGTCGAGCAATTGCTCAGAGATGAAAAGTGCCAGCACTGAAAGCTGTTGCTAGCCAGCACCCTTCCTTGGAAGCGCTTTCAGAGGCGCAGCAACACTGGGGCTTTGCGCTTCTGTAGCCACCAAACGTCACGGTCACTATCTCTCCGTCTCGTAGACACGAGCTGAGAAATTGCAAACGTCGAGCAATTGCTCAGAGATGAAAAGTGCCAGCACTGAAAGCTGTTGCTAGCCAGCACCCTTCCTTGGAAGCGCTATCACAGGTGCAGCAACACTGGGGCTTTGCGCTTCTCTAGCCACCAAACGTCACGGTCACTATCTCTCCGTGTCGTAGACACGAGCTGAGAAATTGCAAACGTCGAGCAATTGCTCAGAGATGAAAAGTGCCAGCACTGAAAGCTCTTGCTAGCCAGCACCCTTCCTTGGAAGTGCTTTTGTAGCCCTTAGAACACTGGGGATCTGGGCTTCTCTAGCCACCTAATCTTCTGCTCATCCTCTCGCGCAGTCGAAAGAGAGCTCAGGTGAGAAATTGCAAACGTCCAGCAATTGCTCAGAGATGAAAAGTGCCAGCACTGAAAGCTCTTGCTAGCCATCACCCTTCCTTTGAAGCGCTTTCACAGGTGCAGCAACACTGGGGCTTTGCGCTTCTCTAGCCACCAAAAGTCACGGTCACTATCTCTCCGTCTCGTAGACACGAGCTGAGAAATTGCAAACGTCGAGCAATTGCTCAGAGATGAAAAGTGCCAGCACTGAAAGCTGTTGCTAGCCAGCACCCTTCCTTGGAAGCGCTTTTGTAGGCCTAAGAACAGTGGGGCTCTGTGCTTCTCTAGCCACCTAATCTTCTGCTCATCCTCTCGCGCAGTCGAAAGAGAGCTCAGGTGAGAAATTGCAAACGTCGAGCAATTGCTCAGAGATGAAAAGTGCCAGCACTGAAAGCTGTTGCTAGCCAGCACCCTTCCTTGGAAGCGCTTTCACAGGTGCAGTAACACTGGGGCTTTGCACTTCTCTACCCACCAAATGTCACGGTCACTATCTCTCCGTCTCGTGGACACGAGCTGAGAAATTGCAAACGTCGAGCAATTGCTCAGAGATGAAAAGTGCCAGCACTGAAAGCTGTTGCTAGCCAGCACCCTTCCTTGGAAGCGCTTTTGTAGGCCTAAGAACAGTGGGGCTCTGGGCTTCTCTAGCCACCTAATCTTCTGCTCATCCTCTCGCGCAGTTGAAAGAGAGCTCAGGTGAGAAATTGCAAACGTCGAGCAATTGCTCAGAGATGAAAAGTGCCAGCACTGAAAGCTGTTGCTAGCCAGCACCCTTCCTTGGAAGCGCTTTTGTAGGCCTAAGAACACTGGGGCTTTGAGCTTCTCTACCCACCAAACGTCACGGTCATTCTCTTTCCGTCTCGTAGACACGAGCTGAGAAATTGCAAACGTCGAGCAATTGCTGAGAGATGAAAAGTGCCAGCACTGAAAGCTGTTGCTAGCCAGCACCCTTCCTTGGAAGCGCTTTTGTAGGCCTAAGAACAGTGGGGCTCTGGGCTTCTCTAGCCACCTAATCTTCTGCTCATCCTCTCGCGCACTCTAAAGAGAGCTCAGGTGAGAAAGTGCAAACGTCGAGCAATTGCTCAGAGATGAAAAGTGCCAGCACTGAAAGCTGTTGCTAGCCAGCACCCTTCCTTGGAAGCGCTTTTGTAGGCCTAAGAACAGTGGGGCTCTGGGCTTCTCTAGCCACCTAATCTTCTGCTCATCCTCTCGCGCACTCTAAAGAGAGCTCAGGTGAGAAAGTGCAAACGTCGAGCAATTGCTCAGAGATGAAAAGTGCCAGCACTGAAAGCTGTTGCTAGCCAGCACCCTTCCTTGGAAGCGCTTTCACAGGCGCAGTAACACTGGGGCTTTGCGCTTCTCTAGCCACCAAACGTCACGGTCATTCTCTTTCCGTCTTGTAGACACGAGCTGAGAAATTGCAAACGTCGAGCAATTGCTCAGAGATGAAAAGTGCCAGCACTGAAAGCTGTTGCTAGCCAGCCCCCTTCCTTGGAAGTGCTTTTGTAGGCCTAAGAACAGTGGGGCTCTGGGCTTCTCTAGCCACCTAATCTTCTGCTCATCCTTTCGCGCAGTCTAAAGAGAGCTCAGGTGAGAAATTGCAAATGTCCAGCAATTGCTCAGAGATGAAAAGTGCCAGCACTGAAAGCTGTTGCTAGCCAGCACCCTTCCTTGGAAGCGCTTTCACAGGCGCAGTAACACTGGGGCTTTGCGCTTCTCTAGCCACCAAACGTCACGGTCATTCTCTTTCCGTCTCGTAGAGACGAGCTGAGAAATTGCAAACGTCCAGCAATTGCTCAGAGATGAAAAGTGCCAGCACTGAAAGCTGTTGCTAGCCAGCACCCTTCCTTGGAAGCGCTTTTGTAGGCCTAAGAACACTGGGGCTTTGCGCTTCTCTAGCCACCAAACGTCACGGTCATTCTCTTTCCGTCTCGTAGACACGAGTTGAGAAATTGCAAACGTCGAGCAATTGCTCAGAGATGAAAAGTGCCAGCACTGAAAGCTGTTGCTACCCAGCACCCTTCCTTGGAAGCGCTTTCACAGGCGCAGTAACACTGCGGCTTTGCGCTTCTCTAGCCACCAAACGTCACGGTCCTTCTCTTTCCGTCTCGTAGACACGAGCTGAGAAATTGCAAATGTCGAGCAATTGCTCAGAGATGAAAAGTGCCAGCACTGAAAGCTGTTGCTAGCCAGCACCCTTCCTTGGAAGCGCTTTCACAGGCGCAGCAACACTGCGGCTTTGCGCTTCTCTACCCACCAAACGTCACGGTCACTATCTCTCCGTCTCGTAGACACGAGCTGAGAAATTGCAAACGTCGAGCAATTGCTCAGAGATGAAAAGTGCCAGCACTGAAAGCTGTTGCTAGCCAGCACCCTTCCTTGGAAGTGCTTTTGTAGGGCTAAGAACACTGGGGCTCTGGGCTTCTCTAGCCACCTAATCTTCTGCTCATCCTCTCGCGCACTCTAAAGAGAGCTCAGGTGAGAAATTGCAAACGTCGAGCAATTGCTCAGAGATGAAAAGTGCCAGCACTGAAAGCTGTTGCTAGCCAGCATCCTTCCTTGGAAGCGCTTTCACAGGCGCAGTAACACTGGGGCTTTGCGCTTCTCTAGCCACCAAACGTCACGGTCACTATCTCTCTGTCTCGTAGACACGAGCTGAGAAATTGCAAACGTCGAGCAATTGCTGAGAGATGAAAAGTGCCAGCACTGAAAGCTGTTGCTAGCCAGCACCCTTCCTTGGAAGCGCTTTCAGAGGCGCAGCAACACTGGGGCTTTGCGCTTCTGTAGCCACCAAACGTCACGGTCATTCTCTTTCCGTCTCGTAGACACAAGTTGAGAAATTGCAAACGTCGAGCAATTGCTCAGAGATGAAAAGTGCCAGCACTGAAAGCTGTTGCTAGCCAGCACCCTTCCTTGGAAGCGCTTTTGTAGGCCTAAGAACAGTGGGGCTCTGGGCTTCTCTAGCCACCTAATCTTCTGCTCATCCTCTCGCGCACTCTAAAGAGAGCTCAGGTGAGAAATTGCAAACGTCAAGCAATTGCTCAGAGATGAAAAGTGCCAGCACTGAAAGCTGTTGCTAGCCAGCACCCTTCCTTGGAAGCGCTTTCACAGGCGCAGTAACACTGGGGCTTTGCGCTTCTCTAGCCACCAAACATCACGGTCCTTCTCTTTCCGTCTCGTAGACACGAGCTGAGAAATTGCAAACGTCGAGCAATTGCTCAGAGATGAAAAGTGCCAGCACTGAAAGCTGTTGCTAGCCAGCACCCTTCCTTGGAAGCGCTTTTGTAGGCCTAAGAACACTGGGGCTTTGCGCTTCTGTAGCCACCAAACGTCACGGTCATTCTCTTTCCGTCTCGTAGACACGAGCTGAGAAATTGCAAACGTGGAGCAATTGCTCAGAGATGAAAAGTGCCAGCACTGAAAGCTGTTGCTAGCCAGCACCCTTCCCTGGAAGCGCTTTTTTAGCCCTTAGAAGAGTGGGGCTCTGGGCTTCTCTAGCCACCTAATCTTCTGCTCATCCTCTCACGCACTCTAAAGAGAGCTCAGGTGAGAAATTGCAAATGTCCAGCAATTGCTCAGAGATGAAAAGTACCAGCACTGAAAGCTGTTGCTAGCCAGCACCCTTCCTTGGAAGCGCTTTTGTAGGCCTAAGAACACAAGGGATCTGGGCTTCTCTAGCCACCTAATGTTCTGCTCATCCTCTCGCGCACTCTAAAGAGAGCTCAGGTGAGAAATTGCAAACGTCGAGCAATTGCTCAGAGATGAAAAGTGCCAGCACTGAAAGCTGTTGCCAGCCAGCATCCTTCCTTGGAAGCGCTTTCACAGGCGCAGTAACACTGGGGCTTTGCGCTTCTCTACCCACCAAAAGTCACGGTCACTATCTCTCTGTCTCGTAGACACGAGCTGAGAAATTGCAAACGTCCAGCAATTGCTCAGAGATGAAAAGTGCCAGCACTGAAAGCTGTTGCTAGCCAGCACCCTTCCTTGGAAGCGCTTTTTTAGCCCTTAGAAGAGTGGGGCTCTGGGCTTCTCTAGCCACCTAATCTTCTGCTCATCCTCTCACGCACTCTAAAGAGAGCTCAGGTGAGAAATTGCAAACGTCGAGCAATTGCTCAGAGATGAAAAGTGCCAGCACTGAAAGCTGTTGCCAGCCAGCATCCTTCCTTGGAAGCGCTTTCACAGGCGCAGTAACACTGGGGCTTTGCGCTTCTCTACCCACCAAAAGTCACGGTCACTATCTCTCCGTCTCGTAGACACGAGCTGAGAAATTGCAAACGTCGAGCAATTGCTCAGAGATGAAAAGTGCCAGCACTGAAAGCTCTTGCTAGCCAGCACCCTTCCTTGGAAGTGCTTTCACAGGCGCAGTAACACTGGGGCTCTGGGCTTCTCTAGCCACCTAATCTTCTGCTCATCCTCTCGCGCAGTCGAAAGAGAGCTCAGGTGAGAAATTGCAAACGTCGAGCAATTGCTCAGAGATGAAAAGTGCCAGCACTGAAAGCTGTTGCTAGCCAGCACCCTTCCTTGGAAGCGCTTTTGTAGGCCTAAGAACAGTGGGGCTCTGTGCTTCTCTAGCCACCTAATCTTCTGCTCATCCGCTCGCGCAGTCGAAAGAGAGCTCAGGTGAGAAATTGCAAACGTCGAGCAATTGCTGAGAGATGAAAAGTGCCAGCACTGAAAGCTGTTGCTAGCCAGCACCCTTCCTTGGAAGCGCTTTTGTAGCCCTAAGAACACTGGGGCTCTGGGCTTCTCTAGCCACCTAATCTTCTGCTCATCCTCTCGCGCACTCTAAAGACAGCTCAGGTAAGAAAGTGCAAATGTCCAGCAATTGCTGAGAGATGAAAAGTGCCAGCACTGAAAGCTGTTGCTAGCCAGCACCCTTCCTTGGAAGCGCTTTTGTAGCCCTAAGAACACTGGGGCTTTGGGCTTCTCTAGCCACCTAATCTTCTGCTCATCCTCTCGCGCACTCTAAAGAGAGCTCAGGTGAGAAATTGCAAACGTCGAGCAATTGCTCAGCGATAAAAAGTGCCAGCACTGAAAGCTGTTGCTAGCCAGCACCCTTCCTTGGAAGCGCTTTCACAGGCGCAGCAACACTGGGGCTTTGCGCTTCTCTAGCCACCAAACATCACGGTCCTTCTCTTTCCGTCTCGTAGACACGAGCTGAGAAATTGCAAACGTCGAGCAATTGCTCAGAGATGAAAAGTGCCAGCACTGAAAGCTGTTGCTAGCCAGCACCCTTCCTTGGAAGTGCTTTTGTAGCCCTAAGAACACTGGGGCTCTGGGCTTCTCTAGCCACCTAATCTTCTGCTCATCCTCTCGCGCACTCTAAAGAGAGCTCAGGTGAGAAATTGCAAATGTCCAGCAATTGCTCAGAGATGAAAAGTGCCAGCACTGAAAGCTGTTGCTAGCCAACACCCTTCCTTGGAAGCGCTTTCACAGGCGCAGCAACACTGGGCCTTTGCACTTCTCTAGCCACCAAACGTCACGGTCATTCTCTTTCCGTCTCGTAGACACGAGCTGAGAAATTGCAAACGTCGAGCAATTGCTGAGAGATGAAAAGTGCCAGCACTGAAAGCTGTTGCTAGCCAGCACCCTTCCTTGGAAGTGCTTTTGTAGCCCTAAGAACAGTGGGGCTCTGGGCTTCTCTAGCCACCTAATCTTCTGCTCATCCTCTCGCGCACTCTAAAGAGAGCTCAGGTGAGAAATTGCAAACGTCGAGCAATTGCTCAGAGATGAAAAGTGCCAGCACTGAAAGCTGTTGCTAGCCAGCACCCTTCCTTGGAAGCGCTTTCACAGGCGCAGCAACACTGGGGCTTTGCGCTTCTCTAGCCACCAAACGTCACGGTCATTCTCTTTCCGTCTCGTAGACAAGAGCTGAGAAATTGCAAACGTCCAGCAATTGCTCAGAGATGAAAAGTGCCAGCACTGAAAGCTGTTGCTAGCCAGCACCCTTCCTTGGAAGTGCTTTTGTAGCCCTAACAACACTGGGGCTTTGGGCTTCTCTAGCCACCTAATCTTCTGCTCATCCTCTCGCGCACTCTAAAGAGAGCTCAGGTGAGAAATTGCAAATGTCGAGCAATTGCTCAGAGATGAAAAGTGCCAGCACTGAAAGCTGTTGCTAGCCAGCAGCCTTCCTTGGAAGCGCTTTCAGAGGGGCAGCAACACTGGGGCTTTGCGCTTCTCTAGCCACCAAACGTCACGGTCATTCTCTTTCCGTCTCGTAGACACGAGCTGAGAAATTGCAAACGTCGAGCAATTGCTCAGAGATGAAAAGTGCCAGCACTGAAAGCTCTTGCTAGCCAACACCCTTCCTTGGAAGTGCTTTTGTAGCCCTAAGAACAGTGGGGCTCTGGGCTTCTCTAGCCACCTAATCTTCTGCTCATCCTCTCGCGCACTCTAAAGAGAGCTCAGGTGAGAAATTGCAAACGTTGAGCAATTGCTCAGAGATGAAAAGTGCCAGCACTGAAAGCTGTTGCTAGCCAGCACCCTTCCTTGGAAGCGCTTTCACAGGTGCAGTAACACTGGGGCTTTGCGCTTCTGTAGCCACCAAATGTCACGGTCACTATCTCTCTGTCTCGTGGACACGAGCTGAGAAATTGCAAACGTCGAGCAATTGCTCAGAGATGAAAAGTGCCAGCACTGAAAGCTGTTGCTAGCCAGCACCCTTCCTTGGAAGCGCTTTTGTAGGCCTAAGACCAGTGGGGCTCTGGGCTTCTCTAGCCACCTAATCTTCTGCTCATCCTCTCGCGCACTCTAAAGAGAGCTCAGGTGAGAAATTGCAAACGTCGAGCAATTGCTCAGAGATGAAAAGTGCCAGCACTGAAAGCTGTTGCTAGCCAGTACCCTTCCTTGGAAGTGCTTTTGTAGGCCTAAGAAGACTGGGGCTCTGGGCTTCTCTAGCCACCTAATCTGCTCATCCTCTCGTGCACTCTAAAGAGAGCTCAGGTGAGAAATTGCAAACGTCGAGCAATTGCTCAGAGATGAAAAGTGCCAGCACTGAAAGCTGTTGCTAGCCAGCACCCTTCCTTGGAAGCGCTTTCACAGGCGCAGTAACACTGGGGCTTTGCGGTTCTCTACCCACCAAACATCACGGTAACTATCTCTCCGTCTCGTAGACACGAGCTGAGAAATTGCAAACGTCGAGCAATTGCTCAGAGATGAAAAGTGCCAGCACTGAAAGCTGTTGCTAGCCAGCACCCTTCCTTGGAAGTGCTTTTGTAGACCTAAGAACACTGGGGCTCTGGGCTTCTCTAGCCACCTAATCTTCTGCTCATCCTCTCGCGCACTCTAAAGAGAGCTCAGGTGAGAAATTGCAAACGTCAAGCAATTGCTCAGAGATGAAAAGTGCCAGCACTGAAAGCTGTTGCTAGCCAGCACCCTTCCTTGGAAGCGCTTTTGTAGGCCTAAGAACACTGGGGCTTTGCGCTTCTCTAGCCACCAAACGTCACGGTCATTCTCTTTCCGTCTCGTAGACACGAGCTGAGAAATTGCAAACATCGAGCCATTGCTGAGAGATGAAAAGTGCCAGCACTGAAAGGTCTTGCTAGCCAGCACCCTTCCTTGGAAGTGCTTTTGTAGGCCTAAGAACACTGGGGCTCTGGGCTTCTCTAGCCACCTAATCTTCTGCTCATCCTCTCGCGCAGTCGAAAGAGAGCTCAGGTGAGAAATTGCAAACGTCCAGCAATTGCTCAGAGATGAAAAGTGCCAGCACTGAAAGCTGTTGCTAGCCAGCACCCTTCCTTGGAAGCGCTTTCACAGGCGCAGTAACACTGGGCCTTTGCGCTTCTCTACCCACCAAACGTCACGGTCACTATCTCTCCGTGTCGTAGACACGAGCTGAGAAATTGCAAACGTCGAGCAATTGCTCAGAGATGAAAAGTGCCAGCACTGAAAGCTGTTGCTAGCCAGCACCCTTCCTTGGAAGCGCTTTCAGAGGCGCAGCAACACTGGGGCTTTGCGCTTCTCTACCCACCAAACGTCACGGTCACTATCTCTCCGTGTCGTAGACACGAGCTGAGAAATTGCAAACGTCGAGCAATTGCTCAGAGATGAAAAGTGCCAGCACTGAAAGCTGTTGCTAGCCAGCACCCTTCCTTGGAAGCGCTTTTGTAGCCCTAAGAACAGTGGGGCTTTGGGCTTCTCTAGCCACCTAATCTTCTGCTCATCCTCTCGCGCACTCTAAAGAGAGCTCAGGTGAGAAATTGCAAACGTCGAGCAATTGCTCAGAGATAAAAAGTGCCAGCACTGAAAGCTGTTGCTAGCCAGCACCCTTCCTTGGAAGCGCTTTCACAGGCGCAGCAACACTGGGGCTTTGCGCTTCTCTAGCCACCAAACGTCACGGTCATTCTCTTTCCGTCTCGTAGACACGAGCTGAGAAATTGCAAACGTCGAGCAATTGCTGAGAGATGAAAAGTGCCAGCACTGAAAGCTGTTGCTAGCCAGCACCCTTCCTTGGAAGTGCTTTTGTAGCCCTAAGAACAGTGGGGCTCTGGGCTTCTCTAGCCACCTAATCTTCTGCTCATCCTCTCGCGCACTCTAAAGAGAGCTCAGGTGAGAAATTGCAAACGTCGAGCAATTGCTCAGAGATGAAAAGTGCCAGCACTGAAAGCTGTTGCTAGCCAGCACCCTTCCTTGGAAGCGCTTTCACAGGCGCAGCAACACTGGGGCTTTGCGCTTCTCTAGCCACCAAACGTCACGGTCATTCTCTTTCCGTCTCGTAGACACGAGCTGAGAAATTGCAAACGTCGAGCAATTGCTGAGAGATGAAAAGTGCCAGCACTGAAAGCTGTTGCTAGCCAGCACCCTTCCTTGGAAGTGCTTTTGTAGCCCTAACAACACTGGGGCTTTGGGCTTCTCTAGCCACCTAATCTTCTGCTCATCCTCTCGCGCACTCTAAAGAGAGCTCAGGTGAGAAATTGCAAATGTCGAGCAATTGCTCAGAGATGAAAAGTGCCAGCACTGAAAGCTGTTGCTAGCCAGCAGCCTTCCTTGGAAGCGCTTTCAGAGGGGCAGCAACACTGGGGCTTTGCGCTTCTCTAGCCACCAAACGTCACGGTCATTCTCTTTCCGTCTCGTAGACACGAGCTGAGAAATTGCAAACGTCGAGCAATTGCTCAGAGATGAAAAGTGCCAGCACTGAAAGCTCTTGCTAGCCAACACCCTTCCTTGGAAGTGCTTTTGTAGCCCTAAGAACAGTGGGGCTCTGGGCTTCTCTAGCCACCTAATCTTCTGCTCATCCTCTCGCGCACTCTAAAGAGAGCTCAGGTGAGAAATTGCAAACGTTGAGCAATTGCTCAGAGATGAAAAGTGCCAGCACTGAAAGCTGTTGCTAGCCAGCACCCTTCCTTGGAAGCGCTTTCACAGGTGCAGTAACACTGGGGCTTTGCGCTTCTGTAGCCACCAAATGTCACGGTCACTATCTCTCTGTCTCGTGGACACGAGCTGAGAAATTGCAAACGTCGAGCAATTGCTCAGAGATGAAAAGTGCCAGCACTGAAAGCTGTTGCTAGCCAGCACCCTTCCTTGGAAGCGCTTTTGTAGGCCTAAGACCAGTGGGGCTCTGGGCTTCTCTAGCCACCTAATCTTCTGCTCATCCTCTCGCGCACTCTAAAGAGAGCTCAGGTGAGAAATTGCAAACGTCGAGCAATTGCTCAGAGATGAAAAGTGCCAGCACTGAAAGCTGTTGCTAGCCAGTACCCTTCCTTGGAAGTGCTTTTGTAGGCCTAAGAAGACTGGGGCTCTGGGCTTCTCTAGCCACCTAATCTGCTCATCCTCTCGTGCACTCTAAAGAGAGCTCAGGTGAGAAATTGCAAACGTCGAGCAATTGCTCAGAGATGAAAAGTGCCAGCACTGAAAGCTGTTGCTAGCCAGCACCCTTCCTTGGAAGCGCTTTCACAGGCGCAGTAACACTGTGGCTTTGCGGTTCTCTACCCACCAAACATCACGGTAACTATCTCTCCGTCTCGTAGACACGAGCTGAGAAATTGCAAACGTCGAGCAATTGCTCAGAGATGAAAAGTGCCAGCACTGAAAGCTGTTGCTAGCCAGCAGCCTTCCTTGGAAGCGCTTTCAGAGGCACAGCAACACTGGGGCTTTGCGCTTCTCTAGCCACCAAACGTCACGGTCACTATCTCTCCGTCTCGTAGACACGAGCTGAGAAATTGCAAACGTCGAGCAATTGCTCAGAGATGAAAAGTGCCAGCACTGAAAGCTGTTGCTAGCCAGCACCCTTCCTTGGAAGTGCTTTTGTAGACCTAAGAACACTGGGGCTCTGGGCTTCTCTAGCCACCTAATCTTCTGCTCATCCTCTCGCGCACTCTAAAGAGAGCTCAGGTGAGAAATTGCAAACGTCAAGCAATTGCTCAGAGATGAAAAGTGCCAGCACTGAAAGCTGTTGCTAGCCAGCACCCTTCCTTGGAAGCGCTTTTGTAGGCCTAAGACCACTGGGGCTTTGCGCTTCTCTAGCCACCAAACGTCACGGTCATTCTCTTTCCGTCTCGTAGACACGAGCTGAGAAATTGCAAACATCGAGCCATTGCTGAGAGATGAAAAGTGCCAGCACTGAAAGGTCTTGCTAGCCAGCACCCTTCCTTGGAAGTGCTTTTGTAGGCCTAAGAACACTGGGGCTCTGGGCTTCTCTAGCCACCTAATCTTCTGCTCATCCTCTCGCGCAGTCGAAAGAGAGCTCAGGTGAGAAATTGCAAACGTCCAGCAATTGCTCAGAGATGAAAAGTGCCAGCACTGAAAGCTGTTGCTAGCCAGCACCCTTCCTTGGAAGCGCTTTCACAGGCGCAGTAACACTGGGCCTTTGCGCTTCTCTACCCACCAAACGTCACGGTCACTATCTCTCCGTCTCGTAGACACGAGCTGAGAAATTGCAAACGTCGAGCAATTGCTCAGAGATGAAAAGTGCCAGCACTGAAAGCTGTTGCTAGCCAGCACCCTTCCTTGGAAGCGCTTTCAGAGGCGCAGCAACACTGGGGCTTTGCGCTTCTGTAGCCACCAAACGTCACGGTCACTATCTCTCCGTCTCGTAGACACGAGCTGAGAAATTGCAAACGTCGAGCAATTGCTCAGAGATGAAAAGTGCCAGCACTGAAAGCTGTTGCTAGCCAGCACCCTTCCTTGGAAGCGCTATCACAGGTGCAGCAACACTGGGGCTTTGCGCTTCTCTAGCCACCAAACGTCACGGTCATTCTCTTTCCGTGTCGTAGACACGAGCTGAGAAATTGCAAACGTCGAGCAATTGCTCAGAGATGAAAAGTGCCAGCACTGAAAGCTGTTGCTAGCCAGCACCCTTCCTTGGAAGTGCTTTTGTAGGCCTAAGAACAGTGGGGCTCTGGGCTTCTCTAGCCACCTAATCTTCTGCTCATCCTTTCGCGCAGTCTAAAGAGAGCTCAGGTGAGAAATTGCAAATGTCGAGCAATTGCTCAGAGATGAAAAGTGCCAGCACTGAAAGCTGTTACTAGCCAGCACCCTTCCTTGGAAGCGCTTTCACAGGCGCAGTAACACTGGGGCTTTGCGCTTCTCTACCCACCAAACGTCACGGTCCTTCTCTTTCCGTCTCGTAGACACGAGCTGAGAAATTGCAAACGTCGAGCAATTGCTGAGAGATGAAAAGTGCCAGCACTGAAAGCTGTTGCTAGCCAGCACCCTTCCTTGGAAGCGCTTTTGTAGGCCTAAGAACACTGGGGCTTTGCGCTTCTCTAGCCACCAAACGTCACGGTCATTCTCTTTCCGTCTCGTAGACACGAGTTGAGAAATTGCAAACGTCCAGCAATTGCTCAGAGATGAAAAGTGCCAGCACTGAAAGCTGTTGCTAGCCAGCACCCTTCCTTGGAAGCGCTTTTGTAGCCCTAAGAACACTGGGGCTCTGGGCTTCTCTAGCCACCTAATCTTCTGCTCATCCTCTCGCGCACTCTAAAGAGAGCTCAGGTAAGAAAGTGCAAATGTCCAGCAATTGCTGAGAGATGAAAAGTGCCAGCACTGAAAGCTGTTGCTAGCCAGCACCCTTCCTTGGAAGTGCTTTTGTAGCCCTAAGAACACTGGGGCTCTGGGCTTCTCTAGCCACCTAATCTTCTGCTCATCCTCTCGCGCAGTCGAAAGAGAGCTCAGGTGAGAAATTGCAAACGTCGAGCAATTGCTCAGAGATGAAAAGTGCCAGCACTGAAAGCTGTTGCTAGCCAGCACCCTTCCTTGGAAGTGCTTTTGTAGGCCTAAGAACAGTGGGGCTCTGGGCTTCTCTAGCCACCTAATCTTCTGCTCATCCTCTCGCGCAGTCGAAAGAGAGCTCAGGTGAGAAATTGCAAACGTCGAGCAATTGCTCAGAGATGAAAAGTGCCAGCACTGAAAGCTGTTGCTAGCCAGCACCCTTCCTTGGAAGCGCTTTTGTAGGCCTAAGAACAGTGGGGCTCTGTGCTTCTCTAGCCACCTAATCTTCTGCTCATCCTCTCGCGCAGTCGAAAGAGAGCTCAGGTGAGAAATTGCAAACGTCGAGCAATTGCTCAGAGATGAAAAGTGCCAGCACTGAAAGCTGTTGCTAGCCAGCACCCTTCCTTGGAAGCGCTTTCACAGGCGCAGCAACACTCGGCTTTGCGCTTCTCTAGCCACCAAACATCACGGTCACTATCTCTCCGTGTCGTAGACACGAGCTGAGAAATTGCAAACGTCGAGCAATTGCTGAGAGATGAAAAGTGCCAGCACTGAAAGCTGTTGCTAGCCAGCACCCTTCCTTGGAAGCGCTTTCACAGGCGCAGTAACACTGGGGCTTTGCGCTTCTCTAGCCACCAAACGTCACGGTCCTTCTCTTTCCGTCTCGTAGACACGAGCTGAGAAATTGCAAACGTCGAGCAATTGCTCAGAGATGAAAAGTGCCAGCACTGAAAGCTGTTGCTAGCCAGCACCCTTCCTTGGAAGCGCTTTTGTAGCCCTAAGAACACTGGGGCTCTGGGCTTCTCTAGCCACCTAATCTTCTGCTCATCCTCTCGCGCACTCTAAAGAGAGCTCAGGTGAGAAATTGCAAATGTCCAGCAATTGCTCAGAGATGAAAAGTGCCAGCACTGAAAGCTGTTGCTAGCCAGCACCCTTCCTTGGAAGCGCTTTCACAGGCGCAGCAACACTGCGGCTTTGCGCTTCTCTACCCACCAAACGTCACGGTCACTATCTCTCCGTGTCGTAGACACGAGCTGAGAAATTGCAAACGTCGAGCAATTGCTCAGAGATGAAAAGTGCCAGCACTGAAAGCTGTTGCTAGCCAGCACCCTTCCTTGGAAGCGCTTTTGTAGCCCTAAGAACAGTGGGGCTTTGGGCTTCTCTAGCCACCTAATCTTCTGCTCATCCTCTCGCGCACTCTAAAGAGAGCTCAGGTGAGAAATTGCAAACGTCGAGCAATTGCTCAGAGATAAAAAGTGCCAGCACTGAAAGCTGTTGCTAGCCAGCACCCTTCCTTGGAAGCGCTTTCACAGGCGCAGCAACACTGGGGCTTTGCGCTTCTCTAGCCACCAAACGTCACGGTCATTCTCTTTCCGTCTCGTAGACACGAGCTGAGAAATTGCAAACGTCGAGCAATTGCTGAGAGATGAAAAGTGCCAGCACTGAAAGCTGTTGCTAGCCAGCACCCTTCCTTGGAAGTGCTTTTGTAGCCCTAAGAACACTGGGGCTCTGGGCTTCTCTAGCCACCTAATCTTCTGCTCATCCTCTCGCGCACTCTAAAGAGAGCTCAGGTGAGAAATTGCAAACGTCGAGCAATTGCTCAGAGATGAAAAGTGCCAGCACTGAAAGCTGTTGCTAGCCAGCACCCTTCCTTGGAAGCGCTTTCACAGGCGCAGCAACACTGCGGCTTTGCACTTCTCTAGCCACCAAACGTCACGGTCATTCTCTTTCCGTCTCGTAGACACGAGCTGAGAAATTGCAAACGTCCAGCAATTGCTCAGAGATGAAAAGTGCCAGCACTGAAAGCTGTTGCTAGCCAGCACCCTTCCTTGGAAGCGCTTTTGTAGCCCTAAGAACAGTGGGGCTCTGGGCTTCTCTAGCCACCTAATCTTCTGCTCATCCTCTCGCGCACTCTAAAGAGAGCTCAGGTGAGAAATTGCAAACGTCCAGCAATTGCTCAGAGATGAAAAGTGCCAGCACTGAAAGCTGTTGCTAGCCAGCACCCTTCCGTGGAAGCGCTTTTGTAGGCCTAAGAACAGTGGGGCTCTGGGCTTCTCTAGCCACCTAATCTTCTGCTCATCCTCTCGCGCACTCTAAAGAGAGCTCAGGTGAGAAATTGCAAATGTCCAGCAATTGCTCAGAGATGAAAAGTGCCAGCACTGAAAGCTGTTGCTAGCCAGCACCCTTCCTTGGAAGCGCTTTCACAGGCGCAGCAACACTGCGGCTTTGCGCTTCTCTAGCCACCAAACATCACGGTCACTATCTCTCCGTCTCGTAGACACGAGCTGAGAAATTGCAAACGACGAGCAATTGCTCAGAGAGGAAAAGTGCCAGCACTGAAAGCTGTTGCTAGCCAGCACCCTTCCTTGGAAGCGCTTTTGTAGCCCTAAGAACACTGGGGCTTTGGGCTTCTCTAGCCACCTAATCTTGTGCTCATCCTCTCGCGCACTCTAAAGAGAGCTCAGGTGAGAAATTGCAAACGTCGAGCAATTGCTCAGAGATGAAAAGTGCCAGCACTGAAAGCTGTTGCTAGCCAGCACCCTTCCTTGGAAGCGCTTTCACAGGCGCAGCAACACTGGGCCTTTGCGCTTCTCTAGCCACCAAACATCATGGTCCTTCTCTTTCCATCTCGTAGACACGAGCTGAGAAATTGCAAACGTCGAGCAATTGCTGAGAGATGAAAAGTGCCAGCACTGAAAGCTGTTGCTAGCCAGCACCCTTCCTTGGAAGCGCTTTTGTAGGCCTAAGAACAGTGGGGCTCTGGGCTTCTCTAGCCACCTAATCTTCTGCTCATCCTCTCGCGCACTCTAAAGAGAGCTCAGGTGAGAAATTGCAAATGTCGAGCAATTGCTCAGAGATGAAAAGTGCCAGCACTGAAAGCTGTTGCTAGCCAGCACCCTTCCTTGGAAGCGCTTTCACAGGCGCAGCAACACTGGGGCTTTGCACTTCTCTACCCACCAAACGTCACGGTCCTTCTCTTTCCGTCTCGTAGACACGAGCTGAGAAATTGCAAACGTCGAGCAATTGCTCAGAGATGAAAAGTGCCAGCACTGAAAGCTGTTGCTAGCCAGCACCCTTCCTTGGAAGCGCTTTTGTAGGCCTAAGAACACTGGGGCTCTGGGCTTCTCTAGCCACCTAATCTTCTGCTCATCCTCTCGCGCACTCTAAAGAGAGCTCAGGTGAGAAATTGCAAACGTCCAGCAATTGCTCAGAGATGAAAAGTGCCAGCACTGAAAGCTGTTGCTAGCCAGCACCCTTCCTTGGAAGCGCTTTCACAGGCGCAGCAACACTGGGGCTTTGCGCTTCTCTACCCACCAAACATCACGGTCCTTCTCTTTCCGTCTCGTAGACACGAGCTGAGAAATTGCAAACGTCGAGCAATTGCTCAGAGAGGAAAAGTGCCAGCACTGAAAGCTGTTGCTAGCCAGCACCCTTCCTTGGAAGCGCTTTTGTAGGCCTAAGAACAGTGGGGCTCTGGGCTTCTCTAGCCACCTAATCTTCTGCTCATCCTCTCGCGCAGCCTAAAGAGAGCTCAGGTGAGAAATTGCAAATGTCCAGCAATTGCTCAGAGATGAAAAGTGCCAGCACTGAAAGCTGTTGCTAGCCAGCACCCTTCCTTGGAAGCGCTTTCACAGGCGCAGCAACACTGCGGCTTTGCGCTTCTCTACCCACCAAACGTCACGGTCACTATCTCTCCGTGTCGTAGACACGAGCTGAGAAATTGCAAACGTCGAGCAATTGCTCAGAGATGAAAAGTGCCAGCACTGAAAGCTGTTGCTAGCCAGCACCCTTCCTTGGAAGCGCTTTTGTAGCCCTAAGAACACTGGGGCTTTGCGCTTCTCTAGCCACCTAATCTTCTGCTCATCCTCTCGCGCACTCTAAAGAGAGCTCAGGTGAGAAATTGCAAACGTCGAGCAATTGCTCAGAGATGAAAAGTGCCAGCACTGAAAGCTGTTGCTAGCCAGCACCCTTCCTTGGAAGCGCTTTCACAGGCGCAGCAACACTGGGCCTTTGCGCTTCTCTAGCCACCAAACGTCACGGTCCTTCTCTTTCCGTCTCGTAGACACGAGCTGAGAAATTGCAAACGTCGAGCAATTGCTCAGAGATGAAAAGTGCCAGCACTGAAAGCTGTTGCTAGCCAGCACCCTTCCTTGGAAGCGCTTTTGTAGCCCTAAGAACAGTGGGGCTCTGGGCTTCTCTAGCCACCTAATCTTCTGCTCATCCTCTCGCGCACTCTAAAGAGAGCTCAGGTGAGAAATTGCAAACGTCCAGCAGTTGCTCAGAGATAAAAAGTGCCAGCACTGAAAGCTGTTGCTAGCCAGCACCCTTCCTTGGAAGCGCTTTCACAGGCGCAGCAACACCGGGGCTTTGCACTTCTCTAGCCACCAAACGTCACGGTCATTCTCTTTCCGTCTCGTAGACACGAGCTGAGAAATTGCAAACGTCGAGCAATTGCTCAGAGATGAAAAGTGCCAGCACTGAAAGCTGTTGCTAGCCAGCCCCCTTCCTTGGAAGCGCTTTTGTAGGGCTAAGAACACTGGGGCTTTGGGCTTCTCTAGCCACCTCATCTTCTGCTCATCCTCTCGCGCACTCTAAAGAGTGCTCAGGTGAGAAATTGCAAACGTCCAGCAATTGCTCAGAGATTAAAAGTGCCAGCACTGAAAGCTCTTGCTAGCCAGCACCCTTCCTTGGAAGCGCTTTCACAGGCGCAGCAACACTCGGCTTTGCGCTTCTCTAGCCACCAAACATCACGGTCCTTCTCTTTCCGTCTCGTAGACACGAGCTGAGAAATTGCAAACGTCGAGCAATTGCTCAGAGATGAAAAGTGCCAGCACTGAAAGCTGTTGCTAGCCAGCACCCTTCCTTGGAAGCGCTTTTGTAGCCCTAAGAACACTGGGGCTCTGGGCTTCTCTAGCCACCTAATCTTCTGCTCATCCTCTCGCGCACTCTAAAGAGAGCTCAGGTGAGAAATTGCAAATGTCCAGCAATTGCTCAGAGATGAAAAGTGCCAGCACTGAAAGCTGTTGCTAGCCAGCACCCTTCCTTGGAAGCGCTTTCACAGGTGCAGCAACACTGGGGCTTTGCGCTTCTCTACCCACCAAACGTCACGGTCACTATCTCTCCGTGTCGTAGACACGAGCTGAGAAATTGCAAACGTCGAGCAATTGCTCAGAGATGAAAAGTGCCAGCACTGAAAGCTGTTGCTAGCCAGCACCCTTCCTTGGAAGCGCTTTTGTAGCCCTAAGAACACTGGGGCTTTGGGCTTCTCTAGCCACCTAATCTTCTGCTCATCCTCTCGCGCACTCTAAAGAGAGCTCAGGTGAGAAATTGCAAACGTCGAGCAATTGCTCAGAGATGAAAAGTGCCAGCACTGAAAGCTGTTGCTAGCCAGCACCCTTCCTTGGAAGCGCTTTCACAGGCGCAGCAACACTGGGGCTTTGCGCTTCTCTAGCCACCAAACGTCACGGTCATTCTCTTTCCGTCTCGTAGACACGAGCTGAGAAATTGCAAACGTCGAGCAATTGCTCAGAGATGAAAAGTGCCAGCACTGAAAGCTGTTGCTAGCCAGCACCCTTCCTTGGAAGCGCTTTTGTAGGCCTAAGAACACTGGGGCTCTGGGCTTCTCTAGCCACCTAATCTTCTGCTCATCCTGTCGCGCACTCTAAAGAGAGCTCAGGTGAGAAATTGCAAACGTCGAGCAATTGCTCAGAGATGAAAAGTGCCAGCACTGAAAGCTGTTGCTAGCCAGCACCCTTCCTTGGAAGCGCTTTCACAGGCGCAGCAACACTGGGGCTTTGCGCTTCTCTACCCACCAAACGTCACGGTCATTCTCTTTCCGTCTCGTAGACACGAGCTGAGAGATTGCAAACGTCGAGCAATTGCTCAGAGAGGAAAAGTGCCAGCACTGAAAGCTGTTGCTAGCCAGCACCCTTCCTTGGAAGCGCTTTCACAGGCGCAGCAACACTGGGGCTTTGCGCTTCTCTACCCACCAAACATCACGGTCACTATCTCTCCGTCTCGTAGACACGAGCTGAGAAATTGCAAACGTCGAGCAATTGCTCAGAGATGAAAAGTGCCAGCACTGAAAGCTGTTGCTAGCCAGCACCCTTCCTTGGAAGTGCTTTTGTAGGCCTAAGAACAGTGGGGCTCTGGGCTTCTCTAGCCACCTAATCTTCTGCTCATCCTCTCGCGCAGTCTAAAGAGAGCTCAGGTGAGAAATTGCAAATGTCGAGCAATTGCTCAGAGATGAAAAGTGCCAGCACTGAAAGCTGTTGCTAGCCAGCACCCTTCCTTGGAAGCGCTTTCACAGGGGCAGTAACACTGGGGCTTTGCGCTTCTCTACCCACCAAACGTCACGGTCATTCTCTTTCCGTCTCGTAGACACGAGCTGAGAAATTGCAAACGTCGAGCAATTGCTCAGAGATGAAAAGTGCCAGCACTGAAAGCTGTTGCTAGCCAGCACCCTTCCTTGGAAGCGCTTTTGTAGCCCTAAGAACACTGGGGCTCTGGGCTTCTCTAGCCACCTAATCTTCTGCTCATCCTCTCGCGCACTCTAAAGAGAGCTCAGGTGAGAAATTGCAAATGTCCAGCAATTGCTCAGAGATGAAAAGTGCCAGCACTGAAAGCTGTTGCTAGCCAGCACCCTTCCTTGGAAGCGCTTTTGTAGGCCTAAGAACAGTGGGGCTCTGGGCTTCTCTAGCCACCTAATCTTCTGCTCATCCTCTCGCGCACTCTAAAGAGAGCTCAGGTGAGAAATTGCAAATGTCCAGCAATTGCTCAGAGATGAAAAGTGCCAGCACTGAAAGCTGTTGCTAGCCAGCACCCTTCCTTGGAAGCGCTTTCACAGGCGCAGCAACACTGCGGCTTTGCGCTTCTCTAGCCACCAAACGTCACGGTCACTATCTCTCCGTCTCGTAGACACGAGCTGAGAAATTGCAAACGACGAGCAATTGCTCAGAGAGGAAAAGTGCCAGCACTGAAAGCTGTTGCTAGCCAGCACCCTTCCTTGGAAGCGCTTTCACAGGCGCAGCAACACTGGGGCTTTGCGCTTCTTTAGCCACCAAACATCACGGTCCTTCTCTTTCCATCTCGTAGACACGAGCTGAGAAATTGCAAACGTCCAGCAATTGCTGAGAGATGAAAAGTGCCAGCACTGAAAGCTGTTGCTAGCCAGCACCCTTCCTTGGAAGTGCTTTTGTAGGCCTAAGAACAGTGGGGCTCTGTGCTTCTCTAGCCACCTAATCTTCTGCTCATCCTCTCGCGCACTCTAAAGAGAGCTCAGGTGAGAAATTGCAAATGTTCAGCAATTGCTCAGAGATGAAAAGTGCCAGCACTGAAAGCTGTTGCTAGCCAGCACCCTTCCTTGGAAGCGCTTTCACAGGCGCAGCAACACTGGGGCTTTGCGCTTCTCTAGCCACCAAACATCACGGTCATTCTCTTTCCGTCTCGTAGACACGAGCTGAGAAATTGCAAACGTCGAGCAATTGCTCAGAGATGAAAAGTGCCAGCACTGAAAGCTGTTGCTAGCCAGCACCCTTCCTTGGAAGCGCTTTTGTAGGCCTAAGAACACTGGGGCTCTGGGCTTCTCTAGCCACCTAATCTTCTGCTCATCCTCTCGCACACTCTAAAGAGAGCTCAGGTGAGGAATTGCAAACGTCGAGCAATTGCTCAGAGATGAAAAGTGCCAGCACTGAAAGCTGTTGCTAGCCAGCACCCTTCCTTGGAAGCGCTTTTGTAGGCCTAAGAACAGTGGGGCTCTGGGCTTCTCTAGCCACCTAATCTTCTGCTCATCCTCTCGCGCACTCTAAAGAGAGCTCAGGTGAGAAATTGCAAATGTCCAGCAATTGCTCAGAGATGAAAAGTGCCAGCACTGAAAGCTGTTGCTAGCCAGCACCCTTCCGTGGAAGCGCTTTTGTAGACCTAAGAACACTGGGGCTCTGGGCTTCTTTAGACACCTAATCTTCTGCTCATCCTCTCGCGCACTCTAAAGAGTGCTCACGTGAGAAATTGCAAACGTCGAGCAATTGCTCAGAGATGAAAAGTGCCAGCACTGAAAGCTGTTGCTAGCCAGCCCCCTTCCTTGGAAGCGCTTTCACAGGCGCAGTAACACTGGGGCTTTGCGCTTCTCTAGCCACCAAACATCACGGTCATTCTCTTTCCATCTCGTAGACACGAGCTGAGAAATTGCAAACGTCCAGCAATTGCTGAGAGATGAAAAGTGCCAGCACTGAAAGCTGTTGCTAGCCAGCACCCTTCCTTGGAAGCGCTTTTGTAGGCCTAAGAACAGTGGGGCTCTGGGCTTCTCTTGCCACCTAATCTTCTGCTCATCCTCTCGCGCACTCTAAAGAGAGCTCAGGTGAGAAATTGCAAATGTCCAGCAATTGCTCAGAGATGAAAAGTGCCAGCACTGAAAGCTGTTGCTAGCCAGCACCCTTCCTTGGAAGCGCTTTCACAGGCGCAGCAACACTGCGGCTTTGCGCTTCTCTAGCCACCAAACATCACGGTCACTATCTCTCCGTCTCGTAGACACGAGCTGAGAAATTGCAAACGACGAGCAATTGCTCAGAGAGGAAAAGTGCCAGCACTGAAAGCTGTTGCTAGCCAGCACCCTTCCTTGGAAGCGCTTTTGTAGCCCTAAGAACACTGGGGCTTTGGGCTTCTCTAGCCACCTAATCTTCTGCTCATCCTCTCGCGCACTCTAAAGAGAGCTCAGGTGAGAAATTGCAAACGTCGAGCAATTGCTCAGAGATGAAAAGTGCCAGCACTGAAAGCTGTTGCTAGCCAGCACCCTTCCTTGGAAGCGCTTTCACAGGCGCAGCAACACTGCGGCTTTGCGCTTCTCTAGCCACCAAACGTCACGGTCCTTCTCTTTCCGTCTCGTAGACACGAGCTGAGAAATTGCAAACGTCCAGCAATTGCTCAGAGATGAAAAGTGCCAGCACTGAAAGCTGTTGCTAGCCAGCACCCTTCCTTGGAAGCGCTTTTGTAGGCCTAAGAACACTGGGGCTCTGGGCTTCTCTAGCCACCTAATCTTCTGCTCATCCTCTCGCGCACTCTAAAGAGAGCTCAGGTGAGAAATTGCAAATGTCCAGCAATTGCTCAGAGATGAAAAGTGCCAGCACTGAAAGCTGTTGCTAGCCAGCACCCTTCCTTGGAAGCGCTTTCACAGGCGCAGCAACACTGCGGCTTTGCGCTTCTCTACCCACCAAACGTCACGGTCACTATCTCTCCGTGTCGTAGACACGAGCTGAGAAATTGCAAACGTCGAGCAATTGCTCAGAGATGAAAAGTGCCAGCACTGAAAGCTGTTGCTAGCCAGCACCCTTCCTTGGAAGCGCTTTTGTAGCCCTAAGAACACTGGGGCTTTGCGCTTCTCTAGCCACCTAATCTTCTGCTCATCCTCTCGCGCACTCTAAAGAGAGCTCAGGTGAGAAATTGCAAACGTCGAGCAATTGCTCAGAGATGAAAAGTGCCAGCACTGAAAGCTGTTGCTAGCCAGCACCCTTCCTTGGAAGCGCTTTCACAGGCGCAGCAACACTGGGCCTTTGCGCTTCTCTACCCACCAAACGTCACGGTCATTCTCTTTCCGTCTCGTAGACAAGAGCTGAGAAATTGCAAACGTCCAGCAATTGCTCAGAGAGGAAAAGTGCCAGCACTGAAAGCTGTTGCTAGCCAGCACCCTTCCTTGGAAGTGCTTTTGTAGCCCTAAGAACACTGGGGCTTTGGGCTTCTCTAGCCACCTAATCTTCTGCTCATCCTCTCGCGCACTCTAAAGAGAGCTCAGGTGAGAAATTGCAAACGTCGAGCAATTGCTCAGAGAGGAAAAGTGCCAGCACTGAAAGCTGTTGCTAGCCAGCACCCTTCCTTGGAAGCGCTTTCACAGGCGCAGCAACACTGGGGCTTTGCGCTTCTCTAGCCACCAAACGTCACGGTCCTTCTCTTTCCGTCTCGTAGACACGAGCTGAGAAATTGCAAACGTCGAGCAATTGCTCAGAGATGAAAAGTGCCAGCACTGAAAGCTGTTGCTAGCCAGCACCCTTCCTTGGAAGCGCTTTTGTAGGCCTAAGAACAGTGGGGCTCTGGGCTTCTCTAGCCACCTAATCTTCTGCTCATCCTCTCGCGCACTCTAAAGAGAGCTCAGGTGAGAAATTGCAAACGTCGAGCAGTTGCTCAGAGATGAAAAGTGCCAGCACTGAAAGCTGTTGCTAGCCAGCACCCTTCCTTGGAAGCGCTTTCACAGGCGCAGCAACACCGGGGCTTTGCACTTCTCTAGCCACCAAACGTCACGGTCATTCTCTTTCCGTCTCGTAGACACGAGCTGAGAAATTGCAAACGTCGAGCAATTGCTCAGAGATGAAAAGTGCCAGCACTGAAAGCTGTTGCTAGCCAGCCCCCTTCCTTGGAAGCGCTTTTGTAGGCCTAAGAACACTGGGGCTTTGGGCTTCTCTAGCCACCTCATCTTCTGCTCATCCTCTCGCGCACTCTAAAGAGTGCTCAGGTGAGAAATTGCAAACGTCCAGCAATTGCTCAGAGATTAAAAGTGCCAGCACTGAAAGCTCTTGCTAGCCAGCACCCTTCCTTGGAAGCGCTTTCACAGGCGCAGCAACACTCGGCTTTGCGCTTCTCTAGCCACCAAACATCACGGTCCTTCTCTTTCCGTCTCGTAGACACGAGCTGAGAAATTGCAAACGTCGAGCAATTGCTCAGAGATGAAAAGTGCCAGCACTGAAAGCTGTTGCTAGCCAGCACCCTTCCTTGGAAGCGCTTTTGTAGCCCTAAGAACACTGGGGCTCTGGGCTTCTCTAGCCACCTAATCTTCTGCTCATCCTCTCGCGCACTCTAAAGAGAGCTCAGGTGAGAAATTGCAAATGTCCAGCAATTGCTGAGAGATGAAAAGTGCCAGCACTGAAAGCTGTTGCTAGCCAGCACCCTTCCTTGGAAGCGCTTTCACAGGTGCAGCAACACTGGGGCTTTGCGCTTCTCTACCCACCAAACGTCACGGTCACTATCTCTCCGTGTCGTAGACACGAGCTGAGAAATTGCAAACGTCGAGCAATTGCTCAGAGATGAAAAGTGCCAGCACTGAAAGCTGTTGCTAGCCAGCACCCTTCCTTGGAAGCGCTTTTGTAGCCCTAAGAACACTGGGGCTTTGGGCTTCTCTAGCCACCTAATCTTCTGCTCATCCTCTCGCGCAGTCTAAAGAGAGCTCAGGTGAGAAATTGCAAACGTCGAGCAATTGCTCAGAGATGAAAAGTGCCAGCACTGAAAGCTGTTGCTAGCCAGCACCCTTCCTTGGAAGCGCTTTCACAGGCGCAGCAACACTGGGGCTTTGCGCTTCTCTAGCCACCAAACGTCACGGTCATTCTCTTTCCGTCTCGTAGACACGAGCTGAGAAATTGCAAACGTCGAGCAATTGCTGAGAGATGAAAAGTGCCAGCACTGAAAGCTGTTGCTAGCCAGCACCCTTCCTTGGAAGCGCTTTTGTAGCCCTAAGAACACTGGGGCTCTGGGCTTCTCTAGCCACCTAATCTTCTGCTCATCCTCTCGCGCACTCTAAAGAGAGCTCAGGTGAGAAATTCAAAACGTCCACCAATTGCTCAGAGATGAAAAGTGCCAGCACTGAAAGCTGTTGCTAGCCAGCACCCTTCCTTGGAAGCGCTTTCAGAGGCGCAGCAACACTGGGCCTTTGCGCTTCTCTAGCCACCAAATGTCAAGGTCATTCTCTTTCCGTCTCGTAGACACGAGCTGAGAAATTGCAAACGTCCAGCAATTGCTCAGAGATGAAAAGTGCCAGCACTGAAAGCTGTTGCTAGCCAGCCCCCTTCCTTGGAAGTGCTTTTGTAGGCCTAAGAACAGTGGGGCTCTGGGCTTCTCTAGCCACCTAATCTTCTGCTCATCCTGTCGCGCACTCTAAAGAGAGCTCAGGTGAGAAATTGCAAACGTCGAGCAATTGCTCAGAGATGAAAAGTGCCAGCACTGAAAGCTGTTGCTAGCCAGCACCCTTCCTTGGAAGCGCTTTCACAGGCGCAGCAACACTGGGGCTTTGCGCTTCTCTACCCACCAAACGTCACGGTCATTCTCTTTCCGTCTCGTAGACACGAGCTGAGAGATTGCAAACGTCGAGCAATTGCTCAGAGAGGAAAAGTGCCAGCACTGAGAGCTGTTGCTAGCCAGCACCCTTCCTTGGAAGCGCTTTCACAGGCGCAGCAACACTGGGGCTTTGCGCTTCTCTAGCCACCAAACGTCACGGTCACTATCTCTCCGTCTCGTAGACACGAGCTGAGAAATTGCAAACGTCGAGCAATTGCTCAGAGATGAAAAGTGCCAGCACTGAAAGCTGTTGCTAGCCAGCACCCTTCCTTGGAAGCGCTTTTGTAGGCCTAAGAACACTGGGGCTCTGGGCTTCTCTAGCCACCTAATCTTCTGCTCATCCTCTCGCACACTCTAAAGAGAGCTCAGGTGAGGAATTGCAAACGTCAAGCAATTGCTCAGAGATGAAAAGTGCCAGCACTGAAAGCTGTTGCTAGCCAGCACCCTTCCTTGGAAGCGCTTTTGTAGGCCTAAGAACAGTGGGGCTCTGGGCTTCTCTAGCCACCTAATCTTCTGCTCATCCTCTCGCGCACTCTAAAGAGAGCTCAGGTGAGAAATTGCAAATGTCCAGCAATTGCTCAGAGATGAAAAGTGCCAGCACTGAAAGCTGTTGCTAGCCAGCACCCTTCCTTGGAAGCGCTTTCACAGGCGCAGCAACACTGGGGCTTTGCGCTTCTCTAGCCACCAAACGTCACGGTCACTATCTCTCCGTCTCGTAGACACGAGCTGAGAAATTGCAAACGTCGAGCAATTGCTCAGAGAGGAAAAGTGCCAGCACTGAAAGCTGTTGCTAGCCAGCACCCTTCCTTGGAAGCGCTTTCACAGGCGCAGCAACACTGGGGCTTTGCGCTTCTTTAGCCACCAAACATCACGGTCCTTCTCTTTCCATCTCGTAGACACGAGCTGAGAAATTGCAAACGTCCAGCAATTGCTGAGAGATGAAAAGTGCCAGCACTGAAAGCTGTTGCTAGCCAGCCCCCTTCCTTGGAAGTGCTTTTGTAGGCCTAAGAACAGTGGGGCTCTGGGCTTCTCTAGCCACCTAATCTTCTGCTCATCCTCTCGCGCACTCTAAAGAGAGCTCAGGTGAGAAATTGCAAATGTTCAGCAATTGCTCAGAGATGAAAAGTGCCAGCACTGAAAGCTGTTGCTAGCCAGCACCCTTCCTTGGAAGCGCTTTCACAGGCGCAGCAACACTGGGGCTTTGCGCTTCTCTAGCCACCAAACATCACGGTCATTCTCTTTCCGTCTCGTAGACACGAGCTGAGAAATTGCAAACGTCGAGCAATTGCTCAGAGATGAAAAGTGCCAGCACTGAAAGCTGTTGCTAGCCAGCAGCCTTCCTTGGAAGCGCTTTTGTAGGCCTAAAAACAGTAGGGCTCTGGGCTTCTCTAGCCACCTAATCTTCTGCTCATCCTCTCGCGCACTCTAAAGAGAGCTCAGGTGAGAAATTGCAAACGTCGAGCAATTGCTCAGAGATGAAAAGTGCCAGCACTGAAAGCTGTTGCTAGCCAGCACCCTTCCTTGGAAGCGCTTTCACAGGCGCAGCAACACTGCGGCTTTGCGCTTCTCTAGCCACCAAACATCACGGTCCTTCTCTTTCCATCTCGTAGACACGAGCTGAGAAATTGCAAACGTCGAGCAATTGCTCAGAGATGAAAAGTGCCAGCACTGAAAGCTGTTGCTAGCCAGCACCCTTCCTTGGAAGCGCTTTTGTAGCCCTAAGAACACTGGGGCTCTGGGCTTCTCTAGCCACCTAATCTTCTGCTCATCCTCTCGCGCAGTCTAAAGAGAGCTCAGGTGAGAAATTGCAAATGTCGAGCAATTGCTCAGAGATGAAAAGTGCCAGCACTGAAAGCTGTTGCTAGCCAGCACCCTTCCTTGGAAGCGCTTTCACAGGCGCAGCAACACTGGGGCTTTGCGCTTCTCTAGCCACCAAACGTCACGGTCATTCTCTTTCCGTCTCGTAGACACGAGCTGAGAAATTGCAAACGTCCAGCAATTGCTCAGAGATGAAAAGTGCCAGCACTGAAAGCTGTTGCTAGCCAGCACCCTTCCTTGGAAGCGCTTTTGTAGGCCTAAGAACAGTGGGGCTCTGGGCTTCTCTAGCCACCTAATCTTCTGCTCATCCTCTCGCGCAGTCTAAAGAGAGCTCAGGTGAGAAATTGCAAACGTCGAGCAATTGCTCAGAGATGAAAAGTGCCAGCACTGAAAGCTGTTGCTAGCCAGCACCCTTCCTTGGAAGCGCTTTCACAGGCGCAGCAACGCTGGGGCTTTGCACTTCTCTAGCCACCAAACATCACGGTCATTCTCTTTCCGTCTCGTAGACACGAGCTGAGAAATTGCAAACGTCGAGCAATTGCTCAGAGATGAAAAGTGCCAGCACTGAAAGCTGTTGCTAGCCAGCACCCTTCCTTGGAAGTGCTTTTGTAGGCCTAAGAACAGTGGGGCTCTGGGCTTCTCTAGCCACCTAATCTTCTGCTCATCCTCTCGCGCACTCTAAAGAGAGCTCAGGTGAGAAATTGCAAATGTCCAGCAATTGCTCAGAGATGAAAAGTGCCAGCACTGAAAGCTGTTGCTAGCCAGCACCCTTCCTTGGAAGCGCTTTCACAGGGGCAGTAACACTGGGGCTTTGCGCTTCTCTACCCACCAAACGTCACGGTCCTTCTCTTTCCGTCTCGTAGACACGAGCTGAGAAATTGCAAACGTCGAGCAATTGCTGAGAGATGAAAAGTGCCAGCACTGAAAGCTGTTGCTAGCCAGCACCCTTCCTTGGAAGCGCTTTTGTAGGCCTAAGAACAGTGGGGCTCTGGGCTTCTCTAGCCACCTAATCTTCTGCTCATCCTCTCGCACACTCTAAAGAGAGCTCAGGTGAGGAATTGCAAACGTCAAGCAATTGCTCAGAGATGAAAAGTGCCAGCACTGAAAGCTGTTGCTAGCCAGCCCCCTTCCTTGGAAGCGCTTTTGTAGGCCTAAGAACAGTGGGGCTCTGGGCTTCTCTAGCCACCTAATCTTCTGCTCATCCTCTCGCGCAGTCTAAAGAGAGCTCAGGTGAGAAATTGCAAACGTCGAGCAATTGCTCAGAGATGAAAAGTGCCAGCACTGAAAGCTGTTGCTAGCCAGCACCCTTCCTTGGAAGCGCTTTCACAGGCGCAGCAACACTGGGGCTTTGCGCTTCTCTAGCCACCAAACGTCACGGTCCTTCTCTTTCCGTCTCGTAGACACGAGCTGAGAAATTGCAAACGTCGAGCAATTGCTGAGAGATGAAAAGTGCCAGCACTGAAAGCTGTTGCTAGCCAGCACCCTTCCTTGGAAGCGCTTTTGTAGCCCTAAGAACACTGGGGCTCTGGGCTTCTCTAGCCACCTAATCTTCTGCTCATCCTCTCGCGCACTCTAAAGAGAGCTCAGGTGAGAAATTGCAAACGTCGAGCAGTTGCTCAGAGATGAAAAGTGCCAGCACTGAAAGCTGTTGCTAGCCAGCACTCTTCCTTGGAAGCGCTTTCACAGGCGCAGCAACACCGGGGCTTTGCACTTCTCTAGCCACCAAACGTCACGGTCATTCTCTTTCCGTCTCGTAGACACGAGCTGAGAAATTGCAAACGTCGAGCAATTGCTGAGAGATGAAAAGTGCCAGCACTGAAAGCTGTTGCTAGCCAGCACCCTTCCTTGGAAGCGCTTTTGTAGGCCCAAGAACACTGGGGCTTTGTCCTTCTCTAGCCACCAAACGTCACGGTCCTTCTCTTTCCGTCTCGTAGACACGAGTTGAGAAATTGCAAATGTCCAGCAATTGCTCAGAGATGAAAAGTGCCAGCACTGAAAGCTCTTGCTAGCCAACACCCTTCCTTGGAAGCGCTTTTTTAGGCCTAAGAACACTGGGGCTTTGCGCTTCTCTAGCCACCTAATCTTCTGCTCATCCTCTCGCGCACTCTAAAGAGAGCTCAGGTGAGAAATTGCAAACGTCGAGCAATTGCTCAGAGATGAAAAGTGCCAGCACTGAAAGCTGTTGCTAGCCAGCACCCTTCCTTGGAAGCGCTTTCACAGGCGCAGCAACACTCGGCTTTGCGCTTCTCTAGCCACCAAACATCACGGTCACTATCTCTCCGTGTCGTAGACACGAGCTGAGAAATTGCAAACGTCGAGCAAATGCTGAGAGATGAAAAGTGCCAGCACTGAAAGCTGTTGCTACCCAGCACCCTTCCTTGGAAGCGCTTTCACAGGGGCAGTAACACTGGGGCTTTGCGCTTCTCTACCCACCAAACGTCACGGTCATTCCCTCTCCGTCTCGTAGACACGAGCTGAGAAATTGCAAACGTCCAGCAATTGCTCAGAGATGAAAAGTGCCAGCACTGAAAGCTGTTGCTAGCCAGCACCCTTCCTTGGAAGCGCTTTTGTAGCCCTAAGAACACTGGGGCTCTGGGCTTCTCTAGCCACCTAATCTTCTGCTCATCCTCTCGCGCACTCTAAAGAGTGCTCAGGTGAGAAAGTGCAAATGTCCAGCAATTGCTCAGAGATGAAAAGTGCCAGCACTGAAAGCTGTTGCTAGCCAGCACCCTTCCTTGGAAGCGCTTTCACAGGCGCAGCAACACTGGGGCTTTGCGCTTCTCTAGCCACCAAACATCACGGTCCTTCTCTTTCCGTCTCGTAGACACGAGCTGAGAAATTGCAAACGTCGAGCAATTGCTCAGAGATGAAAAGTGCCAGCACTGAAAGCTGTTGCTAGCCAGCACCCTTCCTTGGAAGCGCTTTTGTAGGCCTAAGAACAGTGGGGCTCTGGGCTTCTCTAGCCACCTAATCTTCTGCTCATCCTCTCGCGCACTCTAAAGAGAGCTCAGGTGAGAAATTGCAAATGTCCAGCAATTGCTCAGAGATGAAAAGTGCCAGCACTGAAAGCTGTTGCTAGCCAGCACCCTTCCTTGGAAGCGCTTTCACAGGCGCAGCAACACTGCGGCTTTGCGCTTCTCTACCCACCAAACGTCACGGTCACTATGTCTCCGTGTCGTAGACACGAGCTGAGAAATTGCAAACGTCGAGCAATTGCTGAGAGATGAAAAGTGCCAGCACTGAAAGCTGTTGCTAGCCAGCACCCTTCCTTGGAAGCGTTTTTGTAGGGCTAAGAACAGTGGGGCTCTGGGCTTCTCTAGCCACCTAATCTTCTGCTCATCCTCTCGCGCAGTCTAAAGAGAGCTCAGGTGAGAAATTGCAAACGTCGAGCAATTGCTCAGAGATGAAAAGTGCCAGCACTGAAAGCTGTTGCTAGCCAGCACCCTTCCTTGGAAGCGCTTTCACAGGCGCAGCAACACTGGGGCTTTGCGCTTCTCTAGCCACCAAACGTCACGGTCATTCTCTTTCCGTCTCGTAGACACGAGCTGAGAAATTGCAAACGTCCAGCAATTGCTGAGAGATGAAAAGTGCCAGCACTGAAAGCTGTTGCTAGCCAGCCCCCTTCCTTGGAAGTGCTTTTGTAGGGCTAAGAACACTGGGGCTCTGGGCTTCTCTAGCCACCTAATCTTCTGCTCATCCTCTCGCGCAGTCTAAAGAGAGCTCAGGTGAGAAATTGCAAACGTCCAGCAATTGCTCAGAGATGAAAAGTGCCAGCACTGAAAGCTGTTGCTAGCCAGCACCCTTCCTTGGAAGCGCTTTCAGAGGCGCAGCAACACTGGGGCTTTGCGCTTCTCTAGCCACCAAACGTCAAGGTCATTCTCTTTCCGTCTCGTAGACACGAGCTGAGAAATTGCAAAAGTCCAGCAATTGCTGAGAGATGAAAAGTGCCAGCACTGAAAGCTGTTGCTAGCCAGCACCCTTCCTTGGAAGTGCTTTTGTAGGCCTAAGAACAGTGGGGCTCTGGACTTCTCTAGCCACCTAATCTTCTGCTCATCCTCTCGCGCACTCTAAAGAGAGCTCAGGTGAGAAATTGCAAACGTCGAGCAATTGCTCAGAGATGAAAAGTGCCAGCACTGAAAGCTGTTGCTAGCCAGCACCCTTCCTTGGAAGCGCTTTCACAGGCGCAGCAACACTGGGGCTTTGCACTTTTCTAGCCACCAAACATCACGGTCCTTTTCTTTCCGTCTCGTAGACACGAGCTGAGAAATTGCAAACGTCGAGCAATTGCTGAGAGATGAAAAGTGCCAGCACTGAAAGCTGTTGCTAGCCAGCACCCTTCCTTGGAAGTGCTTTTGTAGCCCTAAGAACACTGGGGCTCTGGGCTTCTCTAGCCACCTAATCTTCTGCTCATCCTCTCGCGCACTCTAAAGAGAGCTCAGGTGAGAAATTGCAAACGTCGAGCAATTGCTCAGAGATAAAAAGTGCCAGCACTGAAAGCTGTTGCTAGCCAGCACCCTTCCTTGGAAGTGCTTTCACAGGCGCAGCAACACTGGGGCTTTGCGCTTCTCTAGCCACCAAACGTCACGGTCATTCTCTTTCCGTCTCGTAGACACGAGCTGAGAAATTGCAAACGTCGAGCAATTGCTGAGAGATGAAAAGTGCCAGCACTGAAAGCTGTTGCTAGCCAGCACCCTTCCTTGGAAGCGCTTTTGTAGGCCTAAGAACAGTGGGGCTCTGGGCTTCTCTAGCCACCTAATCTTCTGCTCATCCTCTCGCGCACTCTAAAGAGAGCTCAGGTGAGAAATTGCAAACGTCGAGCAATTGCTCAGAGAGGAAAAGTGCCAGCACTGAAAGCTGTTGCTAGCCAGCACCCTTCCTTGGAAGCGCTTTCACAGGCGCAGCAACACTGCGGCTTTGCGCTTCTCTAGCCACCAAACATCACGGTCACTATATCTCCGTCTCGTAGACACGAGCTGAGAAATTGCAAACGTGGAGCAATTGCTCAGAGATGAAAAGTGCCAGCACTGAAAGCTGTTGCTAGCCAGCACCCTTCCTTGGAAGCGCTTTCACAGGCGCAGCAACACTGCGGCTTTGCGCTTCTCTAGCCACCAAACATCACGGTCACTATATCTCCGTCTCGTAGACACGAGCTGAGAAATTGCAAACGTGGAGCAATTGCTCAGAGATGAAAAGTGCCAGCACTGAAAGCTGTTGCTAGCCAGCACCCTTCCTTGGAAGCGCTTTCACAGGCGCAGCAACACTGGGGCTTTGCGCTTCTCTACCCACCAAACGTCACGGTCCTTCTCTTTCCATCTCGTAGACACGAGCTGAGAAATTGCAAACGTCGAGCAATTGCTGAGAGATGAAAAGTGCCAGCACTGAAAGCTGTTGCTAGCCAGCACCCTTCCTTGGAAGTGCTTTTGTAGGCCTAAGAACAGTGGGGCTCTGGGCTTCTCTAGCCACCTAATCTTCTGCTCATCCTCTCGCGCACTCTAAAGAGAGCTCAGGTGAGAAATTGCAAACGTCGAGCAATTGCTCAGAGAGGAAAAGTGCCAGCACTGAAAGCTGTTGCTAGCCAGCACCCTTCCTTGGAAGCGCTTTCACAGGCGCAGCAACACTGGGGCTTTGCGCTTCTCTAGCCACCAAACATCACGGTCATTCTCTTTCCGTCTCGTAGACACGAGCTGAGAAATTGCAAACATCGAGCAATTGCTCAGAGATGAAAAGTGCCAGCACTGAAAGCTGTTGCTATCCAGCCCCCTTCCTTGGAAGCGCTTTTGTAGCCCTAAGAACACTGGGGCTTTGCGCTTCTCTAGCCACCTAATCTTCTGCTCATCCTCTCGCGCACTCTAAAGAGAGCTCAGGTGAGAAATTGCAAATGTCGAGCAATTGCTCAGAGATGAAAAGTGCCAGCACTGAAAGCTGTTGCTAGCCAGCACCCTTCCTTGGAAGCGCTTTCACAGGCGCAGTAACACTTGGGCTTTGCGCTTCTCTACCCACCAAACGTCACGGTCACTATCTCTCCGTCTCGTAGACACGAGCTGAGAAATTGCAAACGTCGAGCAATTGCTGAGAGATGAAAAGTGCCAGCACTGAAAGCTCTTGCTAGCCAGCACTCTTCCTTGGAAGCGCTTTCACAGGCGCAGCAACACTGGGGCTTTGCGCTTCTCTACCCACCAAACGTCACAGTCATTCTCTTTCCGTCTCGTAGACACGAGCTGAGAAATTGCAAACGTCGAGCAATTGCTCAGAGATGAAAAGTGCCAGCACTGAAAGCTGTTGCTAGCCAGCCCCCTTCCTTGGAAGCGCTTTTGTATCCCTTAGAACACTGGGGCTCTGGGCTTCTCTAGCCACCTAATCTTCTGCTCATCCTCTCGCGCACTCTAAAGAGAGCTCAGGTGAGAAATTGCAAATGTCCAGCAATTGCTCAGAGATGAAAAGTGCCAGCACTGAAAGCTGTTGCTAGCCAGCAGCCTTCCTTGGAAGCACTTTCACAGGCGCAGCAACACTGGGGCTTTGCGCTTCTCTAGCCACCAAACGTCACGGTCACTATCTCTCTGTCTCGTAGACACGAGCTGAGAAATTGCAAACGTCGAGCAATTGTTCAGACATGAAAAGTGCCAGCACTGAAAGCTGTTGCTAGCCAGCACCCTTCCTTGGAAGTGCTTTTGTAGGCCTAAGAACAGTGGGGCTCTGGGCTTCTCTAGCCACCTAATCTTCTGCTCATCCTCTCGCGCAGTCTAAAGAGAGCTCAGGTGAGAAATTGCAAACGTCCAGCAATTGCTCAGAGATGAAAAGTGCCAGCACTGAAAGCTGTTGCTAGCCAGCCCCCTTCCTTGGAAGCGCTTTTGTAGGCCTAAGAACAGTGGGGCTCTGGGCTTCTCTAGCCACCTAATCTTCTGCTCATCCTCTCGCGCACTCTAAAGAGAGCTCAGGTGAGAAATTGCAAAGGTCGAGCAATTGCTCAGAGATGAAAAGTGCCAGCACTGAAAGCTGTTGCTAGCCAGCACCCTTCCTTGGAAGCGCTTTCACAGGCGCAGCAACACTGCGGCTTTGCGCTTCTCTAGCCACCAAACGTCAAGGTCATTCTCTTTCCGTCTCATAGACACGAGCTGAGAAATTGCAAACGTCCAGCAATTGCTCAGAGATGAAAAGTGCCAGCACTGAAAGCTGTTGCTAGCCAGCCCCCTTCCTTGGAAGTGCTTTTGTAGGCCTAAGAACAGTGGGGCTCTGGGCTTCTCTAGCCACCTAATCTTCTGCTCATCCTCTCGCGCAGTCTAAAGAGAGCTCAGGTGAGAAATTGCAAACGTCGAGCAATTGCTCAGAGATGAAAAGTGCCAGCACTGAAAGCTGTTGCTAGCCAGCACTCTTCCTTGGAAGCGCTTTCACAGGCGCAGCAACACTGGGGCTTTGCGCTTCTCTAGCCACCAAACGTCACGGTCATTCTCTTTCCATCTCGTAGACACGAGCTGAGAAATTGCAAACGTCGAGCAATTGCTCAGAGATGAAAAGTGCCAGCACTGAAAGCTGTTGCTAGCCAGCCCCCTTCCTTGGAAGCGCTTTTGTAGGCCTAAGAACAGTGGGGCTCTGGGCTTCTCTAGCCACCTAATCTTCTGCTCATCCTCTCGCGCAGTCTAAAGAGAGCTCAGGTGAGAAATTGCAAACGTCGAGCAATTGCTCAGAGATGAAAAGTGCCAGCACTGAAAGCTGTTGCTAGCCAGCACCCTTCCTTGGAAGCGCTTTCACAGGCGCAGTAACACTGGGGCTTTGCGCTTCTCTAGCCACCAAACATCACGGTCATTCTCTTTCCGTCTCGTAGACACGAGCTGAGAAATTGCAAACGTCGAGCAATTGCTCAGAGATGAAAAGTGCCAGCACTGAAAGCTGTTGCTAGCCAGCCCCCTTCCTTGGAAGCCCTTTTGTAGGGCTAAGAACAGTGGGGCTCTGGGCTTCTCTAGCCACCTAATCTTCTGCTCATCCTCTCGCGCACTCTAAAGAGAGCTCAGGTGAGAAATTTCAAATGTCCAGCAATTGCTCAGAGATGAAAAGTGCCAGCACTGAAAGCTGTTGCTAGCCAGCAGCCTTCCTTGGAAGCACTTTCACAGGCGCAGCAACACTGGGGCTTTGCGCTTCTCTAGCCACCAAACGTCACGGTCACTATCTCTCCGTCTCGTAGACACGAGCTGAGAAATTGCAAACGTCGAGCTATTGTTCAGACATGAAAAGTGCCAGCACTGAGAGCTGTTGCTAGCCAGCACCCTTCCTTGGAAGTGCTTTTGTAGGCCTAAGAACACTGGGGCTCTGGGCTTCTCTAGCCACCTAATCTTCTGCTCATCCTCTCGCGCAGTCTAAAGAGAGCTCAGGTGAGAAATTGCAAACGTCGAGCAATTGCTCAGAGATGAAAAGTGCCAGCACTGAAAGCTGTTGCTAGCCAGCACCCTTCCTTGGAAGCACTTTCACAGGCGAAGCAACACTGGGGCTTTGCGCTTCTCTAGCCACCAAACGTCACGGTCACTATCTCTCCGTCTCGTAGACACGAGCTGAGAAATTGCAAACGTCGAGCAATTGCTCAGAGATGAAAAGTGCCAGCACTGAAAGCTGTTGCTAGCCAGCACCCTTCCTTGGAAGTGCTTTTGTAGGCCTAAGAACAGTGGGGCTCTGGGCTTCTCTTGCCACCTAATCTTCTGCTCATCCTCTCGCGCACTCTAAAGAGAGCTCAGGTGAGAAATTGCAAACGTCGAGCAATTGCTCAGAGATGAAAAGTGCCAGCACTGAAAGCTGTTGCTAGCCAGCACCCTTCCTTGGAAGCGCTTTCACAGGCGCAGCAACACTGCGGCTTTGCGCTTCTCTAGCCACCAAACGTCACGGTCATTCTCTTTCCGTCTCATAGACACGAGCTGAGAAATTGCAAAGGTCGAGCAATTGCTCAGAGATGAAAAGTGCCAGCACTGAAAGCTGTTGCTAGCCAGCCCCCTTCCTTGGAAGCGCTTTTGTAGGCCTAAGAACAGTGGGGCTCTGGGCTTCTCTAGCCACCTAATCTTCTGCTCATCCTCTCGCGCACTCTAAAGAGAGCTCAGGTGAGAAATTGCAAAGGTCGAGCAATTGCTCAGAGATGAAAAGTGCCAGCACTGAAAGCTGTTGCTAGCCAGCACCCTTCCTTGGAAGCGCTTTCACAGGTGCAGCAACACTGGGGCTTTGCGCTTCTCTAGCCACCAAACGTCACGGTCACTATCTCTCCGTCTCGTAGACACGAGCTGAGAAATTGCAAACGTCGAGCAATTGCTCAGAGATGAAAAGTGCCAGCACTGAAAGCTGTTGCTAGCCAGCACCCTTCCTTGGAAGTGCTTTTGTAGGCCTAAGAACAGTGGGGCTCTGGGCTTCTCTAGCCACCTAATCTTCTGCTCATCCTGTCGCGCACTCTAAAGAGAGCTCAGGTGAGAAATTGCAAACGTCGAGCAATTGCTCAGAGATGAAAAGTGCCAGCACTGAAAGCTGTTGCTAGCCAGCACCCTTCCTTGGAAGCGCTTTCACAGGCGCAGTAACACTTGGGCTTTGCGCTTCTCTACCCACCAAACGTCACAGTCACTATCTCTCCGTCTCGTAGACACGAGCTGAGAAATTGCAAACGTCGAGCAATTGCTCAGAGATGAAAAGTGCCAGCACTGAAAGCTGTTGCTAGCCAGCACTCTTCCTTGGAAGCGCTTTCACAGGCGCAGCAACACTGGGGCTTTGCGCTTCTCTACCCACCAAACGTCACAGTCATTCTCTTTCCGTCTCGTAGACACGAGCTGAGAAATTGCAAACGTCGAGCAATTGCTCAGAGATGAAAAGTGCCAGCACTGAAAGCTGTTGCTAGCCAGCCCCCTTCCTTGGAAGCGCTTTTGTAGGCCTAAGAACACTGGGGCTCTGGGCTTCTCTAGCCACCTCATCTTCTGCTCATCCTCTCGCGCAGCCTAAAGAGAGCTCAGGTGAGAAATTGCAAACGTCGAGCAATTGCTCAGAGATGAAAAGTGCCAGCACTGAAAGCTGTTGCTAGCCAGCAGCCTTCCTTGGAAGCACTTTCACAGGCGCAGCAACACTGGGGCTTTGCGCTTCTCTAGCCACCAAACGTCACGGTCACTATCTCTCCGTCTCGTAGACACGAGCTGAGAAATTGCAAACGTCGAGCAATTGTTCAGAGATGAAAAGTGCCAGCACTGAAAGCTGTTGCTAGCCAGCACCCTTCCTTGGAAGTGCTTTTGTAGGCCTAAGAACAGTGGGGCTCTGGGCTTCTCTAGCCACCTAATCTTCTGCTCATCCTCTCGCGCACTCTAAAGAGAGCTCAGGTGAGAAATTGCAAACGTCGAGCAATTGCTCAGAGATGAAAAGTGCCAGCACTGAAAGCTGTTGCTAGCCAGCACCCTTCCTTGGAAGCGCTTTCACAGGTGCAGTAACACTGGGGCTTTGCGCTTCTCTAGCCACCAAACGTCACGGTCACTATCTCTCCGTCTCGTAGACACGAGCTGAGAAATTGCAAACGTCGAGCAATTGCTCAGAGATGAAAAGTGCCAGCACTGAAAGCTGTTGCTAGCCAGCACCCTTCCTTGGAAGCGCTTTCACAGGTGCAGTAACACTGGGGCTTTGCGCTTCTCTAGCCACCAAACGTCACGGTCACTATCTCTCCGTCTCGTAGACACGAGCTGAGAAATTGCAAACGTCGAGCAATTGCTCAGAGATGAAAAGTGCCAGCACTGAAAGCTGTTGCTAGCCAGCACCCTTCCTTGGAAGCGCTTTCACAGGCGCAGCAACACTGGGGCTTTGCGCTTCTCTACCCACCAAATGTCACGGTCATTCTCTTTCCGTCTCATAGACACGAGCTGAGAAATTGCAAACGTCGAGCAATTGCTCAGAGATGAAAAGTGCCAGCACTGAAAGCTGTTGCTAGCCAGCACCCTTCCTTGGAAGTGCTTTTGTAGGCCTAAGAACAGTGGGGCTCTGGGCTTCTCTAGCCACCTAATCTTCTGCTCATCCTCTCGTGCACTCTAAAGAGAGCTCAGGTGAGAAATTGCAAAGGTCGAGCAATTGCTCAGAGATGAAAAGTGCCAGCACTGAAAGCTGTTGCTAGCCAGCACCCTTCCTTGGAAGCGCTTTCACAGGCGCAGCAACACTGCGGCTTTGCGCTTCTCTAGCCACCAAACGTCACGGTCACTATCTCTCCGTCTCGTAGACACGAGCTGAGAAATTGCAAACGTCGAGCAATTGCTCAGAGATGAAAAGTGCCAGCACTGAAAGCTGTTGCTAGCCAGCCCCCTTCCTTGGAAGTGCTTTTGTAGGCCTAAGAACAGTGGGGCTCTGGGCTTCTCTAGCCACCTAATCTTCTGCTCATCCTCTCGCGCAGTCTAAAGAGAGCTCAGGTGAGAAATTGCAAACGTCGAGCAATTGCTCAGAGATGAAAAGTGCCAGCACTGAAAGCTGTTGCTAGCCAGCACCCTTCCTTGGAAGCGCTTTCACAGGTGCAGCAACACTGGGGCTTTGCGCTTCTCTAGCCACCAAACGTCACGGTCACTATCTCTCCGTCTCGTAGACACGAGCTGAGAAATTGCAAACGTCGAGCAATTGCTCAGAGATGAAAAGTGCCAGCACTGAAAGCTGTTGCTAGCCAGCACCCTTCCTTGGAAGCGCTTTCACAGGCGCAGCAACACTGGGGCTTTGCGCTTCTCTAGCCACCAAACGTCACGGTCATTCTCTTTCCGTCTCGTAGACACGAGCTGAGAAATTGCAAACGTCGAGCAATTGCTCAGAGATGAAAAGTGCCAGCACTGAAAGCTCTTGCTAGCCAGCACCCTTCCTTGGAAGCGCTTTTGTAGGCCTAAGAACAGTGGGGCTCTGGGCTTCTCTAGCCACCTAATCTTCTGCTCATCCTCTCGCGCAGTCTAAAGAGAGCTCAGGTGAGAAATTGCAAACGTCGAGCAATTGCTCAGAGATGAAAAGTGCCAGCACTGAAAGCTGTTGCTAGCCAGCACCCTTCCTTGGAAGCGCTTTCACAGGCGCAGTAACACTGGGGCTTTGCGCTTCTCTACCCACCAAACTTCACGGTCATTCTCTTTCCGTCTCGTAGACACGAGCTGAGAAATTGCAAACGTCGAGCAATTGCTCAGAGATGAAAAGTGCCAGCACTGAAAGCTGTTGCTAGCCAGCACCCTTCCTTGGATGTGCTTTTGTAGGGCTAAGAACAGTGGGGCTGTGGGCTTCTCTAGCCACCTAATCTTCTGCTCATCCTCTCGCGCAGTCTAAAGAGAGCTCAGGTGAGAAATTGCAAACGTCGAGCAATTGCTCAGAGATGAAAAGTGCCAGCACTGAAAGCTGTTGCTAGCCAGCACCCTTCCTTGGAAGCACTTTCACAGGCGAAGCAACACTGGGGCTTTGCGCTTCTCTAGCCACCAAACGTCACGGTCACTATCTCTCCGTCTCGTAGACACGAGCTGAGAAATTGCAAACGTCGAGCAATTGCTCAGAGATGAAAAGTGCCAGCACTGAAAGCTGTTGCTAGCCAGCACCCTTCCTTGGAAGTGCTTTTGTAGGCCTAAGAACAGTGGGGCTCTGGGCTTCTCTTGCCACCTAATCTTCTGCTCATCCTCTCGCGCACTCTAAAGAGAGCTCAGGTGAGAAATTGCAAACGTCGAGCAATTGCTCAGAGATGAAAAGTGCCAGCACTGAAAGCTGTTGCTAGCCAGCACCCTTCCTTGGAAGCGCTTTCACAGGCGCAGCAACACTGGGGCTTTGCGCTTCTCTAGCCACCAAACGTCACGGTCATTCTCTTTCCGTCTCATAGACACGAGCTGAGAAATTGCAAACGTCGAGCAATTGCTCAGAGATGAAAAGTGCCAGCACTGAAAGCTGTTGCTAGCCAGCCCCCTTCCTTGGAAGCGCTTTTGTAGGCCTAAGAACAGTGGGGCTCTGGGCTTCTCTAGCCACCTAATCTTCTGCTCATCCTGTCGCGCACTCTAAAGAGAGCTCAGGTGAGAAATTGCAAACGTCGAGCAATTGCTCAGAGATGAAAAGTGCCAGCACTGAAAGCTGTTGCTAGCCAGCACCCTTCCTTGGAAGCGCTTTCACAGGTGCAGTAACACTGGGGCTTTGCGCTTCTCTAGCCACCAAACGTCACGGTCACTATCTCTCCGTCTCGTAGACACGAGCTGAGAAATTGCAAACGTCGAGCAATTGCTCAGAGATGAAAAGTGCCAGCACTGAAAGCTGTTGCTAGCCAGCCCCCTTCCTTGGAAGCGCTTTTGTAGACCTAAGAACACTGGGGCTCTGGGCTTCTCTAGCCACCTCATCTTCTGCTCATCCTCTCGCGCACTCTAAAGAGAGCTCAGGTGAGAAATTGCAAACGTCGAGCAATTGCTCAGAGATGAAAAGTGCCAGCACTGAAAGCTGTTGCTAGCCAGCACCCTTCCTTGGAAGCGCTTTCACAGGCGCAATAACACTGGGGCTTTGCGCTTCTCTAGCCACCAAACGTCACGGTCACTATCTCTCCATCTCGTAGACACGAGCTGAGAAATTGCAAACGTCGAGCAATTGCTCAAAGATGAAAAGTGCCAGCACTGAAAGCTGTTGCTAGCCAGCACCCTTCCTTGGAAGCGCTTTTGTAGGCCTAAGACCAGTGGGGCTCTGGGCTTCTCTAGCCACCTAATCTTCTGCTCATCCTCTCGCGCAGTCTAAAGAGAGCTCAGGTGAGAAATTGCAAACGTCGAGCAATTGCTCAGAGATGAAAAGTGCCAGCACTGAAAGCTGTTGCTAGTCAGCACCCTTCCTTGGAAGCGCTTTCACAGGCGCAGCAACACTGCGGCTTTGCGCTTCTCTAGCCACCAAACGTCACGGTCATTCTCTTTCCGTCTCGTAGACACGAGCTGAGAAATTGCAAACGTCGAGCAATTGCTCAGAGATGAAAAGTGCCAGCACTGAAAGCTGTTGCTAGCCAGCACCCTTCCTTGGAAGCGCTTTTGTAGGCCTAAGAACAGTGGGGCTCTGGGCTTCTCTAGCCACCTAATCTTCTGCTCATCCTCTCGCGCAGTCTAAAGAGAGCTCAGGTGAGAAATTGCAAACGTCGAGCAATTGCTCAGAGATGAAAAGTGCCAGCACTGAAAGCTGTTGCTAGCCAGCACCCTTCCTTGGAAGCGCTTTCAGAGGCGCAGCAACACTGGGGCTTTGCGCTTCTCTAGCCACCAAACGTCAAGGTCATTCTCTTTCCGTCTCGTAGACACGAGCTGAGAAATTGCAAAGGTCGAGCAATTGCTCAGAGATGAAAAGTGCCAGCACTGAAAGCTGTTGCTAGCCAGCACCCTTCCTTGGAAGCGCTTTTGTAGGCCTAAGAACAGTGGGGCTCTGGGCTTCTCTTGCCACCTAATCTTGTGCTCATCCTCTCGCGCACTCTAAAGAGAGCTCAGGTGAGAAATTGCAAATGTTCAGCAATTGCTCAGAGATGAAAAGTGCCAGCACTGAAAGCTGTTGCTAGCCAGCACCCTTCCTTGGAAGCGCTTTCACAGGTGCAGTAACACTGGGGCTTTGCGCTTCTCTAGCCACCAAACGTCACGGTCATTCTCTTTCCGTCTCGTAGACACGAGCTGAGAAATTGCAAACGTCGAGCAATTGCTCAGAGATGAAAAGTGCCAGCACTGAAAGCTCTTGCTAGCCAGCACCCTTCCTTGGAAGTGCTTTTGTAGGCCTAAGAACACTGGGGCTCTGGGCTTCTCTAGCCACCTAATCTTCTGCTCATCCTCTCGCGCACTCTAAAGAGAGCTCAGGTGAGAAATTGCAAACGTCGAGCAATTGCTCAGAGGTGAAAAGTGCCAGCAGTGAAAGCTGTTGCTAGCCAGCAGCCTTCCTTGGAAGCACTTTCACAGGCGCAGCAACACTGGGGCTTTGCGCTTCTCTACCCACCAAACGTCACGGTCATTCTCTTTCCGTCTCGTAGACACGAGCTGAGAAATTGCAAACGTCGAGCAATTGCTCAGAGATGAAAAGTGCCAGCACTGAAAGCTGTTGCTAGCCAGCACCCTTCCTTGGAAGCGCTTTCACAGGCACAGCAACACTGCGGCTTTGCACTTCTCTAGCCACCAAACGTCACAGTCATTCTCTTTCCGTCTCGTAGACACGAGCTGAGAAATTGCAAACGTCGAGCAATTGCTCAGAGATGAAAAGTGCCAGCACTGAAAGCTGTTGCTAGCCAGCACCCTTCCTTGGAAGCGCTTTTGTAGGCCTAAGAACAGTGGGGCTCTGGGCTTCTCTAGCCACCTAATCTTCTGCTCATCCTCTCGCGCACTCTAAAGAGAGCTCAGGTGAGAAATTGCAAATGTCCAGCAATTGCTCAGAGATGAAAAGTGCCAGCACTGAAAGCTGTTGCTAGCCAGCACCCTTCCTTGGAAGCGCTTTCACAGGCGCAGCAACACTGGGGCTTTGCGCTTCTCTACCCACCAAACGTCACGGTCATTCTCTTTCCGTCTCGTAGACACGAGCTGAGAAATTGCAAACGTCGAGCAATTGCTCAGAGATGAAAAGTGCCAGCACTGAAAGCTGTTGCTAGCCAGCACCCTTCCTTGGAAGCGCTTTTTTAGCCCTTAGAACAGTGGGTCTCTGGGCTTCTCTAGCCGCCTAATCTTCTGCTCATCCTCTCGCGCAGTCTAAAGAGATCTCAGGTGAGAAATTGCAAACGTCGAGCAATTGCTCAGAGATGAAAAGTGCCAGCACTGAAAGCTGTTGCTAGCCAGCAGCCTTCCTTGGAAGCGCTTTCACAGGCGCAGCAACACTGGGGCTTTGCGCTTCTCTACCCACCAAACGTCACGGTCATTCTCTTTCCGTCTCGTAGACACGAGCTGAGAAATTGCAAACGTCGAGCAATTGCTCAGAGATGAAAAGTGCCAGCACTGAAAGCTGTTGCCAGCCAGCACCCTTCCTTGGAAGTGCTTTTGTAGGGCTAAGAACACTGGGGCTCTGGGCTTCTCTAGCCACCTAATCTTCTGCTCATCCTCTCGCGCAGTCTAAAGAGAGCTCAGGTGAGAAATTGCAGACGTCGAGGAATTGCTCAGAGATGAAAAGTGCCAGCACTGAAAGCTGTTGCTAGCCAGCACCCTTCCTTGGAAGCGCTTTCACAGGCGCAGTAACACTGGGGCTTTGCGCTTCTCTACCCACCAAACTTCACGGTCATTCTCTTTCCGTCTCGTAGACACGAGCTGAGAAATTGCAAACGTCGAGCAATTGCTCAGAGATGAAAAGTGCCAGCACTGAAAGCTGTTGCTAGCCAGCACCCTTCCTTGGAAGCGCTTTTGTAGGGCTAAGAACAGTGGGGCTCTGGGCTTCTCTAGCCACCTAATCTTCTGCTCATCCTCTCGCGCACTCTAAAGAGAGCTCAGGTGAGAAATTGCAAATGTCCAGCAATTGCTCAGAGATGAAAAGTGCCAGCACTGAAAGCTGTTGCTAGCCAGCAGCCTTCCTTGGAAGCACTTTCACAGGCGCAGCAACACTGGGGCTTTGCGCTTCTCTAGCCACCAAACGTCACGGTCACTATCTCTCCGTCTCGTAGACACGAGCTGAGAAATTGCAAACGTCGAGCTATTGTTCAGACATGAAAAGTGCCAGCACTGAGAGCTGTTGCTAGCCAGCACCCTTCCTTGGAAGTGCTTTTGTAGGGCTAAGAACACTGGGGCTCTGGGCTTCTCTAGCCACCTAATCTTCTGCTCATCCTCTCGCGCAGTCTAAAGAGAGCTCAGGTGAGAAATTGCAAACGTCGAGCAATTGCTCAGAGATGAAAAGTGCCAGCACTGAAAGCTGTTGCTAGCCAGCACCCTTCCTTGGAAGCACTTTCACAGGCGAAGCAACACTGGGGCTTTGCGCTTCTCTAGCCACCAAACGTCACGGTCACTATCTCTCTGTCTCGTAGACACAAGCTGAGAAATTGCAAATGTCGAGCAATTGCTCAGAGATGAAAAGTGCCAGCACTGAAAGCTGTTGCTAGCCAGCACCCTTCCTTGGAAGTGCTTTTGTAGGCCTAAGAACAGTGGGGCTCTGGGCTTCTCTTGCCACCTAATCTTCTGCTCATCCTCTCGCGCACTCTAAAGAGAGCTCAGGTGAGAAATTGCAAACGTCGAGCAATTGCTCAGAGATGAAAAGTGCCAGCACTGAAAGCTGTTGCTAGCCAGCAGCCTTCCTTGGAAGCGCTTTCACAGGCGCAGCAACACTGCGGCTTTGCGCTTCTCTAGCCACCAAACGTCACGGTCATTCTCTTTCCGTCTCATAGACACGAGCTGAGAAATTGCAAACGTCGAGCAATTGCTCAGAGATGAAAAGTGCCAGCACTGAAAGCTGTTGCTAGCCAGCCCCCTTCCTTGGAAGCGCTTTTGTAGGCCTAAGAACAGTGGGGCTCTGGGCTTCTCTAGCCACCTCATCTTCTGCTCATCCTGTCGCGCACTCTAAAGAGAGCTCAGGTGAGAAATTGCAAACGTCGAGCAATTGCTCAGAGATGAAAAGTGCCAGCACTGAAAGCTGTTGCTAGCCAGCACCCTTCCTTGGAAGCGCTTTCACAGGTGCAGTAACACTGGGGCTTTGCGCTTCTCTAGCCACCAAACGTCACGGTCACTATCTCTCCGTCTCGTAGACACGAGCTGAGAAATTGCAAACGTCGAGCAATTGCTCAGAGATGAAAAGTGCCAGCACTGAAAGCTGTTGCTAGCCAGCCCCCTTCCTTGGAAGCGCTTTTGTAGACCTAAGAACACTGGGGCTCTGGGCTTCTCTAGCCACCTCATCTTCTGCTCATCCTCTCGCGCACTCTAAAGAGAGCTCAGGTGAGAAATTGCAAACGTCGAGCAATTGCTCAGAGATGAAAAGTGCCAGCACTGAAAGCTGTTGCTAGCCAGCACCCTTCCTTGGAAGCACTTTCACATGCGCAGCAACACTGGGGCTTTGCGCTTCTCTAGCCACCAAACGTCACGGTCACTATCTCTCCATCTCGTAGACACGAGCTGAGAAATTGCAAAGGTCGAGCAATTGCTCAAAGATGAAAAGTGCCAGCACTGAAAGCTGTTTCTAGCCAGCACCCTTCCTTGGAAGCGCTTTTGTAGGCCTAAGACCAGTGGGGCTCTGGGCTTCTCTAGCCACCTCATCTTCTGCTCATCCTCTCGCGCAGTCTAAAGAGAGCTCAGGTGAGAAATTGCAAACGTCGAGCAATTGCTCAGAGATGAAAAGTGCCAGCACTGAAAGCTGTTGCTAGCCAGCACCCTTCCTTGGAAGCGCTTTCACAGGCGCAGCAACACTGCGGCTTTGCGCTTCTCTAGCCACCAAACGTCACGGTCATTCTCTTTCCGTCTCGTAGACACGAGCTGAGAAATTGCAAACGTCGAGCAATTGCTCAGAGATGAAAAGTGCCAGCACTGAAAGCTGTTGCTAGCCAGCACCCTTCCTTGGAAGCGCTTTTGTAGGCCTAAGAACAGTGGGGCTCTGGGCTTCTCTTGCCACCTAATCTTCTGCTCATCCTCTCGCGCAGTCTAAAGAGAGCTCAGGTGAGAAATTGCAAATGTTCAGCAATTGCTCAGAGATGAAAAGTGCCAGCACTGAAAGCTGTTGCTAGCCAGCACCCTTCCTTGGAAGCGCTTTCACAGGTGCAGTAACACTGGGGCTTTGCGCTTCTCTAGCCACCAAACGTCACGGTCATTCTCTTTCCGTCTCGTAGACACGAGCTGAGAAATTGCAAACGTCGAGCAATTGCTCAGAGATGAAAAGTGCCAGCACTGAAAGCTCTTGCTAGCCAGCACCCTTCCTTGGAAGTGCTTTTGTAGGCCTAAGAACACTGGGGCTCTGGGCTTCTCTAGCCACCTAATCTTCTGCTCATCCTCTCGCGCACTCTAAAGAGAGCTCAGGTGAGAAATTGCAAACGTCGAGCAATTGCTCAGAGGTGAAAAGTGCCAGCAGTGAAAGCTGTTGCTAGCCAGCAGCCTTCCTTGGAAGCGCTTTCACAGGCGCAGCAACACTGGGGCTTTGCGCTTCTCTAGCCACCAAACGTCACGGTCATTCTCTTTCCGTCTCGTAGACACGAGCTGAGAAATTGCAAACGTCGAGCAATTGCTCAGAGATGAAAAGTGCCAGCACTGAAAGCTGTTGCTAGCCAGCACCCTTCCTTGGAAGCGCTTTCACAGGCACAGCAACACTGCGGCTTTGCACTTCTCTAGCCACCAAACGTCACAGTCATTCTCTTTCCGTCTCGTAGACACGAGCTGAGAAATTGCAAACGTCGAGCAATTGCTGAGAGATGAAAAGTGCCAGCACTGAAAGCTGTTGCTAGCCAGCACCCTTCCTTGGAAGCGCTTTTGTAGGCCTAAGAACAGTGGGGCTCTGGGCTTCTCTAGCCACCTAATCTTCTGCTCATCCTCTCGCGCACTCTAAAGAGAGCTCAGGTGAGAAATTGCAAATGTCCAGCAATTGCTCAGAGATGAAAAGTGCCAGCACTGAAAGCTGTTGCTAGCCAGCACCCTTCCTTGGAAGCGCTTTTGTAGGCCTAAGAACACTGGGGCTCTGGGCTTCTCTAGCCACCTAATCTTCTGCTCATCCTCTCGCGCACTCTAAAGAGAGCTCAGGTGAGAAATTGCAAACGTCGAGCAATTGCTCAGAGATGAAAAGTGCCAGCACTGAAAGCTGTTGCTAGCCAGCACCCTTCCTTGGAAGCGCTTTCACAGGCGCAGCAACACTGCGGCTTTGCGCTTCTCTAGCCACCAAACGTCATGGTCATTCTCTTTCCGTCTCATAGACACGAGCTGAGAAATTGCAAACGTCGAGCAATTGCTCAGAGATGAAAAGTGCCAGCACTGAAAGCTGTTGCTAGCCAGCCCCCTTCCTTGGAAGCGCTTTTGTAGGCCTAAGAACAGTGGGGCTCTGGGCTTCTCTAGCCACCTAATCTTCTGCTCATCCTCTCGCGCAGTCTAAAGAGAGCTCAGGTGAGAAATTGCAAACGTCGAGCAATTGCTCAGAGATGAAAAGTGCCAGCACTGAAAGCTGTTGCTAGCCAGCACCCTTCCTTGGAAGCGCTTTCACAGGCGCAGTAACACTGGGGCTTTGCGCTTCTCTACCCACCAAACGTCACGGTCATTCTCTTTCCGTCTCGTAGACACGAGCTGAGAAATTGCAAACGTCGAGCAATTGCTCAGAGATGAAAAGTGCCAGCACTGAAAGCTGTTGCTAGCCAGCCCCCTTCCTTGGAAGCGCTTTTGTAGGGCTAAGAACACTGGGGCTCTGGGCTTCTCTAGCCACCTAATCTTCTGCTCATCCTCTCGCGCAGTCTAAAGAGAGCTCAGGTGAGAAATTGCAAACGTCGAGCAATTGCTCAGAGATGAAAAGTGCCAGCACTGAAAGCTCTTGCTAGCCAGCACCCTTCCTTGGAAGCGCTTTCACAGGCGCAGCAACACTGGGGCTTTGCGCTTCTCTAGCCACCAGACGTCACGGTCATTCTCTTTCCGTCTCGTAGACACGAGCTGAGAAATTGCAAACGTCGAGCAATTGCTCAGAGATGAAAAGTGCCAGCACTGAAAGCTGTTGCTAGCCAGCACCCTTCCTTGGAAGCGCTTTTGTAGCCCTTAGAACACTGGGGCTCTGGGCTTCTCTAGCCACCTCATCTTCTGCTCATACTTTCGCGCACTCTAAAGAGAGCTCAGGTGAGAAATTGCAAACGTCGAGCAATTGCTCAGAGATGAAAAGTGCCAGCACTGAAAGCTGTTGCTAGCCAGCAGCCTTCCTTGGAAGCGCTTTCACAGGCGCAGTAACACTGGGGCTTTGCGCTTCTCTAGCCACCAAACGTCACGGTCACTATGTCTCTATCTCGTAGACACGAGCTGAGAAATTGCAAACGTCGAGCAATTGCTCAGAGATGAAAAGTGCCAGCACTGAAAGCTGTTGCTAGCCAGCACCCTTCCTTGGAAGCGCTTTCACAGGCGCAGCAACACTGGGGCTTGGCGCTTCTCTACCCACCAAATGTCACGGTCACTATCTCTCCGTCTCGTAGACACGAGCTGAGAAATTGCAAATGTCGAGCAATTGCTCAGAGAGGAAAAGTGCCAGCACTGAAAGCTGTTGCTAGCCAGCACCCTTCCTTGGAAGCGCTTTCACAGATGCAGCAACACTTGCGCTTTGCGCTTCTCTACCCACCAAACGTCACGGTCACTATCTCTCCATCTCGTAGACACGAGCTGAGAAATTGCAAACGTCGAGCAATTGCTCAGAGATGAAAAGTGCCAGCACTGAAAGCTGTTGCTAGCCAGCACCCTTCCTTGGAAGCGCTTTTGTAGGCCTAAGAACACTGGGTCTTTGTGCTTCTCTAGCCACCAAACGTCACGGTCATTCTCTTTCCGTCTCGTAGACACGAGCTGAGAAATTGCAAACGTCGAGCAATTGCTCAGAGATGAAAAGTGCCAGCACTGAAAGCTGTTGCTAGCCAGCCCCCTTCCTTGGAAACGCTTTTGTAGCCCTTAGAACACTGGGGCTCTGGGCTTCTCTAGCCACCTAATCTTCTGCTCATCCTCTCGCGCACTCTAAAGAGAGCTCAGGTGAGAAATTGCAAACGTCGAGCAATTGCTCAGAGATGAAAAGTGCCAGCACTGAAAGCTGTTGCTAGCCAGCACCCTTCCTTGGAAGCGCTTTTGTAGGGCTAAGAACAGTGGGGCTCTGGGCTTGTCTAGCCACCTAATCTTCTGCTCATCCTCTCGCGCAGCCTAAAGAGAGCTCAGGTGAGAAATTGCAAACGTCGAGCAATTGCTCAGAGATGAAAAGTGCCAGCACTGAAAGCTGTTGCTAGCCAGCACCCTTCCTTGGAAGCGCTTTTGTAGGCCTAAGACCAGTGGGGCTCTGGGCTTCTCTAGCCACCTCATCTTCTGCTCATCCTCTCGCGCACTCTAAAGAGAGCTCAGGTGAGAAATTGCAAACGTCGAGCAATTGCTCAGAGATGAAAAGTGCCAGCACTGAAAGCTGTTGCTAGCCAGCACCCTTCCTTGGAAGCGCTTTCACAGGCGCAGCAACACTGGGGCTTTGCGCTTCTCTAGCCACCAAACGTCACGGTCCTTCTCTTTCCGTCTCGTAGACACGAGCTGAGAAATTGCAAACGTCGAGCAATTGCTCAGAGATGAAAAGTGCCAGCACTGAAAGCTGTTGCTAGCCAGCACCCTTCCTTGGAAGCGCTTTCACAGGCGCAGTAACACTGGGGCTCTGGGCTTCTCTAGCCACCTAATCTTCTGCTCATCCTCTCGCGCACTCTAAAGAGAGCTCAGGTGAGAAATTGCAAACGTCGAGCAATTGCTCAGAGATGAAAAGTGCCAGCACTGAAAGCTATTGCTAACCAGCACCCTTCCTTGGAAGCACTTTCACAGGCGCAGCAACACTGGGGCTTTGCGCTTCTCTAGCCACCAAACGTCACTGTCATTCTCTTTCCGTCTCGTAGACACGAGCTGAGAAATTGCAAACGTCGAGCAATTGCTCAGAGATGAAAAGTGCCAGCACTGAAAGCTGTTGCTAGCCAGCACCCTTCCTTGGAAGCGCTTTTGTAGGCCTAAGAACAGTGGGGCTCTGGGCTTCTCTAGCCACCTAATCTTCTGCTCATCCTCTCGCGCACTCTAAAGAGAGCTCAGGTGAGAAATTGCAAAGGTCGAGCAATTGCTCAGAGATGAAAAGTGCCAGCAGTGAAAGCTCTTGCTAGCCAGCAGCCTTCCTTGGAAGCGCTTTCACAGGCGCAGCAACACTGGGGCTTTGCGCTTCTCTAGCCACCAGACGTCACGGTCATTCTCTTTCCGTCTCGTAGACACGAGCTGAGAAATTGCAAACGTCGAGCAATTGCTCAGAGATGAAAAGTGCCAGCACTGAAAGCTGTTGCTAGCCAGCACCCTTCCTTGGAAGCGCTTTTGTAGCCCTTAGAACAGTGGGGCTCTGGGCTTCTCTAGCCACCTCATCTTCTGCTCATACTTTCGCGCACTCTAAAGAGAGCTCAGGTGAGAAATTGCAAACGTCGAGCAATTGCTCAGAGATGAAAAGTGCCAGCACTGAAAGCTGTTGCTAGCCAGCAGCCTTCCTTGGAAGCGCTTTCACAGGCGCAGTAACACTGGGGCTTTGCGCTTCTCTAGCCACCAAACGTCACGGTCACTATGTCTCTATCTCGTAGACACGAGCTGAGAAATTGCAAACGTCGAGCAATTGCTCAGAGATGAAAAGTGCCAGCACTGAAAGCTGTTGCTAGCCAGCACCCTTCCTTGGAAGCGCTTTCACAGGCGCAGCAACACTGGGGCTTTGCGCTTCTCTACCCACCAAATGTCACGGTCACTATCTCTCCGTCTCGTAGACACGAGCTGAGAAATTGCAAATGTCGAGCAATTGCTCAGAGATGAAAAGTGCCAGCACTGAAAGCTGTTGCTAGCCAGCACCCTTCCTTGGAAGCGCTTTCACAGATGCAGCAACACTTGCGCTTTGCGCTTCTCTACCCACCAAACGTCACGGTCACTATCTCTCCATCTCGTAGACACGAGCTGAGAAATTGCAAACGTCGAGCAATTGCTCAGAGATGAAAAGTGCCAGCACTGAAAGCTGTTGCTAGCCAGCACCCTTCCTTGGAAGCGCTTTTGTAGGCCTAAGAACACTGGGTCTTTGCGGTTCTCTAGCCACCAAACGTCACGGTCATTCTCTTTCCGTCTCGTAGACACGAGCTGAGAAATTGCAAACGTCGAGCAATTGCTCAGAGATGAAAAGTGCCAGCACTGAAAGCTGTTGCTAGCCAGCCCCCTTCCTTGGAAACGCTTTTGTAGCCCTTAGAACACTGGGGCTCTGGGCTTCTCTAGCCACCTAATCTTCTGCTCATCCTCTCGCGCACTCTAAAGAGAGCTCAGGTGAGAAATTGCAAACGTCGAGCAATTGCTCAGAGATGAAAAGTGCCAGCACTGAAAGCTGTTGCTAGCCAGCACCCTTCCTTGGAAGCGCTTTTGTAGGGCTAAGAACAGTGGGGCTCTGGGCTTGTCTAGCCACCTAATCTTCTGCTCATCCTCTCGCGCAGCCTAAAGAGAGCTCAGGTGAGAAATTGCAAACGTCGAGCAATTGCTCAGAGATGAAAAGTGCCAGCACTGAAAGCTGTTGCTAGCCAGCACCCTTCCTTGGAAGCGCTTTTGTAGGCCTAAGACCAGTGGGGCTCTGGGCTTCTCTAGCCACCTCATCTTCTGCTCATCCTCTCGCGCACTCTAAAGAGAGCTCAGGTGAGAAATTGCAAACGTCGAGCAATTGCTCAGAGATGAAAAGTGCCAGCACTGAAAGCTGTTGCTAGCCAGCACCCTTCCTTGGAAGCGCTTTCACAGGCGCAGCAACACTGGGGCTTTGCGCTTCTCTACCCACCAAACGTCACGGTCCTTCTCTTTCCGTCTCGTAGACACGAGCTGAGAAATTGCAAACGTCGAGCAATTGCTCAGAGATGAAAAGTGCCAGCACTGAAAGCTGTTGCTAGCCAGCACCCTTCCTTGGAAGCGCTTTCACAGGCGCAGTAACACTGGGGCTCTGGGCTTCTCTAGCCACCTAATCTTCTGCTCATCCTCTCGCGCACTCTAAAGAGAGCTCAGGTGAGAAATTGCAAACGTCGAGCAATTGCTCAGAGATGAAAAGTGCCAGCACTGAAAGCTGTTGCTAGCCAGCACCCTTCCTTGGAAGCGCTTTTTTAGCCCTTAGAACAGTGGGGCTCTGGGCTTCTCTAGCCACCTAATCTTCTGCTCATCCTCTCGCGCACTCTAAAGAGAGCTCAGGTGAGAAATTGCAAATGTCCAGCAATTGCTCAGAGATGAAAAGTGCCAGCACTGAAAGCTGTTGCTAGCCAGCAGCCTTCCTTGGAAGCGCTTTCAGAGGGGCAGCAACACTGGGGCTTTGCGCTTCTCTAGCCACCAAACGTCACGGTCATTCTCTTTCCGTCTCGTAGACACGAGCTGAGAAATTGCAAACGTCGAGCAATTGCTCAGAGATGAAAAGTGCCAGCACTGAAAGCTGTTGCTAGCCAGCACCCTTCCTTGGAAGCGCTTTCACAGGCGCAGAAACACTGGGGCTCTGGGCTTCTCTAGCCACCTAATCTTCTGCTCATCCTCTCGTGCACTCTAAAGAGAGCTCAGGTGAGAAATTGCAAACGTCGAGCAATTGCTCAGAGATGAAAAGTGCCAGCACTGAAAGCTGTTGCTAGCCAGCCCCCTTCCTTGGAAGTGCTTTTGTAGGCCTAAGAACAGTGGGGCTCTGGGCTTCTCTAGCCACCTAATCTTCTGCTCATCCTCTCGCGCATTCTAAAGAGAGCTCAGGTGAGAAATTGCAAAGGTCGAGCAATTGCTCAGAGATGAAAAGTGCCAGCACTGAAAGCTGTTGCTAGCCAGCACCCTTCCTTGGAAGCGCTTTCACAGGCGCAGTAACACTGGGGCTTTGCGCTTCTCTAGCCACCAAACGTCACGGTCATTCTCTTTCCGTCTCGTAGACACGAGCTGAGAAATTGCAAACGTCGAGCAATTGCTGAGAGATGAAAAGTGCCAGCACTGAAAGCTGTTGCTAGCCAGCACCCTTCCTTGGAAGCGCTTTCACAGGCGCAGCAACACTGGGGCTTTGCGCTTCTCTAGCCACCAAACGTCACGGTCACTATCTCTCTGTCTCGTAGACACGAGCTGAGAAATTGCAAATGTCGAGCAATTGCTCAGAGATGAAAAGTGCCAGCACTGAAAGCTGTTGCTAGCCAGCACCCTTCCTTGGAAGTGCTTTTGTAGCCCTTAGAACAGTGGGGCTCTGGGCTTCTCTAGCCGCCTAATCTTCTGCTCATCCTCTCGCGCACTCTAAAGAGAGCTCAGGTGAGAAATTGCAAATGTCCAGCAATTGCTCAGAGATGAAAAGTGCCAGCACTGAAAGCTGTTGCTAGCCAGCACCCTTCCTTGGAAGCGCTTTCACAGGCGCAGCAACACTGGGGCTTTGCACTTCTCTAGCCACCAAACGTCACGGTCATTCTCTTTCCGTCTCGTAGACACGAGCTGAGAAATTGCAAACGTCGAGCAATTGCTCAGAGAGGAAAAGTGCCAGCACTGAAAGCTCTTGCTAGCCAGCACTCTTACTTGGAAGCGCTTTCACAGGCACAGCAACACTGGGGCTTTGCGCTTCTCTACCCACCAAACGTCACGGTCACTATCTCTCCGTCTCGTAGACACGAGCTGAGAAATTGCAAACGTCGAGCAATTGCTCAGAGATGAAAAGTGCCAGCACTGAAAGCTGTTGCTAGCCAGCCCCCTTCCTTGGAAGCGCTTTTGTAGGCCTAAGAACAGTGGGGCTCTGGGCTTCTCTAGCCACCTAATCTTCTGCTCATCCTCTCGCGCACTCTAAAGAGAGCTCAGGTGAGAAATTGCAAACGTCGAGCAATTGCTCAGAGATGAAAAGTGCCAGCACTGAAAGCTATTGCTAACCAGCACCCTTCCTTGGAAGCACTTTCACAGGCGCAGCAACACTGGGGCTTTGCGCTTCTCTAGCCACCAAACGTCACTGTCATTCTCTTTCCGTCTCGTAGACACGAGCTGAGAAATTGCAAACGTCGAGCAATTGCTCAGAGATGAAAAGTGCCAGCACTGAAAGCTGTTGGTAGCCAGCACCCTTCCTTGGAAGCGCTTTTGTAGCCCTAAGAACACTGGGGCTCTGGGCTTCTCTAGCCACCTAATCTTCTGCTCATCCTCTCGCGCACTCTAAAGAGAGCTCAGGTGAGAAATTGCAAACGTCGAGCAATTGCTCAGAGATGAAAAGTGCCAGCACTGAAAGCTGTTGCTAGCCAGCAGCCTTCCTTGGAAGCGCTTTCACAGGCGCAGTAACACTGGGGCTCTGGGCTTCTCTAGCCACCTAATCTTCTGCTCATCCTCTCGCGCACTCTAAAGAGAGCTCAGGTGAGAAATTGCAAACGTCGAGCAATTGCTCAGAGATGAAAAGTGCCAGCACTGAAAGCTGTTGCTAGCCAGCCCCCTTCCTTGGAAGTGCTTTTGTAGGCCTAAGAACAGTGGGGCTCTGGGCTTCTCTAGCCACCTAATCTTCTGCTCATCCTCTCGCGCATTCTAAAGAGAGCTCAGGTGAGAAATTGCAAAGGTCGAGCAATTGCTCAGAGATGAAAAGTGCCAGCACTGAAAGCTGTTGCTAGCCAGCACCCTTCCTTGGAAGCGCTTTCACAGGCGCAGTAACACTGGGGCTTTGCGCTTCTCTAGCCACCAAACGTCACGGTCATTCTCTTTCCGTCTCGTAGACACGAGCTGAGAAATTGCAAACGTCGAGCAATTGCTGAGAGATGAAAAGTGCCAGCACTGAAAGCTGTTGCTAGCCAGCACCCTTCCTTGGAAGCGCTTTCACAGGCGCAGCAACACTGGGGCTTTGCGCTTCTCTACCCACCAAACGTCACGGTCACTATCTCTCTGTCTCGTAGACACGAGCTGAGAAATTGCAAATGTCGAGCAATTGCTCAGAGATGAAAAGTGCCAGCACTGAAAGCTGTTGCTAGCCAGCACCCTTCCTTGGAAGTGCTTTTGTAGCCCTTAGAACAGTGGGGCTCTGGGCTTCTCTAGCCGCCTAATCTTCTGCTCATCCTCTCGCGCACTCTAAAGAGAGCTCAGGTGAGAAATTGCAAATGTCCAGCAATTGCTCAGAGATGAAAAGTGCCAGCACTGAAAGCTGTTGCTAGCCAGCAGCCTTCCTTGGAAGCGCTTTCACAGGCGCAGCAACACTGGGCCTTTGCGCTTCTCTAGCCACCAAACGTCACGGTCATTCTCTTTCCGTCTCGTAGACACGAGCTGAGAAATTGCAAACGTCGAGCAATTGCTCAGAGAGGAAAAGTGCCAGCACTGAAAGCTCTTGCTAGCCAGCACTCTTACTTGGAAGCGCTTTCACAGGCACAGCAACACTGGGGCTTTGCGCTTCTCTACCCACCAAACGTCACGGTCACTATCTCTCCGTCTCGTAGACACGAGCTGAGAAATTGCAAACGTCGAGCAATTGCTCAGAGATGAAAAGTGCCAGCACTGAAAGCTGTTGCTAGCCAGCCCCCTTCCTTGGAAGCGCTTTTGTAGGCCTAAGACCAGTGGGGCTCTGGGCTTCTCTAGCCACCTAATCTTCTGCTCATCCTCTCGCGCACTCTAAAGAGAGCTCAGGTGAGAAATTGCAAACGTCGAGCAATTGCTCAGAGATGAAAAGTGCCAGCACTGAAAGCTCTTGCTAGCCAGCACCCTTCCTTGGAAGCACTTTCACAGGCGCAGCAACACTGGGGCTTTGCGCTTCTCTAGCCACCAAACGTCACTGTCATTCTCTTTCCGTCTCGTAGACACGAGCTGAGAAATTGCAAACGTCGAGCAATTGCTCAGAGATGAAAAGTGCCAGCACTGAAAGCTGTTGGTAGCCAGCACCCTTCCTTGGAAGCGCTTTTGTAGCCCTAAGAACACTGGGGCTCTGGGCTTCTCTAGCCACCTAATCTTCTGCTCATCCTCTCGCGCACTCTAAAGAGAGCTCAGGTGAGAAATTGCAAACGTCGAGCAATTGCTCAGAGATGAAAAGTGCCAGCACTGAGAGCTGTTGCTAGCCAGCACCCTTCGTTGGAAGTGCTTTTGTAGGGCTAAGAACAGTGGGGCTCTGGGCTTCTCTAGCCACCTCATCTTCTGCTCATCCTCTCGCGCACTCTAAAGAGAGCTCAGGTGAGAAATTGCAAACGTCGAGCAATTGCTCAGAGATGAAAAGTGCCAGCACTGAAAGCTGTTGCTAGCCAGCACCCTTCCTTGGAAGTGCTTTTGTAGCCCTTAGAACACTGGGGCTCTGGGCTTCTCTAGCCACCTCATCTTCTGCTCATCCTCTCGCGCACTCTAAAGAGAGCTCAGGTGAGAAATTGCAAACGTCGAGCAATTGCTCAGAGATGAAAAGTGCCAGCACTGAAAGCTGTTGCTAGCCAGCACCCTTCCTTGGAAGCGCTTTCACAGGCGCAGTAACACTGGGGCTTTGCGCTTCTCTACCCACCAAACGTCACGGTCATTCTCTTTCCGTCTCGTAGACTCGAGCTGAGAAATTGCAAACGTCCAGCAATTGCTCAGAGATGAAAAGTGCCAGCACTGAAAGCTGTTGCTAGCCAGCACCCTTCCTTGGAAGCGCTTTTGTAGGGCTAAGAACACTGGGGCTCTGGGCTTCTCTAGCCACGTAATCTTCTGCTCATCCTCTCGCGCAGTCTAAAGAGAGCTCAGGTGAGAAATTGCAAACGTCGAGCAATTGCTCAGAGATGAAAAGTGCCAGCACTGAAAGCTGTTGCTAGCCAGCACCCTTCCTTGGAAGCGCTTTCACAGGCGCAGCAACACTGGGGCTTTGCGCTTCTCTAGCCACCAAACGTCACGGTCCTTCTCTTTCCGTCTCGTAGACACGAGCTGAGAAATTGCAAACGTCGAGCAATTGCTCAGAGATGAAAAGTGCCAGCACTGAAAGCTGTTGCTAGCCAGCCCCCTTCCTTGGAAGCGCTTTTGTAGGCCTAAGAACAGTGGGGCTCTGGGCTTCTCTAGCCACCTAATCTTCTGCTCATCCTCTCGCGCAGTCTAAAGAGAGCTCAGGTGAGAAATTGCAAACGTCCAGCAATTGCTCAGAGATGAAAAGTGCCAGCACTGAAAGCTGTTGCTAGCCAGCACCCTTCCTTGGAAGCGCTTTCACAGGCGCAGCAACACTGGGGCTTTGCGCTTCTCTAGCCACCAAACGTCACGGTCATTCTCTTTCCGTCTCATAGACACGAGCTGAGAAATTGCAAACGTCGAGCAATTGCTCAGAGATGAAAAGTGCCAGCACTGAAAGCTGTTGCTAGCCAGCACCCTTCCTTGGAAGCGCTTTCACAGGCGCAGCAACACTGGGGCTTTGCGCTTCTCTAGCCACCAAACGTCACGGTCATTCTCTTTCCGTCTCATAGACACGAGCTGAGAAATTGCAAACGTCGAGCAATTGCTCAGAGATGAAAAGTGCCAGCACTGAAAGCTGTTGCTAGCCAGCACCCTTCCTTGGAAGTGCTTTTGTAGCCCTAAGAACAGTGGGGCTCTGGGCTTCTCTAGCCACCTAATCTTCTGCTCATCCTCTCGCGCAGTCTAAAGAGAGCTCAGGTGAGAAATTGCAAACATCCAGCAATTGCTCAGAGATGAAAACTGCCAGCACTGAAAGCTGTTGCTAGCCAGCAGCCTTCCTTGGAAGCGGTTTCACAGGCGCAGTAACACTGGGGCTTTGCGCTTCTCTAGCCACCAAACGTCACGGTCATTCTCTTTCCGTCTCGTAGACACGAGCTGACAAATTGCAAACGTCCAGCAATTGCTCAGAGATGAAAAGTGCCAGCACTGAAAGCTGTTGCTAGCCAGCACCCTTCCTTGGAAGCGCTTTTGTAGGGCTAAGAACACTGGGGCTCTGGGCTTCTCTAGCCACCTAATCTTCTGCTCATCCTCTCGCGCACTCTAAAGAGAGCTCAGGTGAGAAATTGCAAACGTCGAGCAATTGCTCAGAGATGAAAAGTGCCAGCACTGAAAGCTGTTGCTAGCCAGCACCCTTCCTTGGAAGCGCTTTCACAGGCACAGCAACACTGGGGCTTTGCGCTTCTCTACCCACCAAACGTCACGGTCATTCTATTTCCATCTCGTAGACACGAGCTGAGAAATTGCAAACGTCGAGCAATTGCTCAGAGATGAAAAGTGCCAGCACTGAAATCTCTTGCTAGCCAGCACCCTTCCTTGGAAGCGCTTTCACAGGCGCAGCAACACTGGGGCTTTGCGGTTCTCTAGCCACCAGACGTCACGGTCATTCTCTGTCCGTCTCGTAGACACGAGCTGAGAAATTGCAAACGTCGAGCAATTGCTCAGAGATGAAAAGTGCCAGCACTGAAAGCTGTTGCTAGCCAGCACCCTTCCTTGGAAGCGCTTTTGTAGCCCTTAGAACACTGGGGCTCTGGGCTTCTCTAGCCACCTAATCTTCTGCTCATCCTTTCGCGCACTCTAAAGAGAGCTCAGGTGAGAAATTGCAAACGTCGAGCAATTGCTCAGAGATGAAAAGTGCCAGCACTGAAAGCTGTTGCTAGCCAGCAGCCTTCCTTGGAAGCGCTTTCACAGGCGCAGTAACACTGGGGCTTTGCGCTTCTCTAGCCACCAAACGTCACGGTCACTATGTCTCTATCTCGTAGACACGAGCTGAGAAATTGCAAACGTCGAGCAATTGCTGAGAGATGAAAAGTGCCAGCACTGAAAGCTGTTGCTAGCCAGCACCCTTCCTTGGAAGCGCTTTCACAGGCGCAGCAACACTGGGGCTTTGCGCTTCTCTACCCACCAAACGTCACGGTCACTATCTCTCCGTCTCGTAGACACGAGCTGAGAAATTGCAAATGTCGAGCAATTGCTCAGAGATGAAAAGTGCCAGCACTGAAAGCTGTTGCTAGCCAGCACCCTTCCTTGGAAGCGCTTTCACAGATGCAGCAACACTGGCGCTTTGCGCTTCTCTACCCACCAAACGTCACGGTCACTATCTCTCCATCTCGTAGACACGAGCTGAGAAATTGCAAACGTCGAGCAATTGCTCAGAGATGAAAAGTGCCAGCACTGAAAGCTGTTGCTAGCCAGCACCCTTCCTTGGAAGCGCTTTTGTAGGCCTAAGAACACTGGGTCTTTGCGCTTCTCTAGCCACCAAACGTCACGGTAACTATCTCTCCGTCTCGTGGACACGAGCTGAGAAATTGCAAACGTCGAGCAATTGCTCAGAGATGAAAAGTGCCAGCACTGAAAGCTGTTGCTAGCCAGCACCCTTCCTTGGAAGCGCTTTTGTAGGGCTAAGAACACTGGGGCTCTGGGCTTGTCTAGCCACCTAATCTTCTGCTCATCCTCTCGCGCACTCTAAAGAGAGCTCAGGTGAGAAATTGCAAACGTCGAGCAATTGCTCAGAGATGAAAAGTGCCAGCACTGAAAGCTATTGCTAGCCAGCACCCTTCCTTGGAAGCGCTTTCACAGGCGCAGCAACACTGGGGCTTTGCGCTTCTCTAGCCACCAAACGTCACGGTCACTATCTCTCTGTCTCGTAGACACAAGCTGAGAAATTGCAAATGTCGAGCAATTGCTCAGAGATGAAAAGTGCCAGCACTGAAAGCTGTTGCTAGCCAGCACCCTTCCTTGGAAGCGCTTTCACAGGCGCAGTAACACTGGGCCTTTGCGCTTCTCTAGCCACCAAATGTCACGGTCACTATCTCTCCATCTCGTAGACACGAGCTGAGAAATTGCAAACGTCGAGCAATTGCTCAGAGAGGAAAAGTGCCAGCACTGAAAGCTGTTGCTAGCCAGCACTCTTACTTGGAAGCGCTTTCACAGGCACAGCAACTCTGGGGCTTTGCGCTTCTCTACCCACCAAACGTCACGGTCACTATCTCTCCGTCTCGTAGACACGAGCTGAGAAATTGCAAACGTCGAGCAATTGCTCAGAGATGAAAAGTGCCAGCACTGAAAGCTCTTGCTAGCCAGCACCCTTCCTTGGAAGCGCTTTTGTAGGCCTAAGACCAGTGGGGCTCTGGGCTTCTCTAGCCACCTCATCTTCTGCTCATCCTCTCGCGCACTCTAAAGAGAGCTCAGGTGAGAAATTGCAAACGTCGAGCAATTGCTCAGAGATGAAAAGTGCCAGCACTGAGAGCTGTTGCTAGCCAGCACCCTTCCTTGGAAGCGCTTTTGTAGGCCTAAGAACACTGGGGCTCTGGGCTTCTCTAGCCACCTAATCTTCTGCTCATCCTCTCGCGCAGTCTAAAGAGAGCTCAGGTGAGAAATTGCAAACGTCGAGCAATTGCTCAGAGATGAAAAGTGCCAGCACTGAAAGCTGTTGCTAGCCAGCCCCCTTCCTTGGAAGCGCTTTCACAGGCGCAGCAACACTGGGGCTTTGCGCTTCTCTACCCACCAAACGTCACGGTCATTCTATTTCCATCTCGTAGACACGAGCTGAGAAATTGCAAACGTCGAGCAATTGCTCAGAGATGAAAAGTGCCAGCACTGAAATCTCTTGCTAGCCAGCACCCTTCCTTGGAAGCGCTTTCACAGGCGCAGCAACACTGGGGCTTTGCGGTTCTCTAGCCACCAGACGTCACGGTCATTCTCTTTCCGTCTCGTAGACACGAGCTGAGAAATTGCAAACGTCGAGCAATTGCTCAGAGATGAAAAGTGCCAGCACTGAAAGCTGTTGCTAGCCAGCACCCTTCCTTGGAAGCGCTTTTGTAGCCCTTAGAACACTGGGGCTCTGGGCTTCTCTAGCCACCTAATCTTCTGCTCATCCTTTCGCGCACTCTAAAGAGAGCTCAGGTGAGAAATTGCAAACGTCGAGCAATTGCTCAGAGATGAAAAGTGCCAGCACTGAAAGCTGTTGCTAGCCAGCAGCCTTCCTTGGAAGCGCTTTCACAGGCGCAGTAACACTGGGGCTTTGCGCTTCTCTAGCCACCAAACGTCACGGTCACTATGTCTCTATCTCGTAGACACGAGCTGAGAAATTGCAAACGTCGAGCAATTGCTGAGAGATGAAAAGTGCCAGCACTGAAAGCTGTTGCTAGCCAGCACCCTTCCTTGGAAGCGCTTTCACAGGCGCAGCAACACTGGGGCTTTGCGCTTCTCTACCCACCAAACGTCACGGTCACTATCTCTCCGTCTCGTAGACACGAGCTGAGAAATTGCAAATGTCGAGCAATTGCTCAGAGATGAAAAGTGCCAGCACTGAAAGCTGTTGCTAGCCAGCACCCTTCCTTGGAAGCGCTTTCACAGATGCAGCAACACTGGCGCTTTGCGCTTCTCTACCCACCAAACGTCACGGTCACTATCTCTCCATCTCGTAGACACGAGCTGAGAAATTGCAAACGTCGAGCAATTGCTCAGAGATGAAAAGTGCCAGCACTGAAAGCTGTTGCTAGCCAGCACCCTTCCTTGGAAGCGCTTTTGTAGGCCTAAGAACACTGGGTCTTTGCGCTTCTCTAGCCACCAAACGTCACGGTAACTATCTCTCCGTCTCGTGGACACGAGCTGAGAAATTGCAAACGTCGAGCAATTGCTCAGAGATGAAAAGTGCCAGCACTGAAAGCTGTTGCTAGCCAGCACCCTTCCTTGGAAGCGCTTTTGTAGGGCTAAGAACACTGGGGCTCTGGGCTTGTCTAGCCACCTAATCTTCTGCTCATCCTCTCGCGCACTCTAAAGAGAGCTCAGGTGAGAAATTGCAAACGTCGAGCAATTGCTCAGAGATGAAAAGTGCCAGCACTGAAAGCTATTGCTAGCCAGCACCCTTCCTTGGAAGCGCTTTCACAGGCGCAGCAACACTGGGGCTTTGCGCTTCTCTAGCCACCAAACGTCACGGTCACTATCTCTCTGTCTCGTAGACACAAGCTGAGAAATTGCAAATGTCGAGCAATTGCTCAGAGATGAAAAGTGCCAGCACTGAAAGCTGTTGCTAGCCAGCACCCTTCCTTGGAAGCGCTTTCACAGGCGCAGTAACACTGGGCCTTTGCGCTTCTCTAGCCACCAAATGTCACGGTCACTATCTCTCCATCTCGTAGACACGAGCTGAGAAATTGCAAACGTCGAGCAATTGCTCAGAGAGGAAAAGTGCCAGCACTGAAAGCTGTTGCTAGCCAGCACTCTTACTTGGAAGCGCTTTCACAGGCACAGCAACTCTGGGGCTTTGCGCTTCTCTACCCACCAAACGTCACGGTCACTATCTCTCCGTCTCGTAGACACGAGCTGAGAAATTGCAAACGTCGAGCAATTGCTCAGAGATGAAAAGTGCCAGCACTGAAAGCTCTTGCTAGCCAGCAGCCTTCCTTGGAAGCGCTTTTGTAGGCCTAAGACCAGTGGGGCTCTGGGCTTCTCTAGCCACCTCATCTTCTGCTCATCCTCTCGCGCACTCTAAAGAGAGCTCAGGTGAGAAATTGCAAACGTCGAGCAATTGCTCAGAGATGAAAAGTGCCAGCACTGAGAGCTGTTGCTAGCCAGCACCCTTCCTTGGAAGCGCTTTTGTAGGCCTAAGAACACTGGGGCTCTGGGCTTCTCTAGCCACCTAATCTTCTGCTCATCCTCTCGCGCAGTCTAAAGAGAGCTCAGGTGAGAAATTGCAAACGTCGAGCAATTGCTCAGAGATGAAAAGTGCCAGCACTGAAAGCTGTTGCTAGCCAGCACCCTTCCTTGGAAGCGCTTTCACAGGCACAGCAACACTGGGGCTTTGCGCTTCTCTACCCACCAAACGTCACGGTCATTCTATTTCCATCTCGTAGACACGAGCTGAGAAATTGCAAACGTCGAGCAATTGCTCAGAGATGAAAAGTGCCAGCACTGAAAGCTGTTGCTAGCCAGCACCCTTCCTTGGAAGCGCTTTCACAGGCGCAGCAACACTGGGGCTTTGCGCTTCTCTACCCACCAAATGTCACGGTCACTATCTCTCCGTCTCGTAGACACGAGCTGAGAAATTGCAAACGTCGAGCAATTGCTCAGAGATGAAAAGTGCCAGCACTGAAAGCTGTTGCTAGCCAGCACCCTTCCTTGGAAGCGCTTTTGTAGCCCTTAGAACACTGGGGCTCTGGGCTTCTCTAGCCACCTAATCTTCTGCTCATCCTTTCGCGCACTCTAAAGAGAGCTCAGGTGAGAAATTGCAAACGTCGAGCAATTGCTCAGAGATGAAAAGTGCCAGCACTGAAAGCTGTTGCTAGCCAGCAGCCTTCCTTGGAAGCGCTTTCACAGGCGCAGTAACACTGGGGCTTTGCGCTTCTCTAGCCACCAAACGTCACGGTCACTATGTCTCTATCTCGTAGACACGAGCTGAGAAATTGCAAACGTCGAGCAATTGCTGAGAGATGAAAAGTGCCAGCACTGAAAGCTGTTGCTAGCCAGCACCCTTCCTTGGAAGCGCTTTCACAGGCGCAGCAACACTGGGGCTTTGCGCTTCTCTACCCACCAAACGTCACGGTCACTATCTCTCCGTCTCGTAGACACGAGCTGAGAAATTGCAAATGTCGAGCAATTGCTCAGAGATGAAAAGTGCCAGCACTGAAAGCTGTTGCTAGCCAGCACCCTTCCTTGGAAGCGCTTTCACAGATGCAGCAACACTGGCGCTTTGCGCTTCTCTACCCACCAAACGTCACGGTCACTATCTCTCCATCTCGTGGACACGAGCTGAGAAATTGCAAACGTCGAGCAATTGCTCAGAGATGAAAAGTGCCAGCACTGAAAGCTGTTGCTAGCCAGCACCCTTCCTTGGAAGCGCTTTTGTAGGCCTAAGAACACTGGGGCTCTGGGCTTGTCTAGCCACCTAATCTTCTGCTCATCCTCTCGCGCACTCTAAAGAGAGCTCAGGTGAGAAATTGCAAACGTCGAGCAATTGCTCAGAGATGAAAAGTGCCAGCACTGAAAGCTATTGCTAGCCAGCACCCTTCCTTGGAAGCGCTTTCACAGGCGCAGCAACACTGGGGCTTTGCGCTTCTCTAGCCACCAAACGTCACGGTCACTATCTCTCTGTCTCGTAGACACAAGCTGAGAAATTGCAAATGTCGAGCAATTGCTCAGAGATGAAAAGTGCCAGCACTGAAAGCTGTTGCTAGCCAGCACCCTTCCTTGGAAGCGCTTTCACAGGCGCAGTAACACTGGGCCTTTGCGCTTCTCTAGCCACCAAATGTCACGGTCACTATCTCTCCATCTCGTAGACACGAGCTGAGAAATTGCAAACGTCGAGCAATTGCTCAGAGAGGAAAAGTGCCAGCACTGAAAGCTGTTGCTAGCCAGCACTCTTACTTGGAAGCGCTTTCACAGGCACAGCAACTCTGGGGCTTTGCGCTTCTCTACCCACCAAACGTCACGGTCACTATCTCTCCGTCTCGTAGACACGAGCTGAGAAATTGCAAACGTCGAGCAATTGCTCAGAGATGAAAAGTGCCAGCACTGAAAGCTCTTGCTAGCCAGCACCCTTCCTTGGAAGCGCTTTTGTAGGCCTAAGACCAGTGGGGCTCTGGGCTTCTCTAGCCACCTCATCTTCTGCTCATCCTCTCGCGCACTCTAAAGAGAGCTCAGGTGAGAAATTGCAAACGTCGAGCAATTGCTCAGAGATGAAAAGTGCCAGCACTGAGAGCTGTTGCTAGCCAGCACCCTTCCTTGGAAGCGCTTTTGTAGGCCTAAGAACACTGGGGCTCTGGGCTTCTCTAGCCACCTAATCTTCTGCTCATCCTCTCGCGCAGTCTAAAGAGAGCTCAGGTGAGAAATTGCAAACGTCGAGCAATTGCTCAGAGATGAAAAGTGCCAGCACTGAAAGCTGTTGCTAGCCAGCACCCTTCCTTGGAAGCGCTTTCACAGGCACAGCAACACTGGGGCTTTGCGCTTCTCTACCCACCAAACGTCACGGTCATTCTATTTCCATCTCGTAGACACGAGCTGAGAAATTGCAAACGTCGAGCAATTGCTCAGAGATGAAAAGTGCCAGCACTGAAATCTCTTGCTAGCCAGCACCCTTCCTTGGAAGCGCTTTCACAGGCGCAGCAACACTGGGGCTTTGCGGTTCTCTAGCCACCAGACGTCACGGTCATTCTCTTTCCGTCTCGTAGACACGAGCTGAGAAATTGCAAACGTCGAGCAATTGCTCAGAGATGAAAAGTGCCAGCACTGAAAGCTGTTGCTAGCCAGCACCCTTCCTTGGAAGCGCTTTTGTAGCCCTTAGAACACTGGGGCTCTGGGCTTCTCTAGCCACCTAATCTTCTGCTCATCCTTTCGCGCACTCTAAAGAGAGCTCAGGTGAGAAATTGCAAACGTCGAGCAATTGCTCAGAGATGAAAAGTGCCAGCACTGAAAGCTGTTGCTAGCCAGCAGCCTTCCTTGGAAGCGCTTTCACAGGCGCAGTAACACTGGGGCTTTGCGCTTCTCTAGCCACCAAACGTCACGGTCACTATGTCTCTATCTCGTAGACACGAGCTGAGAAATTGCAAACGTCGAGCAATTGCTGAGAGATGAAAAGTGCCAGCACTGAAAGCTGTTGCTAGCCAGCACCCTTCCTTGGAAGCGCTTTCACAGGCGCAGTAACACTGGGGCTTTGCGCTTCTCTAGCCACCAAACGTCACGGTCCTTCTCTTTCCGTCTCGTAGACACGAGCTGAGAAATTGCAAACGTCGAGCAATTGCTCAGAGATGAAAAGTGCCAGCACTGAAAGCTGTTGCTAGCCAGCACCCTTCCTTGGAAGCGCTTTTTTAGCCCTTAGAACAGTGGGGCTCTGGGCTTCTCTAGCCACCTAATCTTCTGCTCATCCTCTCGCGCAGTCTAAAGAGAGCTCAGGTGAGAAATTGCAAACGTCGAGCAATTGCTCAGAGATGAAAAGTGCCAGCACTGAAAGCTGTTGCTAGCCAGCACCCTTCCTTGGAAGCGCTTTTGTAGGGCTAAGAACAGTGGGGCTCTGGGCTTCTCTAGCCACCTAATCTTCTGCTCATCCTCTCGCGCACTCTAAAGAGAGCTCAGGTGAGAAATTGCAAACGTCGAGCAATTGCTCAGAGATGAAAAGTACAAGCACTGAAAGCTGTTGCTAGCCAGCACCCTTCCTTGGAAGCGCTTTCACAGGCGCAGTAACACTGGGGCTTTGCGCTTCTCTACCCACCAAACGTCACGGCCATTCTCTTTCCGTCTCGTAGACACGAGCTGAGAAATTGCAAAGGTCGAGCAATTGCTCAGAGATGAAAAGTGCCAGCACTGAAAGCTGTTGCTAGCCAGCACCCTTCCTTGGAAGTGCTTTCACAGGCGCAGTAACACTGGGGCTCTGGGCTTCTCTAGCCACCTAATCTTCTGCTCATCCTTTCGCGCACTCTAAAGAGAGCTCAGGTGAGAAATTGCAAACGTCCAGCAATTGCTCAGAGATGAAAAGTGCCAGCACTGAAAGCTGTTGCTAGCCAGCACCCTTCCTTGGAAGCGCTTTCACAGGCGCAGTAACACTGGGGCTTTGCGCTTCTCTAGCCACCAAACGTCACGGTCCTTCTCTTTCCGTCTCGTAGACACGAGCTGAGAAATTGCAAAGGTCGAGCAATTGCTCAGAGATGAAAAGTGCCAGCACTGAAAGCTGTTGCTAGCCAGCCCCCTTCCTTGGAAGCGCTTTTGTAGGGCTAAGAACACTGGGGCTCTGGGCTTCTCTAGCCACCTAATCTTCTGCTCATCCTCTCGCGCACTCTAAAGAGAGCTCAGGTGAGAAATTGCAAACGTCGAGCAATTGCTCAGAGATGAAAAGTGCCAGCACTGAAAGCTGTTGCTAGCCAGCAGCCTTCCTTGGAAGCGCTTTCACAGGCGCAGTAACACTGGGGCTTTGCGCTTCTCTAGCCACCAAACGTCACGGTCACTATCTCTCTGTCTCGTAGACACGAGCTGAGAAATTGCAAATGTCGAGCAATTGCTCAGAGATGAAAAGTGCCAGCACTGAAAGCTGTTGCTAGCCAGCACCCTTCCTTGGAAGCGCTTTCACAGGCGCAGTAACACTGGGCCTTTGCGCTTCTCTAGCCACCAAATGTCACGGTCACTATCTCTCCATCTCGTAGACACGAGCTGAGAAATTGCAAACGTCGAGCAATTGCTCAGAGAGGAAAAGTGCCAGCACTGAAAGCTGTTGCTAGCCAGCACTCTTACTTGGAAGCGCTTTCACAGGCACAGCAACTCTGGGGCTTTGCGCTTCTCTACCCACCAAACGTCACGGTCACTATCTCTCCGTCTCGTAGACACGAGCTGAGAAATTGCAAACGTCGAGCAATTGCTCAGAGATGAAAAGTGCCAGCACTGAAAGCTCTTGCTAGCCAGCAGCCTTCCTTGGAAGCGCTTTTGTAGGCCTAAGACCAGTGGGGCTCTGGGCTTCTCTAGCCACCTCATCTTCTGCTCATCCTCTCGCGCACTCTAAAGAGAGCTCAGGTGAGAAATTGCAAACGTCGAGCAATTGCTCAGAGATGAAAAGTGCCAGCACTGAGAGCTGTTGCTAGCCAGCACCCTTCCTTGGAAGCGCTTTTGTAGGCCTAAGAACACTGGGGCTCTGGGCTTCTCTAGCCACCTAATCTTCTGCTCATCCTCTCGCGCAGTCTAAAGAGAGCTCAGGTGAGAAATTGCAAACGTCGAGCAATTGCTCAGAGATGAAAAGTGCCAGCACTGAAAGCTGTTGCTAGCCAGCACCCTTCCTTGGAAGCGCTTTCAGAGGGGCAGCAACAATGGGGCTTTGCGCTTCTCTACCCACCAAACGTCACGGTCATTCTCTTTCCGTCTCGTAGACACGAGCTGAGAAATTGCAAACGTCCAGCAATTGCTCAGAGATGAAAAGTGCCAGCACTGAAAGCTGTTGCTAGCCAGCACCCTTCCTTGGAAGCGCTTTCACAGGCGCAGTAACCCTGGGGCTCTGGGCTTCTCTAGCCACCTAATCTTCTGCTCATCCTCTCGCGCACTCTAAAGAGAGCTCAGGTGAGAAATTGCAAACGTCGAGCAATTGCTCAGAGATGAAAAGTGCCAGCACTGAAAGCTGTTGCTAGCCAGCCCCCTTCCTTGGAAGTGCTTTTGTAGGCCTAAGAACAGTGGGGCTCTGGGCTTCTCTAGCCACCTAATCTTCTGCTCATCCTCTCGCGCATTCTAAAGAGAGCTCAGGTGAGAAATTGCAAAGGTCGAGCAATTGCTCAGAGATGAAAAGTGCCAGCACTGAAAGCTGTTGCTAGCCAGCACCCTTCCTTGGAAGCGCTTTCACAGGCGCAGTAACACTGGGGCTTTGCGCTTCTCTAGCCACCAAACGTCACGGCCATTCTCTTTCCGTCTCATAGACACGAGCTGAGAAATTGCAAAGGTCGAGCAATTGCTCAGAGATGAAAAGTGCCAGCACTGAAAGCTGTTGCTAGCCAGCACCCTTCCTTGGAAGTGCTTTCACAGGCGCAGTAACACTGGGGCTCTGGGCTTCTCTAGCCACCTAATCTTCTGCTCATCCTCTCGCGCACTCTAAAGAGAGCTCAGGTGAGAAATTGCAAACATCGAGCAATTGCTCAGAGATGAAAAGTGCCAGCACTGAAAGCTGTTGCTAGCCAGCACCCTTCCTTGGAAGCGCTTTCACAGGCGCAGTAACACTGGGGCTTTGCGCTTCTCTAGCCACCAAACGTCACGGTCCTTCTCTTTCCGTCTCGTAGACACGAGCTGAGAAATTGCAAAGGTCGAGCAATTGCTCAGAGATGAAAAGTGCCAGCACTGAAAGCTGTTGCTAGCCAGCCCCCTTCCTTGGAAGCGCTTTTGTAGCCCTTAGAACACTGGGGCTCTGGGCTTCTCTAGCCACCTCATCTTCTGCTCATCCTCTCGCGCACTCTAAAGAGAGCTCAGGTGAGAAATTGCAAACGTCGAGCAATTGCTCAGAGATGAAAAGTGCCAGCACTGAGAGCTGTTGCTAGCCAGCACCCTTCCTTGGAAGTGCTTTTGTAGCCCTAAGAACACTGGGGCTCTGGGCTTCTCTAGCCACCTAATCTTCTGCTCATCCTCTCGCGCACTCTAAAGAGAGCTCAGGTGAGAAATTGCAAACGTCGAGCAATTGCTCAGAGAGGAAAAGTGCCAGCACTGAAAGCTGTTGCTAGCCAGCAGCCTTCCTTGGAAGCGCTTTCACAGGCGCAGCAACACTGGGGCTTTGCGCTTCTCTAGCCACCAAACGTCACGGTCATTCTCTTTCCGTCTCGTAGACACGAGCTGAGAAATTGCAAACGTCGAGCAATTGCTCAGAGATGAAAAGTGCCAGCACTGAAAGCTGTTGCTAGCCAGCACCCTTCCTTGGAAGCGCTTTCACAGGCGCAGAAACACTGGGGCTCTGGGCTTCTCTAGCCACCTAATCTTCTGCTCATCCTCTCGCGCACTCTAAAGAGAGCTCAGGTGAGAAATTGCAAACGTCGAGCAATTGCTCAGAGATGAAAAGTGCCAGCACTGAAAGCTGTTGCTAGCCAGCCCCCTTCCTTGGAAGCGCTTTTGTAGGCCTAAGAACAGTGGGGCTCTGGGCTTCTCTAGCCACCTAATCTTCTGCTCATCCTCTCGCGCACTCTAAAGAGAGCTCAGGTGAGAAATTGCAAACGTCCAGCAATTGCTCAGAGATGAAAAGTGCCAGCACTGAAAGCTGTTGCTAGCCAGCACCCTTCCTTGGAAGCGCTTTCACAGGCGCAGTAACACTGGGGCTTTGCGCTTCTCTACCCACCAAACGTCACGGTCATTCTCTTTCCGTCTCGTAGACACGAGCTGAGAAATTGCAAACATCGAGCAATTGCTCAGAGATGAAAAGTGCCAGCACTGCAAACTCTTGCTAGCCAGCACCCTTCCTTGGAAGCGCTTTTGTAGCCCTAAGAACAGTGGGGCTCTGGGCTTCTCTAGCCACCTAATCTTCTGCTCATCCTCCCGCGCACTCTAAAGAGAGCTCAGGTGAGAAATTGCAAACGTCGAGCAATTGCTCAGAGATGAAAAGTGCCAGCACTGAAAGCTGTTGCTAGCCAGCACCCTTCCTTGGAAGCGCTTTTGTAGGGCTAAGAACACTGGGGCTCTGGGCTTCTCTAGCCACCTAATCTTCTGCTCATCCTCTCGCGCAGTCTAAAGAGAGCTCAGGTGAGAAATTGCAAACGTCCAGCAATTGCTCAGAGATGAAAAGTGCCAGCACTGAAAGCTCTTGCTAGCCAGCACCCTTCCTTGGAAGCGCTTTCACAGGCGCAGTAACACTGGGGCTTTGCGCTTCTCTACCCACCAAACGTCACGGCCATTCTCTTTCCGTCTCGTAGACACGAGCTGAGAAATTGCAAAGGTCGAGCAATTGCTCAGAGATGAAAAGTGCCAGCACTGAGAGCTGTTGCTAGCCAGCACCCTTCGTTGGAAGTGCTTTCACAGGCGCAGTAACACTGGGGCTCTGGGCTTCTCTAGCCACCTAATCTTCTGCTCATCCTCTCGCGCACTCTAAAGAGAGCTCAGGTGAGAAATTGCAAACGTCGAGCAATTGCTCAGAGATGAAAAGTGCCAGCACTGAAAGCTGTTGCTAGCCAGCACTCTTACTTGGAAGCGCTTTCACAGGCACAGCAACACTGGGGCTTTGTGCTTCTCTACCCACCAAACGTCACGGTCACTATCTCTCCGTCTCGTGGACACGAGCTGAGAAATTGCAAACGTCGAGCAATTGCTCAGAGATGAAAAGTGCCAGCACTGAAAGCTGTTGCTAGCCAGCACCCTTCCTTGGAAGTGCTTTTGTAGGCCTAAGAACAGTGGGGCTCTGGGCTTCTCTAGCCACCTAATCTTCTGCTCATCCTCTCGCGCAGTCTAAAGAGAGCTCAGGTGAGAGATTGCAAACGTCGAGCAATTGCTCAGAGATGAAAAGTGCCAGCACTGAAAGCTCTTGCTAGCCAGCACCCTTCCTTGGAAGCGCTTTCACAGGCGCAGCAACACTTGGGCTTTGCGCTTCTCTAGCCACCAAACGTCACGGTCATTCTCTTTCCGTCTCGTAGACACGAGCTGAGAAATTGCAAATGTCGAGCAATTGCTCAGAGATGAAAAGTGCCAGCACTGAAAGCTGTTGCTAGCCAGCACCCTTCCTTGGAAGCGCTTTCACAGGCGCAGTAACACTGGGGCTCTGGGCTTCTCTAGCCACCTAATCTTCTGCTCATCCTCTCGTGCAGTCTAAAGAGAGCTCAGGTGAGAAATTGCAAACGTCGAGCAATTGCTCAGAGATGAAAAGTGCCAGCACTGAAAGCTGTTGCTAGCCAGCCCCCTTCCTTGGAAGCGCTTTTGTAGGCCTAAGAACAGTGGGGCTCTGGGCTTCTCTAGCCACCGAATCTTCTGCTCATCCTCTCGCGCAGTCTAAAGAGAGCTCAGGTGAGAAATTGCAAACGTCGAGCAATTGCTCAGAGATGAAAAGTGCCAGCACTGAAAGCTCTTGCTAGCCAGCAGCCTTCCTTGGAAGCGCTTTCACAGGCGCAGTAACACTGGGGCTTTGCGCTTCTCTAGCCACCAAACGTCACGGTCATTCTCTTTCCGTCTCGTAGACACGAGCTGAGAAATTGCAAACGTCGAGCAATTGCTCAGAGATGAAAAGTGCCAGCACTGCAAACTCTTGCTAGCCAGCACCCTTCCTTGGAAGTGCTTTCACAGGCGCAGAAACACTGGGGCTCTGGGCTTCTCTAGCCACCTAATCTTCTGCTCATCCTCTCGCGCACTCTAAAGAGAGCTCAGGTGAGAAATTGCAAACGTCGAGCAATTGCTCAGAGATGAAAAGTGCCAGCACTGAAAGCTCTTGCTAGCCAGCACCCTTCCTTGGAAGCGCTTTTTTAGCCCTTAGAACAGTGGGGCTCTGGGCTTCTCTAGCCACCTAATCTTCTGCTCATCCACTCGCGCAGTCTAAAGAGAGCTCAGGTGAGAAATTGCAAACGTCGAGCAATTGCTCAGAGATGAAAAGTGCCAGCACTGAAAGCTGTTGCTAGCCAGCACCCTTCCTTGGAAGCGCTTTTGTAGGGCTAAGAACAGTGGGGCTCTGGGCTTGTCTAGCCACCTAATCTTCTGCTCATCCTCTCGCGCAGCCTAAAGAGAGCTCAGGTGAGAAATTGCAAACGTCGAGCAATTGCTGAGAGATGAAAAGTGCCAGCACTGAAAGCTGTTGCTAGCCAGCACCCTTCCTTGGAAGCGCTTTCACAGGCGCAGTAACACTGGGGCTTTGCGCTTCTCTAGCCACCAAACGTCACGGTCATTCTCTTTCCGTCTCGTAGACACGAGCTGAGAAATTGCAAACGTCGAGCAATTGCTCAGAGATGAAAAGTGCCAGCACTGAAAGCTGTTGCTAGCCAGCACCCTTCCTTGGAAGCGCTTTCACAGGCACAGTAACACTGGGGCTCTGGGCTTCTCTAGCCAACTAATCTTCTGCTCATCCTCTCGCGCAGTCTAAAGAGAGCTCAGGTGAGAAATTGCAAACGTCGAGCAATTGCTCAGAGATGAAAAGTGCCAGCACTGAAAGCTGTTGCTAGCCAGCCCCCTTCCTTGGAAGTGCTTTTGTAGGCCTAAGAACACTGGGGCTCTGGGCTTCTCTAGCCACCTAATCTTCTGCTCATCCTTTCGCGCACTCTAAAGAGAGCTCAGGTGAGAAATTGCAAAGGTCGAGCAATTGCTCAGAGATGAAAAGTGCCAGCACTGAAAGCTGTTGCTAGCCAGCACTCTTACTTGGAAGCGCTTTCACAGGCACAGCAACTCTGGGGCTTTGCGCTTCTCTACCCACCAAACGTCACGGTCACTATCTCTCCGTCTCGTAGACACGAGCTGAGAAATTGCAAACGTCGAGCAATTGCTCAGAGATGAAAAGTGCCAGCACTGAAAGCTCTTGCTAGCCAGCACCCTTCCTTGGAAGCGCTTTTGTAGGCCTAAGACCAGTGGGGCTCTGGGCTTCTCTAGCCACCTCATCTTCTGCTCATCCTCTCGCGCACTCTAAAGAGAGCTCAGGTGAGAAATTGCAAACGTCGAGCAATTGCTCAGAGATGAAAAGTGCCAGCACTGAGAGCTGTTGCTAGCCAGCACCCTTCCTTGGAAGCGCTTTTGTAGGCCTAAGAACACTGGGGCTCTGGGCTTCTCTAGCCACCTAATCTTCTGCTCATCCTCTCGCGCAGTCTAAAGAGAGCTCAGGTGAGAAATTGCAAACGTCGAGCAATTGCTCAGAGATGAAAAGTGCCAGCACTGAAAGCTGTTGCTAGCCAGCACCCTTCCTTGGAAGCGCTTTCACAGGCACAGCAACACTGGGGCTTTGCGCTTCTCTACCCACCAAACGTCACGGTCATTCTATTTCCATCTCGTAGACACGAGCTGAGAAATTGCAAACGTCGAGCAATTGCTCAGAGATGAAAAGTGCCAGCACTGAAATCTCTTGCTAGCCAGCACCCTTCCTTGGAAGCGCTTTCACAGGCGCAGCAACACTGGGGCTTTGCGGTTCTCTAGCCACCAGACGTCACGGTCATTCTCTTTCCGTCTCGTAGACACGAGCTGAGAAATTGCAAACGTCGAGCAATTGCTCAGAGATGAAAAGTGCCAGCACTGAAAGCTGTTGCTAGCCAGCACCCTTCCTTGGAAGCGCTTTTGTAGCCCTTAGAACACTGGGGCTCTGGGCTTCTCTAGCCACCTAATCTTCTGCTCATCCTTTCGCGCACTCTAAAGAGAGCTCAGGTGAGAAATTGCAAACGTCGAGCAATTGCTCAGAGATGAAAAGTGCCAGCACTGAAAGCTGTTGCTAGCCAGCAGCCTTCCTTGGAAGCGCTTTCACAGGCGCAGTAACACTGGGGCTTTGCGCTTCTCTAGCCACCAAACGTCACGGTCACTATGTCTCTATCTCGTAGACACGAGCTGAGAAATTGCAAACGTCGAGCAATTGCTGAGAGATGAAAAGTGCCAGCACTGAAAGCTGTTGCTAGCCAGCACCCTTCCTTGGAAGCGCTTTCACAGGCGCAGTAACACTGGGGCTTTGCGCTTCTCTAGCCACCAAACGTCACGGTCCTTCTCTTTCCGTCTCGTAGACACGAGCTGAGAAATTGCAAACGTCGAGCAATTGCTCAGAGATGAAAAGTGCCAGCACTGAAAGCTGTTGCTAGCCAGCACCCTTCCTTGGAAGCGCTTTTTTAGCCCTTAGAACAGTGGGGCTCTGGGCTTCTCTAGCCACCTAATCTTCTGCTCATCCTCTCGCGCAGTCTAAAGAGAGCTCAGGTGAGAAATTGCAAACGTCGAGCAATTGCTCAGAGATGAAAAGTGCCAGCACTGAAAGCTGTTGCTAGCCAGCACCCTTCCTTGGAAGCGCTTTTGTAGGGCTAAGAACAGTGGGGCTCTGGGCTTCTCTAGCCACCTAATCTTCTGCTCATCCTCTCGCGCACTCTAAAGAGAGCTCAGGTGAGAAATTGCAAACGTCGAGCAATTGCTCAGAGATGAAAAGTACAAGCACTGAAAGCTGTTGCTAGCCAGCACCCTTCCTTGGAAGCGCTTTCACAGGCGCAGTAACACTGGGGCTTTGCGCTTCTCTACCCACCAAACGTCACGGCCATTCTCTTTCCGTCTCGTAGACACGAGCTGAGAAATTGCAAAGGTCGAGCAATTGCTCAGAGATGAAAAGTGCCAGCACTGAAAGCTGTTGCTAGCCAGCACCCTTCCTTGGAAGTGCTTTCACAGGCGCAGTAACACTGGGGCTCTGGGCTTCTCTAGCCACCTAATCTTCTGCTCATCCTTTCGCGCACTCTAAAGAGAGCTCAGGTGAGAAATTGCAAACGTCCAGCAATTGCTCAGAGATGAAAAGTGCCAGCACTGAAAGCTGTTGCTAGCCAGCACCCTTCCTTGGAAGCGCTTTCACAGGCGCAGTAACACTGGGGCTTTGCGCTTCTCTAGCCACCAAACGTCACGGTCCTTCTCTTTCCGTCTCGTAGACACGAGCTGAGAAATTGCAAAGGTCGAGCAATTGCTCAGAGATGAAAAGTGCCAGCACTGAAAGCTGTTGCTAGCCAGCCCCCTTCCTTGGAAGCGCTTTTGTAGGGCTAAGAACACTGGGGCTCTGGGCTTCTCTAGCCACCTAATCTTCTGCTCATCCTCTCGCGCACTCTAAAGAGAGCTCAGGTGAGAAATTGCAAACGTCGAGCAATTGCTCAGAGATGAAAAGTGCCAGCACTGAAAGCTGTTGCTAGCCAGCAGCCTTCCTTGGAAGCGCTTTCACAGGCGCAGTAACACTGGGGCTTTGCGCTTCTCTAGCCACCAAACGTCACGGTCACTATCTCTCTGTCTCGTAGACACGAGCTGAGAAATTGCAAATGTCGAGCAATTGCTCAGAGATGAAAAGTGCCAGCACTGAAAGCTGTTGCTAGCCAGCACCCTTCCTTGGAAGCGCTTTCACAGGCGCAGTAACACTGGGCCTTTGCGCTTCTCTAGCCACCAAATGTCACGGTCACTATCTCTCCATCTCGTAGACACGAGCTGAGAAATTGCAAACGTCGAGCAATTGCTCAGAGAGGAAAAGTGCCAGCACTGAAAGCTGTTGCTAGCCAGCACTCTTACTTGGAAGCGCTTTCACAGGCACAGCAACTCTGGGGCTTTGCGCTTCTCTACCCACCAAACGTCACGGTCACTATCTCTCCGTCTCGTAGACACGAGCTGAGAAATTGCAAACGTCGAGCAATTGCTCAGAGATGAAAAGTGCCAGCACTGAAAGCTCTTGCTAGCCAGCAGCCTTCCTTGGAAGCGCTTTTGTAGGCCTAAGACCAGTGGGGCTCTGGGCTTCTCTAGCCACCTCATCTTCTGCTCATCCTCTCGCGCACTCTAAAGAGAGCTCAGGTGAGAAATTGCAAACGTCGAGCAATTGCTCAGAGATGAAAAGTGCCAGCACTGAGAGCTGTTGCTAGCCAGCACCCTTCCTTGGAAGCGCTTTTGTAGGCCTAAGAACACTGGGGCTCTGGGCTTCTCTAGCCACCTAATCTTCTGCTCATCCTCTCGCGCAGTCTAAAGAGAGCTCAGGTGAGAAATTGCAAACGTCGAGCAATTGCTCAGAGATGAAAAGTGCCAGCACTGAAAGCTGTTGCTAGCCAGCACCCTTCCTTGGAAGCGCTTTCAGAGGGGCAGCAACAATGGGGCTTTGCGCTTCTCTACCCACCAAACGTCACGGTCATTCTCTTTCCGTCTCGTAGACACGAGCTGAGAAATTGCAAACGTCCAGCAATTGCTCAGAGATGAAAAGTGCCAGCACTGAAAGCTGTTGCTAGCCAGCACCCTTCCTTGGAAGCGCTTTCACAGGCGCAGTAACCCTGGGGCTCTGGGCTTCTCTAGCCACCTAATCTTCTGCTCATCCTCTCGCGCACTCTAAAGAGAGCTCAGGTGAGAAATTGCAAACGTCGAGCAATTGCTCAGAGATGAAAAGTGCCAGCACTGAAAGCTGTTGCTAGCCAGCCCCCTTCCTTGGAAGTGCTTTTGTAGGCCTAAGAACAGTGGGGCTCTGGGCTTCTCTAGCCACCTAATCTTCTGCTCATCCTCTCGCGCATTCTAAAGAGAGCTCAGGTGAGAAATTGCAAAGGTCGAGCAATTGCTCAGAGATGAAAAGTGCCAGCACTGAAAGCTGTTGCTAGCCAGCACCCTTCCTTGGAAGCGCTTTCACAGGCGCAGTAACACTGGGGCTTTGCGCTTCTCTAGCCACCAAACGTCACGGCCATTCTCTTTCCGTCTCATAGACACGAGCTGAGAAATTGCAAAGGTCGAGCAATTGCTCAGAGATGAAAAGTGCCAGCACTGAAAGCTGTTGCTAGCCAGCACCCTTCCTTGGAAGTGCTTTCACAGGCGCAGTAACACTGGGGCTCTGGGCTTCTCTAGCCACCTAATCTTCTGCTCATCCTCTCGCGCACTCTAAAGAGAGCTCAGGTGAGAAATTGCAAACATCGAGCAATTGCTCAGAGATGAAAAGTGCCAGCACTGAAAGCTGTTGCTAGCCAGCACCCTTCCTTGGAAGCGCTTTCACAGGCGCAGTAACACTGGGGCTTTGCGCTTCTCTAGCCACCAAACGTCACGGTCCTTCTCTTTCCGTCTCGTAGACACGAGCTGAGAAATTGCAAAGGTCGAGCAATTGCTCAGAGATGAAAAGTGCCAGCACTGAAAGCTGTTGCTAGCCAGCCCCCTTCCTTGGAAGCGCTTTTGTAGCCCTTAGAACACTGGGGCTCTGGGCTTCTCTAGCCACCTCATCTTCTGCTCATCCTCTCGCGCACTCTAAAGAGAGCTCAGGTGAGAAATTGCAAACGTCGAGCAATTGCTCAGAGATGAAAAGTGCCAGCACTGAGAGCTGTTGCTAGCCAGCACCCTTCCTTGGAAGTGCTTTTGTAGCCCTAAGAACACTGGGGCTCTGGGCTTCTCTAGCCACCTAATCTTCTGCTCATCCTCTCGCGCACTCTAAAGAGAGCTCAGGTGAGAAATTGCAAACGTCGAGCAATTGCTCAGAGAGGAAAAGTGCCAGCACTGAAAGCTGTTGCTAGCCAGCAGCCTTCCTTGGAAGCGCTTTCACAGGCGCAGCAACACTGGGGCTTTGCGCTTCTCTAGCCACCAAACGTCACGGTCATTCTCTTTCCGTCTCGTAGACACGAGCTGAGAAATTGCAAACGTCGAGCAATTGCTCAGAGATGAAAAGTGCCAGCACTGAAAGCTGTTGCTAGCCAGCACCCTTCCTTGGAAGCGCTTTCACAGGCGCAGAAACACTGGGGCTCTGGGCTTCTCTAGCCACCTAATCTTCTGCTCATCCTCTCGCGCACTCTAAAGAGAGCTCAGGTGAGAAATTGCAAACGTCGAGCAATTGCTCAGAGATGAAAAGTGCCAGCACTGAAAGCTGTTGCTAGCCAGCCCCCTTCCTTGGAAGCGCTTTTGTAGGCCTAAGAACAGTGGGGCTCTGGGCTTCTCTAGCCACCTAATCTTCTGCTCATCCTCTCGCGCACTCTAAAGAGAGCTCAGGTGAGAAATTGCAAACGTCCAGCAATTGCTCAGAGATGAAAAGTGCCAGCACTGAAAGCTGTTGCTAGCCAGCACCCTTCCTTGGAAGCGCTTTCACAGGCGCAGTAACACTGGGGCTTTGCGCTTCTCTACCCACCAAACGTCACGGTCATTCTCTTTCCGTCTCGTAGACACGAGCTGAGAAATTGCAAACATCGAGCAATTGCTCAGAGATGAAAAGTGCCAGCACTGCAAACTCTTGCTAGCCAGCACCCTTCCTTGGAAGCGCTTTTGTAGCCCTAAGAACAGTGGGGCTCTGGGCTTCTCTAGCCACCTAATCTTCTGCTCATCCTCCCGCGCACTCTAAAGAGAGCTCAGGTGAGAAATTGCAAACGTCGAGCAATTGCTCAGAGATGAAAAGTGCCAGCACTGAAAGCTGTTGCTAGCCAGCACCCTTCCTTGGAAGCGCTTTTGTAGGGCTAAGAACACTGGGGCTCTGGGCTTCTCTAGCCACCTAATCTTCTGCTCATCCTCTCGCGCAGTCTAAAGAGAGCTCAGGTGAGAAATTGCAAACGTCCAGCAATTGCTCAGAGATGAAAAGTGCCAGCACTGAAAGCTCTTGCTAGCCAGCACCCTTCCTTGGAAGCGCTTTCACAGGCGCAGTAACACTGGGGCTTTGCGCTTCTCTACCCACCAAACGTCACGGCCATTCTCTTTCCGTCTCGTAGACACGAGCTGAGAAATTGCAAAGGTCGAGCAATTGCTCAGAGATGAAAAGTGCCAGCACTGAGAGCTGTTGCTAGCCAGCACCCTTCGTTGGAAGTGCTTTCACAGGCGCAGTAACACTGGGGCTCTGGGCTTCTCTAGCCACCTAATCTTCTGCTCATCCTCTCGCGCACTCTAAAGAGAGCTCAGGTGAGAAATTGCAAACGTCGAGCAATTGCTCAGAGATGAAAAGTGCCAGCACTGAAAGCTGTTGCTAGCCAGCACTCTTACTTGGAAGCGCTTTCACAGGCACAGCAACACTGGGGCTTTGTGCTTCTCTACCCACCAAACGTCACGGTCACTATCTCTCCGTCTCGTGGACACGAGCTGAGAAATTGCAAACGTCGAGCAATTGCTCAGAGATGAAAAGTGCCAGCACTGAAAGCTGTTGCTAGCCAGCACCCTTCCTTGGAAGTGCTTTTGTAGGCCTAAGAACAGTGGGGCTCTGGGCTTCTCTAGCCACCTAATCTTCTGCTCATCCTCTCGCGCAGTCTAAAGAGAGCTCAGGTGAGAGATTGCAAACGTCGAGCAATTGCTCAGAGATGAAAAGTGCCAGCACTGAAAGCTCTTGCTAGCCAGCACCCTTCCTTGGAAGCGCTTTCACAGGCGCAGCAACACTTGGGCTTTGCGCTTCTCTAGCCACCAAACGTCACGGTCATTCTCTTTCCGTCTCGTAGACACGAGCTGAGAAATTGCAAATGTCGAGCAATTGCTCAGAGATGAAAAGTGCCAGCACTGAAAGCTGTTGCTAGCCAGCACCCTTCCTTGGAAGCGCTTTCACAGGCGCAGTAACACTGGGGCTCTGGGCTTCTCTAGCCACCTAATCTTCTGCTCATCCTCTCGTGCAGTCTAAAGAGAGCTCAGGTGAGAAATTGCAAACGTCGAGCAATTGCTCAGAGATGAAAAGTGCCAGCACTGAAAGCTGTTGCTAGCCAGCCCCCTTCCTTGGAAGCGCTTTTGTAGGCCTAAGAACAGTGGGGCTCTGGGCTTCTCTAGCCACCGAATCTTCTGCTCATCCTCTCGCGCAGTCTAAAGAGAGCTCAGGTGAGAAATTGCAAACGTCGAGCAATTGCTCAGAGATGAAAAGTGCCAGCACTGAAAGCTCTTGCTAGCCAGCAGCCTTCCTTGGAAGCGCTTTCACAGGCGCAGTAACACTGGGGCTTTGCGCTTCTCTAGCCACCAAACGTCACGGTCATTCTCTTTCCGTCTCGTAGACACGAGCTGAGAAATTGCAAACGTCGAGCAATTGCTCAGAGATGAAAAGTGCCAGCACTGCAAACTCTTGCTAGCCAGCACCCTTCCTTGGAAGTGCTTTCACAGGCGCAGAAACACTGGGGCTCTGGGCTTCTCTAGCCACCTAATCTTCTGCTCATCCTCTCGCGCACTCTAAAGAGAGCTCAGGTGAGAAATTGCAAACGTCGAGCAATTGCTCAGAGATGAAAAGTGCCAGCACTGAAAGCTCTTGCTAGCCAGCACCCTTCCTTGGAAGCGCTTTTTTAGCCCTTAGAACAGTGGGGCTCTGGGCTTCTCTAGCCACCTAATCTTCTGCTCATCCACTCGCGCAGTCTAAAGAGAGCTCAGGTGAGAAATTGCAAACGTCGAGCAATTGCTCAGAGATGAAAAGTGCCAGCACTGAAAGCTATTGCTAACCAGCACCCTTCCTTGGAAGCACTTTCACAGGCGCAGCAACACTGGGGCTTTGCGCTTCTCTAGCCACCAAACGTCACTGTCATTCTCTTTCCGTCTCGTAGACACGAGCTGAGAAATTGCAAACGTCGAGCAATTGCTCAGAGATGAAAAGTGCCAGCACTGAAAGCTGTTGCTAGCCAGCACCCTTCCTTGGAAGCGCTTTTGTAGGGCTAAGAACAGTGGGGCTCTGGGCTTCTCTAGCCACCTAATCTTCTGCTCATCCTCTCGCGCAGTCTAAAGAGAGCTCAGGTGAGAAATTGCAAACGTCCAGCAATTTCTCAGAGATGAAAAGTGCCAGCACTGAAAGCTGTTGCTAGCCAGCACCCTTCCTTGGAAGCGCTTTCACAGGCGCAGTAACACTGGGGCTTTGCGCTTCTTTACCCACCAAACGTCACGGTCATTCTCTTTCCGTCTCGTAGACACGAGCTGAGAAATTGCAAAGGTCGAGCAATTGCTCAGAGATGAAAAGTGCCAGCACTGAAAGCTGTTGCTAGCCAGCCCCCTTCCTTGGAAGCGCTTTTGTAGGGCTAAGAACACTGGGGCTCTGGGCTTCTCTAGCCACCTAATCTTCTGCTCATCCTCTTGCGCACTCTAAAGAGAGCTCAGGTGAGAAATTGCAAACGTCGAGCAATTGCTCAGAGATGAAAAGTGCCAGCACTGAAAGCTGTTGCTAGCCAGCACCCTTCCTTGGAAGCGCTTTCAGAGGGGCAGCAACACTGGGGCTTTGCGCTTCTCTAGCCACCAAACGTCACGGTCATTCTCTTTCCGTCTCGTAGACACGAGCTGAGAAATTGCAAACGTCGAGCAATTGCTCAGAGATGAAAAGTGCCAGCACTGAAAGCTGTTGCTAGCCAGCCCCCTTCCTTGGAAGCGCTTTTGTAGGCCTAAGAACACTGGGGCTCTGGGCTTCTCTAGCCACCTCATCTTCTGCTCATACTTTCGCGCACTCTAAAGAGAGCTCAGGTGAGAAATTGCAAACGTCGAGCAATTGCTCAGAGATGAAAAGTGCCAGCACTGAAAGCTGTTGCTAGCCAGCACCCTTCCTTGGAAGCACTTTTGTAGGCCTAAGAACACTGGGGCTCTGTGCTTCTCTAGCCACCTAATCTTCTGCTCATCCTCTCGCGCAGTCTAAAGAGAGCTCAGGTGAGAAATTGCAAACGTCGAGCAATTGCTCAGAGATGAAAAGTGCCAGCACTGAAAGCTGTTGCTAGCCAGCAGCCTTCCTTGGAAGCGCTTTCACAGGCGCAGTAACACTGGGGCTTTGCGCTTCTCTAGCCACCAAACGTCACGGTCATTCTCTTTCCATCTCGTAGACACGAGCTGAGAAATTGCAAAGGTCGAGCAATTGCTCAGAGATGAAAAGTGCCAGCACTGAAAGCTGTTGCTAGCCAGCACCCTTCCTTGGAAGTGCTTTCACAGGCGCAGTAACACTGGGGGTCTGGGCTTCTCTAGCCACCTACTCTTCTGCTCATCCTCTCGCGCACTCTAAAGAGAGCTCAGGTGAGAAATTGCAAACGTCGAGCAATTGCTCAGAGATGAAAAGTGCCAGCACTGAGAGCTGTTGCTAGCCAGCCCCCTTCCTTGGAAGCGCTTTTGTAGCCCTTAGAACAGTGGGGCTCTGGGCTTCTCTAGCCACCTAATCTTCTGCTCATCCTCTCGCGCACTCTAAAGAGAGCTCAGGTGAGAAATTGCAAACGTCGAGCAATTGCTCAGAGATGAAAAGTGCCAGCACTGAAAGCTGTTGCTAGCCAGCACCCTTCCTTGGAAGCGCTTTCACAGGCGCAGCAACACTGGGGCTTTGCGCTTCTCTACCCACCAAACGTCACGGTCACTATCTCTCCGTCTCGTGGACACGAGCTGAGAAATTGCAAACGTCCAGCAATTGCTCAGAGATGAAAAGTGCCAGCACTGAAAGCTGTTGCTAGCCAGCCCCCTTCCTTGGAAGTGCTTTTGTAGGCCTAAGACCAGTGGGGCTCTGGGCTTCTCTAGCCACCTAATCTTCTGCTCATCCTCTCGCGCAGTCTAAAGAGAGCTCAGGTGAGAAATTGCAAATGTCCAGCAATTGCTCAGAGATGAAAAGTGCCAGCACTGAAAGCTGTTGCTAGCCAGCACCCTTCCTTGGAAGCGCTTTCACAGGTGCAGTAACACTGGGGCTTTGCGCTTCTCTAGCCACCAAACGTCACGGTCATTCTCTTTCCGTCTCGTAGACACGAGCTGAGAAATTGCAAACGTCCAGCAATTGCTCAGAGATGAAAAGTGCCAGCACTGAAAGCTGTTGCTAGCCAGCACCCTTCCTTGGAAGCGCTTTCACAGGCACAGCAACACTGGGGCTTTGCGCTTCTTTACCCACCAAACGTCACGGTCACTATCTCTCCGTCTCGTAGACACGAGCTGAGAAATTGCAAACGTCGAGCAATTGCTCAGAGATGAAAAGTGCCAGCACTGAGAGCTGTTGCTAGCCAGCACCCTTCCTTGGAAGCGCTTTTGTAGGCCTCAGAACACTGGGGCTCTGGGCTTCTCTACCCACCTAATCTTCTGCTCATCCTCTCGCGCACTCTAAAGAGAGCTCAGGTGAGAAATTGCAAACGTCCAGCAATTGCTCAGAGATGAAAAGTGCCAGCACTGAAAGCTCTTGCTAGCCAGCACCCTTCCTTGGAAGCGCTTTTGTAGCCCTTAGAACAGTGGGGCTCTGGGCTTCTCTAGCCACCTAATCTTCTGCTCATCCTCTCGCGCACTCTAAAGAGAGCTCAGGTGAGAAATTGCAAACGTCGAGCAATTGCTCAGAGATGAAAAGTGCCAGCACTGAAAGCTCTTGCTAGCCAGCACCCTTCCTTGGAAGCGCTTTCACAGGTGCAGTAACACTGGGGCTTTGCGCTTCTCTAGCCACCAAACGTCACGGTCATTCTCTTTCCGTCTCGTAGACACGAGCTGAGAAATTGCAAAGGTCGAGCAATTGCTCAGAGATGAAAAGTGCCAGCACTGAAAGCTGTTGCTAGCCAGCACCCTTCCTTGGAAGCGCTTTTTTAGCCCTTAGAACAGTGGGGCTCTGGGCTTCTCTAGCCACCTAATCTTCTGCTCATCCTCTCGCGCAGTCTAAAGAGAGCTCAGGTGAGAAATTGCAAAGGTCGAGCAATTGCTCAGAGATGAAAAGTGCCAGCACTGAAAGCTGTTGCTAGCCAGCACCCTTCCTTGGAAGCGCTTTCACAGGCGCAGTAACACTGGGGCTTTGGGTTTCTCTAGCCACCAAACGTCACGGTCATTCTCTTTCCGTCTTGTAGACACGAGCTGAGAAATTGCAAACGTCGAGCAATTGCTCAGAGATGAAAAGTGCCAGCACTGAAAGCTGTTGCTAGCCAGCACCCTTCATTGGAAGCGCTTTCACAGGCGCAGTAACACTGGGGCTTTGTTCTTCTCTAGCCACCAAACGTCACAGTCTTTCTCTTTCCGTCTCGTAGACACGAGCTGAGAAATTGCAAACGTCGAGCAATTGCTCAGAGATGAAAAGTGCCAGCACTGAGAGCTGTTGCTAGCCAGCCCCCTTCCTTGGAAGCGCTTTTGTAGCCCTTAGAACACTGGGGCTCTGGGCTTCTCTAGCCACCTAATCTTCTGCTCATCCTCTCGCGCACTCTAAAGAGAGCTCAGGTGAGAAATTGCAAATGTCGAGCAATTGCTCAGAGATGAAAAGTGCCAGCACTGAAAGCTCTTGCTAGCCAGCACCCTTCCTTGGAAGCGCTTTCACAGGCGCAGCAACACTGGGGCTTTGCGCTTCTCTAGCCACCAAACGTCACGGTCATTCTCTTTCCGTCTCGTAGACACGAGCTGAGAAATTGCAAACGTCGAGCAATTGCTCAGAGATGAAAAGTGCCAGCACTGAAAGCTGTTGCTAGCCAGCACCCTTCCTTGGAAGCGCTTTCACAGGCGCAGTAACACTGGGGCTCTGGGCTTCTCTAGCCACCTAATCTTCTGCTCATCCTCTCGTGCAGTCTAAAGAGAGCTCAGGTGAGAAATTGCAAACGTCGAGCAATTGCTCAGAGATGAAAAGTGCCAGCACTGAAAGCTGTTGCTAGCCAGCCCCCTTCCTTGGAAGCGCTTTTGTAGGCCTAAGAACAGTGGGGCTCTGGGCTTCTCTAGCCACCTAATCTTCTGCTCATCCTCTCGCGCACTCTAAAGAGAGCTCAGGTGAGAAATTGCAAAGGTAGAGCAATTGCTCAGAGATGAAAAGTGCCAGCACTGAAAGCTCTTGCTAGCCAGCACCCTTCCTTGGAAGCGCTTTCACAGGCGCAGTAACACTGGGGCTTTGCGCTTCTCTACCCACCAAACGTCACGGTCATTCTCTTTCCGTCTCGTAGACACGAGCTGAGAAATTGCAAACGTCGAGCAATTGCTCAGAGATGAAAAGTGCCAGCACTGCAAACTCTTGCTAGCCAGCACCCTTCCTTGGAAGCGCTTTTGTAGGCCTAAGAACACTGGGGCTCTGGGCTTCTCTAGCCACCTAATCTTCTGCTCATCCTCTCGCGCAGTCTAAAGGGAGCTCAGGTGAGAAATTGCAAACGTCGAGCAATTGCTCAGAGATGAAAAGTGCCAGCACTGAAAGCTGTTGCTAGCCAGCACCCTTCCTTGGAAGCGCTTTTTTAGCCCTTAGAACAGTGGGGCTCTGGGCTTCTCTAGCCACCTAATCTTCTGCTCATCCTCTCGCGCAGTCTAAAGAGAGCTCAGGTGAGAAATTGCAAACGTCGAGCAATTGCTCAGAGATGAAAAGTGCCAGCACTGAAAGCTGTTGCTAGCCAGCACCCTTCCTTGGAAGCGCTTTCAGAGGGGCAGCAACACTGGGGCTTTGCGCTTCTCTAGCCACCAAACGTCACGGTCATTCTCTTTCCGTCTCGTAGACACGAGCTGAGAAATTGCAAACGTCGAGCAATTGCTCAGAGATGAAAAGTGCCAGCACTGAAAGCTGTTGCTAGCCAGCCCCCTTCCTTGGAAGCGCTTTTGTAGGCCTAAGAACACTGGGGCTCTGGGCTTCTCTAGCCACCTCATCTTCTGCTCATCCTCTCGCGCACTCTAAAGAGAGCTCAGGTGAGAAATTGCAAACGTCGAGCAATTGCTCAGAGATGAAAAGTGCCAGCACTGAAAGCTCTTGCTAGCCAGCACCCTTCCTTGGAAGCACTTTTGTAGGCCTAAGAACACTGGGGCTCTGGGCTTCTCTAGCCACCTAATCTTCTGCTCATCCTCTCGCGCACTCTAAAGAGAGCTCAGGTGAGAAATTGCAAACGTCGAGCAATTGCTCAGAGATGAAAAGTGCCAGCACTGAAAGCTGTTGCTAGCCAGCAGCCTTCCTTGGAAGCGCTTTCACAGGCGCAGCAACACTGGGGCTTTGCGCTTCTCTAGCCAACAAACGTCACGGTCATTCTCTTTCCATCTCGTAGACACGAGCTGAGAAATTGCAAAGGTCGAGCAATTGCTCAGAGATGAAAAGTGCCAGCACTGAAAGCTGTTGCTAGCCAGCACCCTTCCTTGGAAGTGCTTTCACAGGCGCAGTAACACTGGGGGTCTGGGCTTCTCTAGCCACCTACTCTTCTGCTCATCCTCTCGCGCACTCTAAAGAGAGCTCAGGTGAGAAATTGCAAACGTCGAGCAATTGCTCAGAGATGAAAAGTGCCAGCACTGAAAGCTGTTGCTAGCCAGCACCCTTCCTTGGAAGCGCTTTCACAGGCGCAGTAACACTGGGGCTTTGCGCTTCTCTAGCCACCAAACGTCACGGTCATTCTCTTTCCGTCTCGTAGACACGAGCTGAGAAATTGCAAACGTCGAGCAATTGCTCAGAGATGAAAAGTGCCAGCACTGAAAGCTGTTGCTAGCCAGCACCCTTCCTTGGAAGCGCTTTCACAGGCGCAGTAACACTGGGGCTTTGCGCTTCTCTACCCACCAAACGTCACGGTCATTCTCTTTCCGTCTCGTAGACACGAGCTGAGAAATTGCAAACGTCGAGCAATTGCTCAGAGATGAAAAGTGCCAGCACTGAGAGCTGTTGCTAGCCAGCCCCCTTCCTTGGAAGCGCTTTTGTAGCCCTTAGAACACTGGGGCTCTGGGCTTCTCTAGCCACCTAATCTTCTGCTCATCCTCTCGCGCACTCTAAAGAGAGCTCAGGTGAGAAATTGCAAACGTCGAGCAATTGCTCAGAGATGAAAAGTGCCAGCACTGAAAGCTGTTGCTAGCCAGCACCCTTCCTTGGAAGCGCTTTCACAGGCGCAGCAACACTGGGGCTTTGCGCTTCTCTACCCACCAAACGTCACGGTCACTATCTCTCCGTCTCGTGGACACGAGCTGAGAAATTGCAAACGTCCAGCAATTGCTCAGAGATGAAAAGTGCCAGCACTGAAAGCTGTTGCTAGCCAGCCCCCTTCCTTGGAAGTGCTTTTGTAGGCCTAAGACCAGTGGGGCTCTGGGCTTCTCTAGCCACCTAATCTTCTGCTCATCCTCTCGCGCAGTCTAAAGAGAGCTCAGGTGAGAAATTGCAAATGTCCAGCAATTGCTCAGAGATGAAAAGTGCCAGCACTGAAAGCTGTTGCTAGCCAGCACCCTTCCTTGGAAGCGCTTTCACAGGTGCAGTAACACTGGGGCTTTGCGCTTCTCTAGCCACCAAACGTCACGGTCATTCTCTTTCCGTCTCGTAGACACGAGCTGAGAAATTGCAAACGTCCAGCAATTGCTCAGAGATGAAAAGTGCCAGCACTGAAAGCTGTTGCTAGCCAGCACCCTTCCTTGGAAGCGCTTTCACAGGCACAGCAACACTGGGGCTTTGCGCTTCTTTACCCACCAAACGTCACGGTCACTATCTCTCCGTCTCGTAGACACGAGCTGAGAAATTGCAAACGTCGAGCAATTGCTCAGAGATGAAAAGTGCCAGCACTGAGAGCTGTTGCTAGCCAGCACCCTTCCTTGGAAGCGCTTTTGTAGGCCTCAGAACACTGGGGCTCTGGGCTTCTCTACCCACCTAATCTTCTGCTCATCCTCTCGCGCACTCTAAAGAGAGCTCAGGTGAGAAATTGCAAACGTCCAGCAATTGCTCAGAGATGAAAAGTGCCAGCACTGAAAGCTCTTGCTAGCCAGCACCCTTCCTTGGAAGCGCTTTTGTAGCCCTTAGAACAGTGGGGCTCTGGGCTTCTCTAGCCACCTAATCTTCTGCTCATCCTCTCGCGCACTCTAAAGAGAGCTCAGGTGAGAAATTGCAAACGTCGAGCAATTGCTCAGAGATGAAAAGTGCCAGCACTGAAAGCTCTTGCTAGCCAGCACCCTTCCTTGGAAGCGCTTTCACAGGTGCAGTAACACTGGGGCTTTGCGCTTCTCTAGCCACCAAACGTCACGGTCATTCTCTTTCCGTCTCGTAGACACGAGCTGAGAAATTGCAAACGTCGAGCAATTGCTCAGAGATGAAAAGTGCCAGCACTGAAAGCTGTTGCTAGCCAGCACCCTTCCTTGGAAGCGCTTTTGTAGGCCTAAGAACAGTGGGGCTCTGGGCTTCTCTAGCCACCTAATCTTCTGCTCATCCTCTCGCGCAGTCTAAAGAGAGCTCAGGTGAGAAATTGCAAAGGTCGAGCAATTGCTCAGAGATGAAAAGTGCCAGCACTGAAAGCTGTTGCTAGCCAGCACCCTTCCTTGGAAGCGCTTTCACAGGCGCAGTAACACTGGGGCTTTGGGTTTCTCTAGCCACCAAACGTCACGGTCATTCTCTTTCCGTCTTGTAGACACGAGCTGAGAAATTGCAAACGTCGAGCAATTGCTCAGAGATGAAAAGTGCCAGCACTGAAAGCTGTTGCTAGCCAGCACCCTTCATTGGAAGCGCTTTCACAGGCGCAGTAACACTGGGGCTTTGTTCTTCTCTAGCCACCAAACGTCACAGTCTTTCTCTTTCCGTCTCGTAGACACGAGCTGAGAAATTGCAAACGTCGAGCAATTGCTCAGAGATGAAAAGTGCCAGCACTGAGAGCTGTTGCTAGCCAGCCCCCTTCCTTGGAAGCGCTTTTGTAGCCCTTAGAACACTGGGGCTCTGGGCTTCTCTAGCCACCTAATCTTCTGCTCATCCTCTCGCGCACTCTAAAGAGAGCTCAGGTGAGAAATTGCAAATGTCGAGCAATTGCTCAGAGATGAAAAGTGCCAGCACTGAAAGCTGTTGCTAGCCAGCACCCTTCCTTGGAAGCGCTTTCACAGGCGCAGCAACACTGGGGCTTTGCGCTTCTCTAGCCACCAAACGTCACGGTCATTCTCTTTCCGTCTCGTAGACACGAGCTGAGAAATTGCAAACGTCGAGCAATTGCTCAGAGATGAAAAGTGCCAGCACTGAAAGCTGTTGCTAGCCAGCACCCTTCCTTGGAAGCGCTTTCACAGGCGCAGTAACACTGGGGCTCTGGGCTTCTCTAGCCACCTAATCTTCTGCTCATCCTCTCGTGCAGTCTAAAGAGAGCTCAGGTGAGAAATTGCAAACGTCGAGCAATTGCTCAGAGATGAAAAGTGCCAGCACTGAAAGCTGTTGCTAGCCAGCCCCCTTCCTTGGAAGCGCTTTTGTAGGCCTAAGAACAGTGGGGCTCTGGGCTTCTCTAGCCACCTAATCTTCTGCTCATCCTCTCGCGCACTCTAAAGAGAGCTCAGGTGAGAAATTGCAAACGTCCAGCAATTGCTCAGAGATGAAAAGTGCCAGCACTGAAAGCTCTTGCTAGCCAGCACCCTTCCTTGGAAGCGCTTTCACAGGCGCAGTAACACTGGGGCTTTGCGCTTCTCTACCCACCAAACGTCACGGTCATTCTCTTTCCGTCTCGTAGACACGAGCTGAGAAATTGCAAACGTCGAGCAATTGCTCAGAGATGAAAAGTGCCAGCACTGAGAGCTGTTGCTAGCCAGCCCCCTTCCTTGGAAGCGCTTTTGTAGGCCTAAGAACACTGGGGCTCTGGGCTTCTCTAGCCACCTAATCTTCTGCTCATCCTCTCGCGTAGTCTAAAGGGAGCTCAGGTGAGAAATTGCAAACGTCCAGCAATTGCTCAGAGATGAAAAGTGCCAGCACTGAAAGCTGTTGCTAGCCAGCACCCTTCCTTGGAAGCGCTTTTTTAGCCCTTAGAACAGTGGGGCTCTGGGCTTCTCTAGCCACCTAATCTTCTGCTCATCCTCTCGCGCAGTCTAAAGAGAGCTCAGGTGAGAAATTGCAAACGTCGAGCAATTGCTCAGAGATGAAAAGTGCCAGCACTGAAAGCTGTTGCTAGCCAGCACCCTTCCTTGGAAGCGCTTTCAGAGGGGCAGCAACACTGGGGCTTTGCGCTTCTCTAGCCACCAAACGTCACGGTCATTCTCTTTCCGTCTCGTAGACACGAGCTGAGAAATTGCAAACGTCGAGCAATTGCTCAGAGATGAAAAGTGCCAGCACTGAAAGCTGTTGCTAGCCAGCCCCCTTCCTTGGAAGCGCTTTTGTAGGCCTAAGAACACTGGGGCTCTGGGCTTCTCTAGCCACCTCATCTTCTGCTCATCCTCTCGCGCACTCTAAAGAGAGCTCAGGTGAGAAATTGCAAACGTCGAGCAATTGCTCAGAGATGAAAAGTGCCAGCACTGAAAGCTCTTGCTAGCCAGCACCCTTCCTTGGAAGCACTTTTGTAGGCCTAAGAACACTGGGGCTCTGGGCTTCTCTAGCCACCTAATCTTCTGCTCATCCTCTCGCGCACTCTAAAGAGAGCTCAGGTGAGAAATTGCAAACGTCGAGCAATTGCTCAGAGATGAAAAGTGCCAGCACTGAAAGCTGTTGCTAGCCAGCAGCCTTCCTTGGAAGCGCTTTCACAGGCGCAGTAACACTGGGGCTTTGCGCTTCTCTAGCCACCAAACGTCACGGTCATTCTCTTTCCATCTCGTAGACACGAGCTGAGAAATTGCAAAGGTCGAGCAATTGCTCAGAGATGAAAAGTGCCAGCACTGAAAGCTGTTGCTAGCCAGCACCCTTCCTTGGTAGTGCTTTCACAGGCGCAGTAACACTGGGGGTCTGGGCTTCTCTAGCCACCTAATCTTCTGCTCATCCTCTCGCGCACTCTAAAGAGAGCTCAGGTGAGAAATTGCAAACGTCGAGCAATTGCTCAGAGATGAAAAGTGCCAGCACTGAAAGCTGTTGCTAGCCAGCACCCTTCCTTGGAAGCGCTTTCACAGGCGCAGTAACACTGGGGCTTTGCGCTTCTCTAGCCACCAAACGTCACGGTCATTCTCTTTCCGTCTCGTAGACACGAGCTGAGAAATTGCAAACGTCGAGCAATTGCTCAGAGATGAAAAGTGCCAGCACTGAAAGCTGTTGCTAGCCAGCACCCTTCCTTGGAAGCGCTTTCACAGGCGCAGTAACACTGGGGCTTTGCGCTTCTCTACCCACCAAACGTCACGGTCATTCTCTTTCCGTCTCGTAGACACGAGCTGAGAAATTGCAAACGTCGAGCAATTGCTCAGAGATGAAAAGTGCCAGCACTGAGAGCTGTTGCTAGCCAGCCCCCTTCCTTGGAAGCGCTTTTGTAGCCCTTAGAACACTGGGGCTCTGGGCTTCTCTAGCCACCTAATCTTCTGCTCATCCTCTCGCGCACTCTAAAGAGAGCTCAGGTGAGAAATTGCAAACGTCGAGCAATTGCTCAGAGATGAAAAGTGCCAGCACTGAAAGCTGTTGCTAGCCAGCACCCTTCCTTGGAAGCGCTTTCACAGGCGCAGCAACACTGGGGCTTTGCGCTTCTCTACCCACCAAACGTCACGGTCACTATCTCTCCGTCTCGTGGACACGAGCTGAGAAATTGCAAACGTCGAGCAATTGCTCAGAGATGAAAAGTGCCAGCACTGAAAGCTGTTGCTAGCCAGCCCCCTTCCTTGGAAGTGCTTTTGTAGGCCTAAGACCAGTGGGGCTCTGGGCTTCTCTAGCCACCTAATCTTCTGCTCATCCTCTCGCGCAGTCTAAAGAGAGCTCAGGTGAGAAATTGCAAATGTCCAGCAATTGCTCAGAGATGAAAAGTGCCAGCACTGAAAGCTGTTGCTAGCCAGCACCCTTCCTTGGAAGCGCTTTCACAGGTGCAGTAACACTGGGGCTTTGCGCTTCTCTAGCCACCAAACGTCACGGTCATTCTCTTTCCGTCTCGTAGACACGAGCTGAGAAATTGCAAACGTCCAGCAATTGCTCAGAGATGAAAAGTGCCAGCACTGAAAGCTGTTGCTAGCCAGCACCCTTCCTTGGAAGCGCTTTCACAGGCACAGCAACACTGGGGCTTTGCGCTTCTTTACCCACCAAACGTCACGGTCACTATCTCTCCGTCTCGTAGACACGAGCTGAGAAATTGCAAACGTCGAGCAATTGCTCAGAGATGAAAAGTGCCAGCACTGAGAGCTGTTGCTAGCCAGCACCCTTCCTTGGAAGCGCTTTTGTAGGCCTCAGAACACTGGGGCTCTGGGCTTCTCTACCCACCTAATCTTCTGCTCATCCTTTCGCGCACTCTAAAGAGAGCTCAGGTGAGAAATTGCAAACGTCCAGCAATTGCTCAGAGATGAAAAGTGCCAGCACTGAAAGCTGTTGCTAGCCAGCACCCTTCCTTGGAAGCGCTTTTGTAGCCCTTAGAACAGTGGGGCTCTGGGCTTCTCTAGCCACCTAATCTTCTGCTCATCCTCTCGCGCACTCTAAAGAGAGCTCAGGTGAGAAATTGCAAACGTCGAGCAATTGCTCAGAGATGAAAAGTGCCAGCACTGAAAGCTCTTGCTAGCCAGCACCCTTCCTTGGAAGCGCTTTCACAGGTGCAGTAACACTGGGGCTTTGCGCTTCTCTAGCCACCAAACGTCACGGTCCTTCTCTTTCCGTCTCGTAGACACGAGCTGAGAAATTGCAAACGTCGAGCAATTGCTGAGAGATGAAAAGTGCCAGCACTGAAAGCTGTTGCTAGCCAGCACCCTTCCTTGGAAGCGCTTTTGTAGGCCTAAGAACAGTGGGGCTCTGGGCTTCTCTAGCCACCTAATCTTCTGCTCATCCTCTCGCGCAGTCTAAAGAGAGCTCAGGTGAGAAATTGCAAACGTCGAGCAATTGCTCAGAGATGAAAAGTGCCAGCACTGAAAGCTGTTGCTAGCCAGCACCCTTCCTTGGAAGCGCTTTCACAGGCGCAGCAACACTGGGGCTTTGGGCTTCTCTACCCACCAAACGTCACGGTCATTCTCTTTCCGTCTTGTAGACACGAGCTGAGAAATTGCAAACGTCGAGCAATTGCTCAGAGATGAAAAGTGCCAGCACTGAAAGCTGTTGCTAGCCAGCACCCTTCCTTGGAAGTGCTTTTGTAGCCCTTAGAACACTGGGGCTCTGGGCTTCTCTAGCCACCTAATCTTCTGCTCATCCTCTCGCGCACTCTAAAGAGAGCTCAGGTGAGAAATTGCAAACGTCGAGCAATTGCTCAGAGATGAAAAGTGCCAGCACTGAAAGCTGTTGCTAGCCAGCCCCCTTCCTTGGAAGCGCTTTTGTAGGCCTAAGAACAGTGGGGCTCTGGGCTTCTCTAGCCACCTAATCTTCTGCTCATCCTTTCGCGCAGTCTAAAGAGAGCTCAGGTGAGAAATTGCAAACGTCGAGCAATTGCTCAGAGATGAAAAGTGCCAGCACTGAAAGCTGTTGCTAGCCAGCACCCTTCCTTGGAAGCGCTTTTTTAGCCCTTAGAACAGTGGGGCTCTGGGCTTCTCTAGCCACCTAATCTTCTGCTCATCCTCTCGCGCACTCTAAAGAGAGCTCAGGTGAGAAATTGCAAACGTCGAGCAATTGCTCAGAGATGAAAAGTGCCAGCACTGAAAGCTGTTGCTAGCCAGCACCCTTCCTTGGAAGCGCTTTCACAGGTGCAGTAACACTGGGGCTTTGCGCTTCTCTAGCCACCAAACGTCACGGTCATTCTCTTTCCGTCTCGTAGACACGAGCTGAGAAATTGCAAAGGTCAAGCAATTGCTCAGAGATGAAAAGTGCCAGCACTGAAAGCTGTTGCTAGCCAGCACCCTTCCTTGGAAGCGCTTTCACAGGCGCAGTAACACTGGGGCTTTGCGCTTCTCTACCCACCAAACGTCACGGTCATTCTCTTTCCGTCTCGTAGACACGAGCTGAGAAATTGCAAACGTCGAGCAATTGCTCAGAGATGAAAAGTGCCAGCACTGAAAGCTGTTGCTAGCCAGCACCCTTCATTGGAAGCGCTTTCACAGGCGCAGTAACACTGGGGCTTTGTTCTTCTCTAGCCACCAAATGTCACAGTCTTTCTCTTTCCGTCTCGTAGACACGAGCTGAGAAATTGCAAACGTCGAGCAATTGCTCAGAGATGAAAAGTGCCAGCACTGAGAGCTGTTGCTAGCCAGCCCCCTTCCTTGGAAGCGCTTTTGTAGCCCTTAGAACACTGGGGCTCTGGGCTTCTCTAGCCACCTAATCTTCTGCTCATCCTTTCGCGCACTCTAAAGAGAGCTCAGGTGAGAAATTGCAAATGTCCAGCAATTGCTCAGAGATGAAAAGTGCCAGCACTGAAAGCTGTTGCTAGCCAGCAGCCTTCCTTGGAAGCGCTTTCACAGGGGCAGTAACACTGGGGCTTTGCGCTTCTCTAGCCACCAAACGTCACGGTCATTCTCTTTCCGTCTCGTATACACGAGCTGAGAAATTGCAAAAGTCGAGCAATTGCTCAGAGATGAAAAGTGCCAGCACTGAAAGCTCTTGCTAGCCAGCACCCTTCCTTGGAAGTGCTTTTGTAGCCCTTAGAACAGTGGGGCTCTGGGCTTCTCTAGCCACCTAATCTTCTGCTCATCCTCTCGCGCACTCTAAAGAGAGCTCAGGTGAGAAATTGCAAACGTCGAGCAATTGCTCAGAGATGAAAAGTGCCAGCACTGAAAGCTGTTGCTAGCCAGCCCCCTTCCTTGGAAGCGCTTTTGTAGGCCTAAGAACAGTGGGGCTCTGGGCTTCTCTAGCCACCTAATCTTCTGCTCATCCTTTCGCGCAGTCTAAAGAGAGCTCAGGTGAGAAATTGCAAACGTCGAGCAATTGCTCAGAGATGAAAAGTGCCAGCACTGAAAGCTGTTGCTAGCCAGCACCCTTCCTTGGAAGCGCTTTTTTAGCCCTTAGAACAGTGGGGCTCTGGGCTTCTCTAGCCACCTAATCTTCTGCTCATCCTCTCGCGCACTCTAAAGAGAGCTCAGGTGAGAAATTGCAAACGTCGAGCAATTGCTCAGAGATGAAAAGTGCCAGCACTGAAAGCTGTTGCTAGCCAGCACCCTTCCTTGGAAGCGCTTTCACAGGTGCAGTAACACTGGGGCTTTGCGCTTCTCTAGCCACCAAACGTCACGGTCATTCTCTTTCCGTCTCGTAGACACGAGCTGAGAAATTGCAAAGGTCAAGCAATTGCTCAGAGATGAAAAGTGCCAGCACTGAAAGCTGTTGCTAGCCAGCACCCTTCCTTGGAAGCGCTTTCACAGGCGCAGTAACACTGGGGCTTTGCGCTTCTCTAGCCACCAAACGTCACGGTCATTCTCTTTCCGTCTCGTAGACACGAGCTGAGAAATTGCAAACGTCGAGCAATTGCTCAGAGATGAAAAGTGCCAGCACTGAAAGCTGTTGCTAGCCAGCACCCTTCCTTGGAAGCGCTTTCACAGGCGCAGCAACACTGGGGCTTTGCGCTTCTCTACCCACCAAACGTCACCGTCACTATCTCTCCGTCTCGTAGACACGAGCTGAGAGATTGCAAACGTCGAGCAATTGCTCAGAGATGAAAAGTGCCAGCACTGAGAGCTGTTGCTAGCCAGCACCCTTCCTTGGAAGTGCTTTTGTAGGCCTAAGAACAGTGGGGCTCTGGGCTTCTCTAGCCACCTAATCTTCTGCTCATCCTCTCGCGCAGTCTAAAGAGAGCTCAGGTGAGAAATTGCAAACGTCGAGCAATTGCTCAGAGATGAAAAGTGCCAGCACTGAAAGCTGTTGCTAGCCAGCACCCTTCCTTGGAAGCGCTTTCACAGGCGCAGCAATACTGCGGCTTTGCGCTTCTCTACCCACCAAACGTCACGGTCATTCTCTTTCCGTCTCGTAGACACGAGCTGAGAAATTGCAAACGTCGAGCAATTGCTCAGAGATGAAAAGTGCCAGCACTGAAAGCTGTTGCTAGCCAGCCCCCTTCCTTGGAAGTGCTTTTGTAGGCCTAAGAACAGTGGGGCTCTGGGCTTCTCTAGCCACCTAATCTTCTGCTCATCCTCTCGCGCACTCTAAAGAGAGCTCAGGTGAGAAATTGCAAACGTCGAGCAATTGCTCAGAGATGAAAAGTGCCAGCACTGAAAGCTGTTGCTAGCCAGCACCCTTCCTTGGAAGCGCTTTCACAGGCGCAGTAACACTGGGGCTTTGCGCTTCTCTAGCCACCAAACGTCACGGTCACTATCTCTCCGTCTCGTAGACACGAGCTGAGAAATTGCAAACGTCCAGCAATTGCTCAGACATGAAAAGTGCCAGCACTGAAAGCTCTTGCTAGCCAGCACCCTTCCTTGGAAGCGCTTTCACAGGCACAGCAACACTGGGGCTTTGCGCTTCTCTACCCACCAAACGTCACGGTCACTATCTCTCCGTCTCGTGGACACGAGCTGAGAAATTGCAAACGTCGAGCAATTGCTCAGAGATGAAAAGTGCCAGCACTGAAAGCTGTTGCTAGCCAGCACCCTTCCTTGGAAGCGCTTTCACAGGTGCAGTAACACTGGGGCTTTGCGCTACTCTAGCCACCAAACGTCACGGTCATTCTCTTTCCGTCTCGTAGACACGAGCTGAGAAATTGCAAACGTCGAGCAATTGCTCAGAGATGAAAAGTGCCAGCACTGAAAGCTGTTGCTAGCCAGCACCCTTCCTTGGAAGTGCTTTCACAGGCGCAGTAACACTTGGGCTCTGGGCTTCTCTAGCCACCTAATCTTCTGCTCATCCTCTCGCGCACTCAAAGAGAGCTCACGTGAGAAATTGCAAACGTCGAGCAATTGCTCAGAGATGAAAAGTGCCAGCACTGAAAGCTGTTGCTAGCCAGCACTCTTACTTGGAAGCGCTTTCACAGGCACAGCAACACTGGGGCTTTGCGCTTCTCTACCCACCAAACGTCACGGTCACTATCTCTCCGTCTCGTGGACACGAGCTGAGAAATTGCAAACGTCGAGCAATTGCTCAGAGATGAAAAGTGCCAGCACTGAAAGCTGTTGCTAGCCAGCCCCCTTCCTTGGAAGTGCTTTTGTAGGCCTAAGAACAGTGGGGCTCTGGGCTTCTCTAGCCACCTAATCTTCTGCTCATCCTCTCGCGCAGTCTAAAGAGAGCTCAGGTGAGAAATTGCAAACGTCGAGCAATTGCTCAGAGATGAAAAGTGCCAGCACTGAAAGCTGTTGCTAGCCAGCACCCTTCCTTGGAAGCGCTTTCACAGGCGCAGTAACACTGGGGCTTTGCGCTTCTCTAGCCACCAAACGTCACGGTCATTCTCTTTCCGTCTCGTAGACACGAGCTGAGAAATTGCAAACGTCGAGCAATTGCTCAGAGATGAAAAGTGCCAGCACTGAAAGCTCTTGCTAGCCAGCACCCTTCCTTGGAAGCGCTTTCACAGGCACAGCAACACTGGGGCTTTGCGCTTCTTTAGCCACCAAACGTCACAATCACTATCTCTCTGTCTCGTAGACACGAGCTGAGAAATTGCAAACGTCGAGCAATTGCTCAGAGATGAAAAGTGCCAGCACTGAAAGCTGTTGCTAGCCAGCACCCTTCCTTGGAAGCGTTTTTGTAGGCCTAAGACCAGTGGGGCTCTGGGCTTCTCTAGCCACCGAATCTTCTGCTCATCCTCTCGCGCAGTCTAAAGAGAGCTCAGGTGAGAAATTGCAAACGTCCAGCAATTGCTCAGAGATGAAAAGTGCCAGCACTGAAAGCTGTTGCTAGCCAGCACCTTTCCTTGGAAGCGCTTTCACAGGCGCAGTAACACTGGGGCTTTGCGCTTCTCTAGCCACCAAACGTCACGGTCATTCTCTTTCCGTCTCGTAGACACGAGGTGAGAAATTGCAAAGGTCGATCAATTACTCAGAGATGAAAAGTGCCAGCACTGAAAGCTCTTGCTAGCCAGCACGCTTCCTTGGAAGCGCTTTCACAGGGGCAGTAACACTGGGGCTTTGCGCTTCTCTACCCACCAAACGTCACGGTCCTTCTCTTTCCGTCTCGTAGACACGAGCTGAGAAATTGCAAACGTCGAGCAATTGCTCAGAGATGAAAAGTGCCAGCACTGAAAGCTCTTGCTAGCCAGCCCCCTTCCTTGGAAGCGCTTTTGTAGGCCTAAGAACAGTGGGGCTCTGGGCTTCTCTAGCCACCTAATCTTCTGCTCATCCTCTCGCGCACTCTAAAGAGAGCTCAGGTGAGAAATTGCAAACGTCGAGCAATTGCTCAGAGATGAAAAGTGCCAGCACTGAAAGCTGTTGCTAGCCAGCAGCCTTCCTTGGAAGCGCTTTCACAGGCGCAGCAACACTGGGGCTTTGCGCTTCTCTAGCCACCAAACGTCACGGTCATTCTCTTTCCGTCTCGTAGACACGAGCTGAGAAATTGCAAACGTCGAGCAATTGCTCAGAGATGAAAAGTGCCAGCACTGAGAGCTGTTGCTAGCCAGCACCCTTCCTTGGAAGTGCTTTTGTAGGCCTAAGAACAGTGGGGCTCTGGGCTTCTCTAGCCACCTAATCTTCTGCTCATCCTCTCGCGCACTCTAAAGAGAACTCAGGTGAGAAATTGCAAACGTCGAGCAATTGCTCAGAGATGAAAAGTGCCAGCACTGAAAGCTGTTGCTAGCCAGCACCCTTCCTTGGAAGCGCTTTCACAGGGGCAGTAACACTGGGGCTTTGCGCTTCTATACGCACAAAACGTCACGGTCCTTCTCTTTCCGTCTCGTAGACACGAGCTGAGAAATTGCAAACGTCGAGCAATTGCTCAGAGATGAAAAGTGCCAGCACTGAAAGCTGTTGCTAGCCATCACCCTTCCTTGGAAGCGCTTTTGTAGGCCTAAGAACACTGGGGCTCTGGGCTTCCCTAGCCACCTAATCTTCTGCTCATCCTCTCGCGCACTCTAAAGAGAGCTCAGGTGAGAAATTGCAAATGTCGAGCAATTGCTCAGAGATGAAAAGTGCCAGCACTGAAAGCTGTTGCTAGCCAGCACCCTTCCTTGGAAGCGCTTTCACAGGCGCAGTAACACTGGGGCTTTGTGCTTCTCTAGCCACCAAACGTCACGGTCATTCTCTTTCCGTCTCGTAGACACGAGCTGAGAAATTGCAAACGTCGAGCAATTGCTGAGAGATGAAAAGTGCCAGCACTGAAAGCTGTTGCTAGCCAGCCCCCTTCCTTGGAAGCGCTTTTGTAGGGCTAAGAACAGTGGGGCTCTGGGCTTCTCTAGCCACCTAATCTTCTGCTCATCCTCTCGCGCAGTCTAAAGAGAGCTCAGGTGAGAAATTGCAAACGTCGAGCAATTGCTCAGAGGTGAAAAGTGCCAGCACTGAAAGCTGTTGCTAGCCAGCACCCTTCCTTGGAAGCGCTTTCACAGGCGCAGTAACACTGGGGCTTTGCGCTTCTCTACCCACCAAACGTCACGGTCATTCTCTTTCCGTCTCGTAGACACGAGCTGAGAAATTGCAAACGTCGAGCAATTGCTCAGAGATGAAAAGTGCCAGCACTGAGAGCTGTTCCTAGCCAGCACCCTTCCTTGGAAGCGCTTTCACAGGCGCAGCAACACTGGGGCTTTGCGCTTCTCTACCCACCAAATGTCACGGTCACTATCTCTCCGTCTCGTAGACACGAGCTGAGAGACTGCAAACATCGAGCAATTGCTCAGAGATGAAAAGTGCCAGCACTGAGAGCTGTTGCTAGCCAGCACCCTTCCTTGGAAGCGCTTTTGTATCCCTTAGAACACTGGGGCTCTGGGCTTCTCTAGCCACCTAATCTTCTGCTCATCCTCTCGCGCACTCTAAAGAGAGCTCAGGTGAGAAATTGCAAATGTCCAGCAATTGCTCAGAGATGAAAAGTGCCAGCACTGAAAGCTGTTGCTAGCCAGCACCCTTCCTTGGAAGCGCTTTCACAGGCGCAGTAACACTGGGGCTTTGTGCTTCTCTAGCCACCAAACGTCACGGTCATTCTCTTTCCGTCTCGTAGACACGAGCTGAGAAATTGCAAACGTCGAGCAATTGCTCAGAGATGAAAAGTGCCAGCACTGAAAGCTGTTGCTAGCCAGCACCCTTCCTTGGAAGCGCTTTCACAGGCGCAGCAACACTGGGGCTTTGCGCTTCTCTACCCACCAAATGTCACGGTCACTATCTCTCCATCTCGTAGACACGAGCTGAGAAATTGCAAACGTCGAGCAATTGCCCAGAGATGAAAAGTGCCAGCACTGAGAGCTGTTGCTAGCCAGCACCCTTCCTTGGAAGCGCTTTTGTAGGCCTAAGAACAGTGGGGCTCTGGGCTTCTCTAGCCACCTAATCTTCTGCTCATCCTCTCGCGCAGTCTAAAGAGAGCTCAGGTGAGAAATTGCAAACGTCGAGCAATTGCTCAGAGATGAAAAGTGCCAGCACTGAAAGCTGTTGCTAGCCAGCACCCTTCCTTGGAAGCACTTTCACAGGCGCAGCAACACTGGGGCTTTGTGCTTCTCTAGCCACCAAACGTCACCGTCACTATCTCTCCGTCTCGTAGACACGAGCTGAGAAATTGCAAATGTCGAGCAATTGCTCAGAGATGAAAAGTGCCAGCACTGAAAGCTGTTGCTAGCCAGCACCCTTCCTTGGAAGCGCTTTTGTAGGCCTAAGAACAGTGGGGCTCTGGGCTTCTCTAGCCACCTAATCTTCTGCTCATCCTCTCGCGCAGTCTAAAGAGAGCTCAGGTGAGAAATTGCAAACGTCGAGCAATTGCTCAGAGATGAAAAGTGCCAGCACTGAAAGCTGTTGCTAGCCAGCACCCTTCCTTGGAAGCGCTTTCACAGGCGCAGTAACACTGGGGCTTTGCGCTTCTTTACCCACCAAACGTCACGGTCACTATCTCTCCGTCTCGTAGACACGAGCTGAGAAATTGCAAATGTCCAGCAATTGCTCAGAGATGAAAAGTGCCAGCACTGAAAGCTCTTGCTAGCCAGCACTCTTACTTGGAAGCGCTTTCACAGGCACAGCAACACTGGGGCTTTGCGCTTCTCTACCCACCAAACGTCACGGTCACTATCTCTCCGTCTCGTGGACACGAGCTGAGAAATTGCAAACGTCGAGCAATTGCTCAGAGATGAAAAGTGCCAGCACTGAAAACTCTTGCTAGCCAGCACCCTTCCTTGGAAGCGCTTTCACAGGGGCTGTAACACTGGGGCTTTGCGCTTCTCTAGCCACCAAAAGTCACGGTCATTCTCTTTCCGTCTCGTAGACACGAGCTGAGAAATTGCAAACGTCGAGCAACTGCTCAGAGATGAAAAGTGCCAGCACTGAAAGCTGTTGCTAGCCAGCACCCTTCCTTGGAAGTGCTTTCACAGGCGCAGTAACACTTGGGCTCTGGGCTTCTCTAGCCACCTAATCTTCTGCTCATCCTCTCGCGCAGTCTAAAGAGAGCTCAGGTGAGAAATTGCAAACGTCGAGCAATTGCTCAGAGATGAAAAGTGCCAGCACTGAAAGCTGTTGCTAGCCAGCACCCTTCCTTGGAAGCACTTTCACAGGCGCAGCAACCGTGGGGCTTTGCGCTTCTCTACCCACCAAACGTCACCGTCACTATCTCTCCGTCTCGTAGACACGAGCTGAGAAATTGCAAACGTCGAGCAATTGCTCAGAGATGAAAAGTGCCAGCACTGAAAGCTGTTGCTAGCCAGCACCCTTCCTTGGAAGTGCTTTTGTAGGCCTAAGAACAGTGGGGCTCTGGGCTTCTCTAGCCACCTAATCTTCTGCTCATCCTCTCGCGCAGTCTAAAGAGAGCTCAGGTGAGAAATTGCAAACGTCGAGCAATTGCTCAGAGATGAAAAGTGCCAGCACTGAAAGCTGTTGCTAGCCAGCAGCCTTCCTTGGAAGCGCTTTCACAGGCGCAGTAACACTGGGGCTTTGCGCTTCTTTACCCACCAAACGTCACGGTCACTATCCCTCCGTCTCGTAGACACGAGCTGAGAAATTGCAAATGTCGAGCAATTGCTCAGAGATGAAAACTGCCAGCACTGAAAGCTCTTGCTAGCCAGCACTCTTACTTGGAAGCGCTTTCACAGGCGCAGCAACACTGGGGCTTTGCGCTTCTCTAGCCACCAAACGTCACGGTCACTATCTCTCCGTCTCGTGGACACGAGCTGAGAAATTGCAAACGTCGAGCAATTGCTCAGAGATGAAAAGTGCCAGCACTGAAAGCTCTTGCTAGCCAGCACCCTTCCTTAGAAGCGCTTTCACAGGGGCAGTAACACTGGGGCTTTGCGCTTCTCTAGCCACCAAAAGTCACGGTCATTCTCTTTCCGTCTCCTAGACACGAGCTGAGAAATTGCAAACGTCCAGCAATTGCTCAGAGATGAAAAGTGCCAGCACTGAAAGTTCTTCCTAGCCAGCACCCTTCCTTGGAAGTGCTTTCACAGGCGCAGTAACACTTGGGCTTTGCGCTTCTCTAGCCACCTAATCTTCTGCTCATCCTCTCGCGCACTCAAAGAGAGCTCAGGTGAGAAATTGCAAACGTCGAGCAATTGCTCAGAGATGAAAAGTGCCAGCACTGAAAGCTCTTGCTAGCCAGCACTCTTACTTGTAAGCGCTTTCACAGGCACAGCAACACTGGGGCTTTGTGCTTCTCTACCCACCAAACGTCACGGTCACTATCTCTCCGTCTCGTAGACACGAGCTGAGAAATTGCAAACATCGAGCAATTGCTCAGAGATGAAAAGTGCCAGCACTGAAAGCTGTTGCTAGCCAGCACCCTTCCTTGGAAGTGCTTTTGTAGGCCTAAGAACAGTGGGGCTCTGGGCTTCTCTAGCCACCTAATCTTCTGCTCATCCTCTCGCGCAGTCTAAAGAGAGCTCAGGTGAGAAATTGCAAACGTCGAGCAATTGCTCAGAGATGAAAAGTGCCAGCACTGAAAGCTCTTGCTAGCCAGCACCCTTCCTTGGAAGCACTTTCACAGGCACAGCAACACTGGGGCTTTGCGCTTCTCTAGCCACCAAACATCACGGTCACTATCTCTCCGTCTCGTAGACACGAGCTGAGAAATTGCAAACGTCGAGCAATTGCTCAGAGATGAAAAGTGCCAGCACTGAAAGCTCTTGCTAGCCAGCACCCTTCCTTGGAAGTGCTTTCACAGGCGCAGTAACACTGGGGCTCTGGGCTTCTCTAGCCACCTAATCTTCTGCTCATCCTCTCGCGCACTCTAAAGAGAGCTCAGGTGAGAAATTGCAAACGTCGAGCAATTGCTCAGAGATGAAAAGTGCCAGCACTGAAAGCTGTTGCTAGCCAGCACCCTTCCTTGGAAGCGCTTTCACAGGCGCAGTAACACTGGGGCTTTGCGCTTCTTTACCCACCAAACGTCACGGTCACTATCTCTTCGTCTCGTAGACACGAGCTGAGAAATTGCAAACGTCCAGCAATTGCTCAGACATGAAAAGTGCCAGCACTGAAAGCTGTTGCTAGCCAGCACCCTTCCTTGGAAGCGCTTTCACAGGCACAGCAACACTGGGGCTTTGCGCTTCTCTACCCACCAAACGTCACGGTCACTATCTCTCCATCTCGTGGACACGAGCTGAGAAATTGCAAACGTCGAGCAATTGCTCAGAGATGAAAAGTGCCAGCACTGAAAGCTGTTGCTAGCCAGCACCCTTCCTTGGAAGTGCTTTCACAGGCGCAGTAACACTGGGGCTCTGGGCTTCTCTAGCCACCTAATCTTCTGCTCATCCTCTCGCGCACTCTAAAGAGAGCTCAGGTGAGAAATTGCAAACGTCCAGCAATTGCTCAGAGATGAAAAGTGCCAGCACTGAAAGCTGTTGCTAGCCAGCACCCTTCCTTGGAAGCGCTTTCACAGGGGCAGTAACACTGGGGCTTTGTGCTTCTCTAGCCACCAAACGTCACGGTCATTCTCTTTCCGTCTCGTAGACACGAGCTGAGAAATTGCAAACGTCGAGCAATTGCTCAGAGATGAAAAGTGCCAGCACTGAAAGCTGTTGCTAGTCAGCACCCTTCCTTGGAAGCGCTTTCACAGGCGCAGCAACACTGGGGCTTTGCGCTTCTCTACCCACCAAACGTCACCGTCACTATCTCTCCGTCTCGTAGACACAAGCTGAGAAATTGCAAATGTCGAGCAATTGCTCAGAGATGAAAAGTGCCAGCACTGAAAGCTGTTGCTAGCCAGCACCCTTCCTTGGAAGCGCTTTTGTAGGCCTAAGAACAGTGGGGCTCTGGGCTTCTCTAGCCACCTAATCTTCTGCTCATCCTCTCGCGCAGTCTAAAGAGAGCTCAGGTGAGAAATTGCAAACGTCGAGCAATTGCTCAGAGATGAAAAGTGCCAGCACTGAAAGCTGTTGCTAGCCAGCAGCCTTCCTTGGAAGCGCTTTCACAGGCGCAGTAACACTGGGGCTTTGCGCTTCTCTAGCCACCAAACGTCACGGTCATTCTCTTTCCGTCTCGTAGACATGATTTGAGAAATTGCAAACGTCGAGCAATTGCTCAGAGATGAAAAGTGCCAGCACTGAAAGCTGTTGCTAGCCAGCACCCTTCCTTGGAAGTGCTTTCACAGGCGCAGTAACACTGGGGCTCTGGGCTTCTCTAGCCACCTAATCTTCTGCTCATCCTCTCGCGCACTCTAAAGAGAGCTCAGGTGAGAAATTGCAAACGTCCAGCAATTGCTCAGAGATGAAAAGTGCCAGCACTGAAAGCTGTTGCTAGCCAGCACCCTTCCTTGGAAGCGCTTTCACAGGCGCAGCAACACTGGGGCTTTGCGCTTCTCTACCCACCAAACGTCACGGTCATTCTCTTTCCGTCTCGTAGACACGAGCTGAGAAATTGCAAACGTCGAGCAATTGCTCAGAGATGAAAAGTGCCAGCACTGAAAGCTGTTTCTAGCCAGCACCCTTCCTTGGAAGTGGTTTTGTAGGCCTAAGAACAGTGGGGCTCTGGGCTTCTCTAGCCACCTAATCTTCTGCTCATCCTCTCGCGCACTCTAAAGAGAGCTCAGGTGAGAAATTGCAAACGACGAGCAATTGCTCAGAGATGAAAAGTGCCAGCACTGAAAGCTGTTGCTAGCCAGCACCCTTCCTTGGAAGCGCTTTCACAGGCGCAATAACACTGGGGCTTTGCGCTTCTCTAGCCACCAAACGTCACGGTCATTCTCTTTCCGTCTCGTAGACATGATTTGAGAAATTGCAAACGTCGAGCAATTGCTCAGAGATGAAAAGTGCCAGCACTGAAAGCTGTTGCTAGCCAGCACCCTTCCTTGGAAGCGCTTTCACAGGCGCAGCAACACTGGGGCTTTGCGCTTCTCTAGCCACCAAACGTCACGGTCACTATCTCTCTGTCTCGTAGACACGAGCTGAGAAATTGCAAACGTCGAGCAATTGCTCAGAGATGAAAAGTGCTAGCACTGAGAGCTGTTGCTAGCCAGCACCCTTCCTTGGAAGCGTTTTTGTAGGGCTAAGAACACTGGGGCTCTGGGCTTCTCTAGCCACCTAATCTTCTGCTCATCCTCTCGCGCAGTCTAAAGAGAGCTCAGGTGAGAAATTGCAAACGTCCAGCAATTGCTCAGAGATGAAAAGTGCCAGCACTGAAAGCTGTTGCTAGCCAGCAGCCTTCCTTGGAAGCGGTTTCACAGGCGCAGTAACACTGGGGCTTTGCGCTTCTCTAGCCACCAAACGTCACGGTCATTCTCTTTCCGTCTCGTAGACATGATTTGAGAAATTGCAAACGTCGAGCAATTGCTCAGAGATGAAAAGTGCCAGCACTGAAAGCTGTTGCTAGCCAGCACCCTTCCTTGGAAGCGCTTTCACAGGCGCAGCAACACTGGGGCTTTGCGCTTCTCTAGCCACCAAACGTCACGGTCATTCTCTTTCCGTCTCGTAGACACGAGATGAGAAATTGCAAACGTCGAGCAATTGCTCAGAGATGAAAAGTGCCAGCACTGAAAGCTGTTGCTAGCCAGCACCCTTCCTTGGAAGCGCTTTCACAGGCGCAGTAACACTGGGGCTTTGCGCTTCTCTAGCCACCAAACGTCACGGTCATTCTCTTTCCGTCTCGTAGACACGAGCTGAGAAATTGCAAACGTCGAGCAATTGCTCAGAGATGAAAAGTGCCAGCACTGAAAGCTGTTGCTAGCCAGCACCCTTCCTTGGAAGCGCTTTCACAGGCGCAGCAACACTGGGGCTTTGCGCTTCTCTACCCACCAAACGTCACGGTCATTCTCTTTCCGTCTCGTAGACACGAGCTGAGAAATTGCAAACGTCGAGCAATTGCTCAGAGATGAAAAGTGCCAGCACTGAAAGCTCTTGCTAGCCAGCACCCTTCCTTGGAAGCGCTTTCACAGGCGCAGCAACACTGGGGCTTTGCGCTTCTCTACCCACCAAACGTCACGGTCATTCTCTTTCTGTCTCGTAGACACGAGTTGAGAAATTGCAAACGTCGAGCAATTGCTCAGAGATGAAAAGTGCCAGCACTGAAAGCTGTTGCTAGCCAGCACCCTTCCTTGGAAGTGCTTTCACAGGCGCAGTAACACTGGGGCTCTGGGCTTCTCTAGCCACCTAATCTTCTGCTCATCCTCTCGCGCACTCTAAAGAGAGCTCAGGTGAGAAATTGCAAACGTCCAGCAATTGCTCAGAGATGAAAAGTGCCAGCACTGAAAGCTGTTGCTAGCCAGCACCCTTCCTTGGAAGCGCTTTCACAGGCGCAGCAACACTGGGGCTTTGCGCTTCTCTAGCCACCAAACGTCACGGTCACTATCTCTTCGTCTCGTAGACACGAGCTGAGAAATTGCAAACGTCCAGCAATTGCTCAGACATGAAAAGTGCCAGCACTGAAAGCTCTTGCTAGCCAGCACCCTTCCTTGGAAGCGCTTTTGTAGGCCTAAGAACACTGGGGCTCTGGGCTTCTCTAGCCACCTAATCTTCTGCTCATCCTCTCGCGCAGTCTAAAGAGAGCTCAGGTGAGAAATTGCAAACGTCGAGCAATTGCTCAGAGATGAAAAGTGCCAGCACTGAAAGCTCTTGCTAGCCAGCACCCTTCCTTGGAAGCACTTTCACAGGCACAGCAACACTGGGGCTTTGCGCTTCTCTAGCCACCAAACATCACGGTCACTATCTCTCCGTCTCGTAGACACGAGCTGAGAAATTGCAAACGTCGAGCAATTGCTCAGAGATGAAAAGTGCCAGCACTGAAAGCTCTTGCTAGCCAGCACCCTTCCTTGGAAGTGCTTTTGTAGGCCTAAGAACAGTGGGGCTCTGGGCTTCTCTAGCCACCTAATCTTCTGCTCATCCTCTCGCGCAGTCTAAAGAGAGCTCAGGTGAGAAATTGCAAACGTCGAGCAATTGCTCAGAGATGAAAAGTGCCAGCACTGAAAGCTGTTGCTAGCCAGCACCCTTCCTTGGAAGCGCTTTCACAGGGGCAGTAACACTGGGGCTTTGTGCTTCTTTACCCACCAAACGTCACGGTCACTATATCTCCGTCTCGTAGACACGAGCTGAGAAATTGCAAACGTCGAGCAATTGCTCAGAGATGAAAAGTGCCAGCACTGAAAGCTGTTGCTAGCCAGCACCCTTCCTTGGAAGCGCTTTCACAGGCGCAGCAACACTGGGGCTTTGCGCTTCTCTAGCCACCAAACGTCACGGTCACTATCTCTCTGTCTCGTAGACACGAGCTGAGAAATTGCAAAGGTCGAGCAATTGCTCAGAGATGAAAAGTGCTAGCACTGAGAGCTGTTGCTAGCCAGCACCCTTCCTTGGAAGCGTTTTTGTAGGGCTAAGAACAGTGGGGCTCTGGGCTTCTCTAGCCACCTAATCTTCTGCTCATCCTCTCGCGCAGTCTAAAGAGAGCTCAGGTGAGAAATTGCAAACGTCCAGCAATTGCTCAGAGATGAAAAGTGCCAGCACTGAAAGCTGTTGCTAGCCAGCAGCCTTCCTTGGAAGCGGTTTCACAGGCGCAGTAACACTGGGGCTTTGCGCTTCTCTAGCCACCAAACGTCACGGTCATTCTCTTTCCGTCTCGTAGACATGATTTCAGAAATTGCAAACGTCGAGCAATTGCTCAGAGATGAAAAGTGCCAGCACTGAAAGCTGTTGCTAGCCAGCACCCTTCCTTGGAAGGGCTTTCACAGGCGCAGCAACACTGGGGCTTTGCGCTTCTCTAGCCACCAAACGTCACGGTCATTCTCTTTCCGTCTCGTAGACACGAGATGAGAAATTGCAAACGTCGAGCAATTGCTCAGAGATGAAAAGTGCCAGCACTGAAAGCTGTTGCTAGCCAGCACCCTTCCTTGGAAGCGCTTTCACAGGCGCAGTAACACTGGGGCTTTGCGCTTCTCTAGCCACCAAACGTCACGGTCATTCTCTTTCCGTCTCGTAGACACGAGCTGAGAAATTGCAAACGTCGAGCAATTGCTCAGAGATGAAAAGTGCCAGCACTGAAAGCTGTTGCTAGCCAGCACCCTTCCTTGGAAGCGCTTTCACAGGCGCAGCAACACTGGGGCTTTGCGCTTCTCTACCCACCAAACGTCACGGTCATTCTCTTTCCGTCTCGTAGACACGAGCTGAGAAATTGCAAACGTCGAGCAATTGCTCAGAGATGAAAAGTGCCAGCACTGAAAGCTCTTGCTAGCCAGCACCCTTCCTTGGAAGTGCTTTCACAGGCGCAGTAACACTGGGGCTCTGGGCTTCTCTAGCCACCTAATCTTCTGCTCATCCTCTCGCGCAGTCTAAAGAGAGCTCAGGTGAGAAATTGCAAACGTCGAGCAATTGCTCAGAGATGAAAAGTGCCAGCACTGAAAGCTGTTGCTAGCCAGCACCCTTCCTTGGAAGCGCTTTCACAGGCGCAGTAACACTGGGGCTTTGCGCTTCTTTACCCACCAAACGTCACGGTCACTATCTCTTCGTCTCGTAGACACGAGCTGAGAAATTGCAAACGTCCAGCAATTGCTCAGACATGAAAAGTGCCAGCACTGAAAGCTCTTGCTAGCCAGCACTCTTACTTGGAAGCGCTTTCACAGGCACAGCAACACTGGAGCTTTGCGCTTCTCTACCCACCAAATGTCACGGTCCTTCTCTTTCCGTCTCGTGGACACGAGCTGAGAAATTGCAAACGTCGAGCAATTGCTCAGAGATGAAAAGTGCCAGCACTGAAAGCTCTTGCTAGCCAGCACCCTTCCTTGGAAGCGCTTTCACAGGCGCAGCAACACTGGGGCTTTGCGCTTCTCTACCCACCAAACGTCACGGTCATTCTCTTTCTGTCTCGTAGACACGAGCTGAGAAATTGCAAACGTCGAGCAATTGCTCAGAGATGAAAAGTGCCAGCACTGAAAGCTGTTGCTAGCCAGCACCCTTCCTTGGAAGTGCTTTCACAGGCGCAGTAACACTGGGGCTCTGGGCTTCTCTAGCCACCTAATCTTCTGCTCATCCTCTCGCGCACTCTAAAGAGAGCTCAGGTGAGAAATTGCAAACGTCCAGCAATTGCTCAGAGATGAAAAGTGCCAGCACTGAAAGCTGTTGCTAGCCAGCACCCTTCCTTGGAAGCGCTTTCACAGGCGCAGCAACACTGGGGCTTTGCGCTTCTCTAGCCACCAAACGTCACGGTCACTATCTCTTCGTCTCGTAGACACGAGCTGAGAAATTGCAAACGTCCAGCAATTGCTCAGACATGAAAAGTGCCAGCACTGAAAGCTCTTGCTAGCCAGCACCCTTCCTTGGAAGCGCTTTTGTAGGCCTAAGAACACTGGGGCTCTGGGCTTCTCTAGCCACCTAATCTTCTGCTCATCCTCTCGCGCAGTCTAAAGAGAGCTCAGGTGAGAAATTGCAAACGTCGAGCAATTGCTCAGAGATGAAAAGTGCCAGCACTGAAAGCTCTTGCTAGCCAGCACCCTTCCTTGGAAGCACTTTCACAGGCACAGCAACACTGGGGCTTTGCGCTTCTCTAGCCACCAAACATCACGGTCACTATCTCTCCATCTCGTAGACACGAGCTGAGAAATTGCAAACGTCGAGCAATTGCTCAGAGATGAAAAGTGCCAGCACTGAAAGCTCTTGCTAGCCAGCACCCTTCCTTGGAAGTGCTTTTGTAGGCCTAAGAACAGTGGGGCTCTGGGCTTCTCTAGCCACCTAATCTTCTGCTCATCCTCTCGCGCAGTCTAAAGAGAGCTCAGGTGAGAAATTGCAAACGTCGAGCAATTGCTCAGAGATGAAAAGTGCCAGCACTGAAAGCTGTTGCTAGCCAGCACCCTTCCTTGGAAGCGCTTTCACAGGGGCAGTAACACTGGGGCTTTGCGCTTCTTTACCCACCAAACGTCACGGTCACTATATCTCCGTCTCGTAGACACGAGCTGAGAAATTGCAAACGTCGAGCAATTGCTCAGAGATGAAAAGTGCCAGCACTGAAAGCTGTTGCTAGCCAGCACCCTTCCTTGGAAGCGCTTTCACAGGCGCAGCAACACTGGGGCTTTGCGCTTCTCTAGCCACCAAACGTCACGGTCACTATCTCTCTGTCTCGTAGACACGAGCTGAGAAATTGCAAAGGTCGAGCAATTGCTCAGAGATGAAAAGTGCTAGCACTGAGAGCTGTTGCTAGCCAGCACCCTTCCTTGGAAGCGTTTTTGTAGGGCTAAGAACACTGGGGCTCTGGGCTTCTCTAGCCACCTAATCTTCTGCTCATCCTCTCGCGCAGTCTAAAGAGAGCTCAGGTGAGAAATTGCAAACGTCCAGCAATTGCTCAGAGATGAAAAGTGCCAGCACTGAAAGCTGTTGCTAGCCAGCAGCCTTCCTTGGAAGCGGTTTCACAGGCGCAGTAACACTGGGGCTTTGCGCTTCTCTAGCCACCAAACGTCACGGTCATTCTCTTTCCGTCTCGTAGACATGATTTGAGAAATTGCAAACGTCGAGCAATTGCTCAGAGATGAAAAGTGCCAGCACTGAAAGCTGTTGCTAGCCAGCACCCTTCCTTGGAAGGGCTTTCACAGGCGCAGCAACACTGGGGCTTTGCGCTTCTCTAGCCACCAAACGTCACGGTCATTCTCTTTCCGTCTCGTAGACACGAGATGAGAAATTGCAAACGTCGAGCAATTGCTCAGAGATGAAAAGTGCCAGCACTGAAAGCTGTTGCTAGCCAGCACCCTTCCTTGGAAGCGCTTTCACAGGCGCAGTAACACTGGGGCTTTGCGCTTCTCTAGCCACCAAACGTCACGGTCATTCTCTTTCCGTCTCGTAGACACGAGCTGAGAAATTGCAAACGTCGAGCAATTGCTCAGAGATGAAAAGTGCCAGCACTGAAAGCTGTTGCTAGCCAGCACCCTTCCTTGGAAGCGCTTTCACAGGCGCAGCAACACTGGGGCTTTGCGCTTCTCTACCCACCAAACGTCACGGTCATTCTCTTTCCGTCTCGTAGACACGAGCTGAGAAATTGCAAACGTCGAGCAATTGCTCAGAGATGAAAAGTGCCAGCACTGAAAGCTCTTGCTAGCCAGCACCCTTCCTTGGAAGTGCTTTCACAGGCGCAGTAACACTGGGGCTCTGGGCTTCTCTAGCCACCTAATCTTCTGCTCATCCTCTCGCGCAGTCTAAAGAGAGCTCAGGTGAGAAATTGCAAACGTCGAGCAATTGCTCAGAGATGAAAAGTGCCAGCACTGAAAGCTGTTGCTAGCCAGCACCCTTCCTTGGAAGCGCTTTCACAGGCGCAGTAACACTGGGGCTTTGCGCTTCTTTACCCACCAAACGTCACGGTCACTATCTCTTCGTCTCGTAGACACGAGCTGAGAAATTGCAAACGTCCAGCAATTGCTCAGACATGAAAAGTGCCAGCACTGAAAGCTCTTGCTAGCCAGCACTCTTACTTGGAAGCGCTTTCACAGGCACAGCAACACTGGAGCTTTGCGCTTCTCTACCCACCAAATGTCACGGTCCTTCTCTTTCCGTCTCGTGGACACGAGCTGAGAAATTGCAAACGTCGAGCAATTGCTCAGAGATGAAAAGTGCCAGCACTGAAAGCTGTTGCTAGCCAGCACCCTTCCTTGGAAGCGCTTTTGTAGGCCTAAGAACACTGGGGCTCTGGGCTTCTCTAGCCACCTAATCTTCTGCTCATCCTCTCGCGCACTCTAAAGAGAGCTCAGGTGAGAAATTGCAAACGTCGAGCAATTGCTCAGAGATGAAAAGTGCCAGCACTGAAAGCTGTTGCTAGTCAGCACCCTTCCTTGGAAGCGCTTTCACAGGGGCAGTAACACTGGGGCTTTGTGCTTCTCTAGCCACCAAACGTCACGGTCATTCTCTTTCCGTCTCGTAGACACGAGCTGAGAAATTACAAACATCGAGCAATTGCTCAGAGATGAAAAGTGCCAGCAATGAAAGCTGTTGCTAGCCAGCACCCTTCCTTGGAAGCGCTTTCACAGGCGCAGTAACACTGGGGCTTTGCGCTTCTCTAGCCACCAAACGTCACGGTCATTCTCTTTCCGTCTCGTAGACATGATTTGAGAAATTGCAAACGTCGAGCAATTGCTCAGAGATGAAAAGTGCCAGCACTGAAAGCTCTTGCTAGCCAGCACCCTTCCTTGGAAGCGCTTTCACAGGCGCAGTAACACTGGGGCTTTGCGCTTCTCTAGCCACCAAACGTCACGGTCATTCTCTTTCCGTCTCGTAGACACGAGCTGAGAAATTGCAAACGTCGAGCAATTGCTCAGAGATGAAAAGTGCCAGCACTGAAAGCTGTTGCTAGCCAGCACCCTTCCTTGGAAGCGCTTTCACAGGCGCAGTAACACTGGGGCTCTGGGCTTCTCTAGCCACCTAATCTTCTGCTCATCCTCTCGCGCACTCTAAAGAGAGCTCAGGTGAGAAATTGCAAACGTCCAGCAATTGCTCAGAGATGAAAAGTGCCAGCACTGAAAGCTGTTGCTAGCCAGCACCCTTCCTTGGAAGCGCTTTCACAGGCGCAGCAACACTGGGGCTTTGCGCTTCTCTACCCACCAAACGTCACGGTCATTCTCTTTCCGTCTCGTAGACACGAGCTGAGAAATTGCAAACGTCGAGCAATTGCTCAGAGATGAAAAGTGCCAGCACTGAAAGCTGTTGCTAGCCAGCACCCTTCCTTGGAAGTGCTTTTGTAGGCCTAAGAACAGTGGGGCTCTGGGCTTCTCTAGCCACCTAATCTTCTGCTCATCCTCTCGCGCACTCTAAAGAGAGCTCAGGTGAGAAATTGCAAACGACGAGCAATTGCTCAGAGATGAAAAGTGCCAGCACTGAAAGCTGTTGCTAGCCAGCACCCTTCCTTGGAAGCGCTTTCACAGGCGCAGTAACACTGGGGCTTTGCGATTCTCTAGCCACCAAAAGTCACGGTCATTCTCTTTCCGTCTCGTAGACACGAGCTGAGAAATTGCAAAGGTCGAGCAATTGCTCAGAGATGAAAAGTGCCAGCACTGAAAGCTGTTGCTAGCCAGCACCCTTCCTTGGAAGCGCTTTCACAGGCGCAGCAACACTGGGGCTTTGCGCTTCTCTAGCCACCAAACGTCACGGTCACTATCTCTCTGTCTCGTAGACACGAGCTGAGAAATTGCAAACGTCGAGCAATTGCTCAGAGATGAAAAGTGCTAGCACTGAGAGCTGTTGCTAGCCAGCACCCTTCCTTGGAAGCGTTTTTGTAGGGCTAAGAACACTGGGGCTCTGGGCTTCTCTAGCCACCTAATCTTCTGCTCATCCTCTCGCGCAGTCTAAAGAGAGCTCAGGTGAGAAATTGCAAACGTCGAGCAATTGCTCAGAGATGAAAAGTGCCAGCACTGAAAGCTGTTGCTAGCCAGCAGCCTTCCTTGGAAGCGGTTTCACAGGCGCAGTAACACTGGGGCTTTGCGCTTCTCTAGCCACCAAACGTCACGGTCATTCTCTTTCCGTCTCGTAGACATGATTTGAGAAATTGCAAACGTCGAGCAATTGCTCAGAGATGAAAAGTGCCAGCACTGAAAGCTGTTGCTAGCCAGCACCCTTCCTTGGAAGCGCTTTCACAGGCGCAGCAACACTGGGGCTTTGCGCTTCTCTAGCCACCAAACGTCACGGTCATTCTCTTTCCGTCTCGTAGACACGAGCTGAGAAATTGCAAACGTCGAGCAATTGCTCAGAGATGAAAAGTGCCAGCACTGAAAGCTGTTGCTAGCCAGCACCCTTCCTTGGAAGCGCTTTCACAGGCGCAGTAACACTGGGGCTTTGCGCTTCTCTAGCCACCAAACGTCACGGTCATTCTCTTTCCGTCTCGTAGACACGAGCTGAGAAATTGCAAACGTCGAGCAATTGCTGAGAGATGAAAAGTGCCAGCACTGAAAGCTGTTGCTAGCCAGCACCCTTCCTTGGAAGCGCTTTCACAGGCGCAGCAACACTGGGGCTTTGCGCTTCTCTACCCACCAAACGTCACGGTCATTCTCTTTCCGTCTCGTAGACACGAGCTGAGAAATTGCAAACGTCGAGCAATTGCTCAGAGATGAAAAGTGCCAGCACTGAAAGCTCTTGCTAGCCAGCACCCTTCCTTGGAAGTGCTTTCACAGGCGCAGTAACACTGGGGCTCTGGGCTTCTCTAGCCACCTAATCTTCTGCTCATCCTCTCGCGCACTCTAAAGAGAGCTCAGGTGAGAAATTGCAAACGTCGAGCAATTGCTCAGAGATGAAAAGTGCCAGCACTGAAAGCTGTTGCTAGCCAGCACCCTTCCTTGGAAGTGGTTTTGTAGGCCTAAGAACAGTGGGGCTCTGGGCTTCTCTAGCCACCTAATCTTCTGCTCATCCTCTCGCGCAGTCTAAAGAGAGCTCAGGTGAGAAATTGCAAACGTCGAGCAATTGCTCAGAGATGAAAAGTGCCAGCACTGAAAGCTGTTGCTAGCCAGCCCCCTTCCTTGGAAGCGCTTTCACAGGCGCAGTAACACTGGGGCTTTGCGATTCTCTAGCCACCAAAAGTCACGGTCATTCTCTTTCCGTCTCGTAGACACGAGCTGAGAAATTACAAACATCGAGCAATTGCTCAGAGATGAAAAGTGCCAGCACTGAAAGCTGCTGCTAGCCAGCACCCTTCCTTGGAAGCGCTTTCACAGGCGCAATAACACTGGGGCTTTGCGCTTCTCTAGCCACCAAACGTCACGGTCATTCTCTTTCCGTCTCGTAGACACGAGCTGAGAAATTGCAAACGTCGAGCAATTGCTCAGAGATGAAAAGTGCCAGCACTGAAAGCTGTTGCTAGCCAGCACCCTTCCTTGGAAGCGCTTTCACAGGCGCAGCAACACTGGGGCTTTGCGCTTCTCTACCCACCAAACGTCACGGTCACTATCTCTCCGTCTCGTAGACACGAGCTGAGAAATTGCAAACGTCGAGCAATTGCTCAGAGATGAAAAGTGCTAGCACTGAGAGCTGTTGCTAGCCAGCACCCTTCCTTGGAAGCGTTTTTGTAGGGCTAAGAACACTGGGGCTCTGGGCTTCTCTAGCCACCTAATCTTCTGCTCATCCTCTCGCGCACTCTAAAGAGAGCTCAGGTGAGAAATTGCAAACGTCGAGCAATTGCTCAGAGATGAAAAGTGCCAGCACTGAAAGCTGTTGCTAGCCAGCAGCCTTCCTTGGAAGCGCTTTCACAGGGGCAGTAACACTGGGGCTTTGCGCTTCTCTAGCCACCAAACGTCACGGTCATTCTCTTTCCGTCTCGTAGACACGAGCTGAGAAATTGCAAACGTCGAGCAATTGCTCAGAGATGAAAAGTGCCAGCACTGAAAGCTGTTGCGAGCCAGCACCCTTCCTTGGAAGCGCTTTCACAGGCACAGCAACACTGGGGCTTTGCGCTTCTCTACCCACCAAATGTCACGGTCCTTCTCTTTCCGTCTCGTGACACGAGCTGAGAAATTGCAAACGTCGAGCAATTGCTCAGAGATGAAAAGTGCCAGCACTGAGAGCTGTTTCTAGCCAGCACCCTTCCTTGGAAGCGCTTTTGTAGGCCTAAGAACACTGGGGCTCTGGGCTTCTCTAGCCACCTAATCTTCTGCTCATCCTCTCGCGCACTCTAAAGAGAGCTCAGGTGAGAAATTGCAAACGTCGAGCAATTGCTCAGAGATGAAAAGTGCCAGCACTGAAAGCTGTTGCTAGCCAGCACCCTTCCTTGGAAGTGCTTTTGTAGCCCTAAGAACAGTGGGGCTCTGGGCTTCTCTAGCCACCTAATCTTCTGCTCATCCTCTCGCGCAGTCTAAAGAGAGCTCAGGTGAGAAATTGCAAACGTCGAGCAATTGCTCAGAGATGAAAAGTGCCAGCACTGAAAGCTGTTGCTAGCCAGCACCCTTCCTTGGAAGCGCTTTCACAGGCGCAGTAACACTGGGGCTTTGCGCTTCTCTAGCCACCAAACGTCACGGTCACTATCTCTCCGTGTCGTAGACACGAGCTGAGAAATTGCAAACGTCGAGCAATTGCTCAGACATGAAAAGTGCCAGCACTGAAAGCTGTTGCTAGCCAGCACCCTTCCTTGGAAGCGCTTTCACAGGCGCAGCAACACTGGGGCTTTGCGCTTCTCTAGCCACCAAACGTCACGGTCACTATCTCTCCGTCTTGTGGACACGAGCTGAGAAATTGCAAACGTCGAGCAATTGCTCAGAGATGAAAAGTGCCAGCACTGAAAGCTGTTGCTAGCCAGCCCCCTTCCTTGGAAGTGGTTTTGTAAGCCTAAGAACAGTGGGGCTCTGGGCTTCTCTAGCCACCTAATCTTCTGCTCATCCTCTCGCGCACTCTAAAGAGAGCTCAGGTGAGAAATTGCAAACGTCCAGCAATTGCTCAGAGATGAAAAGTGCCAGCACTGAAAGCTGTTGCTAGCCAGCACCCTTCCTTGGAAGCGCTTTCACAGGCGCAGCAACACTGGGGCTTTGCGATTCTCTAGCCACCAAAAGTCACGGTCATTCTCTTTCCGTCTCGTAGACACGAGCTGAGAAATTACAAACATCGAGCAATTGCTCAGAGATGAAAAGTGCCAGCAATGAAAGCTGTTGCTAGCCAGCACCCTTCCTTGGAAGCGCTTTCACAGGCGCAATAACACTGGGGCTTTGCGCTTCTCTAGCCACCAAACGTCACGGTCATTCTCTTTCTGTCTCGTAGACATGATTTGAGAAATTGCAAACGTCGAGCAATTGCTCAGAGATGAAAAGTGCCAGCACTGAAAGCTGTTGCTAGCCAGCACCCTTCCTTGGAAGTGCTTTTGTAGCCCTATGAACAGTGGGGCTCTGGGCTTCTCTAGCCACGTAATCTTCTGCTCATCCTCTCGCGCAGTCTAAAGAGAGCTCAGGTGAGAAATTGCAAACGTCGAGCAATTGCTCAGAGATGAAAAGTGCCAGCACTGAAAGCTGTTGCTAGCCAGCAGCCTTCCTTGGAAGCGCTTTCACAGGCGCAGTAACACTGGGGCTTTGTGCTTCTCTAGCCACCAAACGTCACGGTCATTCTCTTTCCGTCTCGTAGACACGAGCTGAGAAATTGCAAACGTCGAGCAATTGCTCAGAGATGAAAAGTGCCAGCACTGAAAGCTGTTGCTAGCCAGCACCCTTCCTTGGAAGCGCTTTCACAGGCGCAGTAACACTGGGGCTTTGCGCTTCTCTAGCCACCAAACGTCACGGTCATTCTCTTTCCGTCTCGTAGACATGATTTGAGAAATTGCAAACGTCGAGCAATTGCTCAGAGATGAAAAGTGCCAGCACTGAAAGCTCTTGCTAGCCAGCACCCTTCCTTGGAAGCGCTTTCACAGGCGCAGTAACACTGGGGCTTTGCGCTTCTCTAGCCACCAAACGTCACGGTCATTCTCTTTCCGTCTCGTAGACACGAGCTGAGAAATTGCAAACGTCGAGCAATTGCTCAGAGATGAAAAGTGCCAGCACTGAAAGCTGTTGCTAGCCAGCACCCTTCCTTGGAAGCGCTTTCACAGGCGCAGTAACACTGGGGCTCTGGGCTTCTCTAGCCACCTAATCTTCTGCTCATCCTCTCGCGCACTCTAAAGAGAGCTCAGGTGAGAAATTGCAAACGTCCAGCAATTGCTCAGAGATGAAAAGTGCCAGCACTGAAAGCTGTTGCTAGCCAGCACCCTTCCTTGGAAGCGCTTTCACAGGCGCAGCAACACTGGGGCTTTGCGCTTCTCTACCCACCAAACGTCACGGTCATTCTCTTTCCGTCTCGTAGACACGAGCTGAGAAATTGCAAACGTCGAGCAATTGCTCAGAGATGAAAAGTGCCAGCACTGAAAGCTGTTGCTAGCCAGCACCCTTCCTTGGAAGTGCTTTTGTAGGCCTAAGAACAGTGGGGCTCTGGGCTTCTCTAGCCACCTAATCTTCTGCTCATCCTCTCGCGCACTCTAAAGAGAGCTCAGGTGAGAAATTGCAAACGACGAGCAATTGCTCAGAGATGAAAAGTGCCAGCACTGAAAGCTGTTGCTAGCCAGCACCCTTCCTTGGAAGCGCTTTCACAGGCGCAGTAACACTGGGGCTTTGCGATTCTCTAGCCACCAAAAGTCACGGTCATTCTCTTTCCGTCTCGTAGACACGAGCTGAGAAATTGCAAAGGTCGAGCAATTGCTCAGAGATGAAAAGTGCCAGCACTGAAAGCTGTTGCTAGCCAGCACCCTTCCTTGGAAGCGCTTTCACAGGCGCAGCAACACTGGGGCTTTGCGCTTCTCTAGCCACCAAACGTCACGGTCACTATCTCTCTGTCTCGTAGACACGAGCTGAGAAATTGCAAACGTCGAGCAATTGCTCAGAGATGAAAAGTGCTAGCACTGAGAGCTGTTGCTAGCCAGCACCCTTCCTTGGAAGCGTTTTTGTAGGGCTAAGAACACTGGGGCTCTGGGCTTCTCTAGCCACCTAATCTTCTGCTCATCCTCTCGCGCAGTCTAAAGAGAGCTCAGGTGAGAAATTGCAAACGTCGAGCAATTGCTCAGAGATGAAAAGTGCCAGCACTGAAAGCTGTTGCTAGCCAGCAGCCTTCCTTGGAAGCGCTTTCACAGGCGCAGTAACACTGGGGCTTTGCGCTTCTCTAGCCACCAAACGTCACGGTCATTCTCTTTCCGTCTCGTAGACATGATTTGAGAAATTGCAAACGTCGAGCAATTGCTCAGAGATGAAAAGTGCCAGCACTGAAAGCTGTTGCTAGCCAGCACCCTTCCTTGGAAGCGCTTTCACAGGCGCAGCAACACTGGGGCTTTGCGCTTCTCTAGCCACCAAACGTCACGGTCATTCTCTTTCCGTCTCGTAGACACGAGCTGAGAAATTGCAAACGTCGAGCAATTGCTCAGAGATGAAAAGTGCCAGCACTGAAAGCTGTTGCTAGCCAGCACCCTTCCTTGGAAGCGCTTTCACAGGCGCAGTAACACTGGGGCTTTGCGCTTCTCTAGCCACCAAACGTCACGGTCATTCTCTTTCCGTCTCGTAGACACGAGCTGAGAAATTGCAAACGTCGAGCAATTGCTGAGAGATGAAAAGTGCCAGCACTGAAAGCTGTTGCTAGCCAGCACCCTTCCTTGGAAGCGCTTTCACAGGCGCAGCAACACTGGGGCTTTGCGCTTCTCTACCCACCAAACGTCACGGTCATTCTCTTTCCGTCTCGTAGACACGAGCTGAGAAATTGCAAACGTCGAGCAATTGCTCAGAGATGAAAAGTGCCAGCACTGAAAGCTCTTGCTAGCCAGCACCCTTCCTTGGAAGTGCTTTCACAGGCGCAGTAACACTGGGGCTCTGGGCTTCTCTAGCCACCTAATCTTCTGCTCATCCTCTCGCGCACTCTAAAGAGAGCTCAGGTGAGAAATTGCAAACGTCGAGCAATTGCTCAGAGATGAAAAGTGCCAGCACTGAAAGCTGTTGCTAGCCAGCACCCTTCCTTGGAAGTGGTTTTGTAGGCCTAAGAACAGTGGGGCTCTGGGCTTCTCTAGCCACCTAATCTTCTGCTCATCCTCTCGCGCAGTCTAAAGAGAGCTCAGGTGAGAAATTGCAAACGTCGAGCAATTGCTCAGAGATGAAAAGTGCCAGCACTGAAAGCTGTTGCTAGCCAGCCCCCTTCCTTGGAAGCGCTTTCACAGGCGCAGTAACACTGGGGCTTTGCGATTCTCTAGCCACCAAAAGTCACGGTCATTCTCTTTCCGTCTCGTAGACACGAGCTGAGAAATTACAAACATCGAGCAATTGCTCAGAGATGAAAAGTGCCAGCACTGAAAGCTGCTGCTAGCCAGCACCCTTCCTTGGAAGCGCTTTCACAGGCGCAATAACACTGGGGCTTTGCGCTTCTCTAGCCACCAAACGTCACGGTCATTCTCTTTCCGTCTCGTAGACACGAGCTGAGAAATTGCAAACGTCGAGCAATTGCTCAGAGATGAAAAGTGCCAGCACTGAAAGCTGTTGCTAGCCAGCACCCTTCCTTGGAAGCGCTTTCACAGGCGCAGCAACACTGGGGCTTTGCGCTTCTCTACCCACCAAACGTCACGGTCACTATCTCTCCGTCTCGTAGACACGAGCTGAGAAATTGCAAACGTCGAGCAATTGCTCAGAGATGAAAAGTGCTAGCACTGAGAGCTGTTGCTAGCCAGCACCCTTCCTTGGAAGCGTTTTTGTAGGGCTAAGAACACTGGGGCTCTGGGCTTCTCTAGCCACCTAATCTTCTGCTCATCCTCTCGCGCACTCTAAAGAGAGCTCAGGTGAGAAATTGCAAACGTCGAGCAATTGCTCAGAGATGAAAAGTGCCAGCACTGAAAGCTGTTGCTAGCCAGCAGCCTTCCTTGGAAGCGCTTTCACAGGGGCAGTAACACTGGGGCTTTGCGCTTCTCTAGCCACCAAACGTCACGGTCATTCTCTTTCCGTCTCGTAGACACGAGCTGAGAAATTGCAAACGTCGAGCAATTGCTCAGAGATGAAAAGTGCCAGCACTGAAAGCTGTTGCGAGCCAGCACCCTTCCTTGGAAGCGCTTTCACAGGCACAGCAACACTGGGGCTTTGCGCTTCTCTACCCACCAAATGTCACGGTCCTTCTCTTTCCGTCTCGTGACACGAGCTGAGAAATTGCAAACGTCGAGCAATTGCTCAGAGATGAAAAGTGCCAGCACTGAGAGCTGTTTCTAGCCAGCACCCTTCCTTGGAAGCGCTTTTGTAGGCCTAAGAACACTGGGGCTCTGGGCTTCTCTAGCCACCTAATCTTCTGCTCATCCTCTCGCGCACTCTAAAGAGAGCTCAGGTGAGAAATTGCAAACGTCGAGCAATTGCTCAGAGATGAAAAGTGCCAGCACTGAAAGCTGTTGCTAGCCAGCACCCTTCCTTGGAAGTGCTTTTGTAGCCCTAAGAACAGTGGGGCTCTGGGCTTCTCTAGCCACCTAATCTTCTGCTCATCCTCTCGCGCAGTCTAAAGAGAGCTCAGGTGAGAAATTGCAAACGTCGAGCAATTGCTCAGAGATGAAAAGTGCCAGCACTGAAAGCTGTTGCTAGCCAGCACCCTTCCTTGGAAGCGCTTTCACAGGCGCAGTAACACTGGGGCTTTGCGCTTCTCTAGCCACCAAACGTCACGGTCACTATCTCTCCGTGTCGTAGACACGAGCTGAGAAATTGCAAACGTCGAGCAATTGCTCAGACATGAAAAGTGCCAGCACTGAAAGCTGTTGCTAGCCAGCACCCTTCCTTGGAAGCGCTTTCACAGGCGCAGCAACACTGGGGCTTTGCGCTTCTCTAGCCACCAAACGTCACGGTCACTATCTCTCCGTCTTGTGGACACGAGCTGAGAAATTGCAAACGTCGAGCAATTGCTCAGAGATGAAAAGTGCCAGCACTGAAAGCTGTTGCTAGCCAGCCCCCTTCCTTGGAAGTGGTTTTGTAAGCCTAAGAACAGTGGGGCTCTGGGCTTCTCTAGCCACCTAATCTTCTGCTCATCCTCTCGCGCACTCTAAAGAGAGCTCAGGTGAGAAATTGCAAACGTCCAGCAATTGCTCAGAGATGAAAAGTGCCAGCACTGAAAGCTGTTGCTAGCCAGCACCCTTCCTTGGAAGCGCTTTCACAGGCGCAGCAACACTGGGGCTTTGCGATTCTCTAGCCACCAAAAGTCACGGTCATTCTCTTTCCGTCTCGTAGACACGAGCTGAGAAATTACAAACATCGAGCAATTGCTCAGAGATGAAAAGTGCCAGCAATGAAAGCTGTTGCTAGCCAGCACCCTTCCTTGGAAGCGCTTTCACAGGCGCAATAACACTGGGGCTTTGCGCTTCTCTAGCCACCAAACGTCACGGTCATTCTCTTTCTGTCTCGTAGACATGATTTGAGAAATTGCAAACGTCGAGCAATTGCTCAGAGATGAAAAGTGCCAGCACTGAAAGCTGTTGCTAGCCAGCACCCTTCCTTGGAAGTGCTTTTGTAGCCCTATGAACAGTGGGGCTCTGGGCTTCTCTAGCCACGTAATCTTCTGCTCATCCTCTCGCGCAGTCTAAAGAGAGCTCAGGTGAGAAATTGCAAACGTCGAGCAATTGCTCAGAGATGAAAAGTGCCAGCACTGAAAGCTGTTGCTAGCCAGCAGCCTTCCTTGGAAGCGCTTTCACAGGCGCAGTAACACTGGGGCTTTGTGCTTCTCTAGCCACCAAACGTCACGGTCATTCTCTTTCCGTCTCGTAGACACGAGCTGAGAAATTGCAAACGTCGAGCAATTGCTCAGAGATGAAAAGTGCCAGCACTGAGAGCTGTTTCTAGCCAGCACCCTTCCTTGGAAGCGCTTTTGTAGGCCTAAGAACAGTGGGGCTCTGGGCTTCTCTAGCCACCTAATCTTCTGCTCATCCTCTCGCGCAGTCTAAAGAGAGCTCAGGTGAGAAATTGCAAACGTCGAGCAATTGCTCAGAGATGAAAAGTGCCAGCACTGAAAGCTCTTGCTAGCCAGCACCCTTCCTTGGAAGCACTTTCACAGGCGCAGCAACACTGGGGCTTTGCGCTTCTCTACCCACCAAACGTCACGGTCATTCTCTTTCCGTCTCGTAGACACAAGCTGAGAAATTGCAAACGTCGAGCAATTGCTCAGAGATGAAAAGTGCCAGCACTGAAAGCTGTTGCTAGCCAGCACCCTTCCTTGGAAGCGCTTTTGTAGGCCTAAGAACAGTGGGGCTCTGGGCTTCTCTAGCCACCTAATCTTCTGCTCATCCTCTCGCGCACTCTAAAGAGAGCTCAGGTGAGAAATTGCAAACGTCGAGCAATTGCTCAGAGATGAAAAGTGCCAGCACTGAAAGCTCTTGCTAGCCAGCACCCTTCCTTGGAAGCACTTTCACAGGCGCAGCAACACTGGGGCTTTGCTCTTCTCTAGCCACCAAACGTCACGGTCATTCTCTTTCCGTCTCGTAGACACGAGCTGAGAAATTGCAAACGTCGAGCAATTGCTCAGAGATGAAAAGTGCCAGCACTGAAAGCTGTTGCTAGCCAGCACCCTTCCTTGGAAGCGCTTTCACAGGCGCAGCAACACTGGGGCTTTGCGCTTCTCTACCCACCAAACGTCACGGTCACTATCTCTCCGTCTTGTGGACACGAGCTGAGAAATTGCAAACGTCGAGCAATTGCTCAGAGATGAAAAGTGCCAGCACTGAAAGCTGTTGCTAGCCAGCCCCCTTCCTTGGAAGTGGTTTTGTAAGCCTAAGAACAGTGGGGCTCTGGGCTTCTCTAGCCACCTAATCTTCTGCTCATCCTCTCGCGCAGTCTAAAGAGAGCTCAGGTGAGTAATTGCAAACGTCGAGCAATTGCTCAGAGATGAAAAGTGCCAGCACTGAAAGCTGTTGCTAGCCAGCACCCTTCCTTGGAAGCGCTTTCACAGGCGCAATAACACTGGGGCTTTGCGCTTCTCTAGCCACCAAACGTCACGGTCATTCTCTTTCCGTCTCGTAGACATGATTTGAGAAATTGCAAACGTCGAGCAATTGCTCAGAGATGAAAAGTGCCAGCACTGAAAGCTCTTGCTAGCCAGCACCCTTCCTTGGAAGCGCTTTCACAGGCGCAGCAACACTGGGGCTTTGCGCTTCTCTAGCCACCAAACGTCACGGTCACTATCTCTCTGTCTCGTAGACACGAGCTGAGAAATTGCAAACGTCGAGCAATTGCTCAGAGATGAAAAGTGCTAGCACTGAGAGCTGTTGCTAGCCAGCACCCTTCCTTGGAAGCGTTTTTGTAGGGCTAAGAACACTGGGGCTCTGGGCTTCTCTAGCCACCTAATCTTCTGCTCATCCTCTCGCGCAGTCTAAAGAGAGCTCAGGTGAGAAATTGCAAAGGTCGAGCAATTGCTCAGAGATGAAAAGTGCCAGCACTGAAAGCTGTTGCTAGCCAGCAGCCTTCCTTGGAAGCGGTTTCACAGGCGCAGTAACACTGGGGCTTTGCGCTTCTCTAGCCACCAAACGTCACGGTCATTCTCTTTCCGTCTCGTAGACATGATTTGAGAAATTGCAAACGTCGAGCAATTGCTCAGAGATGAAAAGTGCCAGCACTGAAAGCTGTTGCTAGCCAGCACCCTTCCTTGGAAGCGCTTTCACAGGCGCAGCAACACTGGGGCTTTGCGCTTCTCTAGCCACCAAACGTCACGGTCATTCTCTTTCCGTCTCGTAGACACGAGCTGAGAAATTGCAAACGTCGAGCAATTGCTGAGAGATGAAAAGTGCCAGCACTGAAAGCTGTTGCTAGCCAGCACCCTTCCTTGGAAGCGCTTTCACAGGCGCAGTAACACTGGGGCTTTGCGCTTCTCTAGCCACCAAACGTCACGGTCATTCTCTTTCCGTCTCGTAGACACGAGCTGAGAAATTGCAAACGTCGAGCAATTGCTCAGAGATGAAAAGTGCCAGCACTGAAAGCTGTTGCTAGCCAGCACCCTTCCTTGGAAGCGCTTTCACAGGCGCAGCAACACTGGGGCTTTGCGCTTCTCTACCCACCAAACGTCACGGTCATTCTCTTTCCGTCTCGTAGACACGAGCTGAGAAATTGCAAACGTCGAGCAATTGCTCAGAGATGAAAAGTGCCAGCACTGAAAGCTCTTGCTAGCCAGCACCCTTCCTTGGAAGTGCTTTCACAGGCGCAGTAACACTGGGGCTCTGGGCTTCTCTAGCCACCTAATCTTCTGCTCATCCTCTCGCGCACTCTAAAGAGAGCTCAGGTGAGAAATTGCAAACGTCGAGCAATTGCTCAGAGATGAAAAGTGCCAGCACTGAAAGCTGTTGCTAGCCAGCACCCTTCCTTGGAAGTGGTTTTGTAGGCCTAAGAACAGTGGGGCTCTGGGCTTCTCTAGCCACCTAATCTTCTGCTCATCCTCTCGCGCAGTCTAAAGAGAGCTCAGGTGAGAAATTGCAAACGTCGAGCAATTGCTCAGAGATGAAAAGTGCCAGCACTGAAAGCTGTTGCTAGCCAGCCCCCTTCCTTGGAAGCGCTTTCACAGGCGCAGTAACACTGGGGCTTTGCGATTCTCTAGCCACCAAAAGTCACGGTCATTCTCTTTCCGTCTCGTAGACACGAGCTGAGAAATTACAAACATCGAGCAATTGCTCAGAGATGAAAAGTGCCAGCACTGAAAGCTGCTGCTAGCCAGCACCCTTCCTTGGAAGCGCTTTCACAGGCGCAATAACACTGGGGCTTTGCGCTTCTCTAGCCACCAAACGTCACGGTCATTCTCTTTCCGTCTCGTAGACACGAGCTGAGAAATTGCAAACGTCGAGCAATTGCTCAGAGATGAAAAGTGCCAGCACTGAAAGCTGTTGCTAGCCAGCACCCTTCCTTGGAAGCGCTTTCACAGGCGCAGCAACACTGGGGCTTTGCGCTTCTCTACCCACCAAACGTCACGGTCACTATCTCTCCGTCTCGTAGACACGAGCTGAGAAATTGCAAACGTCGAGCAATTGCTCAGAGATGAAAAGTGCTAGCACTGAGAGCTGTTGCTAGCCAGCACCCTTCCTTGGAAGCGTTTTTGTAGGGCTAAGAACACTGGGGCTCTGGGCTTCTCTAGCCACCTAATCTTCTGCTCATCCTCTCGCGCACTCTAAAGAGAGCTCAGGTGAGAAATTGCAAACGTCGAGCAATTGCTCAGAGATGAAAAGTGCCAGCACTGAAAGCTGTTGCTAGCCAGCAGCCTTCCTTGGAAGCGCTTTCACAGGGGCAGTAACACTGGGGCTTTGCGCTTCTCTAGCCACCAAACGTCACGGTCATTCTCTTTCCGTCTCGTAGACACGAGCTGAGAAATTGCAAACGTCGAGCAATTGCTCAGAGATGAAAAGTGCCAGCACTGAAAGCTGTTGCGAGCCAGCACCCTTCCTTGGAAGCGCTTTCACAGGCACAGCAACACTGGGGCTTTGCGCTTCTCTACCCACCAAATGTCACGGTCCTTCTCTTTCCGTCTCGTGACACGAGCTGAGAAATTGCAAACGTCGAGCAATTGCTCAGAGATGAAAAGTGCCAGCACTGAGAGCTGTTTCTAGCCAGCACCCTTCCTTGGAAGCGCTTTTGTAGGCCTAAGAACACTGGGGCTCTGGGCTTCTCTAGCCACCTAATCTTCTGCTCATCCTCTCGCGCACTCTAAAGAGAGCTCAGGTGAGAAATTGCAAACGTCGAGCAATTGCTCAGAGATGAAAAGTGCCAGCACTGAAAGCTGTTGCTAGCCAGCACCCTTCCTTGGAAGTGCTTTTGTAGCCCTAAGAACACTGGGGCTCTGGGCTTCTCTAGCCACCTAATCTTCTGCTCATCCTCTCGCGCAGTCTAAAGAGAGCTCAGGTGAGAAATTGCAAACGTCGAGCAATTGCTCAGAGATGAAAAGTGCCAGCACTGAAAGCTGTTGCTAGCCAGCACCCTTCCTTGGAAGCGCTTTCACAGGCGCAGTAACACTGGGGCTTTGCGCTTCTCTAGCCACCAAACGTCACGGTCACTATCTCTCCGTGTCGTAGACACGAGCTGAGAAATTGCAAACGTCGAGCAATTGCTCAGACATGAAAAGTGCCAGCACTGAAAGCTGTTGCTAGCCAGCACCCTTCCTTGGAAGCGCTTTCACAGGCGCAGCAACACTGGGGCTTTGCGCTTCTCTAGCCACCAAACGTCACGGTCACTATCTCTCCGTCTTGTGGACACGAGCTGAGAAATTGCAAACGTCGAGCAATTGCTCAGAGATGAAAAGTGCCAGCACTGAAAGCTGTTGCTAGCCAGCCCCCTTCCTTGGAAGTGGTTTTGTAAGCCTAAGAACAGTGGGGCTCTGGGCTTCTCTAGCCACCTAATCTTCTGCTCATCCTCTCGCGCACTCTAAAGAGAGCTCAGGTGAGAAATTGCAAACGTCCAGCAATTGCTCAGAGATGAAAAGTGCCAGCACTGAAAGCTGTTGCTAGCCAGCACCCTTCCTTGGAAGCGCTTTCACAGGCGCAGCAACACTGGGGCTTTGCGATTCTCTAGCCACCAAAAGTCACGGTCATTCTCTTTCCGTCTCGTAGACACGAGCTGAGAAATTACAAACATCGAGCAATTGCTCAGAGATGAAAAGTGCCAGCAATGAAAGCTGTTGCTAGCCAGCACCCTTCCTTGGAAGCGCTTTCACAGGCGCAATAACACTGGGGCTTTGCGCTTCTCTAGCCACCAAACGTCACGGTCATTCTCTTTCTGTCTCGTAGACATGATTTGAGAAATTGCAAACGTCGAGCAATTGCTCAGAGATGAAAAGTGCCAGCACTGAAAGCTGTTGCTAGCCAGCACCCTTCCTTGGAAGTGCTTTTGTAGCCCTATGAACAGTGGGGCTCTGGGCTTCTCTAGCCACGTAATCTTCTGCTCATCCTCTCGCGCAGTCTAAAGAGAGCTCAGGTGAGAAATTGCAAACGTCGAGCAATTGCTCAGAGATGAAAAGTGCCAGCACTGAAAGCTGTTGCTAGCCAGCAGCCTTCCTTGGAAGCGCTTTCACAGGCGCAGTAACACTGGGGCTTTGTGCTTCTCTAGCCACCAAACGTCACGGTCATTCTCTTTCCGTCTCGTAGACACGAGCTGAGAAATTGCAAACGTCGAGCAATTGCTCAGAGATGAAAAGTGCCAGCACTGAAAGCTGTTGCTAGCCAGCCCCCTTCCTTGGAAGTGGTTTTGTAAGCCTAAGAACAGTGGGGCTCTGGGCTTCTCTAGCCACCTAATCTTCTGCTCATCCTCTCGCGCAGTCTAAAGAGAGCTCAGGTGAGTAATTGCAAACGTCGAGCAATTGCTCAGAGATGAAAAGTGCCAGCACTGAAAGCTGTTGCTAGCCAGCACCCTTCCTTGGAAGCGCTTTCACAGGCGCAATAACACTGGGGCTTTGCGCTTCTCTAGCCACCAAACGTCACGGTCATTCTCTTTCCGTCTCGTAGACATGATTTGAGAAATTGCAAACGTCGAGCAATTGCTCAGAGATGAAAAGTGCCAGCACTGAAAGCTCTTGCTAGCCAGCACCCTTCCTTGGAAGCGCTTTCACAGGCGCAGCAACACTGGGGCTTTGCGCTTCTCTAGCCACCAAACGTCACGGTCATTCTCTTTCCGTCTCGTAGACACGAGCTGAGAAATTGCAAACGTCGAGCAATTTCTCAGAGATGAAAAGTGCCAGCACTGAAAGCTGTTGCTAGCCAGCCCCCTTCCTTGGAAGCGCTTTTGTAGGCCTAAGAACACTGGGGCTCTGGGCTTCTCTAGCCACCTAATCTTCTGCTCATCCTCTCGCGCACTCTAAAGAGAGCTCAGGTGAGAAATTGCAAATGTCCAGCAATTGCTCAGAGATGAAAAGTGCCAGCACTGAAAGCTGTTGCTAGCCAGCACCCTTCCTTGGAAGCGCTTTCACAGGCGCAGTAACACTGGGGCTTTGCGCTTCTCTAGCCACCAAACGTCACCGTCATTCTCTTTCCGTCTCGTAGACACGAGCTGAGAAATTGCAAACATCGAGCAATTGCTCAGAGATGAAAAGTGCCAGCACTGAAAGCTCTTGCTAGCCAGCACCCTTCCTTGGAAGCGCTTTCACAGGCGCAGTAACACTGGGGCTTTGCGCTTCTCTAGCCACCAAACGTCACGGTCATTCTCTTTCCGTCTCGTGACACGAGCTGAGAAATTGCAAACGTCGAGCAATTGCTCAGAGATGAAAAGTGCCAGCACTGAAAGCTCTTGCTAGCCAGCAGCCTTCCTTGGAAGCGCTTTCACAGGCGCAGCAACACTGGGGCTTTGCGCTTCTCTACCCACCAAACGTCACGGTCACTATCTCTCCGTCTCGTAGACACGAGCTGAGAAATTGCAAACGTCGAGCAATTGCTCAGAGATGAAAAGTGCTAGCACTGAGAGCTGTTGCTAGCCAGCACCCTTCCTTGGAAGCGTTTTTGTAGGGCTAAGAACACTGGGGCTCTGGGCTTCTCTAGCCACCTAATCTTCTGCTCATCCTCTCGCGCACTCTAAAGAGAGCTCAGGTGAGAAATTGCAAACGTCCAGCAATTGCTCAGAGATGAAAAGTGCCAGCACTGAAAGCTGTTGCTAGCCAGCAGCCTTCCTTGGAAGCGCTTTCACAGGCGCAGTAACACTGGGGCTTTGCGCTTCTCTACCCACCAAACGTCACGGTCACTATCTCTCCGTCTCGTAGACACGAGCTGAGAAATTGCAAACGTCGAGCAATTGCTCAGAGATGAAAAGTGCCAGCACTGAGAGCTGTTTCTAGCCAGCACCCTTCCTTGGAAGCGCTTTTGTAGGCCTAAGAACAGTGGGGCTCTGGGCTTCTCTAGCCACCTAATCTTGTGCTCATCCTCTCGCGCAGTCTAAAGAGAGCTCAGGTGAGAAATTGCAAACGTCGAGCAATTGCTCAGAGATGAAAAGTGCCAGCACTGAAAGCTCTTGCTAGCCAGCACCCTTCCTTGGAAGCACTTTCACAGGCGCAGCAACACTGGGGCTTTGCGCTTCTCTACCCACCAAACGTCACGGTCATTCTCTTTCCGTCTCGTAGACACAAGCTGAGAAATTGCAAACGTCGAGCAATTGCTCAGAGATGAAAAGTGCCAGCACTGAAAGCTGTTGCTAGCCAGCACCCTTCCTTGGAAGTGCTTTTGTAGGCCTAAGAACACAGGGGCTCTGGGCTTCTCTAGCCACCTAATCTTCTGCTCATCCTCTCGCGCAGTCTAAAGAGAGCTCAGGTGAGAAATTGCAAACGTCCAGCAATTGCTCAGAGATGAAAAGTGCCAGCACTGAAAGCTCTTGCTAGCCAGCACCCTTCCTTGGAAGCGCTTTCACAGGCGCAGTAACACTGGGGCTTTGCGCTTCTCTACCCACCAAACGTCACGGTCACTATCTCTCCGTCTCGTAGACACGAGCTGAGAAATTGCAAACGTCGAGCAATTGCTCAGAGATGAAAAGTGCCAGCACTGAAAGCTGTTGCTAGCCAGCACCCTTCCTTGGAAGCGCTTTCACAGGCGCAGCAACACTGGGGCTTTGCGCTTCTCTACCCACCAAACGTCACGGTCACTATCTCTCCGTCTTGTGGACACGAGCTGAGAAATTGCAAACGTCGAGCAATTGCTCAGAGATGAAAAGTGCCAGCACTGAAAGCTGTTGCTAGCCAGCCCCCTTCCTTGGAAGTGGTTTTGTAAGCCTAAGAACAGTGGGGCTCTGGGCTTCTCTAGCCACCTAATCTTCTGCTCATCCTCTCGCGCAGTCTAAAGAGAGCTCAGGTGAGAAATTGCAAACGTCGAGCAATTGCTCAGAGATGAAAAGTGCCAGCACTGAAAGCTGTTGCTAGCCAGCACCCTTCCTTGGAAGCGCTTTCACAGGCGCAATAACACTGGGGCTTTGCGCTTCTCTAGCCACCAAACGTCACGGTCATTCTCTTTCCGTCTCGTAGACATGATTTGAGAAATTGCAAACGTCGAGCAATTGCTCAGAGATGAAAAGTGCCAGCACTGAAAGCTCTTGCTAGCCAGCACCCTTCCTTGGAAGCGCTTTCACAGGCGCAGCAACACTGGGGCTTTGCGCTTCTCTAGCCACCAAACGTCACGGTCATTCTCTTTCCGTCTCGTAGACACGAGCTGAGAAATTGCAAACGTCGAGCAATTTCTCAGAGATGAAAAGTGCCAGCACTGAAAGCTGTTGCTAGCCAGCACCCTTCCTTGGAAGCGCTTTTGTAGGCCTAAGAAGACTGGGGCTCTGGGCTTCTCTAGCCACCTAATCTTCTGCTCATCCTCTCGCGCACTCTAAAGAGAGCTCAGGTGAGAAATTGCAAATGTCCAGCAATTGCTCAGAGATGAAAAGTGCCAGCACTGAAAGCTGTTGCTAGCCAGCACCCTTCCTTGGAAGCGCTTTCACAGGCGCAGCAACACTGGGGCTTTGCGCTTCTCTAGCCACCAAACGTCACGGTCACTATCTCTCCGTCTTGTGGACACGAGCTGAGAAATTGCAAACGTCGAGCAATTGCTCAGAGATGAAAAGTGCCAGCACTGAAAGCTGTTGCTAGCCAGCCCCCTTCCTTGGAAGTGGTTTTGTAAGCCTAAGAACAGTGGGGCTCTGGGCTTCTCTAGCCACCTAATCTTCTGCTCATCCTCTCGCGCACTCTAAAGAGAGCTCAGGTGAGAAATTGCAAACGTCGAGCAATTGCTCAGAGATGAAAAGTGCCAGCACTGAAAGCTGTTGCTAGCCAGCACCCTTCCTTGGAAGCGCTTTCACAGGCGCAGTAACACTGGGGCTTTGCGATTCTCTAGCCACCAAAAGTCACGGTCATTCTCTTTCCGTCTCGTAGACACGAGCTGAGAAATTACAAACATCGAGCAATTGCTCAGAGATGAAAAGTGCCAGCAATGAAAGCTGTTGCTAGCCAGCACCCTTCCTTGGAAGCGCTTTCACAGGCGCAATAACACTGGGGCTTTGCGCTTCTCTAGCCACCAAACGTCACGGTCATTCTCTTTCTGTCTCGTAGACATGATTTGAGAAATTGCAAACGTCGAGCAATTGCTCAGAGATGAAAAGTGCCAGCACTGAAAGCTGTTGCTAGCCAGCACCCTTCCTTGGAAGTGCTTTTGTAGCCCTAAGAACAGTGGGGCTCTGGGCTTCTCTAGCCACGTAATCTTCTGCTCATCCTCTCGCGCAGTCTAAAGAGAGCTCAGGTGAGAAATTGCAAACGTCGAGCAATTGCTCAGAGATGAAAAGTGCCAGCACTGAAAGCTGTTGCTAGCCAGCAGCCTTCCTTGGAAGCGCTTTCACAGGCGCAGTAACACTGGGGCTTTGTGCTTCTCTAGCCACCAAACGTCACGGTCATTCTCTTTCCGTCTCGTAGACACGAGCTGAGAAATTGCAAACGTCGAGCAATTGCTCAGAGATGAAAAGTGCCAGCACTGAGAGCTGTTGCTAGCCAGCACCCTTCCTTGGAAGCGCTTTTGTAGGCCTAAGAACAGTGGGGCTCTGGGCTTCTCTAGCCACCTAATCTTCTGCTCATCCTCTCGCGCAGTCTAAAGAGAGCTCAGGTGAGAAATTGCAAACGTCGAGCAATTGCTCAGAGATGAAAAGTGCCAGCACTGAAAGCTCTTGCTAGCCAGCACCCTTCCTTGGAAGCACTTTCACAGGCGCAGCAACACTGGGGCTTTGCGCTTCTCTACCCACCAAACGTCACGGTCATTCTCTTTCCGTCTCGTAGACACAAGCTGAGAAATTGCAAACGTCGAGCAATTGCTCAGAGATGAAAAGTGCCAGCACTGAAAGCTGTTGCTAGCCAGCAGCCTTCCTTGGAAGCGCTTTTGTAGGCCTAAAAACAGTAGGGCTCTGGGCTTCTCTAGCCACCTAATCTTCTGCTCATCCTCTCGCGCACTCTAAAGAGAGCTCAGGTGAGAAATTGCAAACGTCGAGCAATTGCTCAGAGATGAAAAGTGCCAGCACTGAAAGCTGTTGCTAGCCAGCACCCTTCCTTGGAAGCACTTTCACAGGCGCAGCAACACTGGGGCTTTGCGCTTCTCTAGCCACCAAACGTCACGGTCATTCTCTTTCCGTCTCGTAGACACGAGCTGAGAAATTGCAAACGTCGAGCAATTGCTCAGACATGAAAAGTGCCAGCACTGAAAGCTGTTGCTAGCCAGCACCCTTCCTTGGAAGCGCTTTCACAGGCGCAGCAACACTGGGGCTTTGCGCTTCTCTACCCACCAAACGTCACGGTCACTATCTCTCCGTCTTGTGGACACGAGCTGAGAAATTGCAAACGTCGAGCAATTGCTCAGAGATGAAAAGTGCCAGCACTGAAAGCTGTTGCTAGCCAGCCCCCTTCCTTGGAAGTGGTTTTGTAAGCCTAAGAACAGTGGGGCTCTGGGCTTCTCTAGCCACCTAATCTTCTGCTCATCCTCTCGCGCAGTCTAAAGAGAGCTCAGGTGAGAAATTGCAAACGTCGAGCAATTGCTCAGAGATGAAAAGTGCCAGCACTGAAAGCTGTTGCTAGCCAGCACCCTTCCTTGGAAGCGCTTTCACAGGCGCAATAACACTGGGGCTTTGCGCTTCTCTAGCCACCAAACGTCACGGTCATTCTCTTTCCATCTCGTAGACATGATTTGAGAAATTGCAAACGTCGAGCAATTGCTCAGAGATGAAAAGTGCCAGCACTGAAAGCTCTTGCTAGCCAGCACCCTTCCTTGGAAGCGCTTTCACAGGCGCAGCAACACTGGGGCTTTGCGCTTCTCTAGCCACCAAACGTCACGGTCATTCTCTTTCCGTCTCGTAGACACGAGCTGAGAAATTGCAAACGTCGAGCAATTTCTCAGAGATGAAAAGTGCCAGCACTGAAAGCTGTTGCTAGCCAGCACCCTTCCTTGGAAGCGCTTTTGTAGGCCTAAGAACAGTGGGGCTCTGGGCTTCTCTAGCCACCTAATCTTCTGCTCATCCTCTCGCGCACTCTAAAGAGAGCTCAGGTGAGAAATTGCAAATGTCCAGCAATTGCTCAGAGATGAAAAGTGCCAGCACTGAAAGCTGTTGCTAGCCAGCACCCTTCCTTGGAAGCGCTTTCACAGGCGCAGCAACACTGGGGCTTTGCGCTTCTCTAGCCACCAAACGTCACGGTCATTCTCTTTCCGTCTCGTAGACACGAGCTGAGAAATTGCAAACGTCGAGCAATTTCTCAGAGATGAAAAGTGCCAGCACTGAAAGCTGTTGCTAGCCAGCACCCTTCCTTGGAAGCGCTTTTGTAGGCCTAAGAAGACTGGGGCTCTGGGCTTCTCTAGCCACCTAATCTTCTGCTCATCCTCTCGCGCACTCTAAAGAGAGCTCAGGTGAGAAATTGCAAATGTCCAGCAATTGCTCAGAGATGAAAAGTGCCAGCACTGAAAGCTGTTGCTAGCCAGCACCCTTCCTTGGAAGCGCTTTCACAGGCGCAGCAACACTGGGGCTTTGCGCTTCTCTAGCCACCAAACGTCACGGTCACTATCTCTCCGTCTTGTGGACACGAGCTGAGAAATTGCAAACGTCGAGCAATTGCTCAGAGATGAAAAGTGCCAGCACTGAAAGCTGTTGCTAGCCAGCCCCCTTCCTTGGAAGTGGTTTTGTAAGCCTAAGAACAGTGGGGCTCTGGGCTTCTCTAGCCACCTAATCTTCTGCTCATCCTCTCGCGCACTCTAAAGAGAGCTCAGGTGAGAAATTGCAAACGTCGAGCAATTGCTCAGAGATGAAAAGTGCCAGCACTGAAAGCTGTTGCTAGCCAGCACCCTTCCTTGGAAGCGCTTTCACAGGCGCAGTAACACTGGGGCTTTGCGATTCTCTAGCCACCAAAAGTCACGGTCATTCTCTTTCCGTCTCGTAGACACGAGCTGAGAAATTACAAACATCGAGCAATTGCTCAGAGATGAAAAGTGCCAGCAATGAAAGCTGTTGCTAGCCAGCACCCTTCCTTGGAAGCGCTTTCACAGGCGCAATAACACTGGGGCTTTGCGCTTCTCTAGCCACCAAACGTCACGGTCATTCTCTTTCTGTCTCGTAGACATGATTTGAGAAATTGCAAACGTCGAGCAATTGCTCAGAGATGAAAAGTGCCAGCACTGAAAGCTGTTGCTAGCCAGCACCCTTCCTTGGAAGTGCTTTTGTAGCCCTAAGAACAGTGGGGCTCTGGGCTTCTCTAGCCACGTAATCTTCTGCTCATCCTCTCGCGCACTCTAAAGAGAGCTCAGGTGAGAAATTGCAAACGTCGAGCAATTGCTCAGAGATGAAAAGTGCCAGCACTGAAAGCTGTTGCTAGCCAGCAGCCTTCCTTGGAAGCGCTTTCACAGGCGCAGTAACACTGGGGCTTTGTGCTTCTCTAGCCACCAAACGTCACGGTCATTCTCTTTCCGTCTCGTAGACACGAGCTGAGAAATTGCAAACGTCGAGCAATTGCTCAGAGATGAAAAGTGCCAGCACTGAGAGCTGTTTCTAGCCAGCACCCTTCCTTGGAAGCGCTTTTGTAGGCCTAAGAACAGTGGGGCTCTGGGCTTCTCTAGCCACCTAATCTTCTGCTCATCCTCTCGCGCAGTCTAAAGAGAGCTCAGGTGAGAAATTGCAAACGTCGAGCAATTGCTCAGAGATGAAAAGTGCCAGCACTGAAAGCTCTTGCTAGCCAGCACCCTTCCTTGGAAGCACTTTCACAGGCGCAGCAACACTGGGGCTTTGCGCTTCTCTACCCACCAAACGTCACGGTCATTCTCTTTCCGTCTCGTAGACACAAGCTGAGAAATTGCAAACGTCGAGCAATTGCTCAGAGATGAAAAGTGCCAGCACTGAAAGCTGTTGCTAGCCAGCAGCCTTCCTTGGAAGCGCTTTTGTAGGCCTAAAAACAGTAGGGCTCTGGGCTTCTCTAGCCACCTAATCTTCTGCTCATCCTCTCGCGCACTCTAAAGAGAGCTCAGGTGAGAAATTGCAAACGTCGAGCAATTGCTCAGAGATGAAAAGTGCCAGCACTGAAAGCTGTTGCTAGCCAGCACCCTTCCTTGGAAGCACTTTCACAGGCGCAGCAACACTGGGGCTTTGCGCTTCTCTAGCCACCAAACGTCACGGTCATTCTCTTTCCGTCTCGTAGACACGAGCTGAGAAATTGCAAACGTCGAGCAATTGCTCAGACATGAAAAGTGCCAGCACTGAAAGCTGTTGCTAGCCAGCACCCTTCCTTGGAAGCGCTTTCACAGGCGCAGCAACACTGGGGCTTTGCGCTTCTCTACCCACCAAACGTCACGGTCACTATCTCTCCGTCTTGTGGACACGAGCTGAGAAATTGCAAACGTCGAGCAATTGCTCAGAGATGAAAAGTGCCAGCACTGAAAGCTGTTGCTAGCCAGCCCCCTTCCTTGGAAGTGGTTTTGTAAGCCTAAGAACAGTGGGGCTCTGGGCTTCTCTAGCCACCTAATCTTCTGCTCATCCTCTCGCGCAGTCTAAAGAGAGCTCAGGTGAGAAATTGCAAACGTCGAGCAATTGCTCAGAGATGAAAAGTGCCAGCACTGAAAGCTGTTGCTAGCCAGCACCCTTCCTTGGAAGCGCTTTCACAGGCGCAATAACACTGGGGCTTTGCGCTTCTCTAGCCACCAAACGTCACGGTCATTCTCTTTCCATCTCGTAGACATGATTTGAGAAATTGCAAACGTCGAGCAATTGCTCAGAGATGAAAAGTGCCAGCACTGAAAGCTCTTGCTAGCCAGCACCCTTCCTTGGAAGCGCTTTCACAGGCGCAGCAACACTGGGGCTTTGCGCTTCTCTAGCCACCAAACGTCACGGTCATTCTCTTTCCGTCTCGTAGACACGAGCTGAGAAATTGCAAACGTCGAGCAATTTCTCAGAGATGAAAAGTGCCAGCACTGAAAGCTGTTGCTAGCCAGCACCCTTCCTTGGAAGCGCTTTTGTAGGCCTAAGAACACTGGGGCTCTGGGCTTCTCTAGCCACCTAATCTTCTGCTCATCCTCTCGCGCACTCTAAAGAGAGCTCAGGTGAGAAATTGCAAATGTCCAGCAATTGCTCAGAGATGAAAAGTGCCAGCACTGAAAGCTGTTGCTAGCCAGCACCCTTCCTTGGAAGCGCTTTCACAGGCGCAGTAACACTGGGGCTTTGCGCTTCTCTAGCCACCAAACGTCACCGTCATTCTCTTTCCGTCTCGTAGACACGAGCTGAGAAATTGCAAACATCGAGCAATTGCTCAGAGATGAAAAGTGCCAGCACTGAAAGCTCTTGCTAGCCAGCACCCTTCCTTGGAAGCGCTTTCACAGGCGCAGTAACACTGGGGCTTTGCGCTTCTCTAGCCACCAAACGTCACGGTCATTCTCTTTCCGTCTCGTGACACGAGCTGAGAAATTGCAAACGTCGAGCAATTGCTCAGAGATGAAAAGTGCCAGCACTGAAAGCTCTTGCTAGCCAGCAGCCTTCCTTGGAAGCGCTTTCACAGGCGCAGCAACACTGGGGCTTTGCGCTTCTCTACCCACCAAACGTCACGGTCACTATCTCTCCGTCTCGTAGACACGAGCTGAGAAATTGCAAACGTCGAGCAATTGCTCAGAGATGAAAAGTGCTAGCACTGAGAGCTGTTGCTAGCCAGCACCCTTCCTTGGAAGCGTTTTTGTAGGGCTAAGAACACTGGGGCTCTGGGCTTCTCTAGCCACCTAATCTTCTGCTCATCCTCTCGCGCACTCTAAAGAGAGCTCAGGTGAGAAATTGCAAACGTCCAGCAATTGCTCAGAGATGAAAAGTGCCAGCACTGAAAGCTGTTGCTAGCCAGCAGCCTTCCTTGGAAGCGCTTTCACAGGCGCAGTAACACTGGGGCTTTGCGCTTCTCTACCCACCAAACGTCACGGTCACTATCTCTCCGTCTCGTAGACACGAGCTGAGAAATTGCAAACGTCGAGCAATTGCTCAGAGATGAAAAGTGCCAGCACTGAGAGCTGTTTCTAGCCAGCACCCTTCCTTGGAAGCGCTTTTGTAGGCCTAAGAACAGTGGGGCTCTGGGCTTCTCTAGCCACCTAATCTTGTGCTCATCCTCTCGCGCAGTCTAAAGAGAGCTCAGGTGAGAAATTGCAAACGTCGAGCAATTGCTCAGAGATGAAAAGTGCCAGCACTGAAAGCTCTTGCTAGCCAGCACCCTTCCTTGGAAGCACTTTCACAGGCGCAGCAACACTGGGGCTTTGCGCTTCTCTACCCACCAAACGTCACGGTCATTCTCTTTCCGTCTCGTAGACACAAGCTGAGAAATTGCAAACGTCGAGCAATTGCTCAGAGATGAAAAGTGCCAGCACTGAAAGCTGTTGCTAGCCAGCACCCTTCCTTGGAAGCGCTTTTGTAGGCCTAAGAACACAGGGGCTCTGGGCTTCTCTAGCCACCTAATCTTCTGCTCATCCTCTCGCGCAGTCTAAAGAGAGCTCAGGTGAGAAATTGCAAACGTCGAGCAATTGCTCAGAGATGAAAAGTGCCAGCACTGAAAGCTGTTGCTAGCCAGCACCCTTCCTTGGAAGTGCTTTTGTAGGCCTAAGAACACAGGGGCTCTGGGCTTCTCTAGCCACCTAATCTTCTGCTCATCCTCTCGCGCAGTCTAAAGAGAGCTCAGGTGAGAAATTGCAAACGTCGAGCAATTGCTCAGAGATGAAAAGTGCCAGCACTGAAAGCTGTTGCTAGCCAGCACCCTTCCTTGGAAGCGCTTTCACAGGCGCAGTAACACTGGGGCTTTGCGCTTCTCTACCCACCAAACGTCACGGTCACTATCTCTCCGTCTCGTAGACACGAGCTGAGAAATTGCAAACGTCGAGCAATTGCTCAGAGATGAAAAGTGCCAGCACTGAAAGCTGTTGCTAGCCAGCACCCTTCCTTGGAAGCGCTTTCACAGGCGCAGCAACACTGGGGCTTTGCGCTTCTCTACCCACCAAACGTCACGGTCACTATCTCTCCGTCTTGTGGACACGAGCTGAGAAATTGCAAACGTCGAGCAATTGCTCAGAGATGAAAAGTGCCAGCACTGAAAGCTGTTGCTAGCCAGCCCCCTTCCTTGGAAGTGGTTTTGTAAGCCTAAGAACAGTGGGGCTCTGGGCTTCTCTAGCCACCTAATCTTCTGCTCATCCTCTCGCGCAGTCTAAAGAGAGCTCAGGTGAGAAATTGCAAACGTCGAGCAATTGCTCAGAGATGAAAAGTGCCAGCACTGAAAGCTGTTGCTAGCCAGCACCCTTCCTTGGAAGCGCTTTCACAGGCGCAATAACACTGGGGCTTTGCGCTTCTCTAGCCACCAAACGTCACGGTCATTCTCTTTCCGTCTCGTAGACATGATTTGAGAAATTGCAAACGTCGAGCAATTGCTCAGAGATGAAAAGTGCCAGCACTGAAAGCTCTTGCTAGCCAGCACCCTTCCTTGGAAGCGCTTTCACAGGCGCAGCAACACTGGGGCTTTGCGCTTCTCTAGCCACCAAACGTCACGGTCATTCTCTTTCCGTCTCGTAGACACGAGCTGAGAAATTGCAAACGTCGAGCAATTTCTCAGAGATGAAAAGTGCCAGCACTGAAAGCTGTTGCTAGCCAGCACCCTTCCTTGGAAGCGCTTTTGTAGGCCTAAGAAGACTGGGGCTCTGGGCTTCTCTAGCCACCTAATCTTCTGCTCATCCTCTCGCGCACTCTAAAGAGAGCTCAGGTGAGAAATTGCAAATGTCCAGCAATTGCTCAGAGATGAAAAGTGCCAGCACTGAAAGCTGTTGCTAGCCAGCACCCTTCCTTGGAAGCGCTTTCACAGGCGCAGCAACACTGGGGCTTTGCGCTTCTCTAGCCACCAAACGTCACGGTCACTATCTCTCCGTCTTGTGGACACGAGCTGAGAAATTGCAAACGTCGAGCAATTGCTCAGAGATGAAAAGTGCCAGCACTGAAAGCTGTTGCTAGCCAGCCCCCTTCCTTGGAAGTGGTTTTGTAAGCCTAAGAACAGTGGGGCTCTGGGCTTCTCTAGCCACCTAATCTTCTGCTCATCCTCTCGCGCACTCTAAAGAGAGCTCAGGTGAGAAATTGCAAACGTCGAGCAATTGCTCAGAGATGAAAAGTGCCAGCACTGAAAGCTGTTGCTAGCCAGCACCCTTCCTTGGAAGCGCTTTCACAGGCGCAGTAACACTGGGGCTTTGCGATTCTCTAGCCACCAAAAGTCACGGTCATTCTCTTTCCGTCTCGTAGACACGAGCTGAGAAATTACAAACATCGAGCAATTGCTCAGAGATGAAAAGTGCCAGCAATGAAAGCTGTTGCTAGCCAGCACCCTTCCTTGGAAGCGCTTTCACAGGCGCAATAACACTGGGGCTTTGCGCTTCTCTAGCCACCAAACGTCACGGTCATTCTCTTTCTGTCTCGTAGACATGATTTGAGAAATTGCAAACGTCGAGCAATTGCTCAGAGATGAAAAGTGCCAGCACTGAAAGCTGTTGCTAGCCAGCACCCTTCCTTGGAAGTGCTTTTGTAGCCCTAAGAACAGTGGGGCTCTGGGCTTCTCTAGCCACGTAATCTTCTGCTCATCCTCTCGCGCAGTCTAAAGAGAGCTCAGGTGAGAAATTGCAAACGTCGAGCAATTGCTCAGAGATGAAAAGTGCCAGCACTGAAAGCTGTTGCTAGCCAGCAGCCTTCCTTGGAAGCGCTTTCACAGGCGCAGTAACACTGGGGCTTTGTGCTTCTCTAGCCACCAAACGTCACGGTCATTCTCTTTCCGTCTCGTAGACACGAGCTGAGAAATTGCAAACGTCGAGCAATTGCTCAGAGATGAAAAGTGCCAGCACTGAGAGCTGTTTCTAGCCAGCACCCTTCCTTGGAAGCGCTTTTGTAGGCCTAAGAACAGTGGGGCTCTGGGCTTCTCTAGCCACCTAATCTTCTGCTCATCCTCTCGCGCAGTCTAAAGAGAGCTCAGGTGAGAAATTGCAAACGTCGAGCAATTGCTCAGAGATGAAAAGTGCCAGCACTGAAAGCTCTTGCTAGCCAGCACCCTTCCTTGGAAGCACTTTCACAGGCGCAGCAACACTGGGGCTTTGCGCTTCTCTACCCACCAAACGTCACGGTCATTCTCTTTCCGTCTCGTAGACACAAGCTGAGAAATTGCAAACGTCGAGCAATTGCTCAGAGATGAAAAGTGCCAGCACTGAAAGCTGTTGCTAGCCAGCAGCCTTCCTTGGAAGCGCTTTTGTAGGCCTAAAAACAGTAGGGCTCTGGGCTTCTCTAGCCACCTAATCTTCTGCTCATCCTCTCGCGCACTCTAAAGAGAGCTCAGGTGAGAAATTGCAAACGTCGAGCAATTGCTCAGAGATGAAAAGTGCCAGCACTGAAAGCTGTTGCTAGCCAGCACCCTTCCTTGGAAGCACTTTCACAGGCGCAGCAACACTGGGGCTTTGCGCTTCTCTAGCCACCAAACGTCACGGTCATTCTCTTTCCGTCTCGTAGACACGAGCTGAGAAATTGCAAACGTCGAGCAATTGCTCAGACATGAAAAGTGCCAGCACTGAAAGCTGTTGCTAGCCAGCACCCTTCCTTGGAAGCGCTTTCACAGGCGCAGCAACACTGGGGCTTTGCGCTTCTCTACCCACCAAACGTCACGGTCACTATCTCTCCGTCTTGTGGACACGAGCTGAGAAATTGCAAACGTCGAGCAATTGCTCAGAGATGAAAAGTGCCAGCACTGAAAGCTGTTGCTAGCCAGCCCCCTTCCTTGGAAGTGGTTTTGTAAGCCTAAGAACAGTGGGGCTCTGGGCTTCTCTAGCCACCTAATCTTCTGCTCATCCTCTCGCGCAGTCTAAAGAGAGCTCAGGTGAGAAATTGCAAACGTCGAGCAATTGCTCAGAGATGAAAAGTGCCAGCACTGAAAGCTGTTGCTAGCCAGCACCCTTCCTTGGAAGCGCTTTCACAGGCGCAATAACACTGGGGCTTTGCGCTTCTCTAGCCACCAAACGTCACGGTCATTCTCTTTCCATCTCGTAGACATGATTTGAGAAATTGCAAACGTCGAGCAATTGCTCAGAGATGAAAAGTGCCAGCACTGAAAGCTCTTGCTAGCCAGCAGCCTTCCTTGGAAGCGCTTTCACAGGCGCAGCAACACTGGGGCTTTGCGCTTCTCTAGCCACCAAACGTCACGGTCATTCTCTTTCCGTCTCGTAGACACGAGCTGAGAAATTGCAAACGTCGAGCAATTTCTCAGAGATGAAAAGTGCCAGCACTGAAAGCTGTTGCTAGCCAGCACCCTTCCTTGGAAGCGCTTTTGTAGGCCTAAGAACACTGGGGCTCTGGGCTTCTCTAGCCACCTAATCTTCTGCTCATCCTCTCGCGCACTCTAAAGAGAGCTCAGGTGAGAAATTGCAAATGTCCAGCAATTGCTCAGAGATGAAAAGTGCCAGCACTGAAAGCTGTTGCTAGCCAGCAGCCTTCCTTGGAAGCGCTTTCACAGGCGCAGTAACACTGGGGCTTTGCGCTTCTCTAGCCACCAAACGTCACCGTCATTCTCTTTCCGTCTCGTAGACACGAGCTGAGAAATTGCAAACATCGAGCAATTGCTCAGAGATGAAAAGTGCCAGCACTGAAAGCTCTTGCTAGCCAGCACCCTTCCTTGGAAGCGCTTTCACAGGCGCAGTAACACTGGGGCTTTGCGCTTCTCTAGCCACCAAACGTCACGGTCATTCTCTTTCCGTCTCGTGACACGAGCTGAGAAATTGCAAACGTCGAGCAATTGCTCAGAGATGAAAAGTGCCAGCACTGAAAGCTCTTGCTAGCCAGCAGCCTTCCTTGGAAGCGCTTTCACAGGCGCAGCAACACTGGGGCTTTGCGCTTCTCTACCCACCAAACGTCACGGTCACTATCTCTCCGTCTCGTAGACACGAGCTGAGAAATTGCAAACGTCGAGCAATTGCTCAGAGATGAAAAGTGCTAGCACTGAGAGCTGTTGCTAGCCAGCACCCTTCCTTGGAAGCGTTTTTGTAGGGCTAAGAACACTGGGGCTCTGGGCTTCTCTAGCCACCTAATCTTCTGCTCATCCTCTCGCGCACTCTAAAGAGAGCTCAGGTGAGAAATTGCAAACGTCCAGCAATTGCTCAGAGATGAAAAGTGCCAGCACTGAAAGCTGTTGCTAGCCAGCAGCCTTCCTTGGAAGCGCTTTCACAGGCGCAGTAACACTGGGGCTTTGTGCTTCTCTAGCCACCAAACGTCACGGTCATTCTCTTTCCGTCTCGTAGACACGAGCTGAGAAATTGCAAACGTCGAGCAATTGCTCAGAGATGAAAAGTGCCAGCACTGAGAGCTGTTTCTAGCCAGCACCCTTCCTTGGAAGCGCTTTTGTAGGCCTAAGAACAGTGGGGCTCTGGGCTTCTCTAGCCACCTAATCTTGTGCTCATCCTCTCGCGCAGTCTAAAGAGAGCTCAGGTGAGAAATTGCAAACGTCGAGCAATTGCTCAGAGATGAAAAGTGCCAGCACTGAAAGCTCTTGCTAGCCAGCACCCTTCCTTGGAAGCACTTTCACAGGCGCAGCAACACTGGGGCTTTGCGCTTCTCTACCCACCAAACGTCACGGTCATTCTCTTTCCGTCTCGTAGACACAAGCTGAGAAATTGCAAACGTCGAGCAATTGCTCAGAGATGAAAAGTGCCAGCACTGAAAGCTGTTGCTAGCCAGCACCCTTCCTTGGAAGTGCTTTTGTAGGCCTAAGAACAGTGGGGCTCTGGGCTTCTCTAGCCACCTAATCTTCTGCTCATCCTCTCGCGCACTCTAAAGAGAGCTCAGGTGAGAAATTGCAAATGTCCAGCAATTGCTCAGAGATGAAAAGTGCCAGCACTGAAAGCTGTTGCTAGCCAGCACCCTTCCTTGGAAGCGCTTTCACAGGCGCAGCAACACTGGGGCTTTGCGCTTCTCTAGCCACCAAACGTCACGGTCACTATCTCTCCGTCTCGTAGACACGAGCTGAGAAATTGCAAACGTCGAGCAATTGCTCAGAGATGAAAAGTGCCAGCACTGAAAGCTGTTGCTAGCCAGCACCCTTCCTTGGAAGCGCTTTCACAGGCGCAGCAACACTGGGGCTTTGCGCTTCTCTACCCACCAAACGTCACGGTCACTATCTCTCCGTCTTGTGGACACGAGCTGAGAAATTGCAAACGTCGAGCAATTGCTCAGAGATGAAAAGTGCCAGCACTGAAAGCTGTTGCTAGCCAGCCCCCTTCCTTGGAAGTGGTTTTGTAAGCCTAAGAACAGTGGGGCTCTGGGCTTCTCTAGCCACCTAATCTTCTGCTCATCCTCTCGCGCAGTCTAAAGAGAGCTCAGGTGAGAAATTGCAAACGTCGAGCAATTGCTCAGAGATGAAAAGTGCCAGCACTGAAAGCTGTTGCTAGCCAGCAGCCTTCCTTGGAAGCGCTTTCACAGGCGCAATAACACTGGGGCTTTGCGCTTCTCTAGCCACCAAACGTCACGGTCATTCTCTTTCCGTCTCGTAGACATGATTTGAGAAATTGCAAACGTCGAGCAATTGCTCAGAGATGAAAAGTGCCAGCACTGAAAGCTCTTGCTAGCCAGCACCCTTCCTTGGAAGCGCTTTCACAGGCGCAGCAACACTGGGGCTTTGCGCTTCTCTAGCCACCAAACGTCACGGTCATTCTCTTTCCGTCTCGTAGACACGAGCTGAGAAATTGCAAACATCGAGCAATTTCTCAGAGATGAAAAGTGCCAGCACTGAAAGCTGTTGCTAGCCAGCACCCTTCCTTGGAAGCGCTTTTGTAGGCCTAAGAAGACTGGGGCTCTGGGCTTCTCTAGCCACCTAATCTTCTGCTCATCCTCTCGCGCACTCTAAAGAGAGCTCAGGTGAGAAATTGCAAATGTCCAGCAATTGCTCAGAGATGAAAAGTGCCAGCACTGAAAGCTGTTGCTAGCCAGCACCCTTCCTTGGAAGCGCTTTCACAGGCGCAGCAACACTGGGGCTTTGCGCTTCTCTAGCCACCAAACGTCACGGTCACTATCTCTCCGTCTTGTGGACACGAGCTGAGAAATTGCAAACGTCGAGCAATTGCTCAGAGATGAAAAGTGCCAGCACTGAAAGCTGTTGCTAGCCAGCCCCCTTCCTTGGAAGTGGTTTTGTAAGCCTAAGAACAGTGGGGCTCTGGGCTTCTCTAGCCACCTAATCTTCTGCTCATCCTCTCGCGCACTCTAAAGAGAGCTCAGGTGAGAAATTGCAAACGTCGAGCAATTGCTCAGAGATGAAAAGTGCCAGCACTGAAAGCTGTTGCTAGCCAGCACCCTTCCTTGGAAGCGCTTTCACAGGCGCAGTAACACTGGGGCTTTGCGATTCTCTAGCCACCAAAAGTCACGGTCATTCTCTTTCCGTCTCGTAGACACGAGCTGAGAAATTACAAACATCGAGCAATTGCTCAGAGATGAAAAGTGCCAGCAATGAAAGCTGTTGCTAGCCAGCACCCTTCCTTGGAAGCGCTTTCACAGGCGCAATAACACTGGGGCTTTGCGCTTCTCTAGCCACCAAACGTCACGGTCATTCTCTTTCTGTCTCGTAGACATGATTTGAGAAATTGCAAACGTCGAGCAATTGCTCAGAGATGAAAAGTGCCAGCACTGAAAGCTGTTGCTAGCCAGCACCCTTCCTTGGAAGTGCTTTTGTAGCCCTAAGAACAGTGGGGCTCTGGGCTTCTCTAGCCACGTAATCTTCTGCTCATCCTCTCGCGCAGTCTAAAGAGAGCTCAGGTGAGAAATTGCAAACGTCGAGCAATTGCTCAGAGATGAAAAGTGCCAGCACTGAAAGCTGTTGCTAGCCAGCAGCCTTCCTTGGAAGCGCTTTCACAGGCGCAGTAACACTGGGGCTTTGTGCTTCTCTAGCCACCAAACGTCACGGTCATTCTCTTTCCGTCTCGTAGACACGAGCTGAGAAATTGCAAACGTCGAGCAATTGCTCAGAGATGAAAAGTGCCAGCACTGAGAGCTGTTGCTAGCCAGCACCCTTCCTTGGAAGCGCTTTTGTAGGCCTAAGAACAGTGGGGCTCTGGGCTTCTCTAGCCACCTAATCTTCTGCTCATCCTCTCGCGCAGTCTAAAGAGAGCTCAGGTGAGAAATTGCAAACGTCGAGCAATTGCTCAGAGATGAAAAGTGCCAGCACTGAAAGCTCTTGCTAGCCAGCACCCTTCCTTGGAAGCACTTTCACAGGCGCAGCAACACTGGGGCTTTGCGCTTCTCTACCCACCAAACGTCACGGTCATTCTCTTTCCGTCTCGTAGACACAAGCTGAGAAATTGCAAACGTCGAGCAATTGCTCAGAGATGAAAAGTGCCAGCACTGAAAGCTGTTGCTAGCCAGCAGCCTTCCTTGGAAGCGCTTTTGTAGGCCTAAAAACAGTAGGGCTCTGGGCTTCTCTAGCCACCTAATCTTCTGCTCATCCTCTCGCGCACTCTAAAGAGAGCTCAGGTGAGAAATTGCAAACGTCGAGCAATTGCTCAGAGATGAAAAGTGCCAGCACTGAAAGCTGTTGCTAGCCAGCACCCTTCCTTGGAAGCACTTTCACAGGCGCAGCAACACTGGGGCTTTGCGCTTCTCTAGCCACCAAACGTCACGGTCATTCTCTTTCCGTCTCGTAGACACGAGCTGAGAAATTGCAAACGTCGAGCAATTGCTCAGACATGAAAAGTGCCAGCACTGAAAGCTGTTGCTAGCCAGCACCCTTCCTTGGAAGCGCTTTCACAGGCGCAGCAACACTGGGGCTTTGCGCTTCTCTACCCACCAAACGTCACGGTCACTATCTCTCCGTCTTGTGGACACGAGCTGAGAAATTGCAAACGTCGAGCAATTGCTCAGAGATGAAAAGTGCCAGCACTGAAAGCTGTTGCTAGCCAGCCCCCTTCCTTGGAAGTGGTTTTGTAAGCCTAAGAACAGTGGGGCTCTGGGCTTCTCTAGCCACCTAATCTTCTGCTCATCCTCTCGCGCAGTCTAAAGAGAGCTCAGGTGAGAAATTGCAAACGTCGAGCAATTGCTCAGAGATGAAAAGTGCCAGCACTGAAAGCTGTTGCTAGCCAGCACCCTTCCTTGGAAGCGCTTTCACAGGCGCAATAACACTGGGGCTTTGCGCTTCTCTAGCCACCAAACGTCACGGTCATTCTCTTTCCATCTCGTAGACATGATTTGAGAAATTGCAAACGTCGAGCAATTGCTCAGAGATGAAAAGTGCCAGCACTGAAAGCTCTTGCTAGCCAGCACCCTTCCTTGGAAGCGCTTTCACAGGCGCAGCAACACTGGGGCTTTGCGCTTCTCTAGCCACCAAACGTCACGGTCATTCTCTTTCCGTCTCGTAGACACGAGCTGAGAAATTGCAAACGTCGAGCAATTTCTCAGAGATGAAAAGTGCCAGCACTGAAAGCTGTTGCTAGCCAGCACCCTTCCTTGGAAGCGCTTTTGTAGGCCTAAGAACACTGGGGCTCTGGGCTTCTCTAGCCACCTAATCTTCTGCTCATCCTCTCGCGCACTCTAAAGAGAGCTCAGGTGAGAAATTGCAAATGTCCAGCAATTGCTCAGAGATGAAAAGTGCCAGCACTGAAAGCTGTTGCTAGCCAGCACCCTTCCTTGGAAGCGCTTTCACAGGCGCAGCAACACTGGGGCTTTGCGCTTCTCTAGCCACCAAACGTCACGGTCATTCTCTTTCCGTCTCGTAGACACGAGCTGAGAAATTGCAAACGTCGAGCAATTTCTCAGAGATGAAAAGTGCCAGCACTGAAAGCTGTTGCTAGCCAGCACCCTTCCTTGGAAGCGCTTTTGTAGGCCTAAGAAGACTGGGGCTCTGGGCTTCTCTAGCCACCTAATCTTCTGCTCATCCTCTCGCGCACTCTAAAGAGAGCTCAGGTGAGAAATTGCAAATGTCCAGCAATTGCTCAGAGATGAAAAGTGCCAGCACTGAAAGCTGTTGCTAGCCAGCACCCTTCCTTGGAAGCGCTTTCACAGGCGCAGCAACACTGGGGCTTTGCGCTTCTCTAGCCACCAAACGTCACGGTCACTATCTCTCCGTCTTGTGGACACGAGCTGAGAAATTGCAAACGTCGAGCAATTGCTCAGAGATGAAAAGTGCCAGCACTGAAAGCTGTTGCTAGCCAGCCCCCTTCCTTGGAAGTGGTTTTGTAAGCCTAAGAACAGTGGGGCTCTGGGCTTCTCTAGCCACCTAATCTTCTGCTCATCCTCTCGCGCACTCTAAAGAGAGCTCAGGTGAGAAATTGCAAACGTCGAGCAATTGCTCAGAGATGAAAAGTGCCAGCACTGAAAGCTGTTGCTAGCCAGCACCCTTCCTTGGAAGCGCTTTCACAGGCGCAGTAACACTGGGGCTTTGCGATTCTCTAGCCACCAAAAGTCACGGTCATTCTCTTTCCGTCTCGTAGACACGAGCTGAGAAATTACAAACATCGAGCAATTGCTCAGAGATGAAAAGTGCCAGCAATGAAAGCTGTTGCTAGCCAGCACCCTTCCTTGGAAGCGCTTTCACAGGCGCAATAACACTGGGGCTTTGCGCTTCTCTAGCCACCAAACGTCACGGTCATTCTCTTTCTGTCTCGTAGACATGATTTGAGAAATTGCAAACGTCGAGCAATTGCTCAGAGATGAAAAGTGCCAGCACTGAAAGCTGTTGCTAGCCAGCACCCTTCCTTGGAAGTGCTTTTGTAGCCCTAAGAACAGTGGGGCTCTGGGCTTCTCTAGCCACGTAATCTTCTGCTCATCCTCTCGCGCAGTCTAAAGAGAGCTCAGGTGAGAAATTGCAAACGTCGAGCAATTGCTCAGAGATGAAAAGTGCCAGCACTGAAAGCTGTTGCTAGCCAGCAGCCTTCCTTGGAAGCGCTTTCACAGGCGCAGTAACACTGGGGCTTTGTGCTTCTCTAGCCACCAAACGTCACGGTCATTCTCTTTCCGTCTCGTAGACACGAGCTGAGAAATTGCAAACGTCGAGCAATTGCTCAGAGATGAAAAGTGCCAGCACTGAGAGCTGTTTCTAGCCAGCACCCTTCCTTGGAAGCGCTTTTGTAGGCCTAAGAACAGTGGGGCTCTGGGCTTCTCTAGCCACCTAATCTTCTGCTCATCCTCTCGCGCAGTCTAAAGAGAGCTCAGGTGAGAAATTGCAAACGTCGAGCAATTGCTCAGAGATGAAAAGTGCCAGCACTGAAAGCTCTTGCTAGCCAGCACCCTTCCTTGGAAGCACTTTCACAGGCGCAGCAACACTGGGGCTTTGCGCTTCTCTACCCACCAAACGTCACGGTCATTCTCTTTCCGTCTCGTAGACACAAGCTGAGAAATTGCAAACGTCGAGCAATTGCTCAGAGATGAAAAGTGCCAGCACTGAAAGCTGTTGCTAGCCAGCAGCCTTCCTTGGAAGCGCTTTTGTAGGCCTAAAAACAGTAGGGCTCTGGGCTTCTCTAGCCACCTAATCTTCTGCTCATCCTCTCGCGCACTCTAAAGAGAGCTCAGGTGAGAAATTGCAAACGTCGAGCAATTGCTCAGAGATGAAAAGTGCCAGCACTGAAAGCTGTTGCTAGCCAGCACCCTTCCTTGGAAGCACTTTCACAGGCGCAGCAACACTGGGGCTTTGCGCTTCTCTAGCCACCAAACGTCACGGTCATTCTCTTTCCGTCTCGTAGACACGAGCTGAGAAATTGCAAACGTCGAGCAATTGCTCAGACATGAAAAGTGCCAGCACTGAAAGCTGTTGCTAGCCAGCACCCTTCCTTGGAAGCGCTTTCACAGGCGCAGCAACACTGGGGCTTTGCGCTTCTCTACCCACCAAACGTCACGGTCACTATCTCTCCGTCTTGTGGACACGAGCTGAGAAATTGCAAACGTCGAGCAATTGCTCAGAGATGAAAAGTGCCAGCACTGAAAGCTGTTGCTAGCCAGCCCCCTTCCTTGGAAGTGGTTTTGTAAGCCTAAGAACAGTGGGGCTCTGGGCTTCTCTAGCCACCTAATCTTCTGCTCATCCTCTCGCGCAGTCTAAAGAGAGCTCAGGTGAGAAATTGCAAACGTCGAGCAATTGCTCAGAGATGAAAAGTGCCAGCACTGAAAGCTGTTGCTAGCCAGCACCCTTCCTTGGAAGCGCTTTCACAGGCGCAATAACACTGGGGCTTTGCGCTTCTCTAGCCACCAAACGTCACGGTCATTCTCTTTCCATCTCGTAGACATGATTTGAGAAATTGCAAACGTCGAGCAATTGCTCAGAGATGAAAAGTGCCAGCACTGAAAGCTCTTGCTAGCCAGCACCCTTCCTTGGAAGCGCTTTCACAGGCGCAGCAACACTGGGGCTTTGCGCTTCTCTAGCCACCAAACGTCACGGTCATTCTCTTTCCGTCTCGTAGACACGAGCTGAGAAATTGCAAACGTCGAGCAATTTCTCAGAGATGAAAAGTGCCAGCACTGAAAGCTGTTGCTAGCCAGCACCCTTCCTTGGAAGCGCTTTTGTAGGCCTAAGAACACTGGGGCTCTGGGCTTCTCTAGCCACCTAATCTTCTGCTCATCCTCTCGCGCACTCTAAAGAGAGCTCAGGTGAGAAATTGCAAATGTCCAGCAATTGCTCAGAGATGAAAAGTGCCAGCACTGAAAGCTGTTGCTAGCCAGCACCCTTCCTTGGAAGCGCTTTCACAGGCGCAGTAACACTGGGGCTTTGCGCTTCTCTAGCCACCAAACGTCACCGTCATTCTCTTTCCGTCTCGTAGACACGAGCTGAGAAATTGCAAACATCGAGCAATTGCTCAGAGATGAAAAGTGCCAGCACTGAAAGCTCTTGCTAGCCAGCACCCTTCCTTGGAAGCGCTTTCACAGGCGCAGTAACACTGGGGCTTTGCGCTTCTCTAGCCACCAAACGTCACGGTCATTCTCTTTCCGTCTCGTGACACGAGCTGAGAAATTGCAAACGTCGAGCAATTGCTCAGAGATGAAAAGTGCCAGCACTGAAAGCTCTTGCTAGCCAGCAGCCTTCCTTGGAAGCGCTTTCACAGGCGCAGCAACACTGGGGCTTTGCGCTTCTCTACCCACCAAACGTCACGGTCACTATCTCTCCGTCTCGTAGACACGAGCTGAGAAATTGCAAACGTCGAGCAATTGCTCAGAGATGAAAAGTGCTAGCACTGAGAGCTGTTGCTAGCCAGCACCCTTCCTTGGAAGCGTTTTTGTAGGGCTAAGAACACTGGGGCTCTGGGCTTCTCTAGCCACCTAATCTTCTGCTCATCCTCTCGCGCACTCTAAAGAGAGCTCAGGTGAGAAATTGCAAACGTCCAGCAATTGCTCAGAGATGAAAAGTGCCAGCACTGAAAGCTGTTGCTAGCCAGCAGCCTTCCTTGGAAGCGCTTTCACAGGCGCAGTAACACTGGGGCTTTGCGCTTCTCTACCCACCAAACGTCACGGTCACTATCTCTCCGTCTCGTAGACACGAGCTGAGAAATTGCAAACGTCGAGCAATTGCTCAGAGATGAAAAGTGCCAGCACTGAGAGCTGTTTCTAGCCAGCACCCTTCCTTGGAAGCGCTTTTGTAGGCCTAAGAACAGTGGGGCTCTGGGCTTCTCTAGCCACCTAATCTTGTGCTCATCCTCTCGCGCAGTCTAAAGAGAGCTCAGGTGAGAAATTGCAAACGTCGAGCAATTGCTCAGAGATGAAAAGTGCCAGCACTGAAAGCTCTTGCTAGCCAGCACCCTTCCTTGGAAGCACTTTCACAGGCGCAGCAACACTGGGGCTTTGCGCTTCTCTACCCACCAAACGTCACGGTCATTCTCTTTCCGTCTCGTAGACACAAGCTGAGAAATTGCAAACGTCGAGCAATTGCTCAGAGATGAAAAGTGCCAGCACTGAAAGCTGTTGCTAGCCAGCACCCTTCCTTGGAAGCGCTTTTGTAGGCCTAAGAACACAGGGGCTCTGGGCTTCTCTAGCCACCTAATCTTCTGCTCATCCTCTCGCGCAGTCTAAAGAGAGCTCAGGTGAGAAATTGCAAACGTCGAGCAATTGCTCAGAGATGAAAAGTGCCAGCACTGAAAGCTGTTGCTAGCCAGCACCCTTCCTTGGAAGTGCTTTTGTAGGCCTAAGAACACAGGGGCTCTGGGCTTCTCTAGCCACCTAATCTTCTGCTCATCCTCTCGCGCAGTCTAAAGAGAGCTCAGGTGAGAAATTGCAAACGTCGAGCAATTGCTCAGAGATGAAAAGTGCCAGCACTGAAAGCTGTTGCTAGCCAGCACCCTTCCTTGGAAGCGCTTTCACAGGCGCAGTAACACTGGGGCTTTGCGCTTCTCTACCCACCAAACGTCACGGTCACTATCTCTCCGTCTCGTAGACACGAGCTGAGAAATTGCAAACGTCGAGCAATTGCTCAGAGATGAAAAGTGCCAGCACTGAAAGCTGTTGCTAGCCAGCACCCTTCCTTGGAAGCGCTTTCACAGGCGCAGCAACACTGGGGCTTTGCGCTTCTCTACCCACCAAACGTCACGGTCACTATCTCTCCGTCTTGTGGACACGAGCTGAGAAATTGCAAACGTCGAGCAATTGCTCAGAGATGAAAAGTGCCAGCACTGAAAGCTGTTGCTAGCCAGCCCCCTTCCTTGGAAGTGGTTTTGTAAGCCTAAGAACAGTGGGGCTCTGGGCTTCTCTAGCCACCTAATCTTCTGCTCATCCTCTCGCGCAGTCTAAAGAGAGCTCAGGTGAGAAATTGCAAACGTCGAGCAATTGCTCAGAGATGAAAAGTGCCAGCACTGAAAGCTGTTGCTAGCCAGCACCCTTCCTTGGAAGCGCTTTCACAGGCGCAATAACACTGGGGCTTTGCGCTTCTCTAGCCACCAAACGTCACGGTCATTCTCTTTCCGTCTCGTAGACATGATTTGAGAAATTGCAAACGTCGAGCAATTGCTCAGAGATGAAAAGTGCCAGCACTGAAAGCTCTTGCTAGCCAGCACCCTTCCTTGGAAGCGCTTTCACAGGCGCAGCAACACTGGGGCTTTGCGCTTCTCTAGCCACCAAACGTCACGGTCATTCTCTTTCCGTCTCGTAGACACGAGCTGAGAAATTGCAAACGTCGAGCAATTTCTCAGAGATGAAAAGTGCCAGCACTGAAAGCTGTTGCTAGCCAGCACCCTTCCTTGGAAGCGCTTTTGTAGGCCTAAGAAGACTGGGGCTCTGGGCTTCTCTAGCCACCTAATCTTCTGCTCATCCTCTCGCGCACTCTAAAGAGAGCTCAGGTGATAAATTGCAAATGTCCAGCAATTGCTCAGAGATGAAAAGTGCCAGCACTGAAAGCTGTTGCTAGCCAGCACCCTTCCTTGGAAGCGCTTTCACAGGCGCAGCAACACTGGGGCTTTGCGCTTCTCTAGCCACCAAACGTCACGGTCACTATCTCTCCGTCTTGTGGACACGAGCTGAGAAATTGCAAACGTCGAGCAATTGCTCAGAGATGAAAAGTGCCAGCACTGAAAGCTGTTGCTAGCCAGCCCCCTTCCTTGGAAGTGGTTTTGTAAGCCTAAGAACAGTGGGGCTCTGGGCTTCTCTAGCCACCTAATCTTCTGCTCATCCTCTCGCGCACTCTAAAGAGAGCTCAGGTGAGAAATTGCAAACGTCGAGCAATTGCTCAGAGATGAAAAGTGCCAGCACTGAAAGCTGTTGCTAGCCAGCACCCTTCCTTGGAAGCGCTTTCACAGGCGCAGTAACACTGGGGCTTTGCGATTCTCTAGCCACCAAAAGTCACGGTCATTCTCTTTCCGTCTCGTAGACACGAGCTGAGAAATTACAAACATCGAGCAATTGCTCAGAGATGAAAAGTGCCAGCACTGAAAGCTGTTGCTAGCCAGCAGCCTTCCTTGGAAGCGCTTTCACAGGCGCAATAACACTGGGGCTTTGCGCTTCTCTAGCCACCAAACGTCACGGTCATTCTCTTTCTGTCTCGTAGACATGATTTGAGAAATTGCAAACGTCGAGCAATTGCTCAGAGATGAAAAGTGCCAGCACTGAAAGCTGTTGCTAGCCAGCACCCTTCCTTGGAAGTGCTTTTGTAGCCCTAAGAACAGTGGGGCTCTGGGCTTCTCTAGCCACCTAATCTTCTGCTCATCCTCTCGCGCAGTCTAAAGAGAGCTCAGGTGAGAAATTGCAAACGTCGAGCAATTGCTCAGAGATGAAAAGTGCCAGCACTGAAAGCTCTTGCTAGCCAGCACCCTTCCTTGGAAGCACTTTCACAGGCGTAGCAACACTGGGGCTTTGCGCTTCTCTACCCACCAAACGTCACGGTCATTCTCTTTCCGTCTCGTAGACACAAGCTGAGAAATTGCAAACGTCGAGCAATTGCTCAGAGATGAAAAGTGCCAGCACTGAAAGCTGTTGCTAGCCAGCAGCCTTCCTTGGAAGCGCTTTTGTAGGCCTAAAAACAGTAGGGCTCTGGGCTTCTCTAGCCACCTAATCTTCTGCTCATCCTCTCGCGCACTCTAAAGAGAGCTCAGGTGAGAAATTGCAAACGTCGAGCAATTGCTCAGAGATGAAAAGTGCCAGCACTGAAAGCTGTTGCTAGCCAGCACCCTTCCTTGGAAGCACTTTCACAGGCGCAGCAACACTGGGGCTTTGCGCTTCTCTAGCCACCAAACGTCACGGTCATTCTCTTTCCGTCTCGTAGACACGAGCTGAGAAATTGCAAACGTCGAGCAATTGCTCAGACATGAAAAGTGCCAGCACTGAAAGCTGTTGCTAGCCAGCACCCTTCCTTGGAAGCGCTTTCACAGGCGCAGCAACACTGGGGCTTTGCGCTTCTCTACCCACCAAACGTCACGGTCACTATCTCTCCGTCTTGTGGACACGAGCTGAGAAATTGCAAACGTCGAGCAATTGCTCAGAGATGAAAAGTGCCAGCACTGAAAGCTGTTGCTAGCCAGCCCCCTTCCTTGGAAGTGGTTTTGTAAGCCTAAGAACAGTGGGGCTCTGGGCTTCTCTAGCCACCTAATCTTCTGCTCATCCTCTCGCGCAGTCTAAAGAGAGCTCAGGTGAGAAATTGCAAACGTCGAGCAATTGCTCAGAGATGAAAAGTGCCAGCACTGAAAGCTGTTGCTAGCCAGCAGCCTTCCTTGGAAGCGCTTTCACAGGCGCAGTAACACTGGGGCTTTGCGCTTCTCTAGCCACCAAACGTCACCGTCATTCTCTTTCCGTCTCGTAGACACGAGCTGAGAAATTGCAAACATCGAGCAATTGCTCAGAGATGAAAAGTGCCAGCACTGAAAGCTCTTGCTAGCCAGCACCCTTCCTTGGAAGCGCTTTCACAGGCGCAGTAACACTGGGGCTTTGCGCTTCTCTAGCCACCAAACGTCACGGTCATTCTCTTTCCGTCTCGTGACACGAGCTGAGAAATTGCAAACGTCGAGCAATTGCTCAGAGATGAAAAGTGCCAGCACTGAAAGCTCTTGCTAGCCAGCAGCCTTCCTTGGAAGCGCTTTCACAGGCGCAGCAACACTGGGGCTTTGCGCTTCTCTACCCACCAAACGTCACGGTCACTATCTCTCCGTCTCGTAGACACGAGCTGAGAAATTGCAAACGTCGAGCAATTGCTCAGAGATGAAAAGTGCTAGCACTGAGAGCTGTTGCTAGCCAGCACCCTTCCTTGGAAGCGTTTTTGTAGGGCTAAGAACACTGGGGCTCTGGGCTTCTCTAGCCACCTAATCTTCTGCTCATCCTCTCGCGCACTCTAAAGAGAGCTCAGGTGAGAAATTGCAAACGTCCAGCAATTGCTCAGAGATGAAAAGTGCCAGCACTGAAAGCTGTTGCTAGCCAGCAGCCTTCCTTGGAAGCGCTTTCACAGGCGCAGTAACACTGGGGCTTTGTGCTTCTCTAGCCACCAAACGTCACGGTCATTCTCTTTCCGTCTCGTAGACACGAGCTGAGAAATTGCAAACGTCGAGCAATTGCTCAGAGATGAAAAGTGCCAGCACTGAGAGCTGTTTCTAGCCAGCACCCTTCCTTGGAAGCGCTTTTGTAGGCCTAAGAACAGTGGGGCTCTGGGCTTCTCTAGCCACCTAATCTTGTGCTCATCCTCTCGCGCAGTCTAAAGAGAGCTCAGGTGAGAAATTGCAAACGTCGAGCAATTGCTCAGAGATGAAAAGTGCCAGCACTGAAAGCTCTTGCTAGCCAGCACCCTTCCTTGGAAGCACTTTCACAGGCGCAGCAACACTGGGGCTTTGCGCTTCTCTACCCACCAAACGTCACGGTCATTCTCTTTCCGTCTCGTAGACACAAGCTGAGAAATTGCAAACGTCGAGCAATTGCTCAGAGATGAAAAGTGCCAGCACTGAAAGCTGTTGCTAGCCAGCACCCTTCCTTGGAAGTGCTTTTGTAGGCCTAAGAACAGTGGGGCTCTGGGCTTCTCTAGCCACCTAATCTTCTGCTCATCCTCTCGCGCACTCTAAAGAGAGCTCAGGTGAGAAATTGCAAATGTCCAGCAATTGCTCAGAGATGAAAAGTGCCAGCACTGAAAGCTGTTGCTAGCCAGCACCCTTCCTTGGAAGCGCTTTCACAGGCGCAGCAACACTGGGGCTTTGCGCTTCTCTAGCCACCAAACGTCACGGTCACTATCTCTCCGTCTCGTAGACACGAGCTGAGAAATTGCAAACGTCGAGCAATTGCTCAGAGATGAAAAGTGCCAGCACTGAAAGCTGTTGCTAGCCAGCACCCTTCCTTGGAAGCGCTTTCACAGGCGCAGCAACACTGGGGCTTTGCGCTTCTCTACCCACCAAACGTCACGGTCACTATCTCTCCGTCTTGTGGACACGAGCTGAGAAATTGCAAACGTCGAGCAATTGCTCAGAGATGAAAAGTGCCAGCACTGAAAGCTGTTGCTAGCCAGCCCCCTTCCTTGGAAGTGGTTTTGTAAGCCTAAGAACAGTGGGGCTCTGGGCTTCTCTAGCCACCTAATCTTCTGCTCATCCTCTCGCGCAGTCTAAAGAGAGCTCAGGTGAGAAATTGCAAACGTCGAGCAATTGCTCAGAGATGAAAAGTGCCAGCACTGAAAGCTGTTGCTAGCCAGCAGCCTTCCTTGGAAGCGCTTTCACAGGCGCAATAACACTGGGGCTTTGCGCTTCTCTAGCCACCAAACGTCACGGTCATTCTCTTTCCGTCTCGTAGACATGATTTGAGAAATTGCAAACGTCGAGCAATTGCTCAGAGATGAAAAGTGCCAGCACTGAAAGCTCTTGCTAGCCAGCACCCTTCCTTGGAAGCGCTTTCACAGGCGCAGCAACACTGGGGCTTTGCGCTTCTCTAGCCACCAAACGTCACGGTCATTCTCTTTCCGTCTCGTAGACACGAGCTGAGAAATTGCAAACATCGAGCAATTTCTCAGAGATGAAAAGTGCCAGCACTGAAAGCTGTTGCTAGCCAGCACCCTTCCTTGGAAGCGCTTTTGTAGGCCTAAGAAGACTGGGGCTCTGGGCTTCTCTAGCCACCTAATCTTCTGCTCATCCTCTCGCGCACTCTAAAGAGAGCTCAGGTGAGAAATTGCAAATGTCCAGCAATTGCTCAGAGATGAAAAGTGCCAGCACTGAAAGCTGTTGCTAGCCAGCACCCTTCCTTGGAAGCGCTTTCACAGGCGCAGCAACACTGGGGCTTTGCGCTTCTCTAGCCACCAAACGTCACCGTCATTCTCTTTCCGTCTCGTAGACACGAGCTGAGAAATTGCAAACATCGAGCAATTGCTCAGAGATGAAAAGTGCCAGCACTGAAAGCTCTTGCTAGCCAGCACCCTTCCTTGGAAGCGCTTTCACAGGCGCAGTAACACTGGGGCTCTGGGCTTCTCTAGCCACCAAACGTCACGGTCATTCTCTTTCCGTCTCGTGACACGAGCTGAGAAATTGCAAACGTCGAGCAATTGCTCAGAGATGAAAAGTGCCAGCACTGAAAGCTCTTGCTAGCCAACACCCTTCCTTGGAAGCGCTTTCACAGGCGCAGCAACACTGGGGCTTTGCGCTTCTCTACCCACCAAACGTCACGGTCACTATCTCTCCGTCTCGTAGACACGAGCTGAGAAATTGCAAACGTCGAGCAATTGCTCAGAGATGAAAAGTGCTAGCACTGAAAGCTGTTGCTAGCCAGCACCCTTCCTTGGAAGCGTTTTTGTAGGCCTAAGAACACTGGGGCTCTGGGCTTCTCTAGCCACCTAATCTTCTGCTCATCCTCTCGCGCACTCTAAAGAGAGCTCAGGTGAGAAATTGCAAACGTCGAGCAATTGCTCAGAGATGAAAAGTGCCAGCACTGAAAGCTGTTGCTAGCCAGCAGCCTTCCTTGGAAGCGCTTTCACAGGGGCAGTAACACTGGGGCTTTGTGCTTCTCTAGCCACCAAACGTCACGGTCATTCTCTTTCCGTCTCGTAGACACGAGCTGAGAAATTGCAAACGTCGAGCAATTGCTCAGAGATGAAAAGTGCCAGCACTGAGAGCTGTTTCTAGCCAGCACCCTTCCTTGGAAGCGCTTTTGTAGGCCTAAGAACAGTGGGGCTCTGGGCTTCTCTAGCCACCTAATCTTCTGCTCATCCTCTCGCGCACTCTAAAGAGAGCTCAGGTGAGAAATTGCAAACGTCGAGCAATTGCTCAGAGATGAAAAGTGCCAGCACTGAAAGCTGTTGCTAGCCAGCACCCTTCCTTGGAAGCACTTTCACAGGCGCAGCAACACTGGGGCTTTGCGCTTCTCTACCCACCAAACGTCACGGTCATTCTCTTTCCGTCTCGTAGACACGAGCTGAGAAATTGCAAACGTCGAGCAATTGCTCAGAGATGAAAAGTGCCAGCACTGAAAGCTGTTGCTAGCCAGCACCCTTCCTTGGAAGTGCTTTTGTAGGCCTAAGAACAGTGGGGCTCTGGGCTTCTCTAGCCACCTAATCTTCTGCTTATCCTCTCGCGCAGTCTAAAGAGAGCTCAGGTGAGAAATTGCAAACGTCGAGCAATTGCTCAGAGATGAAAAGTGCCAGCACTGAAAGCTGTTGCTAGCCAGCACCCTTCCTTGGAAGCGCTTTCACAGGCGCAGCAACACTGGGGCTTTGCGCTTCTCTAGCCACCAAACGTCACGGTCACTATCTCTCCGTCTCGTAGACATGAGCTGAGAAATTGCAAACGTCGAGCAATTGCTCAGAGATGAAAAGTGCCAGCACTGAAAGCTGTTGCTAGCCAGCAGCCTTCCTTGGAAGCGCTTTCACAGGCGCAATAACACTGGGGCTTTGCGCTTCTCTACCCACCAAACGTCACGGTCACTATCTCTCCGTCTTGTGGACACGAGCTGAGAAATTGCAAACGTCGAGCAATTGCTCAGAGATGAAAAGTGCCAGCACTGAAAGCTGTTTCTAGCCAGCCCCCTTCCTTGGAAGCGCTTTTGTAGGCCTAAGAACAGTGGGGCTCTGGGCTTCTCTAGCCACCTAATCTTCTGCTCATCCTCTCGCGCAGTCTAAAGAGAGCTCAGGTGAGAAATTGCAAACGTCGAGCAATTGCTCAGAGATGAAAAGTGCCAGCACTGAAAGCTCTTGATAGCCAGCAGCCTTCCTTGGAAGCGCTTTCACAGGCGCAGTAACACTGGGGCTTTGCGATTCTCTAGCCACCAAAAGTCACGGTCATTCTCTTTCCGTCTCGTAGACACGAGCTGAGAAATTACAAACATCGAGCAATTGCTCAGAGATGAAAAGTGCCAGCACTGAAAGCTGTTGCTAGCCAGCACCCTTCCTTGGAAGCGCTTTCACAGGCGCAATAACACTGGGGCTTTGCGCTTCTCTAGCCACCAAACCTCACGGTCATTCTCTTTCCGTCTCGTAGACATGATTTGAGAAATTGCAAACGTCGAGCAATTGCTCAGAGATGAAAAGTGCCAGCACTGAAAGCTGTTGCTAGCCAGCACCCTTCCTTGGAAGCGCTTTCACAGGCGCAGTAACACTGGGGCTTTGCGCTTCTCTAGCCACCAAACGTCACGGTCATTCTCTTTCCGTCTCGTAGACACGAGCTGAGAAATTGCAAACGTCGAGCAATTGCTCAGAGATGAAAAGTGCCAGCACTGAAAGCTGTTGCTAGCCAGCACCCTTCCTTGGAAGCGCTTTTGTAGGCCTAAGAACAGTGGGGCTCTGGGCTTCTCTAGCCACCTAATCTTCTGCTCATCCTCTCGCGCACTCTAAAGAGAGCTCAGGTGAGAAATTGCAAACGTCGAGCAATTGCTCAGAGATGAAAAGTGCCAGCACTGAAAGCTGTTGCTAGCCAGCAGCCTTCCTTGGAAGCGCTTTCACAGGCGCAGTAACACTGGGGCTTTGCGCTTCTCTAGCCACCAAACGTCACCGTCATTCTCTTTCCGTCTCGTAGACACGAGCTGAGAAATTGCAAACATCGAGCAATTGCTCAGAGATGAAAAGTGCCAGCACTGAAAGCTCTTGCTAGCCAGCACCCTTCCTTGGAAGCGCTTTCACAGGCGCAGTAACACTGGGGCTTTGCGCTTCTCTAGCCACCAAACGTCACGGTCCTTCTCTTTCCGTCTCGTAGACACGAGCTGAGAAATTGCAAACGTCGAGCAATTGCTCAGAGATGAAAAGTGCCAGCACTGAAAGCTGTTGCTAGCCAGCACCCTTCCTTGGAAGCGCTTTCACAGGCGCAGTAACACTGGGGCTTTGCGCTTCTCTAGCCACCAAACGTCACCGTCATTCTCTTTCCGTCTCGTAGAAACGAGCTGAGAAATTGCAAACATCGAGCAATTGCTCAGAGATGAAAAGTGCCAGCACTGAAAGCTCTTGCTAGCCAGCACCCTTCCTTGGAAGCGCTTTCACAGGCGCAGTAACACTGCGGCTTTGCGCTTCTCTACCCACCAAACGTCACGGTCACTATCTCTCTGTCTCGTAGACACGAGCTGAGAAATTGCAAACGTCGAGCAATTGCTCAGAGATGAAAAGTGCCAGCACTGAGAGCTGTTTCTAGCCAGCACCCTTCCTTGGAAGCGCTTTTGTAGGCCTAAGAACAGTGGGGCTCTGGGCTTCTCTAGCCACCTAATCTTCTGCTCATCCTCTCGCGCACTCTAAAGAGAGCTCAGGTGAGAAATTGCAAACGTCCAGCAATTGCTCAGAGATGAAAAGTGCCAGCACTGAAAGCTGTTGCTAGCCAGCAGCCTTCCTTGGAAGCGCTTTCACAGGCGCAGCAACACTGGGGCTTTGCGCTTCTCTAGCCACCAAACGTCACGGTCATTCTCTTTCCGTCTCGTAGACACGAGCTGAGAAATTGCAAACGTCGAGCAATTGCTGAGAGATGAAAAGTGCCAGCACTGAAAGCTGTTGCTAGCCAGCACCCTTCCTTGGAAGCGCTTTCACAGGCGCAGTAACACTGGGGCTTTGCGCTTCTCTACCCACCAAACGTCACGGTCATTCTCTTTCCGTCTCGTAGACACGAGCTGAGAAATTGCAAACGTCGAGCAATTGCTCAGAGATGAAAAGTGCCAGCACTGAGAGCTGTTGCTAGCCAGCACCCTTCCTTGGAAGCGCTTTTGTAGGCCTAAGAACAGTGAGGCTCTGGGCTTCTCTAGCCACCTAATCTTCTGCTCATCCTCTCGCGCGCTCTAAAGAGAACTCAGGTGAGAAATTGCAAACGTCGAGCAATTGCTCAGAGATGAAAAGTGCCAGCACTGAAAGCTGTTGCTAGCCAGCACCCTTCCTTGGAAGCGCTTTCACAGGCGCAATAACACTGGGGCTTTGCGCTTCTCTAGCCACCAAACCTCACGGTCATTCTCTTTCCGTCTCGTAGACACGAGCTGAGAAATTGCAAACGTCGAGCAATTGCTCAGAGATGAAAAGTGCCAGCACTGAAAGCTGTTGCTAGCCAGCACCCTTCCTTGGAAGCGCTTTCACAGGCGCAGTAACACTGGGGCTTTGCGCTTCTCTAGCCACCAAACGTCACGGTCATTCTCTTTCCGTCTCGTAGACACGAGCTGAGAAATTGCAAACGTCGAGCAATTGCTCAGAGATGAAAAGTGCCAGCACTGAAAGCTGTTGCTAGCCAGCACCCTTCCTTGGAAGCGCTTTCACAGGCGCAGTAACACTGGGGCTTTGCGATTCTCTAGCCACCAAAAGTCACGGTCATTCTCTTTCCGTCTCGTAGACACGAGCTGAGAAATTACAAACATCGAGCAATTGCTCAGAGATGAAAAGTGCCAGCACTGAAAGCTGTTGCTAGCCAGCACCCTTCCTTGGAAGCGCTTTCACAGGCGCAATAACACTGGGGCTTTGCGCTTCTCTAGCCACCAAACGTCACGGTCATTCTCTTTCCGTCTCGTGACACGAGCTGAGAAATTGCAAACGTCGAGCAATTGCTCAGAGATGAAAACTGCCAGCACTGAAAGCTCTTGCTAGCCAGCAGCCTTCCTTGGAAGCGCTTTCACAGGCGCAGCAACACTGGGGCTTTGCGCTTCTCTAGCCACCAAACGTCACGGTCATTCTCTTTCCGTCTCGTAGACACGAGCTGAGAAATTGCAAACGTCCAGCAATTGCTCAGAGATGAAAAGTGCTAGCACTGAGAGCTGTTGCTAGCCAGCACCCTTCCTTGGAAGCGTTTTTGTAGGCCTAAGAACAGTGGGGCTCTGGGCTTCTCTAGCCACCTAATCTTCTGCTCATCCTCTCGTGCACTGTAAAGAGAGCTCAGGTGAGAAATTGCAAACGTCCAGCAATTGCTCAGAGATGAAAAGTGCCAGCACTGAAAGCTGTTGCTAGCCAGCAGCCTTCCTTGGAAGCGCTTTCACAGGCGCAGTAACACTGGGGCTTTGCTCTTCTCTAGCCACCAAACGTCACGGTCATTCTCTTTCCGTCTTGTAGACACGAGCTGAGAGATTGCAAACGTCGAGCAATTGCTCAGAGATGAAAAGTGCCAGCACTGAAAGCTCTTGCTAGCCAGCACCCTTCCTTGGAAGCGCTTTCACAGGCGCAGCAACACTGGGGCTTTGCGCTTCTCTAGCCACCAAACGTCACGGTCATTCTCTTTCCGTCTCGTAGACACGAGCTGAGAAATTGCAAACGTCGAGCAATTTCTCAGAGATGAAAAGTGCCAGCACTGAAAGCTGTTGCTAGCCAGCACCCTTCCTTGGAAGTGCTTTTGTAGGCCTAAGAACACTGGGGCTCTGGGCTTCTCTAGCCACCTAATCTTCTGCTCATCCTCTCGCGCACTCTAAAGAGAGCTCAGGTGAGAAATTGCAAATGTCCAGCAATTGCTCAGAGATGAAAAGTGCCAGCACTGAAAGCTGTTGCTAGCCAGCACCCTTCCTTGGAAGCGCTTTTGTAGGCCTAAGAACACTGGGGCTCTGGGCTTCTCTAGCCACCTAATCTTCTGCTCATCCTCTCGCGCACTCTAAAGAGAGCTCAGGTGAGAAATTGCAAATGTCCAGCAATTGCTCAGAGATGAAAAGTGCCAGCACTGAAAGCTGTTGCTAGCCAGCACCCTTCCTTGGAAGCGCTTTTGTAGGCCTAAGAACACTGGGGCTTTGCGCTTCTCTAGCCACCAAACGTCACGGTCATTCTCTTTCCGTCTCGTAGACACGAGCTGAGAAATTGCAAACATCGAGCAATTGCTCAGAGATGAAAAGTGCCAGCACTGAAAGCTCTTGCTAGCCAGCAGCCTTCCTTGGAAGCGCTTTCACAGGCGCAGTAACACTGGGGCTCTGGGCTTCTCTAGCCACCAAACGTCACGGTCATTCTCTTTCCGTCTCGTGACACGAGCTGAGAAATTGCAAACGTCGAGCAATTGCTCAGAGATGAAAAGTGCCAGCACTGAAAGCTCTTGCTAGCCAACACCCTTCCTTGGAAGCGCTTTCACAGGCGCAGCAACACTGGGGCTTTGCGCTTCTCTACCCACCAAACGTCACGGTCACTATCTCTCCGTCTCGTAGACACGAGCTGAGAGATTGCAAACGTCGAGCAATTGCTCAGAGATGAAAAGTGCTAGCACTGAAAGCTGTTGCTAGCCAGCACCCTTCCTTGGAAGCGTTTTTGTAGGGCTAAGAACACTGGGGCTCTGGGCTTCTCTAGCCACCTAATCTTCTGCTCATCCTCTCGCGCACTCTAAAGAGAGCTCAGGTGAGAAATTGCAAACGTCCAGCAATTGCTCAGAGATGAAAAGTGCCAGCACTGAAAGCTGTTGCTAGCCAGCACCCTTCCTTGGAAGCGCTTTCACAGGCGCAGTAACACTGGGGCTTTGTGCTTCTCTAGCCACCAAACGTCACGGTCATTCTCTTTCCGTCTCGTAGACACGAGCTGAGAAATTGCAAACGTCGAGCAATTGCTCAGAGATGAAAAGTGCCAGCACTGAGAGCTGTTTCTAGCCAGCACCCTTCCTTGGAAGCGCTTTTGTAGGCCTAAGAACAGTGGGGCTCTGGGCTTCTCTAGCCACCTAATCTTCTGCTCATCCTCTCGCGCACTCTAAAGAGAGCTCAGGTGAGAAATTGCAAACGTCGAGCAATTGCTCAGAGATGAAAAGTGCCAGCACTGAAAGCTGTTGCTAGCCAGCACCCTTCCTTGGAAGCACTTTCACAGGCGCAGCAACACTGGGGCTTTGCGCTTCTCTAGCCACCAAACGTCACGGTCATTCTCTTTCCGTCTCGTAGACACAAGCTGAGAAATTGCAAACGTCGAGCAATTGCTCAGAGATGAAAAGTGCCAGCACTGAAAGCTGTTGCTAGCCAGCACCCTTCCTTGGAAGTGCTTTTGTAGGCCTAAGAACACTGGGGCTCTGGGCTTCTCTAGCCACCTAATCTTCTGCTCATCCTCTCGCGCAGTCTAAAGAGAGCTCAGGTGAGAAATTGCAAACGTCGAGCAATTGCTCAGAGATGAAAAGTGCCAGCACTGAAAGCTGTTGCTAGCCAGCACCCTTCCTTGGAAGCGCTTTCAGAGGCGCAGCAACACTGGGGCTTTGCGCTTCTCTACCCACCAAACGTCACGGTCACTATCTCTCCGTCTTGTGGACACGAGCTGAGAAATTGCAAACGTCGAGCAATTGCTCAGAGATGAAAAGTGCCAGCACTGAAAGCTGTTTCTAGCCAGCCCCCTTCCTTGGAAGCGCTTTTGTAGGCCTAAGAACAGTGGGGCTCTGGGCTTCTCTAGCCACCTAATCTTCTGCTCATCCTCTCACGCACTCTAAAGAGAGCTCAGGTGAGAAATTGCAAACGTCGAGCAATTGCTCAGAGATGAAAAGTGCCAGCACTGAAAGCTGTTGCTAGCCAGCAGCCTTCCTTGGAAGCGCTTTCACAGGCGCAGTAACACTGGGGCTTTGCGCTTCTCTAGCCACCAAACGTCACGGTCATTCTCTTTCCGTCTCGTAGACACGAGCTGAGAAATTGCAAACATCGAGCAATTGCTCAGAGATGAAAAGTGCCAGCACTGAAAGCTCTTGCTAGCCAGCACCCTTCCTTGGAAGCGCTTTCACAGGCGCAGTAACACTGGGGATTTGCGCTTCTCTAGCCACCAAACGTCACCGTCATTCTCTTTCCGTCTCGTAGAAACGAGCTGAGAAATTGCAAACATCGAGCAATTGCTCAGAGATGAAAAGTGCCAGCACTGAAAGCTGTTGCTAGCCAGCACCCTTCCTTGGAAGCGCGTTCACAGGCGCAGTAACACTGGGGCTTTGTGCTTCTCTAGCCACCAAACGTCACGGTCACTATCTCTCTGTCTCGTAGACACGAGCTGAGAAATTGCAAACGTCGAGCAATTGCTCAGAGATGAAAAGTGCCAGCACTGAAAGCTGTTGCTAGCCAGCACCCTTCCTTGGAAGCGCTTTTGTAGGCCTAAGAACAGCGGGGCTCTGGGCTTCTCTAGCCACCTAATCTTCTGCTCATCCTCTCGCGCACTCTAAAGAGAGCTCAGGTGAGAAATTGCAAACGTTGAGCAATTGCTCAGAGATGAAAAGTGCCAGCACTGAAAGCTCTTGCTAGCCAGCACCCTTCCTTGGAAGCGCTTTCACAGGCGCAGTAACACTGGGGCTTTGCGCTTCTCTAGCCACCAAGCGTCACGGTCCTTCTCTTTCCGTCTCGTAGACACGAGCTGAGAAATTGCAAACATCGAGCAATTGCTCAGAGATGAAAAGTGCCAGCACTGAAAGCTGTTGCTAGCCAGCACCCTTCCTTGGAAGCGCTTTCACAGGCGCAGCAACACTGGGGCTTTGCGCTTCTCTAGCCACCAAACGTCACGGTCATTCTCTTTCCGTCTCGTAGACACGAGCTGAGAAATTGCAAACGTCGAGCAATTGCTCAGAGATGAAAAGTGCCAGCACTGAAAGCTGTTGCTAGCCAGCACCCTTCCTTGGAAGCGCTTTCACAGGCGCAGTAACACTGGGGCTTTGCGCTTCTCTACCCACCAAACGTCACGGTCATTCTCTTTCTGTCTCGTAGACACGAGCTGAGAAATTGCAAACGTCGAGCAATTGCTCAGAGATGAAAAGTGCCAGCACTGAGAGCTGTTGCTAGCCAGCACCCTTCCTTGGAAGCGCTTTTGTAGGCCTAAGAACACTGGGGCTCTGGGCTTCTCTAGCCACCTAATCTTCTGCTCATCCTCTCGCGCGCTCTAAAGAGAACTCAGGTGAGAAATTGCAAACGTCGAGCAATTGCTCAGAGATGAAAAGTGCCAGCACTGAAAGCTGTTGCTAGCCAGCACCCTTCCTTGGAAGCGCTTTCACAGGCGCAGCAACACTGGGGCTTTGCGCTTCTCTAGCCACCAAACGTCACGGTCATTCTCTTTCCGTCTCGTAGACACGAGTTGAGAAATTGCAAACGTCGAGCAATTGCTCAGAGATGAAAAGTGCCAGCACTGAAAGCTCTTGCTAGCCAGCACCCTTCCTTGGAAGTGCTTTCACAGGCGCAGTAACACTGGGGCTCTGGGCTTCTCTAGCCACCTAATCTTCTGCTCATCCTCTCGCGCACTCTAAAGAGAGCTCAGGTGAGAAATTGCAAACGTCGAGCAATTGCTCAGAGATGAAAAGTGCCAGCACTGAAAGCTGTTGCTAGCCAGCACCCTTCCTTGGAAGCGCTTTCACAGGCGCAGTAACACTGGGGCTTTGCGATTCTCTAGCCACCAAAAGTCACGGTCATTCTCTTTCCGTCTCGTAGACACGAGCTGAGAAATTACAAACATCGAGCAATTGCTCAGAGATGAAAAGTGCCAGCACTGAAAGCTGTTGCTAGCCAGCACCCTTCCTTGGAAGCGCTTTCACAGGCGCAATAACACTGGGGCTTTGCGCTTCTCTACCCACCAAACGTCACGGTCATTCTCTTTCCGTCTCGTGACACGAGCTGAGAAATTGCAAACGTCGAGCAATTGCTCAGAGATGAAAAGTGCCAGCACTGAAAGCTCTTGCTAGCCAGCAGCCTTCCTTGGAAGCGCTTTCACAGGCGCAGCAACACTGGGGCTTTGCGCTTCTCTACCCACCAAACGTCACGGTCACTATCTCTCCGTCTCGTAGACACGAGCTGAGAAATTGCAAACGTCGAGCAATTGCTCAGAGATGAAAAGTGCCAGCACTGAAAGCTGTTGCTAGCCAGCACCCTTCCTTGGAGGCGTTTTTGTAGGCCTAAGAACAGTGGGGCTCTGGGCTTCTCTAGCCACCTAATCTTCTGCTCCTCCTCTCGTGCACTCTAAAGAGAGCTCAGGTGAGAAATTGCAAACGTCCAGCAATTGCTCAGAGATGAAAAGTGCCAGCACTGAAAGCTGTTGCTAGCCAGCACCCTTCCTTGGAAGCGCTTTCACAGGCGCAGTAACACTGGGGCTTTGCTCTTCTCTAGCCACCAAACGTCACGGTCATTCTCTTTCCGTCTCGTAGACACGAGCTGAGAGATTGCAAACGTCGAGCAATTGCTCAGAGATGAAAAGTGCCAGCACTGAAAGCTCTTGCTAGCCAGCACCCTTCCTTGGAAGCGCTTTCACAGGCGCAGTAACACTGGGCCTTTGCGCTTCTCTAGCCACCAAACGTCACGGTCATTCTCTTTCCGTCTCGTAGACACGAGCTGAGAAATTGCAAACGTCGAGCAATTGCTCAGAGATGAAAAGTGCCAGCACTGAAAGCTGTTGCTAGCCAGCACCCTTCCTTGGAAGCGCTTTTGTAGGCCTAAGAACAGTGGGGCTCTGGGCTTCTCTAGCCACCTAATCTTCTGCTCATCCTCTCGCGCACTCTAAAGAGAGCTCAGGTGAGAAATTGCAAACGTCGAGCAATTGCTCAGAGATGAAAAGTGCCAGCACTGAAAGCTCTTGCTAGCCAGCACCCTTCCTTGGAAGCGCTTTCACAGGCGCAGTAACACTGGGGCTTTGCGCTTCTCTACCCACCAAACGTCACGGTCATTCTCTTTCCGTCTCGTAGACACGAGCTGAGAAATTGCAAACGTCGAGCAATTGCTCAGAGATGAAAAGTGCCAGCACTGAGAGCTGTTGCTAGCCAGCACCCTTCCTTGGAAGCGCTTTTGTAGGCCTAAGAACAGTGGGGCTCTGGGCTTCTCTAGCCACCTAATCTTCTGCTCATCCTCTCGCGCGCTATAAAGAGAACTCAGGTGAGAAATTGCAAACGTCGAGCAATTGCTCAGAGATGAAAAGTGCCAGCACTGAAAGCTGTTGCTAGCCAGCACCCTTCCTTGGAAGCGCTTTCACAGGCGCAGCAACACTGGGGCTTTGCGCTTCTCTAGCCACCAAACGTCACGGTCATTCTCTTTCCGTCTCGTAGACACGAGTTGAGAAATTGCAAACGTCGAGCAATTGCTCAGAGATGAAAAGTGCCAGCACTGAAAGCTGTTGCTAGCCAGCACCCTTCCTTGGAAGTGCTTTCACAGGCGCAGTAACACTGGGGCTCTGGGCTTCTCTAGCCACCTAATCTTCTGCTCATCCTCTCGCGCACTCTAAAGAGAGCTCAGGTGAGAAATTGCAAACGTCGAGCAATTGCTCAGAGATGAAAAGTGCCAGCACTGAAAGCTGTTGCTAGCCAGCACCCTTCCTTGGAAGCGCTTTCACAGGCGCAGTAACACTGGGGCTTTGCGATTCTCTAGCCACCAAAAGTCACGGTCATTCTCTTTCCGTCTCCTAGACACGAGCTGAGAAATTACAAACATCGAGCAATTGCTCAGAGATGAAAAGTGCCAGCACTGAAAGCTGTTGCTAGCCAGCACCCTTCCTTGGAAGCACTTTCACAGGCGCAATAACACTGGGGCTTTGCGCTTCTCTACCCACCAAACGTCACGGTCATTCTCTTTCCGTCTCGTGACACGAGCTGAGAAATTGCAAACGTCGAGCAATTGCTCAGAGATGAAAAGTGCCAGCACTGAAAGCTCTTGCTAGCCAGCACCCTTCCTTGGAAGCGCTTTCACAGGCGCAGCAACACTGGGGCTTTGCGCTTCTCTACCCACCAAACGTCACGGTCACTATCTCTCCGTCTCGTAGACACGAGCTGAGAGATTGCAAACGTCGAGCAATTGCTCAGAGATGAAAAGTGCCAGCACTGAAAGCTGTTGCTAGCCAGCACCCTTCCTTGGAAGCGTTTTTGTAGGCCTAAGAACACTGGGGCTCTGGGCTTCTCTAGCCACCTAATCTTCTGCTCATCCTCTCGTGCACTCTAAAGAGAGCTCAGGTGAGAAATTGCAAACGTCCAGCAATTGCTCAGAGATGAAAAGTGCCAGCACTGAAAGCTGTTGCTAGCCAGCACCCTTCCTTGGAAGCGCTTTCACAGGCGCAGTAACACTGGGGCTTTGCTCTTCTCTAGCCACCAAACGTCACGGTCACTCTCTTTCCGTCTCGTAGACACGAGCTGAGAGATTGCAAACGTCGAGCAATTGCTCAGAGATGAAAAGTGCCAGCACTGAAAGCTCTTGCTAGCCAGCACCCTTCCTTGGAAGCGCTTTCACAGGCGCAGTAACACTGGGGCTTTGCGCTTCTCTAGCCACCAAACGTCACGGTCATTCTCTTTCCGTCTCGTAGACACGAGCTGAGAAATTGCAAACGTCGAGCAATTGCTCAGAGATGAAAAGTGCCAGCACTGAAAGCTGTTGCTAGCCAGCACCCTTCCTTGGAAGCGCTTTTGTAGGCCTAAGAACACTGGGGCTCTGGGCTTCTCTAGCCACCTAATCTTCTGCTCATCCTCTCGCGCAGTCTAAAGAGAGCTCAGGTGAGAAATTGCAAACGTCGAGCAATTGCTCAGAGATGAAAAGTGCCAGCACTGAAAGCTGTTGCTAGCCAGCACCCTTCCTTGGAAGCGCTTTCACAGGCGCAGTAACACTGGGGCTTTGCGCTTCTCTAGCCACCAAACGTCACCGTCATTCTCTTTCCGTCTCGTAGACACGAGCTGAGAAATTGCAAACATCGAGCAATTGCTCAGAGATGAAAAGTGCCAGCACTGAAAGCTCTTGCTAGCCAGCACCCTTCCTTGGAAGCACGTTCACAGGCGCAGTAACACTGGGGCTTTGTGCTTCTCTAGCCACCAAACGTCACGGTCACTATCTCTCTGTCTCGTAGACACGAGCTGAGAAATTGCAAACGTCGAGCAATTGCTCAGAGATGAAAAGTGCCAGCACTGAGAGCTGTTTCTAGCCAGCACCCTTCCTTGGAAGCGCTTTTGTAGGCCTAAGAACAGTGGGGCTCTGGGCTTCTCTAGCCACCTAATCTTCTGCTCATCCTCTCGCGCACTCTAAAGAGAGCTCAGGTGAGAAATTGCAAACGTCGAACAATTGCTCAGAGATGAAAAGTGCCAGCACTGAAAGCTGTTGCTAGCCAGCACCCTTCCTTGGAAGCGCTTTCACAGGCGCAGCAACACTGGGCCTTTGCGCTTCTCTAGCCACCAAACGTCACGGTCCTTCTCTTTCCGTCTCGTAGACACGAGCTGAGAAATTGCAAACGTCGAGCAATTGCTCAGAGATGAAAAGTGCCAGCACTGAAAGCTGTTGCTAGCCAGCACCCTTCCTTGGAAGCGCTTTCACAGGCGCAGTAACACTGGGGCTTTGCGCTTCTTTACCCACCAAACGTCACGGTCATTCTCTTTCTGTCTCGTAGACACGAGCTGAGAAATTGCAAACGTCGAGCAATTGCTCAGAGATGAAAAGTGCCAGCACTGAGAGCTGTTGCTAGCCAGCACCCTTCCTTGGAAGCGCTTTTGTATGCCTAAGAACAGTGGGGCTCTGGGCTTCTCTAGCCACCTAATCTTCTGCTCATCCTCTCGCGCGCTCTAAAGAGAGCTCAGGTGAGAAATTGCAAACGTCGAGCAATTGCTCAGAGATGAAAAGTGCCAGCACTGAAAGCTGTTGCTAGCCAGCACCCTTCCTTGGAAGCGCTTTCACAGGGGCAGTAACACTGGGCCTTTGCGCTTCTCTAGCCACCAAACGTCACGGTCATTCTCTTTCCGTCTCGTAGACACGAGTTGAGAAATTACAAACATCGAGCAATTGCTCAGAGATGAAAAGTGCCAGCACTGAAAGCTGTTGCTAGCCAGCACCCTTCCTTGGAAGCGCTTTCACAGGCGCAATAACACTGGGGCTTTGCGCTTCTCTACCCACCAAACGTCACGGTCATTCTCTTTCCGTCTCGTGACACGAGCTGAGAAATTGCAAACGTCGAGCAATTGCTCAGAGATGAAAAGTGCCAGCACTGAAAGCTCTTGCTAGCCAGCACCCTTCCTTGGAAGCGCTTTCACAGGCGCAGCAACACTGGGGCTTTGCGCTTCTCTACCCACCAAACGTCACGGTCACTATCTCTCCGTCTCGTAGACACGAGCTGAGAAATTGCAAACGTCGAGCAATTGCTCAGAGATGAAAAGTGCTAGCACTGAGAGCTGTTGCTAGCCAGCACCCTTCCTTGGAGGCGTTTTTGTAGGCCTAAGAACAGTGGGGCTCTGGGCTTCTCTAGCCACCTAATCTTCTGCTCATCCTCTCGTGCACTGTAAAGAGAGCTCAGGTGAGAAATTGCAAACGTCCAGCAATTGCTCAGAGATGAAAAGTGCCAGCACTGAAAGCTGTTGCTAGCCAGCAGCCTTCCTTGGAAGCGCTTTCACAGGCGCAGTAACACTGGGGCTTTGCTCTTCTCTAGCCACCAAACGTCACGGTCATTCTCTTTCCGTCTCGTAGACACGAGCTGAGAAATTGCAAACGTCGAGCAATTGCTCAGAGATGAAAAGTGCCAGCACTGAAAGCTCTTGCTAGCCAGCACCCTTCCTTGGAAGCGCTTTCACAGGCGCAGTAACACTGGGGCTTTGCGCTTCTCTAGCCACCAAACGTCACGGTCATTCTCTTTCCGTCTCGTAGACACGAGCTGAGAAATTGCAAACGTCGAGCAATTGCTCAGAGATGAAAAGTGCCAGCACTGAAAGCTGTTGCTAGCCAGCACCCTTCCTTGGAAGCGCTTTTGTAGGCCTAAGAACAGTGGGGCTCTGGGCTTCTCTAGCCACCTAATCTTCTGCTCATCCTCTCGCGCACTCTAAAGAGAGCTCAGGTGAGAAATTGCAAACGTCGAGCAATTGCTCAGAGATGAAAAGTGCCAGCACTGAAAGCTCTTGCTAGCCAGCACCCTTCCTTGGAAGCGCTTTCACAGGCGCAGTAACACTGGGGCTTTGCGCTTCTCTACCCACCAAACGTCACGGTCATTCTCTTTCCGTCTCGTAGACACGAGCTGAGAAATTGCAAACGTCGAGCAATTGCTCAGAGATGAAAAGTGCCAGCACTGAGAGCTGTTGCTAGCCAGCACCCTTCCTTGGAAGCGCTTTTGTAGGCCTAAGAACAGTGGGGCTCTGGGCTTCTCTAGCCACCTAATCTTCTGCTCATCCTCTCGCGCGCTATAAAGAGAACTCAGGTGAGAAATTGCAAACGTCGAGCAATTGCTCAGAGATGAAAAGTGCCAGCACTGAAAGCTGTTGCTAGCCAGCACCCTTCCTTGGAAGCGCTTTCACAGGCGCAGCAACACTGGGGCTTTGCGCTTCTCTAGCCACCAAACGTCACGGTCATTCTCTTTCCGTCTCGTAGACACGAGTTGAGAAATTGCAAACGTCGAGCAATTGCTCAGAGATGAAAAGTGCCAGCACTGAAAGCTGTTGCTAGCCAGCACCCTTCCTTGGAAGTGCTTTCACAGGCGCAGTAACACTGGGGCTCTGGGCTTCTCTAGCCACCTAATCTTCTGCTCATCCTCTCGCGCACTCTAAAGAGAGCTCAGGTGAGAAATTGCAAACGTCGAGCAATTGCTCAGAGATGAAAAGTGCCAGCACTGAAAGCTGTTGCTAGCCAGCACCCTTCCTTGGAAGCGCTTTCACAGGCGCAGTAACACTGGGGCTTTGCGATTCTCTAGCCACCAAAAGTCACGGTCATTCTCTTTCCGTCTCGTAGACACGAGCTGAGAAATTACAAACATCGAGCAATTGCTCAGAGATGAAAAGTGCCAGCACTGAAAGCTGTTGCTAGCCAGCACCCTTCCTTGGAAGCGCTTTCACAGGCGCAATAACACTGGGGCTTTGCGCGTCTCTACCCACCAAACGTCACGGTCATTCTCTTTCCGTCTCGTGACACGAGCTGAGAAATTGCAAACGTCGAGCAATTGCTCAGAGATGAAAAGTGCCAGCACTGAAAGCTCTTGCTAGCCAGCAGCCTTCCTTGGAAGCGCTTTCACAGGCGCAGCAACACTGGGGCTTTGCGCTTCTCTACCCACCAAACGTCACGGTCACTATCTCTCCGTCTCGTAGACACGAGCTGAGAAATTGCAAACGTCGAGCAATTGCTCAGAGATGAAAAGTGCTAGCACTGAGAGCTGTTGCTAGCCAGCACCCTTCCTTGGAAGCGTTTTTGTAGGCCTAAGAACAGTGGGGCTCTGGGCTTCTCTAGCCACCTAATCTTCTGCTCATCCTCTCGCGCACTCTAAAGAGAGCTCAGGTGAGAAATTGCAAACGTCCAGCAATTGCTCAGAGATGAAAAGTGCCAGCACTGAAAGCTGTTGCTAGCCAGCAGCCTTCCTTGGAAGCGCTTTCACAGGCGCAGTAACACTGGGGCTTTGCGATTCTCTAGCCACCAAACGTCACGGTCATTCTCTTTCCGTCTCGTAGACATGATTTGAGAAATTGCAAACGTCGAGCAATTGCTCAGAGATGAAAAGTGCCAGCACTGAAAGCTCTTGCTAGCCAGCACCCTTCCTTGGAAGCGCTTTCACAGGCGCAGTAACACTGGGGCTTTGCGCTTCTCTAGCCACCAAACGTCACGGTCATTCTCTTTCCGTCTCGTAGACACGAGCTGAGAAATTGCAAACGTCGAGCAATTGCTCAGAGATGAAAAGTGCCAGCACTGAAAGCTGTTGCTAGCCAGCACCCTTCCTTGGAAGCGCTTTTGTAGGCCTAAGAACAGTGGGGCTCTGGGCTTCTCTAGCCACCTAATCTTCTGCTCATCCTCTCGCGCACTCTAAAGAGAGCTCAGGTGAGAAATTGCAAAGGTAGAGCAATTGCTCAGAGATGAAAAGTGCCAGCACTGAAAGCTCTTGCTAGCCAGCACCCTTCCTTGGAAGCGCTTTCACAGGCGCAGTAACACTGGGCCTTTGCGCTTCTCTAGCCACCAAACGTCACGGTCCTTCTCTTTCCGTCTCGTAGACACGAGCTGAGAAATTGCAAACGTCGAGCAATTGCTCAGAGATGAAAAGTGCCAGCACTGAAAGCTCTTGCTAGCCAGCACCCTTCCTTGGAAGCGCTTTCACAGGCGCAGTAACACTGGGGCTTTGCGCTTCTCTAGCCACCAAACGTCACGGTCATTCTCTTTCCGTCTCGTAGACACGAGCTGAGAAATTGCAAACGTCGAGCAATTGCTCAGAGATGAAAAGTGCCAGCACTGAGAGCTGTTGCTAGCCAGTACCCTTCCTTGGAAGCGCTTTTGTAGGCCTAAGAACAGTGGGGCTCTGGGCTTCTCTAGCCACCTAATCTTCTGCTCATCCTCTCGCGCGCTCTAAAGAGAACTCAGGTGAGAAATTGCAAACGTCGAGCAATTGCTCAGAGATGAAAAGTGCCAGCACTGAAAGCTGTTGCTAGCCAGCAGCCTTCCTTGGAAGCGCTTTCACAGGCGCAGTAACACTGGGGCTTTGCGCTTCTCTAGCCACCAAACGTCACGGTCATTCTCTTTCCGTCTCGTAGACACGAGCTGAGAAATTGCAAACGTCGAGCAATTGCTCAGAGATGAAAAGTGCCAGCACTGAAAGCTGTTGCTAGCCAGCACCCTTCCTTGGAAGTGCTTTCACAGGCGCAGTAACACTGGGGCTCTGGGCTTCTCTAGCCACCTAATCTTCTGCTCATCCTCTCGCGCAGTCTAAAGAGAGCTCAGGTGAGAAATTGCAAACATCGAGCAATTGCTCAGAGATGAAAAGTGCCAGCACTGAAAGCTGTTGCTAGCCAGCAGCCTTCCTTGGAAGCGCTTTCACAGGCGCAATAACACTGGGGCTTTGCGCTTCTCTAGCCACCAAATGTCACGGTCACTATCTCTCTGTCTCGTAGACACGAGCTGAGAAATTGCAAACGTCCAGCAATTGCTCAGAGATGAAAAGTGCCAGCACTGAAAGCTGTTGCTAGCCAGCACCCTTCCTTGGAAGCGCTTTTGTAGGGCTAAGAACAGTGGGGCTCTGGGCTTCTCTAGCCACCTAATCTTCTGCTCATCCTCTCGCGCACTCTAAAGAGAGCTCAGGTGAGAAATTGCAAACGACGAGCAATTGCTCAGAGATGAAAAGTGCCAGCACTGAAAGCTGTTGCTAGCCAGCACCCTTCCTTGGAAGCGCTTTCACAGGCGCAGTAACACTGGGGCTTTGCGATTCTCTAGCCACCAAAAGTCACGGTCATTCTCTTTCCGTCTCGTAGACACGAGCTGAGAAATTACAAACATCGAGCAATTGCTCAGAGATGAAAAGTGCCAACACTGAAAGCTGTTGCTAGCCAGCAGCCTTCCTTGGAAGCGCTTTCACAGGCGCAATAACACTGGGGCTTTGCGCTTCTCTACCCACCAAACGTCACGGTCATTCTCTTTCCGTCTCGTGACACGAGCTGAGAAATTGCAAACGTCGAGCAATTGCTCAGAGATGAAAAGTGCCAGCACTGAAAGCTGTTGCTAGCCAGCAGCCTTCCTTGGAAGCGCTTTCACAGGCGCAGCAACACTGGGGCTTTGCGCTTCTCTACCCACCAAACGTCACGGTCACTATCTCTCCGTCTCGTAGACACGAGCTGAGAAATTGCAAACGTCCAGCAATTGCTCAGAGATGAAAAGTGCTAGCACTGAAAGCTGTTGCTAGCCAGCAGCCTTCCTTGGAAGCGCTTTCACAGGCGCAGTAACACTGGGGCTTTGCTCTTCTCTAGCCACCAAACGTCACGGTCATTCTCTTTCCGTCTCGTAGACACGAGTTGAGAGATTGCAAACGTCGAGCAATTGCTCAGAGATGAAAAGTGCCAGCACTGAAAGCTCTTGCTAGCCAGCACCCTTCCTTGGAAGCGCTTTCACAGGCGCAGTAACACTGGGCCTTTGCGCTTCTCTAGCCACCAAACGTCACGGTCATTCTCTTTCCGTCTCGTAGACACGAGCTGAGAAATTGCAAACGTCGAGCAATTGCTCAGAGATGAAAAGTGCCAGCACTGAAAGCTGTTGCTAGCCAGCACCCTTCCTTGGAAGCGCTTTTGTAGGCCTAAGAACACTGGGGCTCTGGGCTTCTCTAGCCACCTAATCTTCTGCTCATCCTCTCGCGCACTCTAAAGAGAGCTCAGGTGAGAAATTGCAAACGTCCAGCAATTGCTCAGAGATGAAAAGTGCCAGCACTGAAAGCTGTTGCTAGCCAGCACCCTTCCTTGGAAGCGCTTTCACAGGCGCAGTAACACTGGGGCTTTGCGCTTCTCTAGCCACCAAACGTCACCGTCATTCTCTTTCTGTCTCGTAGACACGAGCTGAGAAATTGCAAACATCGAGCAATTGCTCAGAGATGAAAAGTGCCAGCACTGAAAGCTCTTGCTAGCCAGCACCCTTCCTTGGAAGCGCTTTCACAGGCGCAGCAACACTGGGGCTTTGCGCTTCTCTACCCACCAAACGTCACGGTCACTATCTCTCCGTCTCGTAGACACGAGCTGAGAAATTGCAAACGTCGAGCAATTGCTCAGAGATGAAAAGTGCTAGCACTGAAAGCTGTTGCTAGCCAGCACCCTTCCTTGGAAGCGTTTTTGTAGGGCTAAGAACACTGGGGCTCTGGGCTTCTCTAGCCACCTAATCTTCTGCTCATCCTCTCGCGCAGTCTAAAGAGAGCTCAGGTGAGAAATTGCAAACGTCCAGCAATTGCTCAGAGATGAAAAGTGCCAGCACTGAAAGCTGTTGCTAGCCAGCAGCCTTCCTTGGAAGCGCTTTCACAGGCGCAGTAACACTGGGGCTTTGTGCTTCTCTAGCCACCAAACGTCACGGTCATTCTCTTTCCGTCTCGTAGACATGATTTGAGAAATTGCAAACGTCGAGCAATTGCTCAGAGATGAAAAGTGCCAGCACTGAAAGCTGTTGCTAGCCAGCACCCTTCCTTGGAAGCGCTTTCACAGGCGCAGTAACACTGGGGCTTTGCGCTTCTCTAGCCACCAAACGTCACGGTCATTCTCTTTCCGTCTCGTAGACACGAGCTGAGAAATTGCAAACGTCGAGCAATTGCTCAGAGATGAAAAGTGCCAGCACTGAAAGCTGTTGCTAGCCAGCACCCTTCCTTGGAAGTGCTTTTGTAGGCCTAAGAACACTGGGGCTCTGGGCTTCTCTAGCCACCTAATCTGCTCATCCTCTCGCGCACTCTAAAGAGAGCTCAAGTGAGAAATTGCAAACGTCCAGCAATTGCTCAGAGATGAAAAGTGCCAGCGTTGAAAGCTGTTGCTGGCCAGCACCCTTCCTTGGAAGCGCTTTCACAGGCGCAGCAACACTGGGGCTTTGCGCTTCTCTACCCACCAAACGTCACGGTCATTCTCTTTCCGTCTCGTAGACACGAGCTGAGAAATTGCAAACGTCGAGCAATTGCTCAGAGATGAAAAGTGCCAGCACTGAAAGCTCTTGCTAGCCAGCACCCTTCCTTGGAAGTGCTTTTGTAGGCCTAAGAACACTGGGGCTTTGCGCTTCTCTAGCCACCTAATCTTCTGCTCATTCTCTCGCGCACTCTAAAGAGAGCTCAGGTGAGAAATTGCAAACGTCCAGCAATTGCTCAGAGATGAAAAGTGCCAGCATTGAAAGCTGTTGCTAGCCAGCACCCTTCCTTGGAAGCGCTTTTGTAGGCCTAAGAACACTGGGGCTTTGCGCTTCTCTAGCCACCAAACGTCACGGTCATTCTCTTTCCGTCTCGTAGACACGAGTTGAGAAATTGCAAACGTCGAGCAATTGCTCAGAGATGAAAAGTGCCAGCACTGAAAGCTGTTGCTAGCCAGCACCCTTCCTTGGAAGTGCTTTTGTAGGCCTAAGAACACTGGGGCTCTGGGCTTCTCTAGCCACCTAATCTTCTGCTCATCCTCTCGCGCAGTCTAAAGAGAGCTCAGGTGAGAAATTGCAAAGGTAGAGCAATTGCTCAGAGATGAAAAGTGCCAGCACTGAAAGCTGTTGCTAGCCAGCACCCTTCCTTGGAAGCGCTTTCACAGGCGCAGCAACACTGCGGCTTTGCGCTTCTCTAGCCACCAAACGTCACGGTCATTCTCTTTCCGTCTCGTAGACACGAGCTGAGAAATTGCAAACGTCGAGCAATTGCTCAGAGATGAAAAGTGCCAGCACTGAAAGCTGTTGCTAGCCAGCACCCTTCCTTGGAAGCGCTTTTGTAGGCCTAAGAACACTGGGGCTCTGCGCTTCTCTAGCCACCTAATCTTCTGCTCATCCTCTCGCGCACTCTAAAGAGAGCTCAGGTGAGAAATTGCAAACGTCGAGCAATTGCTCAGAGATGAAAAGTGCCAGCACTGAAAGCTGTTGCTAGCCAGCCCCCTTCCTTGGAAGCGCTTTCACAGGCGCAGCAACACTGGGGCTTTGCGCTTCTCTACCCACCAAACATCACGGTCATTCTCTTTCCGTCTCCTAGACACGAGCTGAGAGATTGCAAACGCCGAGCAATTGCTCAGAGATGAAAAGTGCCAGCACTGAAAGCTGTTGCTAGCCAGCACCCTTCCTTGGAAGCGCTTTTGTAGGCCTAAGAACAGTGGGGCTCTGGGCTTCTCTAGCCACCTAATCTTCTGCTCATCCTCTCGCGCACTCTAAAGAGAGCTCAGGTGAGAAATTGCAAACGTCGAGCAATTGCTCAGAGATGAAAAGTGCCAGCACTGAAAGCTGTTGCTAGCCAGCACCCTTCCTTGGAAGTGCTTTTGTAGGCCTAAGAAGACTGGGGCTCTGGGCTTCTCTAGCCACCTAATCTTCTGCTCATCCTCTCGCGCAGTCTAAAGAGAGCTCAGGTGAGAAATTGCAAACGACGAGCAATTGCTCAGAGATGAAAAGTGCCAGCACTGAAAGCTGTTGCTAGCCAGCACCCTTCCTTGGAAGCGCTTTTGTAGGCCTAAGAACACTGGGGCTTTGCGCTTCTCTAGCCACCAAACGTCACGGTCATTCTCTTTCCGTCTCGTAGACACGAGTTGAGAAATTGCAAACGTCGAGCAATTGCTCAGAGATGAAAAGTGCCAGCACTGAAAGCTGTTGCTAGCCAGCACCCTTCCTTGGAAGTGCTTTTGTAGGCCTAAGAACAGTGGGGCTCTGGGCTTCTCTAGCCACCTAATCTTCTGCTCATCCTCTCGCGCAGTCTAAAGAGAGCTCAGGTGAGAAATTGCAAAGGTAGAGCAATTGCTCAGAGATGAAAAGTGCCAGCACTGAAAGCTGTTGCTAGCCAGCACCCTTCCTTGGAAGCGCTTTCACAGGCGCAGCAACACTGCGGCTTTGCGCTTCTCTAGCCACCAAACGTCACGGTCATTCTCTTTCCGTCTCGTAGACACGAGCTGAGAAATTGCAAACGTCGAGCAATTGCTCAGAGATGAAAAGTGCCAGCACTGAAAGCTGTTGCTAGCCAGCACCCTTCCTTGGAAGCGCTTTTGTAGGCCTAAGAACACTGGGGCTCTGCGCTTCTCTAGCCACCTAATCTTCTGCTCATCCTCTCGCGCACTCTAAAGAGAGCTCAGGTGAGAAATTGCAAACGTCGAGCAATTGCTCAGAGATGAAAAGTGCCAGCACTGAAAGCTGTTGCTAGCCAGCACCCTTCCTTGGAAGCGCTTTCACAGGCGCAGCAACACTGGGGCTTTGCGCTTCTCTACCCACCAAACATCACGGTCATTCTCTTTCCGTCTCGTAGACACGAGCTGAGAAATTGCAAACGCCGAGCAATTGCTCAGAGATGAAAAGTGCCAGCACTGAAAGCTGTTGCTAGCCAGCACCCTTCCTTGGAAGCGCTTTTGTAGGCCTAAGAACACTGGGGCTCTGGGCTTCTCTAGCCACCTAATCTTCTGCTCATCCTCTCGCGCAGTCTAAAGAGAGCTCAGGTGAGAAATTGCAAACGTCGAGCAATTGCTCAGAGATGAAAAGTGCCAGCACTGAAAGCTGTTGCTAGCCAGCACCCTTCCTTGGAAGCGCTTTCACAGGCGCAGCAACACTGGGGCTTTGCGCTTCTCTAGCCACCAAACGTCACGGTCATTCTCTTTCCGTCTCGTAGACACGAGTTGAGAAATTGCAAACGTCCAGCAATTGCTCAGAGATGAAAAGTGCCAGCACTGAAAGCTGTTGCTAGCCAGCACCCTTCCTTGGAAGTGCTTTTGTAGGCCTAAGAACACTGGGGCTCTGGGCTTCTCTAGCCACCTAATCTTCTGCTCATCCTCTCGCGCAGTCTAAAGAGAGCTCAGGTGAGAAATTGCAAAGGTAGAGCAATTGCTCAGAGATGAAAAGTGCCAGCACTGAAAGCTGTTGCTAGCCAGCAGCCTTCCTTGGAAGCGCTTTCACAGGCGCAGCAACACTGGGGCTTTGCGCTTCTCTAGCCACCAAACGTCACGGTCATTCTCTTTCCGTCTCGTAGACACGAGCTGAGAAATTGCAAACGTCGAGCAATTGCTCAGAGATGAAAAGTGCCAGCACTGAAAGCTGTTGCTAGCCAGCACCCTTCCTTGGAAGCGCTTTTGTAGGCCTAAGAACACTGGGGCTCTGCGCTTCTCTAGCCACCTAATCTTCTGCTCATCCTCTCGCGCACTCTAAAGAGAGCTCAGGTGAGAAATTGCAAACGTCGAGCAATTGCTCAGAGATGAAAAGTGCCAGCACTGAAAGCTGTTGCTAGCCAGCACCCTTCCTTGGAAGCGCTTTCACAGGCGCAGCAACACTGGGGCTTTGCGCTTCTCTACCCACCAAACATCACGGTCATTCTCTTTCCGTCTCGTAGACACGAGCTGAGAAATTGCAAACGCCGAGCAATTGCTCAGAGATGAAAAGTGCCAGCACTGAAAGCTGTTGCTAGCCAGCACCCTTCCTTGGAAGCGCTTTTGTAGGCCTAAGAACACTGGGGCTCTGGGCTTCTCTAGCCACCTAATCTTCTGCTCATCCTCTCGCGCAGTCTAAAGAGAGCTCAGGTGAGAAATTGCAAACGTCGAGCAATTGCTCAGAGATGAAAAGTGCCAGCACTGAAAGCTGTTGCTAGCCAGCACCCTTCCTTGGAAGCGCTTTCACAGGCGCAGCAACACTGCGGCTTTGCGCTTCTCTAGCCACCAAACGTCACGGTCATTCTCTTTCCGTCTCGTAGACACGAGTTGAGAAATTGCAAACGTCCAGCAATTGCTCAGAGATGAAAAGTGCCAGCACTGAAAGCTGTTGCTAGCCAGCACCCTTCCTTGGAAGTGCTTTTGTAGGCCTAAGAACACTGGGGCTCTGGGCTTCTCTAGCCACCTAATCTTCTGCTCATCCTCTCGCGCAGTCTAAAGAGAGCTCAGGTGAGAAATTGCAAAGGTAGAGCAATTGCTCAGAGATGAAAAGTGCCAGCACTGAAAGCTGTTGCTAGCCAGCACCCTTCCTTGGAAGCGCTTTCACAGGCGCAGCAACACTGGGGCTTTGCGCTTCTCTAGCCACCAAACGTCACGGTCATTCTCTTTCCGTCTCGTAGACACGAGCTGAGAAATTGCAAACGTCGAGCAATTGCTCAGAGATGAAAAGTGCCAGCACTGAAAGCTGTTGCTAGCCAGCACCCTTCCTTGGAAGCGCTTTTGTAGGCCTAAGAACACTGGGGCTCTGGGCTTCTCTAGCCACCTAATCTTCTGCTCATCCTCTCGCGCACTCTAAAGAGAGCTCAGGTGAGAAATTGCAAACGTCGAGCAATTGCTCAGAGATGAAAAGTGCCAGCACTGAAAGCTGTTGCTAGCCAGCACCCTTCCTTGGAAGCGCTTTCACAGGCGCAGCAACACTGGGGCTTTGCGCTTCTCTACCCACCAAACATCACGGTCATTCTCTTTCCGTCTCGTAGACACGAGCTGAGAAATTGCAAACGCCGAGCAATTGCTCAGAGATGAAAAGTGCCAGCACTGAAAGCTGTTGCTAGCCAGCCCCCTTCCTTGGAAGCGCTTTTGTAGGCCTAAGAACAGTGGGGCTCTGGGCTTCTCTAGCCACCTAATCTTCTGCTCATCCTCTCGCGCACTCTAAAGAGAGCTCAGGTGAGAAATTGCAAACGTCGAGCAATTGCTCAGAGATGAAAAGTGCCAGCACTGAAAGCTGTTGCTAGCCAGCACCCTTCCTTGGAAGCGCTTTCACAGGCGCAGCAACACTGGGGCTTTGCGCTTCTCTAGCCACCAAACGTCACGGTCATTCTCTTTCCGTCTCGTAGACACGAGTTGAGAAATTGCAAACGTCCAGCAATTGCTCAGAGATGAAAAGTGCCAGCACTGAAAGCTGTTGCTAGCCAGCACCCTTCCTTGGAAGTGCTTTTGTAGGCCTAAGAAGACTGGGGCTCTGGGCTTCTCTAGCCACCTAATCTTCTGCTCATCCTCTCGCGCAGTCTAAAGAGAGCTCAGGTGAGAAATTGCAAACGACGAGCAATTGCTCAGAGATGAAAAGTGCCAGCACTGAAAGCTGTTGCTAGCCAGCACCCTTCCTTGGAAGCGCTTTTGTAGGCCTAAGAACACTGGGGCTTTGCGCTTCTCTAGCCACCTAATCTTCTGCTCATCCTCTTGCGCACTCTAAAGAGAGCTCAGGTGAGAAATTGCAAACGTCGAGCAATTGCTCAGAGATGAAAAGTGCCAGCACTGAAAGCTGTTGCTAGCCAGCACCCTTCCTTGGAAGCGCTTTCACAGGCGCAGCAACACTGGGGCTTTGCGCTTCTCTAGCCACCAAACGTCACGGTCATTCTCTTTCCGTCTCGTAGACACGAGCTGAGAAATTGCAAACGTCGAGCAATTGCTCAGAGATGAAAAGTGCCAGCACTGAAAGCTGTTGCTAGCCAGCCCCCTTCCTTGGAAGCGCTTTTGTAGGCCTAAGAACACTGGGGCTCTGGGCTTCTCTAGCCACCTAATCTTCTGCTCATCCTCTCGCGCACTCTAAAGAGAGCTCAGGTGAGAAATTGCAAACGTCCAGCAATTGCTCAGAGATGAAAAGTGCCAGAACTGAAAGCTCTTGCTAGCCAGCCCCCTTCCTTGGAAGCGCTTTTGTAGGCCTAAGAACACTGGGGCTTTGCGCTTCTCTAGCCACCAAACGTCACGGTCATTCTCTTTCCGTCTCGTAGACACGAGTTGAGAAATTGCAAACGTCGAGCAATTGCTCAGAGATGAAAAGTGCCAGCACTGAAAGCTGTTGCTAGCCAGCACCCTTCCTTGGAAGCGCTTTTGTAGGCCTAAGAACAGTGGGGCTCTGGGCTTCTCTAGCCACCTAATCTTCTGCTCATCCTCTCGCGCACTCTAAAGAGAGCTCAGGTGAGAAATTGCAAACGTCCAGCAATTGCTCAGAGATGAAAAGTGCCAGCACTGAAAGCTGTTGCTAGCCAGCAGCCTTCCTTGGAAGCGCTTTCACAGGTGCAGCAACACTGGGGCTTTGCGCTTCTCTAGCCACCAAACGTCACGGTCATTCCCTTTCCGTCTCGTAGACACGAGCTGAGAGATTGCAAACGTCCAGCAATTGCTCAGAGATGAAAAGTGCCAGCACTGAAAGCTGTTGCTAGCCAGCACCCTTCCTTGGAAGCGCTTTTGTAGGCCTAAGAACAGTGGGGCTCTGGGCTTCTCTAGCCACCTAATCTTCTGCTCATCCTCTCGCGCACTCAAAGGAGAGCTCAGGTGAGAAATTGCAAACGTCGAGCAATTGCTCAGAGATGAAAAGTGCCAGCACTGAAAGCTGTTGCTAGCCAGCACCCTTCCTTGGAAGCGCTTTCACAGGCGCAGCAACACTGGGGCTTTGCGCTTCTCTAGCCACCAAACGTCACGGTCATTCTCTTTCCGTCTCGTAGACACGAGCTGAGAAATTGCAAACGTCCAGCAATTGCTCAGAGATGAAAAGTGCCAGCACTGAAAGCTGTTGCTAGCCAGCAGCCTTCCTTGGAAGCGCTTTTGTAGGCCTAAGAACACTGGGGCTCTGGGCTTCTCTAGCCACCTAATCTTCTGCTCATCCTCTCGCGCACTCTAAAGAGAGCTCAGGTGAGAAATTGCAAATGTCCAGCAATTGCTCAGAGATGAAAAGTGCCAGCACTGAAAGCTGTTGCTAGCCAGCACCCTTCCTTGGAAGCGCTTTTGTAGGCCTAAGAACACTGGGGCTTTGCGCTTCTCTAGCCACCTAATCTTCTGCTCATCCTCTTGCGCACTCTAAAGAGAGCTCAGGTGAGAAATTGAAAACGTCGAGCAATTGCTCAGAGATGAAAAGTGCCAGCACTGAAAGCTGTTGCTAGCCAGCACCCTTCCTTGGAAGCGCTTTCACAGGCGCAGCAACACTGGGGCTTTGCGCTTCTCTAGCCACCAAACGTCACGGTCATTCTCTTTCCATCTCGTAGACACGAGCTGAGAAATTGCAAACGTCGAGCAATTGCTCAGAGATGAAAAGTGCCAGCACTGAAAGCTGTTGCTAGCCAGCACCCTTCCTTGGAAGCGCTTTTGTAGGCCTAAGAACACTGGGGCTTTGCGCTTCTCTAGCCACCAAACGTCACGGTCATTCTCTTTCCGTCTCGTAGACACGAGTTGAGAAATTGCAAACGTCGAGCAATTGCTCAGAGATGAAAAGTGCCAGCACTGAAAGCTGTTGCTAGCCAGCCCCCTTCCTTGGAAGCGCTTTTGTAGGCCTAAGAACACTGGGGCTCTGGGCTTCTCTAGCCACCTAATCTTCTGCTCATCCTCTCGCGCACTCTAAAGAGAGCTCAGGTGAGAAATTGCAAATGTCCAGCAATTGCTCAGAGATGAAAAGTGCCAGCACTGAAAGCTGTTGCTAGCCAGCAGCCTTCCTTGGAAGCGCTTTTGTAGCCCTAAGAACACTGGGGCTTTGCGCTTCTCTAGCCACCTAATCTTCTGCTCATCCTCTCGCGCACTCTAAAGAGAGCTCAAGTGAGAAATTGCAAACGTCGAGCAATTGCTCAGAGATGAAAAGTGCCAGCACTGAAAGCTCTTGCTGGCCAGCACCCTTCCTTGGAAGCGCTTTCACAGGTGCAGCAACACTGGGGCTTTGCGCTTCTCTACCCACCAAACGTCACGGTCATTCTCTTTCCGTCTCGTAGACACGAGCTGAGAGATTGCAAACGTCGAGCAATTGCTCAGAGATGAAAAGTGCCAGCACTGAAAGCTGTTGCTAGCCAGCACCCTTCCTTGGAAGCGCTTTTGTAGGCCTAAGAACACTGGGGCTCTGGGCTTCTCTAGCCACCTAATCTTCTGCTCATCCTCTCGCGCACTCTAAAGAGAGCTCAGGTGAGAAATTGCAAACGTCCAGCAATTGCTCAGAGATGAAAAGTGCCAGCACTGAAAGCTGTTGCTAGCCAGCAGCCTTCCTTGGAAGCGCTTTCACAGGTGCAGCAACACTGGGGCTTTGCGCTTCTCTACCCACCAAACGTCACGGTCATTCTCTTTCCGTCTCCTAGACACGAGCTGAGAGATTGCAAAGGTAGAGCAATTGCTCAGAGATGAAAAGTGCCAGCACTGAAAGCTGTTGCTAGCCAGCACCCTTCCTTGGAAGCGCTTTTGTAGGCCTAAGAACAGCGGGGCTCTGGGCTTCTCTAGCCACCTAATCTTCTGCTCATCCTCTCGCGCACTCTAAAGAGAGCTCAGGTGAGAAATTGCAAAGGTAGAGCAATTGCTCAGAGATGAAAAGTGCCAGCACTGAAAGCTGTTGCTAGCCAGCACCCTTCCTTGGAAGCGCTTTTGTAGGCCTAAGAACACTGGGGCTTTGCGCTTCTCTAGCCACCAAACGTCACGGTCATTCTCTTTCCGTCTCGTAGACACGAGTTGAGAAATTGCAAACGTCGAGCAATTGCTCAGAGATGAAAAGTGCCAGCACTGAAAGCTGTTGCTAGCCAGCCCCCTTCCTTGGAAGTGCTTTTGTAGGCCTAAGAACACTGGGGCTCTGGGCTTCTCTAGCCACCTAATCTTCTGCTCATCCTCTCGCGCAGTCTAAAGAGAGCTCAGGTGAGAAATTGCAAAGGTAGAGCAATTGCTCAGAGATGAAAAGTGCCAGCACTGAAAGCTGTTGCTAGCCAGCACCCTTCCTTGGAAGCGCTTTCACAGGCGCAGCAACACTGCGGCTTTGCGCTTCTCTAGCCACCAAACGTCACGGTCATTCTCTTTCCGTCTCGTAGACACGAGCTGAGAAATTGCAAACGTCGAGCAATTGCTCAGACATGAAAAGTGCCAGCACTGAAAGCTGTTGCTAGCCAGCCCCCTTCCTTGGAAGCGCTTTTGTAGGCCTAAGAACACTGGGGCTCTGCGCTTCTCTAGCCACCTAATCTTCTGCTCATCCTCTCGCGCACTCTAAAGAGAGCTCAGGTGAGAAATTGCAAACGTCGAGCAATTGCTCAGAGATGAAAAGTGCCAGCACTGAAAGCTGTTGCTAGCCAGCACCCTTCCTTGGAAGCGCTTTCACAGGCGCAGCAACACTGGGGCTTTGCGCTTCTCTACCCACCAAACATCACGGTCATTCTCTTTCCGTCTCGTAGACACGAGCTGAGAAATTGCAAACGCCGAGCAATTGCTCAGAGATGAAAAGTGCCAGCACTGAAAGCTGTTGCTAGCCAGCCCCCTTCCTTGGAAGCGCTTTTGTAGGCCTAAGAACACTGGGGCTCTGCGCTTCTCTAGCCACCTAATCTTCTGCTCATCCTCTCGCGCACTCTAAAGAGAGCTCAGGTGAGAAATTGCAAACGTCGAGCAATTGCTCAGAGATGAAAAGTGCCAGAACTGAAAGCTCTTGCTAGCCAGCCCCCTTCCTTGGAAGCGCTTTTGTAGGCCTAAGAACACTGGGGCTTTGCGCTTCTCTAGCCACCAAACGTCACGGTCATTCTCTTTCCGTCTCGTAGACACGAGTTGAGAAATTGCAAACGTCGAGCAATTGCTCAGAGATGAAAAGTGCCAGCACTGAAAGCTCTTGCTAGCCAGCACCCTTCCTTGGAAGCGCTTTTGTAGGCCTAAGAACACTGGGGCTCTGGGCTTCTCTAGCCACCTAATCTTCTGCTCATCCTCTCGCGCACTCTAAAGAGAGCTCAGGTGAGAAATTGCAAACGTCGAGCAATTGCTCAGAGATGAAAAGTGCCAGCACTGAAAGCTGTTGCTAGCCAGCACCCTTCCTTGGAAGCGCTTTCACAGGCGCAGCAACACTGGGGCTTTGCGCTTCTCTACCCACCAAACGTCACGGTCATTCTCTTTCCGTCTCGTAGACACGAGTTGAGAAATTGCAAACGTCGAGCAATTGCTCAGAGATGAAAAGTGCCAGCACTGAAAGCTGTTGCTAGCCAGCAGCCTTCCTTGGAAGCGCTTTTGTAGGCCTAAGAAGACTGGGGCTCTGGGCTTCTCTAGCCACCTAATCTTCTGCTCATCCTCTCGCGCACTCTAAAGAGAGCTCAGGTGAGAAATTGCAAACGTTGAGCAATTGCTCAGAGATGAAAAGTGCCAGCACTGAAAGCTGTTGCTAGCCAGCACCCTTCCTTGGAAGCGCTTTTGTAGGCCTAAGAACACTGGGGCTTTGCGCTTCTCTAGCCACCTAATCTTCTGCTCATCCTCTCGCGCAGTCTAAAGAGAGCTCAGGTGAGAGATTGCAAACGTCGAGCAATTGCTCAGAGATGAAAAGTGCCAGCACTGAAAGCTGTTGCTAGCCAGCAGCCTTCCTTGGAAGCGCTTTCACAGGCGCAGCAACACTGGGGCTTTGCGCTTCTCTACCCACCAAACGTCACGGTCATTCTCCATCCGTCTCGTAGACACGAGCTGAGAGATTGCAAACGTCGAGCAATTGCTCAGAGATGAAAAGTGCCAGCACTGAAAGCTGTTGCTAGCCAGCACCCTTCCTTGGAAGCGCTTTTGTAGGCCTAAGAACACTGGGGCTCTGGGCTTCTCTAGCCACCTAATCTTCTGCTCATCCTCTCGCGCACTCTAAAGAGAGCTCAGGTGAGAAATTGCAAACGTCCAGCAATTGCTCAGAGATGAAAAGTGCCAGCACTGAAAGCTGTTGCTAGCCAGCAGCCTTCCTTGGAAGCGCTTTCACAGGTGCAGCAACACTGGGGCTTTGCGCTTCTCTAGCCACCAAACGTCACGGTCATTCCCTTTCCGTCTCGTAGACACGAGCTGAGAGATTGCAAACGTCCAGCAATTGCTCAGAGATGAAAAGTGCCAGCACTGAAAGCTGTTGCTAGCCAGCACCCTTCCTTGGAAGCGCTTTTGTAGGCCTAAGAACAGTGGGGCTCTGGGCTTCTCTAGCCACCTAATCTTCTGCTCATCCTCTCGCGCACTCAAAGGAGAGCTCAGGTGAGAAATTGCAAACGTCGAGCAATTGCTCAGAGATGAAAAGTGCCAGCACTGAAAGCTGTTGCTAGCCAGCACCCTTCCTTGGAAGCGCTTTCACAGGCGCAGCAACACTGGGGCTTTGCGCTTCTCTAGCCACCAAACGTCACGGTCATTCTCTTTCCGTCTCGTAGACACGAGCTGAGAAATTGCAAACGTCCAGCAATTGCTCAGAGATGAAAAGTGCCAGCACTGAAAGCTGTTGCTAGCCAGCACCCTTCCTTGGAAGCGCTTTTGTAGGCCTAAGAACACTGGGGCTCTGGGCTTCTCTAGCCACCTAATCTTCTGCTCATCCTCTCGCGCACTCTAAAGAGAGCTCAGGTGAGAAATTGCAAACGTCGAGCAATTGCTCAGAGATGAAAAGTGCCAGCACTGAAAGCTGTTGCTAGCCAGCACCCTTCCTTGGAAGCGCTTTTGTAGGCCTAAGAACACTGGGGCTTTGCGCTTCTCTAGCCACCTAATCTTCTGCTCATCCTCTTGCGCACTCTAAAGAGAGCTCAGGTGAGAAATTGCAAACGTCGAGCAATTGCTCAGAGATGAAAAGTGCCAGCACTGAAAGCTGTTGCTAGCCAGCACCCTTCCTTGGAAGCGCTTTCACAGGCGCAGCAACACTGGGGCTTTGCGCTTCTCTAGCCACCAAACGTCACGGTCATTCTCTTTCCATCTCGTAGACACGAGCTGAGAAATTGCAAACGTCGAGCAATTGCTCAGAGATGAAAAGTGCCAGCACTGAAAGCTGTTGCTAGCCAGCACCCTTCCTTGGAAGCGCTTTTGTAGGCCTAAGAACACTGGGGCTTTGCGCTTCTCTACCCACCAAACGTCACGGTCATTCTCTTTCCGTCTCGTAGACACGAGTTGAGAAATTGCAAACGTCCAGCAATTGCTCAGAGATGAAAAGTGCCAGCACTGAAAGCTGTTGCTAGCCAGCACCCTTCCTTGGAAGCGCTTTTGTAGGCCTAAGAACACTGGGGCTCTGGGCTTCTCTAGCCACCTAATCTTCTGCTCATCCTCTCGCGCACTCTAAAGAGAGCTCAGGTGAGAAATTGCAAATGTCCAGCAATTGCTCAGAGATGAAAAGTGCCAGCACTGAAAGCTGTTGCTAGCCAGCAGCCTTCCTTGGAAGCGCTTTTGTAGCCCTAAGAACACTGGGGCTTTGCGCTTCTCTAGCCACCTAATCTTCTGCTCATCCTCTCGCGCACTCTAAAGAGAGCTCAAGTGAGAAATTGCAAACGTCGAGCAATTGTTCAGAGATGAAAAGTGCCAGCACTGAAAGCTCTTGCTGGCCAGCACCCTTCCTTGGAAGCGCTTTCACAGGTGCAGCAACACTGGGGCTTTGCGCTTCTCTACCCACCAAACGTCACGGTCATTCTCTTTCCGTCTCGTAGACACGAGCTGAGAGATTGCAAACGTCGAGCAATTGCTCAGAGATGAAAAGTGCCAGCACTGAAAGCTGTTGCTAGCCAGCACCCTTCCTTGGAAGCGCTTTTGTAGGCCTAAGAACACTGGGGCTCTGGGCTTCTCTAGCCACCTAATCTTCTGCTCATCCTCTCGCGCACTCTAAAGAGAGCTCAGGTGAGAAATTGCAAACGTCCAGCAATTGCTCAGAGATGAAAAGTGCCAGCACTGAAAGCTGTTGCTAGCCAGCAGCCTTCCTTGGAAGCGCTTTCACAGGTGCAGCAACACTGGGGCTTTGCGCTTCTCTAGCCACCAAACGTCACGGTCATTCTCTTTCCGTCTCCTAGACACGAGCTGAGAGATTGCAAAGGTAGAGCAATTGCTCAGAGATGAAAAGTGCCAGCACTGAAAGCTGTTGCTAGCCAGCACCCTTCCTTGGAAGCGCTTTTGTAGGCCTAAGAACAGCGGGGCTCTGGGCTTCTCTAGCCACCTAATCTTCTGCTCATCCTCTCGCGCACTCTAAAGAGAGCTCAGGTGAGAAATTGCAAAGGTAGAGCAATTGCTCAGAGATGAAAAGTGCCAGCACTGAAAGCTGTTGCTAGCCAGCCCCCTTCCTTGGAAGCGCTTTCACAGGCGCAGCAACACTGGGGCTTTGCGCTTCTCTAGCCACCAAACGTCACGGTCATTCTCTTTCCGTCTCGTAGACACGAGCTGAGAAATTGCAAACGTCGAGCAATTGCTCAGAGATGAAAAGTGCCAGCACTGAAAGCTGTTGCTAGCCAGCCCCCTTCCTTGGAAGCGCTTTTATAGCCCTTAGAACACTGGGGCTCTGGGCTTCTCTAGCCACCTAATCTTCTGCTCATCCTCTCGCGCACTCTAAAGAGAGCTCAGGTGAGAAATTGCAAACGTCCAGCAATTGCTCAGAGATGAAAAGTGCCAGCACTGAAAGCTGTTGCTAGCCAGCACCCTTCCTTGGAAGCGCTTTTGTAGGCCTAAGAACACTGGGGCTTTGCGCTTCTCTACCCACCAAACGTCACGGTCATTCTCTTTCCGTCTCGTAGACACGAGTTGAGAAATTGCAAACGTCCAGCAATTGCTCAGAGATGAAAAGTGCCAGCACTGAAAGCTGTTGCTAGCCAGCACCCTTCCTTGGAAGTGCTTTTGTAGGCCTAAGAAGACTGGGGCTCTGGGCTTCTCTAGCCACCTAATCTTCTGCTCATCCTCTCGCGCACTCTAAAGAGAGCTCAGGTGAGAAATTGCAAACGTCGAGCAATTGCTCAGAGATGAAAAGTGCCAGCACTGAAAGCTGTTGCTAGCCAGCAGCCTTCCTTGGAAGCGCTTTTGTAGGCCTAAGAACACTGGGGCTTTGCGCTTCTCTAGCCGCCAAACATCACGGTCCTTCTCTTTCCGTCTCGTAGACACGAGCTGAGAAATTGCAAACGTCCAGCAATTGCTCAGAGATGAAAAGTGCCAGCACTGAAAGCTCTTGCTAGCCAGCACCCTTCCTTGGAAGCGCTTTTGTAGGCCTAAGAACACTGGGGCTCTGGGCTTCTCTAGCCACCTAATCTTCTGCTCATCCTCTCGCGCACTCTAAAGAGAGCTCAGGTGAGAAATTGCAAATGTCCAGCAATTGCTCAGAGATGAAAAGTGCCAGCACTGAAAGCTGTTGCTAGCCAGCACCCTTCCTTGGAAGCGCTTTCACAGGCGCAGCAACACTGGGGCTTTGCGCTTCTCTAGCCACCAAACGTCACGGTCATTCTCTTTCCGTCTCGTAGACACGAGCTGAGAAATTGCAAACGTCGAGCAATTGCTCAGAGATGAAAAGTGCCAGCACTGAAAGCTGTTGCTAGCCAGCACCCTTCCTTGGAAGCGCTTTTGTAGGCCTAAGAACACTGGGGCTTTGCGCTTCTCTAGCCACCTAATCTTCTGCTCATCCTCTCGCGCACTCTAAAGAGAGCTCAGGTGAGAAATTGCAAATGTCCAGCAATTGCTCAGAGATGAAAAGTGCCAGCACTGAAAGCTGTTGCTAGCCAGCACCCTTCCTTGGAAGCGCTTTTGTAGGCCTAAGAACACTGGGGCTTTGCGCTTCTCTACCCACCAAACGTCACGGTCATTCTCTTTCCGTCTCGTAGACACGAGTTGAGAAATTGCAAACGTCCAGCAATTGCTCAGAGATGAAAAGTGCCAGCACTGAAAGCTGTTGCTAGCCAGCACCCTTCCTTGGAAGTGCTTTTGTAGGCCTAAGAACAGTGGGGCTCTGGGCTTCTCTAGCCACCTAATCTTCTGCTCATTCTCTCGCGCACCCTAAAGAGAGCTCAGGTGAGAAATTGCAAACGTCGAGCAATTGCTCAGAGATGAAAAGTGCCAGCGTTGAAAGCTGTTGCTAGCCAGCACCCTTCCTTGGAAGCGCTTTCACAGGCGCAGCAACACTGGGGCTTTGTGCTTCTCTAGCCACCAAACGTCACGGTCATTCTCTTTCCGTCTCGTAGACACGAGCTGAGAAATTGCAAACGTCGAGCAATTGCTCAGAGATGAAAAGTGCCAGCACTGAAAGCTGTTGCTAGCCAGCACCCTTCCTTGGAAGTGCTTTTGTAGGCCTAAGAACAGTGGGGCTTTGCGCTTCTCTAGCCACCTAATCTTCTGCTCATCCTCTCGCGCACTCTAAAGAGAGCTCAGGTGAGAAATTGCAAATGTCCAGCAATTGCTCAGAGATGAAAAGTGCCAGCACTGAAAGCTGTTGCTAGCCAGCACCCTTCCTTGGAAGCGCTTTCACAGGCACAGCAACGCTGGGGCTTTGCGCTTCTCTAGCCACCAAACGTCACGGTCATTCTCTTTCCGTCTCGTAGACACGAGCTGAGAAATTGCAAACGTCGAGCAATTGCTCAGAGATGAAAAGTGCCAGCACTGAAAGCTGTTGCTAGCCAGCACCCTTCCCTGGAAGCGCTTTTGTAGCCCTAAGAACAGTGGGGCTCTGGGCTTCTCTAGCCACCTAATATTGTGCTCATCCTCTCGTGCACTCTAAAGAGAGCTCAGGTGAGAAATTGCAAACGTCGAGCAATTGCTCAGAGATGAAAAGTGCCAGCACTGAAAGCTCTTGCTAGCCAGCACCCTTCCTTGGAAGCGCTTTTGTAGGCCTAAGAACACTGGGGCTTTGCGCTTCTCTAGCCACCAAACGTCACGGTCATTCTCTTTCCGTCTCGTAGACACGAGCTGAGAAATTGCAAACGTCGAGCAATTGCTCAGAGATGAAAAGTGCCAGCACTGAAAGCTGTTGCTAGCCAGCACCCTTCCTTGGAAGTGGTTTTGTAGGCCTAAGAACAGTGGGGCTCTGTGCTTCTCTAGCCACCTAATCTTCTGCTCATCCTCTCGCGCACTCTAAAGAGAGCTCAGGTGAGAAATTGCAAACGTCCAGCAATTGCTCAGAGATGAAAAGTGCCAGCACTGAAAGCTGTTGCTAGCCAGCACCCTTCCTTGGAAGCGCTTTCACAGGCGCAGCAACACTGGGGCTTTGCGCTTCTCTAGCCACCAAAAGTCACGGTCATTCTCTTTCCGTCTCGTAGACACGAGCTGAGAAATTACAAACATCGAGCAATTGCTCAGAGATGAAAAGTGCCAGCACTGAAAGCTGTTGCTAGCCAGCACCCTTCCTTGGAAGCGCTTTCACAGGCGCAATAACACTGGGGCTTTGCGCTTCTCTACCCACCAAACGTCACGGTCATTCTCTTTCCGTCTCGTGACACGAGCTGAGAAATTGCAAACGTCGAGCAATTGCTCAGAGATGAAAAGTGCCAGCACTGAAAGCTGTTGCTAGCCAGCACCCTTCCTTGGAAGCGCTTTCACAGGCGCAGCAACACTGGGGCTTTGCGCTTCTCTAGCCACCAAACGTCACGGTCATTCTCTTTCCATCTCGTAGACACGAGCTGAGAAATTGCAAACGTCGAGCAATTGCTCAGAGATGAAAAGTGCCAGCACTGAAAGCTGTTGCTAGCCAGCACCCTTCCTTGGAAGCGCTTTTGTAGGCCTAAGAACACTGGGGCTTTGCGCTTCTCTACCCACCAAACGTCACGGTCATTCTCTTTCCGTCTCGTAGACACGAGTTGAGAAATTGCAAACGTCCAGCAATTGCTCAGAGATGAAAAGTGCCAGCACTGAAAGCTGTTGCTAGCCAGCACCCTTCCTTGGAAGCGCTTTTGTAGGCCTAAGAACACTGGGGCTCTGGGCTTCTCTAGCCACCTAATCTTCTGCTCATCCTCTCGCGCACTCTAAAGAGAGCTCAGGTGAGAAATTGCAAATGTCCAGCAATTGCTCAGAGATGAAAAGTGCCAGCACTGAAAGCTGTTGCTAGCCAGCAGCCTTCCTTGGAAGCGCTTTTGTAGCCCTAAGAACACTGGGGCTTTGCGCTTCTCTAGCCACCTAATCTTCTGCTCATCCTCTCGCGCAGTCTAAAGAGAGCTCAGGTGAGAAATTGCAAAGGTAGAGCAATTGCTCAGAGATGAAAAGTGCCAGCACTGAAAGCTGTTGCTAGCCAGCCCCCTTCCTTGGAAGCGCTTTCACAGGCGCAGCAACACTGGGGCTTTGCGCTTCTCTAGCCACCAAACGTCACGGTCATTCTCTTTCCGTCTCGTAGACACGAGCTGAGAAATTGCAAACGTCGAGCAATTGCTCAGAGATGAAAAGTGCCAGCACTGAAAGCTGTTGCTAGCCAGCCCCCTTCCTTGGAAGCGCTTTTATAGCCCTTAGAACACTGGGGCTCTGGGCTTCTCTAGCCACCTAATCTTCTGCTCATCCTCTCGCGCACTCTAAAGAGAGCTCAGGTGAGAAATTGCAAACGTCCAGCAATTGCTCAGAGATGAAAAGTGCCAGCACTGAAAGCTGTTGCTAGCCAGCACCCTTCCTTGGAAGCGCTTTTGTAGGCCTAAGAACACTGGGGCTTTGCGCTTCTCTAGCCACCAAACGTCACGGTCATTCTCTTTCCGTCTCGTAGACACGAGTTGAGAAATTGCAAACGTCCAGCAATTGCTCAGAGATGAAAAGTGCCAGCACTGAAAGCTGTTGCTAGCCAGCACCCTTCCTTGGAAGTGCTTTTGTAGGCCTAAGAAGACTGGGGCTCTGGGCTTCTCTAGCCACCTAATCTTCTGCTCATCCTCTCGCGCACTCTAAAGAGAGCTCAGGTGAGAAATTGCAAACGTCCAGCAATTGCTCAGAGATGAAAAGTGCCAGCACTGAAAGCTGTTGCTAGCCAGCACCCTTCCTTGGAAGCGCTTTCACAGGCGCAGCAACACTGGGGCTTTGCGCTTCTCTAGCCACCAAACGTCACGGTCATTCTCTTTCCGTCTCGTAGACACGAGTTGAGAAATTGCAAACGTCGAGCAATTGCTCAGAGATGAAAAGTGCCAGCACTGAAAGCTGTTGCTAGCCAGCACCCTTCCTTGGAAGTGCTTTTGTAGGCCTAAGAAGACTGGGGCTCTGGGCTTCTCTAGCCACCTAATCTTCTGCTCATCCTCTCGCGCACTCAAAGGAGAGCTCAGGTGAGAAATTGCAAACGTCGAGCAATTGCTCAGAGATGAAAAGTGCCAGCACTGAAAGCTCTTGCTAGCCAGCACCCTTCCTTGGAAGCGCTTTCACAGGCGCAGCAACACTGCGGCTTTGCGCTTCTCTACCCACCAAACGTCACGGTCATTCTCTTTCCGTCTCGTAGACACGAGCTGAGAAATTGCAAACGTCGAGCAATTGCTCAGAGATGAAAAGTGCCAGCACTGAAAGCTGTTGCTAGCCAGCACCCTTCCTTGGAAGCACTTTCACAGGCGCAGCAACACTGGGGCTTTGCGCTTCTCTAGCCACCAAACGTCACGGTCATTCTCTTTCCGTCTCGTAGACACGAGCTGAGAAATTGCAAACGTCGAGCAATTGCTCAGAGATGAAAAGTGCCAGCACTGAAAGCTGTTGCTAGCCAGCACCCTTCCTTGGAAGCGCTTTTGTAGGCCTAAGAACACTGGGGCTCTGGGCTTCTCTAGCCACCTAATCTTCTGCTCATCCTCTCGCGCACTCTAAAGAGAGCTCAGGTGAGAAATTGCAAACGTCCAGCAATTGCTCAGAGATGAAAAGTGCCAGCACTGAAAGCTGTTGCTAGCCAGCAGCCTTCCTTGGAAGCGCTTTTGTAGGCCTAAGAACACTGGGGCTTTGCGCTTCTCTAGCCGCCAAACATCACGGTCCTTCTCTTTCCGTCTCGTAGACACGAGCTGAGAAATTGCAAACGTCCAGCAATTGCTCAGAGATGAAAAGTGCCAGCACTGAAAGCTCTTGCTAGCCAGCACCCTTCCTTGGAAGCGCTTTTGTAGGCCTAAGAACACTGGGGCTCTGGGCTTCTCTAGCCACCTAATCTTCTGCTCATCCTCTCGCGCACTCTAAAGAGAGCTCAGGTGAGAAATTGCAAATGTCCAGCAATTGCTCAGAGATGAAAAGTGCCAGCACTGAAAGCTGTTGCTAGCCAGCACCCTTCCTTGGAAGCGCTTTCACAGGCGCAGCAACACTGGGGCTTTGCGCTTCTCTAGCCACCAAACGTCACGGTCATTCTCTTTCCGTCTCGTAGACACGAGCTGAGAAATTGCAAACGTCGAGCAATTGCTCAGAGATGAAAAGTGCCAGCACTGAAAGCTGTTGCTAGCCAGCACCCTTCCTTGGAAGCGCTTTTGTAGGCCTAAGAACAGTGGGGCTTTGCGCTTCTCTAGCCACCTAATCTTCTGCTCATCCTCTCGCGCACTCTAAAGAGAGCTCAGGTGAGAAATTGCAAATGTCCAGCAATTGCTCAGAGATGAAAAGTGCCAGCACTGAAAGCTGTTGCTAGCCAGCACCCTTCCTTGGAAGCGCTTTTGTAGGCCTAAGAACACTGGGGCTTTGCGCTTCTCTACCCACCAAACGTCACGGTCATTCTCTTTCCGTCTCGTAGACACGAGTTGAGAAATTGCAAACGTCCAGCAATTGCTCAGAGATGAAAAGTGCCAGCACTGAAAGCTGTTGCTAGCCTGCACCCTTCCTTGGAAGTGCTTTTGTAGGCCTAAGAACAGTGGGGCTCTGGGCTTCTCTAGCCACCTAATCTTCTGCTCATTCTCTCGCGCACCCTAAAGAGAGCTCAGGTGAGAAATTGCAAACGTCGAGCAATTGCTCAGAGATGAAAAGTGCCAGCGTTGAAAGCTGTTGCTAGCCAGCACCCTTCCTTGGAAGCGCTTTCACAGGCGCAGCAACACTGGGGCTTTGTGCTTCTCTAGCCACCAAACGTCACGGTCATTCTCTTTCCGTCTCGTAGACACGAGCTGAGAAATTGCAAACGTCGAGCAATTGCTCAGAGATGAAAAGTGCCAGCACTGAAAGCTGTTGCTAGCCAGCACCCTTCCCTGGAAGCGCTTTTGTAGCCCTAAGAACAGTGGGGCTCTGGGCTTCTCTAGCCACCTAATATTGTGCTCATCCTCTCGTGCACTCTAAAGAGAGCTCAGGTGAGAAATTGCAAACGTCGAGCAATTGCTCAGAGATGAAAAGTGCCAGCACTGAAAGCTGTTGCTAGCCAGCACCCTTCCTTGGAAGCGCTTTTGTAGGCCTAAGAACACTGGGGCTTTGCGCTTCTCTAGCCACCAAACGTCACGGTCATTCTCTTTCCGTCGCGTAGACACGAGCTGAGAAATTGCAAACGTCGAGCAATTGCTCAGAGATGAAAAGTGCCAGCACTGAAAGCTGTTGCTAGCCAGCACCCTTCCTTGGAAGTGGTTTTGTAGGCCTAAGAACAGTGGGGCTCTGTGCTTCTCTAGCCACCTAATCTTCTGCTCATCCTCTCGCGCACTCTAAAGAGAGCTCAGGTGAGAAATTGCAAACGTCCAGCAATTGCTCAGAGATGAAAAGTGCCAGCACTGAAAGCTGTTGCTAGCCAGCACCCTTCCTTGGAAGCGCTTTCACAGGCGCAGCAACACTGGGGCTTTGCGCTTCTCTAGCCACCAAAAGTCACGGTCATTCTCTTTCCGTCTCGTAGACACGAGCTGAGAAATTACAAACATCGAGCAATTGCTCAGAGATGAAAAGTGCCAGCACTGAAAGCTGTTGCTAGCCAGCACCCTTCCTTGGAAGCGCTTTCACAGGCGCAATAACACTGGGGCTTTGCGCTTCTCTACCCACCAAACGTCACGGTCATTCTCTTTCCGTCTCGTGACACGAGCTGAGAAATTGCAAACGTCGAGCAATTGCTCAGAGATGAAAAGTGCCAGCACTGAAAGCTGTTGCTAGCCAGCACCCTTCCTTGGAAGCGCTTTCACAGGCGCAGCAACACTGGGGCTTTGCGCTTCTCTAGCCACCAAACGTCACGGTCATTCTCTTTCCATCTCGTAGACACGAGCTGAGAAATTGCAAACGTCGAGCAATTGCTCAGAGATGAAAAGTGCCAGCACTGAAAGCTGTTGCTAGCCAGCACCCTTCCTTGGAAGCGCTTTTGTAGGCCTAAGAACACTGGGGCTTTGCGCTTCTCTACCCACCAAACGTCACGGTCATTCTCTTTCCGTCTCGTAGACACGAGTTGAGAAATTGCAAACGTCCAGCAATTGCTCAGAGATGAAAAGTGCCAGCACTGAAAGCTCTTGCTAGCCAGCACCCTTCCTTGGAAGCGCTTTTGTAGGCCTAAGAACACTGGGGCTCTGGGCTTCTCTAGCCACCTAATCTTCTGCTCATCCTCTCGCGCACTCTAAAGAGAGCTCAGGTGAGAAATTGCAAATGTCCAGCAATTGCTCAGAGATGAAAAGTGCCAGCACTGAAAGCTGTTGCTAGCCAGCAGCCTTCCTTGGAAGCGCTTTTGTAGCCCTAAGAACACTGGGGCTTTGCGCTTCTCTAGCCACCTAATCTTCTGCTCATCCTCTCGCGCACTCTAAAGAGAGCTCAAGTGAGAAATTGCAAACGTCGAGCAATTGCTCAGAGATGAAAAGTGCCAGCACTGAAAGCTCTTGCTGGCCAGCACCCTTCCTTGGAAGCGCTTTCACAGGTGCAGCAACACTGGGGCTTTGCGCTTCTCTAGCCACCAAACGTCACGGTCATTCTCTTTCCGTCTCGTAGACACGAGCTGAGAGATTGCAAACGTCGAGCAATTGCTCAGAGATGAAAAGTGCCAGCACTGAAAGCTGTTGCTAGCCAGCACCCTTCCTTGGAAGCGCTTTTGTAGGCCTAAGAACACTGGGGCTCTGGGCTTCTCTAGCCACCTAATCTTCTGCTCATCCTCTCGCGCACTCTAAAGAGAGCTCAGGTGAGAAATTGCAAACGTCCAGCAATTGCTCAGAGATGAAAAGTGCCAGCACTGAAAGCTGTTGCTAGCCAGCAGCCTTCCTTGGAAGCGCTTTCACAGGTGCAGCAACACTGGGGCTTTGCGCTTCTCTAGCCACCAAACGTCACGGTCATTCTCTTTCCGTCTCGTAGACACGAGCTGAGAAATTGCAAACGTCGAGCAATTGCTCAGAGATGAAAAGTGCCAGCACTGAAAGCTGTTGCTAGCCAGCACCCTTCCTTGGAAGCGCTTTTGTAGGCCTAAGAACAGCGGGGCTCTGGGCTTCTCTAGCCACCTAATCTTCTGCTCATCCTCTCGCGCACTCTAAAGAGAGCTCAGGTGAGAAATTGCAAAGGTAGAGCAATTGCTCAGAGATGAAAAGTGCCAGCACTGAAAGCTGTTGCTAGCCAGCCCCCTTCCTTGGAAGCGCTTTCACAGGCGCAGCAACACTGGGGCTTTGCGCTTCTCTAGCCACCAAACGTCACGGTCATTCTCTTTCCGTCTCGTAGACACGAGCTGAGAAATTGCAAACGTCGAGCAATTGCTCAGAGATGAAAAGTGCCAGCACTGAAAGCTGTTGCTAGCCAGCCCCCTTCCTTGGAAGCGCTTTTATAGCCCTTAGAACACTGGGGCTCTGGGCTTCTCTAGCCACCTAATCTTCTGCTCATCCTCTCGCGCACTCTAAAGAGAGCTCAGGTGAGAAATTGCAAACGTCCAGCAATTGCTCAGAGATGAAAAGTGCCAGCACTGAAAGCTGTTGCTAGCCAGCACCCTTCCTTGGAAGCGCTTTTTTAGGCCTAAGAACACTGGGGCTTTGCGCTTCTCTAGCCACCAAACGTCACGGTCATTCTCTTTCCGTCTCGTAGACACGAGTTGAGAAATTGCAAACGTCCAGCAATTGCTCAGAGATGAAAAGTGCCAGCACTGAAAGCTGTTGCTAGCCAGCACCCTTCCTTGGAAGTGCTTTTGTAGGCCTAAGAAGACTGGGGCTCTGGGCTTCTCTAGCCACCTAATCTTCTGCTCATCCTCTCGCGCACTCTAAAGAGAGCTCAGGTGAGAAATTGCAAACGTCCAGCAATTGCTCAGAGATGAAAAGTGCCAGCACTGAAAGCTGTTGCTAGCCAGCACCCTTCCTTGGAAGCGCTTTCACAGGCGCAGCAACACTGGGGCTTTGCGCTTCTCTAGCCACCAAACGTCACGGTAATTCTCTTTCCGTCTCGTAGACACGAGTTGAGAAATTGCAAACGTCGAGCAATTGCTCAGAGATGAAAAGTGCCAGCACTGAAAGCTGTTGCTAGCCAGCACCCTTCCTTGGAAGTGCTTTTGTAGGCCTAAGAACACTGGGGCTCTGGGCTTCTCTAGCCACCTAATCTTCTGCTCATCCTCTCGCGCACTCAAAGGAGAGCTCAGGTGAGAAATTGCAAACGTCGAGCAATTGCTCAGAGATGAAAAGTGCCAGCACTGAAAGCTCTTGCTAGCCAGCACCCTTCCTTGGAAGCGCTTTCACAGGCGCAGCAACACTGGGGCTTTGCGCTTCTCTACCCACCAAACGTCACGGTCATTCTCTTTCCGTCTAGTAGACACGAGCTGAGAGATTGCAAACGTCGAGCAATTGCTCAGAGATGAAAAGTGCCAGCACTGAAAGCTGTTGCTAGCCAGCACCCTTCCTTGGAAGCGCTTTTGTAGGCCTAAGAACACTGGGGCTCTGGGCTTCTCTAGCCACCTAATCTTCTGCTCATCCTCTCGCGCACTCTAAAGAGAGCTCAGGTGAGAAATTGCAAACGTCCAGCAATTGCTCAGAGATGAAAAGTGCCAGCACTGAAAGCTGTTGCTAGCCAGCAGCCTTCCTTGGAAGCGCTTTTGTAGGCCTAAGAACACTGGGGCTTTGCGCTTCTCTAGCCGCCAAACATCACGGTCCTTCTCTTTCCGTCTCGTAGACACGAGCTGAGAAATTGCAAACGTCCAGCAATTGCTCAGAGATGAAAAGTGCCAGCACTGAAAGCTCTTGCTAGCCAGCACCCTTCCTTGGAAGCGCTTTTGTAGGCCTAAGAACACTGGGGCTCTGGGCTTCTCTAGCCACCTAATCTTCTGCTCATCCTCTCGCGCACTCTAAAGAGAGCTCAGGTGAGAAATTGCAAATGTCCAGCAATTGCTCAGAGATGAAAAGTGCCAGCACTGAAAGCTGTTGCTAGCCAGCACCCTTCCTTGGAAGCGCTTTCACAGGCGCAGCAACACTGGGGCTTTGCGCTTCTCTAGCCACCAAACGTCACGGTCATTCTCTTTCCGTCTCGTAGACACGAGCTGAGAAATTGCAAACGTCGAGCAATTGCTCAGAGATGAAAAGTGCCAGCACTGAAAGCTGTTGCTAGCCAGCACCCTTCCTTGGAAGCGCTTTTGTAGGCCTAAGAACACTGGGGTTTTGCGCTTCTCTAGCCACCTAATCTTCTGCTCATCCTCTCGCGCACTCTAAAGAGAGCTCAGGTGAGAAATTGCAAATGTCCAGCAATTGCTCAGAGATGAAAAGTGCCAGCACTGAAAGCTGTTGCTAGCCAGCACCCTTCCTTGGAAGCGCTTTTGTAGGCCTAAGAACACTGGGGCTTTGCGCTTCTCTACCCACCAAACGTCACGGTCATTCTCTTTCCGTCTCGTAGACACGAGTTGAGAAATTGCAAACGTCCAGCAATTGCTCAGAGATGAAAAGTGCCAGCACTGAAAGCTGTTGCTAGCCAGCACCCTTCCTTGGAAGTGCTTTTGTAGGCCTAAGAACAGTGGGGCTCTGGGCTTCTCTAGCCACCTAATCTTCTGCTCATTCTCTCGCGCACCCTAAAGAGAGCTCAGGTGAGAAATTGCAAACGTCGAGCAATTGCTCAGAGATGAAAAGTGCCAGCGTTGAAAGCTGTTGCTAGCCAGCACCCTTCCTTGGAAGCGCTTTCACAGGCGCAGCAACACTGGGGCTTTGTGCTTCTCTAGCCACCAAACGTCACGGTCATTCTCTTTCCGTCTCGTAGACACGAGCTGAGAAATTGCAAACGTCGAGCAATTGCTCAGAGATGAAAAGTGCCAGCACTGAAAGCTGTTGCTAGCCAGCACCCTTCCTTGGAAGTGCTTTTGTAGGCCTAAGAACAGTGGGGCTTTGCGCTTCTCTAGCCACCTAATCTTCTGCTCATCCTCTCGCGCACTCTAAAGAGAGCTCAGGTGAGAAATTGCAAATGTCCAGCAATTGCTCAGAGATGAAAAGTGCCAGCACTGAAAGCTCTTGCTAGCCAGCACCCTTCCTTGGAAGCGCTTTCACAGGCACAGCAACGCTGGGGCTTTGCGCTTCTCTAGCCACCAAACGTCACGGTCATTCTCTTTCCGTCTCGTAGACACGAGCTGAGAAATTGCAAACGTCGAGCAATTGCTCAGAGATGAAAAGTGCCAGCACTGAAAGCTGTTGCTAGCCAGCACCCTTCCCTGGAAGCGCTTTTGTAGCCCTAAGAACAGTGGGGCTCTGGGCTTCTCTAGCCACCTAATATTGTGCTCATCCTCTCGTGCACTCTAAAGAGAGCTCAGGTGAGAAATTGCAAACGTCGAGCAATTGCTCAGAGATGAAAAGTGCCAGCACTGAAAGCTCTTGCTAGCCAGCACCCTTCCTTGGAAGCGCTTTTGTAGGCCTAAGAACACTGGGGCTTTGCGCTTCTCTAGCCACCAAACGTCACGGTCATTCTCTTTCCGTCTCGTAGACACGAGCTGAGAAATTGCAAACGTCCAGCAATTGCTCAGAGATGAAAAGTGCCAGCACTGAAAGCTGTTGCTAGCCAGCACCCTTCCTTGGAAGTGCTTTTGTAGGCCTAAGAACACTGGGGCTCTGGGCTTCTCTAGCCACCTAATCTTCTGCTCATCCTCTCGCGCACTCTAAAGAGAGCTCAGGTGAGAAATTGCAAACGTTGAGCAATTGCTCAGAGATGAAAAGTGCCAGCACTGAAAGCTGTTGCTAGCCAGCACCCTTCCTTGGAAGCGCTTTCACAGGCGCAGCAACACTGGGGCTTTGCGCTTCTCTACCCACCAAACGTCACGGTCATTCTCTTTCTGTCTCGTAGACACGAGTTGAGAAATTGCAAACGTCGAGCAATTGCTCAGAGATGAAAAGTGCCAGCACTGAAAGCTGTTGCTAGCCAGCACCCTTCCTTGGAAGTGCTTTTGTAGGCCTAAGAACAGTGGGGCTCTGGGCTTCTCTAGCCACCTAATCTTCTGCTCATCCTCTCGCGCACTCAAAGGAGAGCTCAGGTGAGAAATTGCAAACGTCGAGCAATTGCTCAGAGATGAAAAGTGCCAGCACTGAAAGCTCTTGCTAGCCAGCACCCTTCCTTGGAAGCGCTTTCACAGGCGCAGCAACACTGGGGCTTTGCGCTTCTCTAGCCACCAAACGTCACGGTCATTCTCTTTCCGTCTCGTAGACACGAGCTGAGAAATTGCAAACGTCGAGCAATTGCTCAGAGATGAAAAGTGCCAGCACTGAAAGCTGTTGCTAGCCAGCAGCCTTCCTTGGAAGCACTTTCACAGGCGCAGCAACACTGGGGCTTTGCGCTTCTCTACCCACCAAACGTGACGGTCATTCTCTTTCCGTCTCGTAGACACGAGCTGAGAAATTGCAAACGTCGAGCAATTGCTCAGAGATGAAAAGTGCCAGCACTGAAAGCTGTTGCTAGCCAGCACCCTTCCTTGGAAGCGCTTTTGTAGCCCTTAGAACAGTGGGGCTCTGGGCTTCTCTAGCCACCTAATCTTCTGCTCATCCTCTCGCGCACTCTAAAGAGAGCTCAGGTGAGAAATTGCAAAGGTAGAGCAATTGCTCAGAGATGAAAAGTGCCAGCACTGAAAGCTGTTGCTAGCCAGCAGCCTTCCTTGGAAGCGCTTTTGTAGGCCTAAGAACACTGGGGCTTTGCGCTTCTCTAGCCACCAAACGTCACGGTCATTCTCTTTCCGTCTCGTAGACACAAGCTGAGAAATTGCAAACGTCGAGCAATTGCTCAGAGATGAAAAGTGCCAGCACTGAAAGCTGTTGCTAGCCAGCACCCTTCCTTGGAAGCGCTTTTGTAGGCCTAAGAACACTGGGGCTTTGCGCTTCTCTAGCCACCTAATCTTCTGCTCATCCTCTCGCGCACTCTAAAGAGAGCTCAGGTGAGAAATTGCAAATGTCCAGCAATTGCTCAGAGATGAAAAGTGCCAGCACTGAAAGCTGTTGCTAGCCAGCACCCTTCCTTGGAAGCGCTTTTGTAGGCCTAAGAACACTAGGGCTTTGCGCTTCTCTACCCACCAAACGTCACGGTCATTCTCTTTCCGTCTCGTAGACACGAGTTGAGAAATTGCAAACGTCCAGCAATTGCTCAGAGATGAAAAGTGCCAGCACTGAAAGCTGTTGCTAGCCAGCACCCTTCCTTGGAAGTGCTTTTGTAGGCCTAAGAACAGTGGGGCTCTGGGCTTCTCTAGCCACCTAATCTTCTGCTCATTCTCTCGCGCACCCTAAAGAGAGCTCAGGTGAGAAATTGCAAACGTCGAGCAATTGCTCAGAGATGAAAAGTGCCAGCGTTGAAAGCTGTTGCTGGCCAGCACCCTTCCTTGGAAGCGCTTTCACAGGCGCAGCAACACTGGGGCTTTGTGCTTCTCTAGCCACCAAACGTCACGGTCATTCTCTTTCCGTCTCGTAGACACGAGCTGAGAAATTGCAAACGTCGAGCAATTGCTCAGAGATGAAAAGTGCCAGCACTGAAAGCTGTTGCTAGCCAGCACCCGTCCTTGGAAGTGCTTTTGTAGGCCTAAGAACACTGGGGCTTTGCGCTTCTCTAGCCACCTAATCTTCTGCTCATCCTCTCGCGCACTCTAAAGAGAGCTCAGGTGAGAAATTGCAAATGTCCAGCAATTGCTCAGAGATGAAAAGTGCCAGCACTGAAAGCTGTTGCTAGCCAGCACCCTTCCTTGGAAGCGCTTTCACAGGCACAGCAACGCTGGGGCTTTGCGCTTCTCTAGCCACCAAACGTCACGGTCATTCTCTTTCCGTCTCGTAGACACGAGCTGAGAAATTGCAAACGTCGAGCAATTGCTCAGAGATGAAAAGTGCCAGCACTGAAAGCTGTTGCTAGCCAGCACCCTTCCCTGGAAGCGCTTTTGTAGCCCTAAGAACAGTGGGGCTCTGGGCTTCTCTAGCCACCTAATATTGTGCTCATCCTCTCGTGCACTCTAAAGAGAGCTCAGGTGAGAAATTGCAAACGTCGAGCAATTGCTCAGAGATGAAAAGTGCCAGCACTGAAAGCTGTTGCTAGCCAGCCCCCTTCCTTGGAAGCGCTTTCACAGGCGCAGCAACACTGGGGCTTTGCGCTTCTCTAGCCACCAAACGTCACGGTCATTCTCTTTCCGTCTCGTAGACACGAGCTGAGAAATTGCAAACGTCGAGCAATTGCTCAGAGATGAAAAGTGCCAGCACTGAAAGCTGTTGCTAGCCAGCCCCCTTCCTTGGAAGCGCTTTTATAGCCCTTAGAACACTGGGGCTCTGGGCTTCTCTAGCCACCTAATCTTCTGCTCATCCTCTCGCGCACTCTAAAGAGAGCTCAGGTGAGAAATTGCAAACGTCCAGCAATTGCTCAGAGATGAAAAGTGCCAGCACTGAAAGCTGTTGCTAGCCAGCACCCTTCCTTGGAAGCGCTTTTTTAGGCCTAAGAACACTGGGGCTTTGCGCTTCTCTAGCCACCAAACGTCACGGTCATTCTCTTTCCGTCTCGTAGACACGAGTTGAGAAATTGCAAACGTCCAGCAATTGCTCAGAGATGAAAAGTGCCAGCACTGAAAGCTGTTGCTAGCCAGCACCCTTCCTTGGAAGTGCTTTTGTAGGCCTAAGAAGACTGGGGCTCTGTGCTTCTCTAGCCACCTAATCTTCTGCTCATCCTCTCGCGCACTCTAAAGAGAGCTCAGGTGAGAAATTGCAAACGTCCAGCAATTGCTCAGAGATGAAAAGTGCCAGCACTGAAAGCTGTTGCTAGCCAGCACCCTTCCTTGGAAGCGCTTTCACAGGCGCAGCAACACTGGGGCTTTGCGCTTCTCTAGCCACCAAACGTCACGGTAATTCTCTTTCCGTCTCGTAGACACGAGTTGAGAAATTGCAAACGTCGAGCAATTGCTCAGAGATGAAAAGTGCCAGCACTGAAAGCTGTTGCTAGCCAGCACCCTTCCTTGGAAGTGCTTTTGTAGGCCTAAGAACACTGGGGCTCTGGGCTTCTCTAGCCACCTAATCTTCTGCTCATCCTCTCGCGCACTCAAAGGAGAGCTCAGGTGAGAAATTGCAAACGTCGAGCAATTGCTCAGAGATGAAAAGTGCCAGCACTGAAAGCTCTTGCTAGCCAGCACCCTTCCTTGGAAGCGCTTTCACAGGCGCAGCAACACTGGGGCTTTGCGCTTCTCTACCCACCAAACGTCACGGTCATTCTCTTTCCGTCTCGTAGACACGAGCTGAGAGATTGCAAACGTCGAGCAATTGCTCAGAGATGAAAAGTGCCAGCACTGAAAGCTGTTGCTAGCCAGCACCCTTCCTTGGAAGCGCTTTTGTAGGCCTAAGAACACTGGGGCTCTGGGCTTCTCTAGCCACCTAATCTTCTGCTCATCCTCTCGCGCACTCTAAAGAGAGCTCAGGTGAGAAATTGCAAACGTCCAGCAATTGCTCAGAGATGAAAAGTGCCAGCACTGAAAGCTGTTGCTAGCCAGCAGCCTTCCTTGGAAGCGCTTTTGTAGGCCTAAGAACACTGGGGCTTTGCGCTTCTCTAGCCGCCAAACATCACGGTCCTTCTCTTTCCGTCTCGTAGACACGAGCTGAGAAATTGCAAACGTCGAGCAATTGCTCAGAGATGAAAAGTGCCAGCACTGAAAGCTCTTGCTAGCCAGCACCCTTCCTTGGAAGCGCTTTTGTAGGCCTAAGAACACTGGGGCTCTGGGCTTCTCTAGCCACCTAATCTTCTGCTCATCCTCTCGCGCACTCTAAAGAGAGCTCAGGTGAGAAATTGCAAATGTCCAGCAATTGCTCAGAGATGAAAAGTGCCAGCACTGAAAGCTGTTGCTAGCCAGCACCCTTCCTTGGAAGCGCTTTCACAGGCGCAGCAACACTGGGGCTTTGCGCTTCTCTAGCCACCAAACGTCACGGTCATTCTCTTTCCGTCTCGTAGACACGAGCTGAGAAATTGCAAACGTCGAGCAATTGCTCAGAGATGAAAAGTGCCAGCACTGAAAGCTGTTGCTAGCCAGCACCCTTCCTTGGAAGCGCTTTTGTAGGCCTAAGAACACTGGGGTTTTGCGCTTCTCTAGCCACCTAATCTTCTGCTCATCCTCTCGCGCACTCTAAAGAGAGCTCAGGTGAGAAATTGCAAATGTCCAGCAATTGCTCAGAGATGAAAAGTGCCAGCACTGAAAGCTGTTGCTAGCCAGCACCCTTCCTTGGAAGCGCTTTTGTAGGCCTAAGAACACTGGGGCTTTGCGCTTCTCTACCCACCAAACGTCACGGTCATTCTCTTTCCGTCTCGTAGACACGAGTTGAGAAATTGCAAACGTCCAGCAATTGCTCAGAGATGAAAAGTGCCAGCACTGAAAGCTGTTGCTAGCCAGCACCCTTCCTTGGAAGTGCTTTTGTAGGCCTAAGAACAGTGGGGCTCTGGGCTTCTCTAGCCACCTAATCTTCTGCTCATTCTCTCGCGCACCCTAAAGAGAGCTCAGGTGAGAAATTGCAAACGTCGAGCAATTGCTCAGAGATGAAAAGTGCCAGCACTGAAAGCTGTTGCTAGCCAGCACCCTTCCTTGGAAGCGCTTTCACAGGCGCAGCAACACTGGGGCTTTGTGCTTCTCTAGCCACCAAACGTCACGGTCATTCTCTTTCCGTCTCGTAGACACGAGCTGAGAAATTGCAAACGTCGAGCAATTGCTCAGAGATGAAAAGTGCCAGCACTGAAAGCTGTTGCTAGCCAGCACCCTTCCTTGGAAGTGCTTTTGTAGGCCTAAGAACAGTGGGGCTTTGCGCTTCTCTAGCCACCTAATCTTCTGCTCATCCTCTCGCGCACTCTAAAGAGAGCTCAGGTGAGAAATTGCAAATGTCCAGCAATTGCTCAGAGATGAAAAGTGCCAGCACTGAAAGCTGTTGCTAGCCAGCACCCTTCCTTGGAAGCGCTTTCACAGGCACAGCAACGCTGGGGCTTTGCGCTTCTCTAGCCACCAAACGTCACGGTCATTCTCTTTCCGTCTCGTAGACACGAGCTGAGAAATTGCAAACGTCGAGCAATTGCTCAGAGATGAAAAGTGCCAGCACTGAAAGCTGTTGCTAGCCAGCACCCTTCCCTGGAAGCGCTTTTGTAGCCCTAAGAACAGTGGGGCTCTGGGCTTCTCTAGCCACCTAATATTGTGCTCATCCTCTCGTGCACTCTAAAGAGAGCTCAGGTGAGAAATTGCAAACGTCGAGCAATTGCTCAGAGATGAAAAGTGCCAGCACTGAAAGCTCTTGCTAGCCAGCACCCTTCCTTGGAAGCGCTTTTGTAGGCCTAAGAACACTGGGGCTTTGCGCTTCTCTAGCCACCAAACGTCACGGTCATTCTCTTTCCGTCTCGTAGACACGAGCTGAGAAATTGCAAACGTCCAGCAATTGCTCAGAGATGAAAAGTGCCAGCACTGAAAGCTGTTGCTAGCCAGCACCCTTCCTTGGAAGTGCTTTTGTAGGCCTAAGAACACTGGGGCTCTGGGCTTCTCTAGCCACCTAATCTTCTGCTCATCCTCTCGCGCACTCTAAAGAGAGCTCAGGTGAGAAATTGCAAACGTTGAGCAATTGCTCAGAGATGAAAAGTGCCAGCACTGAAAGCTGTTGCTAGCCAGCACCCTTCCTTGGAAGCGCTTTCACAGGCGCAGCAACACTGGGGCTTTGCGCTTCTCTACCCACCAAACGTCACGGTCATTCTCTTTCTGTCTCGTAGACACGAGTTGAGAAATTGCAAACGTCGAGCAATTGCTCAGAGATGAAAAGTGCCAGCACTGAAAGCTGTTGCTAGCCAGCACCCTTCCTTGGAAGTGCTTTTGTAGGCCTAAGAACAGTGGGGCTCTGGGCTTCTCTAGCCACCTAATCTTCTGCTCATCCTCTCGCGCACTCAAAGGAGAGCTCAGGTGAGAAATTGCAAACGTCGAGCAATTGCTCAGAGATGAAAAGTGCCAGCACTGAAAGCTCTTGCTAGCCAGCACCCTTCCTTGGAAGCGCTTTCACAGGCGCAGCAACACTGGGGCTTTGCGCTTCTCTAGCCACCAAACGTCACGGTCATTCTCTTTCCGTCTCGTAGACACGAGCTGAGAAATTGCAAACGTCGAGCAATTGCTCAGAGATGAAAAGTGCCAGCACTGAAAGCTGTTGCTAGCCAGCAGCCTTCCTTGGAAGCACTTTCACAGGCGCAGCAACACTGGGGCTTTGCGCTTCTCTACCCACCAAACGTGACGGTCATTCTCTTTCCGTCTCGTAGACACGAGCTGAGAAATTGCAAACGTCGAGCAATTGCTCAGAGATGAAAAGTGCCAGCACTGAAAGCTGTTGCTAGCCAGCACCCTTCCTTGGAAGCGCTTTTGTAGGCCTTAGAACAGTGGGGCTCTGGGCTTCTCTAGCCACCTAATCTTCTGCTCATCCTCTCGCGCACTCTAAAGAGAGCTCAGGTGAGAAATTGCAAAGGTAGAGCAATTGCTCAGAGATGAAAAGTGCCAGCACTGAAAGCTGTTGCTAGCCAGCAGCCTTCCTTGGAAGCGCTTTTGTAGGCCTAAGAACACTGGGGCTTTGCGCTTCTCTAGCCACCAAACGTCACGGTCATTCTCTTTCCGTCTCGTAGACACAAGCTGAGAAATTGCAAACGTCGAGCAATTGCTCAGAGATGAAAAGTGCCAGCACTGAAAGCTGTTGCTAGCCAGCACCCTTCCTTGGAAGCGCTTTTGTAGGCCTAAGAACACTGGGGCTTTGCGCTTCTCTAGCCACCTAATCTTCTGCTCATCCTCTCGCGCACTCTAAAGAGAGCTCAGGTGAGAAATTGCAAATGTCCAGCAATTGCTCAGAGATGAAAAGTGCCAGCACTGAAAGCTGTTGCTAGCCAGCACCCTTCCTTGGAAGCGCTTTTGTAGGCCTAAGAACACTAGGGCTTTGCGCTTCTCTACCCACCAAACGTCACGGTCATTCTCTTTCCGTCTCGTAGACACGAGTTGAGAAATTGCAAACGTCCAGCAATTGCTCAGAGATGAAAAGTGCCAGCACTGAAAGCTGTTGCTAGCCAGCACCCTTCCTTGGAAGTGCTTTTGTAGGCCTAAGAACAGTGGGGCTCTGGGCTTCTCTAGCCACCTAATCTTCTGCTCATTCTCTCGCGCACCCTAAAGAGAGCTCAGGTGAGAAATTGCAAACGTCGAGCAATTGCTCAGAGATGAAAAGTGCCAGCGTTGAAAGCTGTTGCTGGCCAGCACCCTTCCTTGGAAGCGCTTTCACAGGCGCAGCAACACTGGGGCTTTGTGCTTCTCTAGCCACCAAACGTCACGGTCATTCTCTTTCCGTCTCGTAGACACGAGCTGAGAAATTGCAAACGTCGAGCAATTGCTCAGAGATGAAAAGTGCCAGCACTGAAAGCTGTTGCTAGCCAGCACCCGTCCTTGGAAGTGCTTTTGTAGGCCTAAGAACACTGGGGCTTTGCGCTTCTCTAGCCACCTAATCTTCTGCTCATCCTCTCGCGCACTCTAAAGAGAGCTCAGGTGAGAAATTGCAAATGTCCAGCAATTGCTCAGAGATGAAAAGTGCCAGCACTGAAAGCTGTTGCTAGCCAGCACCCTTCCTTGGAAGCGCTTTCACAGGCACAGCAACGCTGGGGCTTTGCGCTTCTCTAGCCACCAAACGTCACGGTCATTCTCTTTCCGTCTCGTAGACACGAGCTGAGAAATTGCAAACGTCGAGCAATTGCTCAGAGATGAAAAGTGCCAGCACTGAAAGCTGTTGCTAGCCAGCACCCTTCCCTGGAAGCGCTTTTGTAGCCCTAAGAACAGTGGGGCTCTGGGCTTCTCTAGCCACCTAATATTGTGCTCATCCTCTCGTGCACTCTAAAGAGAGCTCAGGTGAGAAATTGCAAACGTCGAGCAATTGCTCAGAGATGAAAAGTGCCAGCACTGAAAGCTGTTGCTAGCCAGCACCCTTCCTTGGAAGCGCTTTCACAGGCGCAGCAACACTGGGGCTTTGCGCTTCTCTAGCCACCAAACGTCACGGTCATTCTCTTTCCGTCTCGTAGACACGAGCTGAGAAATTGCAAACGTCGAGCAATTGCTCAGAGATGAAAAGTGCCAGCACTGAAAGCTGTTGCTAGCCAGCACCCTTCCTTGGAAGTGCTTTTGTAGGCCTAAGAACAGTGGGGCTCTGTGCTTCTCTAGCCACCTAATCTTCTGCTCATCCTCTCGCGCACTCTAAAGAGAGCTCAGGTGAGAAATTGCAAATGTCCAGCAATTGCTCAGAGATGAAAAGTGCCAGCACTGAAAGCTGTTGCTAGCCAGCACCCTTCCTTGGAAGCGCTTTTGTAGGCCTAAGAACACTGGGGCTTTGCGCTTCTCTAGCCACCTAATCTTCTGCTCATCCTCTTGCGCACTCTAAAGAGAGCTCAGGAGAGAAATTGCAAACGTCGAGCAATTGCTCAGAGATGAAAAGTGCCAGCACTGAAAGCTGTTGCTAGCCAGCACCCTTCCTTGGAAGCGCTTTCACAGGCGCAGCAACACTGGGGCTTTGCGCTTCTCTAGCCACCAAACGTCACGGTCATTCTCTTTCCGTCTCGTAGACATGAGCTGAGAAATTGCAAACGTCGAGCAATTGCTCAGAGATGAAAAGTGCCAGCACTGAAAGCTCTTGCTAGCCAGCACCCTTCCTTGGAAGTGCTTTTGTAGGCCTAAGAACAGTGGGGCTCTGTGCTTCTCTAGCCACCTAATCTTCTGCTCATCCTCTCGCGCACTCTAAAGAGAGCTCAGGTGAGAAATTGCAAATGTCCAGCAATTGCTCAGAGATGAAAAGTGCCAGCACTGAAAGCTGTTGCTAGCCAGCACCCTTCCTTGGAAGCGCTTTTGTAGGCCTAAGAACACTGGGGCTTTGCGCTTCTCTAGCCACCTAATCTTCTGCTCATCCTCTTGCGCACTCTAAAGAGAGCTCAGGTGAGAAATTGCAAACGTCGAGCAATTGCTCAGAGATGAAAAGTGCCAGCACTGAAAGCTGTTGCTAGCCAGCACCCTTCCTTGGAAGCGCTTTCACAGGCGCAGCAACACTGGGGCTTTGCGCTTCTCTAGCCACCAAACGTCACGGTCATTCTCTTTCCGTCTCGTAGACACGAGCTGAGAGATTGCAAACGTCGAGCAATTGCTCAGAGATGAAAAGTGCCAGCACTGAAAGCTGCTGCTAGCCAGCACCCGTCCTTGGAAGCGCTTTTGTAGGCCTAAGAACACTGGGGCTTTGCACTTCTCTAGCCACCTAATCTTGTGCTCATCCTCTCGCGCACTCTAAAGAGAGCTCAGGTGAGAAATTGCAAACGTCCAGCAATTGCTCAGAGATGAAAAGTGCCAGCACTGAAAGCTGTTGCTAGCCAGCACCCTTCCTTGGAAGCGCTTTTGTAGGCCTAAGAACACTGGGGCTCTGGGCTTCTCTAGCCACCTAATCTTCTGCTCATCCTCTCGCGCACTCAAAGGAGAGCTCAGGTGAGAAATTGCAAACGTCGAGCAATTGCTCAGAGATGAAAAGTGCCAGCACTGAAAGCTGTTGCTAGCCAGCACCCTTCCTTGGAAGGGCTTTCACAGGCGCAGCAACACTGGGGCTTTGCGCTTCTCTAGCCACCAAACGTCACGGTCATTCTCTTTCCGTCTCGTAGACACGAGTTGAGAAATTGCAAACGTCGAGCAATTGCTCAGAGATGAAAAGTGCCAGCACTGAAAGCTCTTGCTAGCCAGCACCCTTCCTTGGAAGCGCTTTCACAGGCGCAGCAACACTGGGGCTTTGCGCTTCTCTAGCCACCTAATCTTCTGCTCATTCTCTCGCGCACTCTAAAGAGAGCTCAGGTGAGAAATTGCAAACGTCGAGCAATTGCTCAGAGATGAAAAGTGCCAGCACTGAAAGCTGTTGCTAGCCAGCCCCCTTCCTTGGAAGCGCTTTTGTAGGCCTAAGAACAGTGGGGCTCTGGGCTTCTCTAGCCACCTAATCTTCTGCTCATCCTCTCGCGCACTCTAAAGAGAGCTCAGGTGAGAAATTGCAAACGTCGAGCAATTGCTCAGAGATGAAAAGTGCCAGCACTGAAAGCTCTTGATAGCCAGCACCCTTCCTTGGAAGCGCTTTCACAGGCGCAGCAACACTGGGGCTTTGCGCTTCTCTAGCCACCAAACGTCACGGTCATTCTCTTTCCGTCTCGTAGACACGAGCTGAGAAATTGCAAACGTCGAGCAATTGCTCAGAGATGAAAAGTGCCAGCACTGAAAGCTGTTGCTAGCCAGCACCCTTCACTGGAAGCGCTTTTGTAGGCCTAAGAACACTGGGGCTCTGGGCTTCTCTAGCCACCTAATCTTGTGCTCATCCTCTCGCGCAGTCTAAAGAGAGCTCAGGTGAGAAATTGCAAACGTCGAGCAATTGCTCAGAGATGAAAAGTGCCAGCACTGAAAGCTGTTGCTAGCCAGCACCCTTCCTTGGAAGCGCTTTTGTAGGCCTAAGAACACTGGGGCTTTGCGCTTCTCTAGCCACCAAACGTCACGGTCATTCTCTTTCCGTCTCGTAGACACGAGCTGAGAAATTGCAAACGTCGAGCAATTGCTCAGAGATGAAAAGTGCCAGCACTGAAAGCTGTTGCTAGCCAGCCCCCTTCCTTGGAAGCGCTTTTGTAGGCCTAAGAACACTGGGGCTTTGCGCTTCTCTAGCCACCTAATCTTGTGCTCATCCTCTCGCGCACTCCAAAGAGAGCTCAGGTGAGAAATTGCAAACGTCCAGCAATTGCTCAGAGATGAAAAGTGCCAGCACTGAAAGCTGTTGCTGGCCAGCACCCTTCCTTGGAAGCGCTTTCACAGGCGCAGCAACACTGGGGCTTTGTGCTTCTCTAGCCACCAAACGTCACGGTCATTCTCTTTCCGTCTCGTAGACACGAGCTGAGAAATTGCAAACGTCGAGCAATTGCTCAGAGATGAAAAGTGCCAGCACTGAAAGCTGTTGCTAGCCAGCACCCGTCCTTGGAAGTGCTTTTGTAGGCCTAAGAACACTGGGGCTTTGCGCTTCTCTAGCCACCTAATCTTCTGCTCATCCTCTCGCGCACTCTAAAGAGAGCTCAGGTGAGAAATTGCAAATGTCCAGCAATTGCTCAGAGATGAAAAGTGCCAGCACTGAAAGCTGTTGCTAGCCAGCACCCTTCCTTGGAAGCGCTTTCACAGGCACAGCAACGCTGGGGCTTTGCGCTTCTCTAGCCACCAAACGTCACGGTCATTCTCTTTCCGTCTCGTAGACACGAGCTGAGAAATTGCAAACGTCGAGCAATTGCTCAGAGATGAAAAGTGCCAGCACTGAAAGCTGTTGCTAGCCAGCACCCTTCCCTGGAAGCGCTTTTGTAGCCCTAAGAACAGTGGGGCTCTGGGCTTCTCTAGCCACCTAATATTGTGCTCATCCTCTCGTGCACTCTAAAGAGAGCTCAGGTGAGAAATTGCAAACGTCGAGCAATTGCTCAGAGATGAAAAGTGCCAGCACTGAAAGCTGTTGCTAGCCAGCACCCTTCCTTGGAAGCGCTTTCACAGGCGCAGCAACACTGGGGCTTTGCGCTTCTCTAGCCACCAAACGTCACGGTCATTCTCTTTCCGTCTCGTAGACACGAGCTGAGAAATTGCAAACGTCGAGCAATTGCTCAGAGATGAAAAGTGCCAGCACTGAAAGCTGTTGCTAGCCAGCACCCTTCCTTGGAAGTGCTTTTGTAGGCCTAAGAACAGTGGGGCTCTGTGCTTCTCTAGCCACCTAATCTTCTGCTCATCCTCTCGCGCACTCTAAAGAGAGCTCAGGTGAGAAATTGCAAATGTCCAGCAATTGCTCAGAGATGAAAAGTGCCAGCACTGAAAGCTGTTGCTAGCCAGCACCCTTCCTTGGAAGCGCTTTTGTAGGCCTAAGAACACTGGGGCTTTGCGCTTCTCTAGCCACCTAATCTTCTGCTCATCCTCTTGCGCACTCTAAAGAGAGCTCAGGAGAGAAATTGCAAACGTCGAGCAATTGCTCAGAGATGAAAAGTGCCAGCACTGAAAGCTGTTGCTAGCCAGCACCCTTCCTTGGAAGCGCTTTCACAGGCGCAGCAACACTGGGGCTTTGCGCTTCTCTAGCCACCAAACGTCACGGTCATTCTCTTTCCGTCTCGTAGACATGAGCTGAGAAATTGCAAACGTCGAGCAATTGCTCAGAGATGAAAAGTGCCAGCACTGAAAGCTCTTGCTAGCCAGCACCCTTCCTTGGAAGTGCTTTTGTAGGCCTAAGAACAGTGGGGCTCTGTGCTTCTCTAGCCACCTAATCTTCTGCTCATCCTCTCGCGCACTCTAAAGAGAGCTCAGGTGAGAAATTGCAAATGTCCAGCAATTGCTCAGAGATGAAAAGTGCCAGCACTGAAAGCTGTTGCTAGCCAGCACCCTTCCTTGGAAGCGCTTTTGTAGGCCTAAGAACACTGGGGCTTTGCGCTTCTCTAGCCACCTAATCTTCTGCTCATCCTCTTGCGCACTCTAAAGAGAGCTCAGGTGAGAAATTGCAAACGTCGAGCAATTGCTCAGAGATGAAAAGTGCCAGCACTGAAAGCTGTTGCTAGCCAGCACCCTTCCTTGGAAGCGCTTTCACAGGCGCAGCAACACTGGGGCTTTGCGCTTCTCTAGCCACCAAACGTCACGGTCATTCTCTTTCCGTCTCGTAGACACGAGCTGAGAGATTGCAAACGTCGAGCAATTGCTCAGAGATGAAAAGTGCCAGCACTGAAAGCTGCTGCTAGCCAGCACCCGTCCTTGGAAGCGCTTTTGTAGGCCTAAGAACACTGGGGCTTTGCACTTCTCTAGCCACCTAATCTTGTGCTCATCCTCTCGCGCACTCTAAAGAGAGCTCAGGTGAGAAATTGCAAACGTCCAGCAATTGCTCAGAGATGAAAAGTGCCAGCACTGAAAGCTGTTGCTAGCCAGCACCCTTCCTTGGAAGCGCTTTTGTAGGCCTAAGAACACTGGGGCTCTGGGCTTCTCTAGCCACCTAATCTTCTGCTCATCCTCTCGCGCACTCAAAGGAGAGCTCAGGTGAGAAATTGCAAACGTCGAGCAATTGCTCAGAGATGAAAAGTGCCAGCACTGAAAGCTGTTGCTAGCCAGCACCCTTCCTTGGAAGGGCTTTCACAGGCGCAGCAACACTGGGGCTTTGCGCTTCTCTAGCCACCAAACGTCACGGTCATTCTCTTTCCGTCTCGTAGACACGAGTTGAGAAATTGCAAACGTCGAGCAATTGCTCAGAGATGAAAAGTGCCAGCACTGAAAGCTCTTGCTAGCCAGCACCCTTCCTTGGAAGCGCTTTCACAGGCGCAGCAACACTGGGGCTTTGCGCTTCTCTAGCCACCTAATCTTCTGCTCATTCTCTCGCGCACTCTAAAGAGAGCTCAGGTGAGAAATTGCAAACGTCGAGCAATTGCTCAGAGATGAAAAGTGCCAGCACTGAAAGCTGTTGCTAGCCAGCCCCCTTCCTTGGAAGCGCTTTTGTAGGCCTAAGAACAGTGGGGCTCTGGGCTTCTCTAGCCACCTAATCTTCTGCTCATCCTCTCGCGCACTCTAAAGAGAGCTCAGGTGAGAAATTGCAAACGTCGAGCAATTGCTCAGAGATGAAAAGTGCCAGCACTGAAAGCTCTTGATAGCCAGCACCCTTCCTTGGAAGCGCTTTCACAGGCGCAGCAACACTGGGGCTTTGCGCTTCTCTAGCCACCAAACGTCACGGTCATTCTCTTTCCGTCTCGTAGACACGAGCTGAGAAATTGCAAACGTCGAGCAATTGCTCAGAGATGAAAAGTGCCAGCACTGAAAGCTGTTGCTAGCCAGCACCCTTCACTGGAAGCGCTTTTGTAGGCCTAAGAACACTGGGGCTCTGGGCTTCTCTAGCCACCTAATCTTGTGCTCATCCTCTCGCGCAGTCTAAAGAGAGCTCAGGTGAGAAATTGCAAACGTCGAGCAATTGCTCAGAGATGAAAAGTGCCAGCACTGAAAGCTGTTGCTAGCCAGCACCCTTCCTTGGAAGCGCTTTTGTAGGCCTAAGAACACTGGGGCTTTGCGCTTCTCTAGCCACCAAACGTCACGGTCATTCTCTTTCCGTCTCGTAGACACGAGCTGAGAAATTGCAAACGTCGAGCAATTGCTCAGAGATGAAAAGTGCCAGCACTGAAAGCTGTTGCTAGCCAGCCCCCTTCCTTGGAAGCGCTTTTGTAGGCCTAAGAACACTGGGGCTTTGCGCTTCTCTAGCCACCTAATCTTGTGCTCATCCTCTCGCGCACTCCAAAGAGAGCTCAGGTGAGAAATTGCAAACGTCGAGCAATTGCTCAGAGATGAAAAGTGCCAGCACTGAAAGCTGTTGCTAGCCAGCACCCTTCCTTGGAAGCGCTTTCACAGGCGCAGCAACACTGGGGCTTTGCGCTTCTCTAGCCACCAAACGTCACGGTCATTCTCTTTCCGTCTCGTAGACACGAGCTGAGAAATTGCAAACGTCGAGCAATTGCTCAGAGATGAAAAGTGCCAGCACTGAAAGCTGTTGCTAGCCAGCACCCTTCCTTGGAAGCGCTTTTGTAGCCCTAAGAACACTAGGGCTCTGGGCTTCTCTAGCCACCTAATCTTCTGCTCATCCTCTCGCGCACTCTAAAGAGAGCTCAGGTGAGAAATTGCAAACGTCCAGCAATTGCTCAGAGATGAAAAGTGCCAGCACTGAAAGCTGTTGCTAGCCAGCACCCTTCCTTGGAAGCGCTTTCACAGGCGCAGCAACACTGGGGCTTTGCGCTTCTCTAGCCACCAAACGTCACGGTCATTCTCTTTCCGTCTCGTAGACACGAGCTGAGAAATTGCAAACGTCGAGCAATTGCTCAGAGATGAAAAGTGCCAGCACTGAAAGCTGTTGCCAGCCAGCACCCTTCCTTGGACGCGCTTTTGTAGGCCTAAGAACACTGGGGCTTTACGCTTCTCTAGCCACCTAATCTTCTGCTCATCCTCTCGCGCACTCTAAAGAGAGCTCAGGTGAGAAATTGCAAACGTCGAGCAATTGCTCAGAGATGAAAAGTGCCAGCACTGAAAGCTGTTGCTAGCCAGCACCCTTCCTTGGAAGCGCTTTCACAGGCACAGCAACACTGGGGCTTTGCGCTTCTCTACCCACCAAACGTCACTGTCATTCTCTTTCCGTCTCGTAGACACGAGCTGAGAAATTGCAAACGTCGAGCAATTGCTCAGAGATGAAAAGTGCCAGCACTGAAAGCTGTTGCTAGCCAGCACCCTTCCTTGGAAGTGCTTTTGTAGCCCTAAGAACACTAGGGCTCTGGGCTTCTCTAGCCACCTAATCTTCTGCTCATCCTCTCGCGCACTCTAAAGAGAGCTCAGGTGAGAAATTGCAAACGTCGAGCAATTGCTCAGAGATGAAAAGTGCCAGCACTGAAAGCTGTTGCTAGCCAGCACCCTTCCTTGGAAGCGCTTTCACAGGCGCAGCAACACTGCGGCTTTGCGCTTCTCTACCCACCAAACGTCACGGTCATTCTCTTTCCGTCTCGTAGACACGAGCTGAGAAATTGCAAACGTCGAGCAATTGCTCAGAGATGAAAAGTGCCAGCACTGAAAGCTGTTGCTAGCCAGCACCCTTCCTTGGAAGCGCTTTCATAGGCGCAGCAACACTGGGGCTTTGCGCTTCTCTAGCCACCAAACGTCACTGTCATTCTCTTTCCGTCTCCTAGACACGAGCTGAGAAATTGCAAACATCGAGCAATTGCTCAGAGATGAAAAGTGCCAGCACTGAAAGCTGTTGCTAGCCAGCAGCCTTCCTTGGAAGCGCTTTTGTAGCCCTAAGAACACTAGGGCTCTGGGCTTCTCTAGCCACCTAATCTTCTGCTCATCCTCTCGCGCACTCTAAAGAGAGCTCAGGTGAGAAATTGCAAACGTCGAGCAATTGCTCAGAGATGAAAAGTGCCAGCACTGAAAGCTGTTGCTAGCCAGCAGCCTTCCTTGGAAGCGCTTTCACAGGCACAGCAACACTGGGGCTTTGCGCTTCTCTAGCCACCAAACGTCACGGTCATTCTCTTTCCGTCTCGTAGACACGAGCTGAGAAATTGCAAACGTCGAGCAATTGCTCAGAGATGAAAAGTGCCAGCACTGAAAGCTGTTGCTAGCCAGCACCCTTCACTGGAAGCGCTTTTGTAGGCCTAAGAACAGTGGGGCTCTGGGCTTCTCTAGCCGCCTAATCTTGTGCTCATCCTCTCGCGCAGTCTAAAGAGAGCTCAGGTGAGAAATTGCAAACGTCGAGCAATTGCTCAGAGATGAAAAGTGCCAGCACTGAAAGCTGTTGCTAGCCAGCACCCTTCCTTGGAAGCGCTTCTGTAGGCCTAAGAACACTGGGGCTTTGCGCTTCTCTAGCCACCAAACGTCACGGTCATTCTCTTTCCGTCTCGTAGACACGAGCTGAGAAATTGCAAACGTCGAGCAATTGCTCAGAGATGAAAAGTGCCAGCACTGAAAGCTGTTGCTAGCCAGCACCCTTCCTTGGAAGCGCTTTCACAGGCGCAGCAACACTGGGGCTTTGCGCTTCTCTAGCCACCAAAAGTCACGGTCCTTCTCTTTCCGTCTCGTAGACACGAGCTGAGAAATTGCAAACGTCGAGCAATTGCTCAGAGATGAAAAGTGCCAGCACTGAAAGCTGTTGCTAGCCAGCAGCCTTCCTTGGAAGCGTTTTGTAGGCCTAAGAAGACTGGGGCTTTGCGCTTCTCTAGCCACCTAATCTTCTGCTCATCCTCTCGCGCACTCTAAAGAGAGCTCAGGTGAGAAATTGCAAACGTCGAGCAATTGCTCAGAGATGAAAAGTGCCAGCACTGAAAGCTGTTGCTAGCCAGCACCCTTCCTTGGAAGCGCTTTCACAGGCGCAGCAACACTGGGGCTTTGCGCTTCTCTACCCACCAAACGTCACGGTCCTTCTCTTTCCGTCTCGTAGACACGAGCTGAGAGATTGCAAACGTCGAGCAATTGCTCAGAGATGAAAAGTGCCAGCACTGAAAGCTGTTGCCAGCCAGCACCCTTCCTTGGAAGCGCTTTTGTAGGCCTAAGAACAGTGGGGCTTTGCGCTTCTCTAGCCACCTAATCTTGTGCTCATCCTCTCGCGCACTCTAAAGAGAGCTCAAGTGAGAAATTGCAAACGTCGAGCAATTGCTCAGAGATGAAAAGTGCCAGCACTGAAAGTTGTTGCTAGCCAGCACCCTTCCTTGGAAGCGCTTTCACAGGCGCAGCAACACTGGGGCTTTGCGCTTCTCTAGCCACCAAAAGTCACGGTCATTCTCTTTCCGTCTCCTAGACACGAGCTGAGAAATTGCAAACGTCGAGCAATTGCTGAGAGATGAAAAGTGCCAGCACTGAAAGCTGTTGCTAGCCAGCCCCCTTCCTTGGAAGCGCTTTTGTAGGCCTAGGAACACTGGGGATTTGCGCTTCTCTAGCCACCTAATCTTGTGCTCATCCTCTCGCGCACTCCAAAGAGAGCTCAGGTGAGAAATTGCAAAGGTAGAGCAATTGCTCAGAGATGAAAAGTGCCAGCACTGAAAGCTGTTGCTAGCCAGCACCCTTCCTTGGAAGCGCTTTCACAGGCGCAGCAACACTGGGGCTTTGCGCTTCTCTAGCCACCAAACGTCACGGTCCTTCTCTTTCCGTCTCGTAGACACGAGCTGAGAAATTGCAAACGTCGAGCAATTGCTCAGAGATGAAAAGTGCCAGCACTGAAAGCTCTTGCTAGCCAGCCCCCTTCCTTGGAAGCGCTTTTGTAGCCCTAAGAACACTAGGGCTCTGGGCTTCTCTAGCCACCTAATCTTCTGCTCATCCTCTCGCGCACTCTAAAGAGAGCTCAGGTGAGAAATTGCAAACGTCGAGCAATTGCTCAGAGATGAAAAGTGCCAGCACTGAAAGCTGTTGCTAGCCAGCAGCCTTCCTTGGAAGCGCTTTCACAGGCACAGCAACACTGGGGCTTTGCGCTTCTCTAGCCACCAAACGTCACGGTCATTCTCTTTCCGTCTCGTAGACACGAGCTGAGAAATTGCAAACGTCGAGCAATTGCTCAGAGATGAAAAGTGCCAGCACTGAAAGCTGTTGCTAGCCAGCACCCTTCCTTGGAAGCGCTTTTGAAGCCCTAAAAACAGTAGGGCTCTGGGCTTCTCTAGCCACCTAATCTTCTGCTCATCCTCTCGCGCACTCTAAAGAGAGCTCAGGTGAGAAATTGCAAACGTCGAGCAATTGCTCAGAGATGAAAAGTGCCAGCACTGAAAGCTGTTGCTAGCCAGCAGCCTTCCTTGGAAGCGCTTTCACAGGCGCAGCAACACTGGGGCTTTGCGCTTCTCTACCCACCAAACGTCACTGTCATTCTCTTTCCGTCTCCTAGACACGAGCTGAGAAATTGCAAACGTCGAGCAATTGCTCAGAGATGAAAAGTGCCAGCACTGAAAGCTGTTGCTAGCCAGCACCCTTCCTTGGAAGCGCTTTTGTAGGCCTAAGAACAGTGGGGCTCTGGGCTTCTCTAGCCACCTAATCTTCTGCTCATCCTCTCGCGCACTCTAAAGAGAGCTCAGGTGAGAAATTGCAAACGTCGAGCAATTGCTCAGAGATGAAAAGTGCCAGCACTGAAAGCTGTTGCTAGCCAGCACCCTTCCTTGGAAGCGCTTTCACAGGCGCAGCAACACTGGGGCTTTGCGCTTCTCTACCCACCAAACGTCACTGTCATTCTCTTTCCGTCTCGTAGACACGAGCTGAGAAATTGCAAACGTCGAGCAATTGCTCAGAGATGAAAAGTGCCAGCACTGAAAGCTGTTGCTAGCCAGCACCCTTCCTTGGAAGCGCTTTTGTAGGCCTAAGAACACTAGGGCTCTGGGCTTCTCTAGCCACCTAATCTTCTGCTCATCCTCTCGCGCACTCTAAAGAGAGCTCAGGTGAGAAATTGCAAACGTCGAGCAATTGCTCAGAGATGAAAAGTGCCAGCACTGAAAGCTGTTGCTAGCCAGCAGCCTTCCTTGGAAGCGCTTTCACAGGCGCAGCAACACTGGGGCTTTGCGCTTCTCTAGCCACCAAACGTCACGGTCATTCTCTTTCCGTCTCGTAGACACGAGCTGAGAAATTGCAAACGTCGAGCAATTGCTCAGAGATGAAAAGTGCCAGCACTGAAAGCTGTTGCTAGCCAGCACCCTTCCTTGGAAGCGCTTTCATAGGCGCAGCAACACTGGGGCTTTGCGCTTCTCTACCCACCAAACGTCACGGTCATTCTCTTTCCGTCTCGTAGACACGAGCTGAGAAATTGCAAACGTCGAGCAATTGCTCAGAGATGAAAAGTGCCAGCACTGAAAGCTGTTGCTAGCCAGCACCCTTCCTTGGAAGCGCTTTTGAAGCCCTAAAAACAGTAGGGCTCTGGGCTTCTCTAGCCACCTAATCTTCTGCTCATCCTCTCGCGCACTCTAAAGAGAGCTCAGGTGAGAAATTGCAAACGTCGAGCAATTGCTCAGAGATGAAAAGTGCCAGCACTGAAAGCTGTTGCTAGGCAGCAGCCTTCCTTGGAAGCACTTTCACAGGCACAGCAACACTGGGGCTTTGCGCTTCTCTAGCCACCAAACGTCACGGTCATTCTCTTTCCGTCTCGTAGACACGAGCTGAGAAATTGCAAACGTCGAGCAATTGCTCAGAGATGAAAAGTGCCAGCACTGAAAGCTGTTGCTAGCCAGCACCCTTCACTGGAAGCGCTTTTGTAGGCCTAAGAAGACTGGGGCTCTTGGCTTCTCTAGCCACCAAACGTCACGGTCATTCTCTTTCCGTCTCGTAGACACGAGCTGAGAAATTGCAAACGTCGAGCAATTGCTCAGAGATGAAAAGTGCCAGCACTGAAAGCTGTTGCTAGCCAGCACCCTTCCTTGGAAGCGCTTTTGTAGCCCTAAGAACACTAGGGCTCTGGGCTTCTCTAGCCACCTAATCTTCTGCTCATCCTCTCGCGCACTCTAAAGAGAGCTCAGGTGAGAAATTGCAAACGTCGAGCAATTGCTCAGAGATGAAAAGTGCCAGCACTGAAAGCTGTTGCTAGCCAGCACCCTTCCTTGGAAGCGCTTTCACAGGCGCAGCAACACTGGGGCTTTGCGCTTCTCTAGCCACCAAACGTCACGGTCATTCTCTTTCCGTCTCGTAGACACGAGCTGAGAAATTGCAAACGTCGAGCAATTGCTCAGAGATGAAAAGTGCCAGCACTGAAAGCTGTTGCTAGCCAGCACCCTTCCTTGGAAGCGCTTTTGTAGGCCTAAGAACACTGGGGCTCTGGGCTTCTCTAGCCACCTAATCTTCTGATCATCCTCTCGCGCACTCTAAAGAGAGCTCAGGTGAGAAATTGCAAACGTCGAGCAATTGCTCAGAGATGAAAAGTGCCAGCACTGAAAGCTGTTGCTAGCCAGCACCCTTCCTTGGAAGCGCTTTCACAGGCACAGCAACACTGGGGCTTTGCGCTTCTCTACCCACCAAACGTCACGGTCCTTCTCTTTCCGTCTCGTAGACACGAGCTGAGAAATTGCAAACGTCGAGCAATTGCTCAGAGATGAAAAGTGCCAGCACTGAAAGCTGTTGCTAGCCAGCACCCTTCCTTGGAAGTGCTTTTGTAGGCCTAAGAACAGTGGGGCTCTGGGCTTCTCTAGCCACCTAATCTTCTGCTCATCCTCTCGCGCACTCTAAAGAGAGCTCAGGTGAGAAATTGCAAACGTCGAGCAATTGCTCAGAGATGAAAAGTGCCAGCACTGAAAGCTGTTGCTAGCCAGCACCCTTCCTTGGAAGCGCTTTCACAGGCGCAGCAACACTGGGGCTTTGCGCTTCTCTAGCCACCAAACGTCACGGTCATTCTCTTTCCGTCTCGTAGACACGAGCTGAGAAATTGCAAACGTCGAGCAATTGCTCAGAGATGAAAAGTGCCAGCACTGAAAGCTGTTGCTAGCCAGCACCCTTCCTTGGAAGCGCTTTCATAGGCGCAGCAACACTGGGGCTTTGCGCTTCTCTAGCCACCAAACGTCACGGTCATTCTCTTTCCATCTCGTAGACACGAGCTCAGACATTGCAAATGTCCAGCAATTGCTCAGAGATGAAAAGTGCCAGCACTGAAAGCTGTTGCTAGCCAGCACCCTTCCTTGGAAGCGCTTTCACAGGCGCAGCAACACTGGGGCTTTGCGCTTCTCTACCCACCAAACGTCACGGTCATTCTCTTTCCGTCTCGTAGACACGAGCTGAGAAATTGCAAACGTCGAGCAATTGCTCAGAGATGAAAAGTGCCAGCACTGAAAGCTGTTGCTAGCCAGCCCCCTTCCTTGGAAGCGCTTTTGAAGCCCTAAAAACAGTAGGGCTCTGGGCTTCTCTAGCCACCTAATCTTCTGCTCATCCTCTCGCGCACTCTAAAGAGAGCTCAGGTGAGAAATTGCAAACGTCGAGCAATTGCTCAGAGATGAAAAGTGCCAGCACTGAAAGCTGTTGCTAGCCAGCACCCTTCCTTGGAAGCGCTTTCACAGGCGCAGCAACACTGGGGCTTTGCGCTTCTCTACCCACCAAACGTCACTGTCATTCTCTTTCCGTCTCGTAGACACGAGCTGAGAAATTGCAAACATCGAGCAATTGCTCAGAGATGAAAAGTGCCAGCACTGAAAGCTGTTGCTAGCCAGCACCCTTCCTTGGAAGCGCTTTTGTAGCACTAAGAACACTAGGGCTCTGGGCTTCTCTAGCCACCTAATCTTGTGCTCATCCTCTCGCGCACCCTAAAGAGAGCTCAGGTGAGAAATTGCAAACGTCGAGCAATTGCTCAGAGATGAAAAGTGCCAGCACTGAAAGCTGTTGCTAGCCAGCAGCCTTCCTTGGAAGCGCTTTCACAGGCACAGCAACACTGGGGCTTTGCGCTTCTCTAGCCACCAAACGTCACGGTCATTCTCTTTCCGTCTCGTAGACACGAGCTGAGAAATTGCAAACGTCGAGCAATTGCTCAGAGATGAAAAGTGCCAGCACTGAAAGCTGTTGCTAGCCAGCAGCCTTCCTTGGAAGCGTTTTGTAGGCCTAAGAAGACTGGGGCTTTGCGCTTCTCTAGCCACCTAATCTTCTGCTCATCCTCTCGCGCACTCTAAAGAGAGCTCAGGTGAGAAATTGCAAACGTCGAGCAATTGCTCAGAGATGAAAAGTGCCAGCACTGAAAGCTGTTGCTAGCCAGCACCCTTCCTTGGAAGCGCTTTCACAGGCGCAGCAACACTGGGGCTTTGCGCTTCTCTACCCACCAAACGTCACGGTCCTTCTCTTTCCGTCTCGTAGACACGAGCTGAGAGATTGCAAACGTCGAGCAATTGCTCAGAGATGAAAAGTGCCAGCACTGAAAGCTGTTGCCAGCCAGCACCCTTCCTTGGAAGCGCTTTTGTAGGCCTAAGAACAGTGGGGCTTTGCGCTTCTCTAGCCACCTAATCTTGTGCTCATCCTCTCGCGCACTCTAAAGAGAGCTCAAGTGAGAAATTGCAAACGTCGAGCAATTGCTCAGAGATGAAAAGTGCCAGCACTGAAAGTTGTTGCTAGCCAGCACCCTTCCTTGGAAGCGCTTTCACAGGCGCAGCAACACTGGGGCTTTGCGCTTCTCTAGCCACCAAAAGTCACGGTCATTCTCTTTCCGTCTCCTAGACACGAGCTGAGAAATTGCAAACGTCGAGCAATTGCTGAGAGATGAAAAGTGCCAGCACTGAAAGCTGTTGCTAGCCAGCCCCCTTCCTTGGAAGCGCTTTTGTAGGCCTAGGAACACTGGGGATTTGCGCTTCTCTAGCCACCTAATCTTGTGCTCATCCTCTCGCGCACTCCAAAGAGAGCTCAGGTGAGAAATTGCAAAGGTAGAGCAATTGCTCAGAGATGAAAAGTGCCAGCACTGAAAGCTGTTGCTAGCCAGCACCCTTCCTTGGAAGCGCTTTCACAGGCGCAGCAACACTGGGGCTTTGCGCTTCTCTAGCCACCAAACGTCACGGTCCTTCTCTTTCCGTCTCGTAGACACGAGCTGAGAAATTGCAAACGTCGAGCAATTGCTCAGAGATGAAAAGTGCCAGCACTGAAAGCTCTTGCTAGCCAGCCCCCTTCCTTGGAAGCGCTTTTGTAGCCCTAAGAACACTAGGGCTCTGGGCTTCTCTAGCCACCTAATCTTCTGCTCATCCTCTCGCGCACTCTAAAGAGAGCTCAGGTGAGAAATTGCAAACGTCGAGCAATTGCTCAGAGATGAAAAGTGCCAGCACTGAAAGCTGTTGCTAGCCAGCAGCCTTCCTTGGAAGCGCTTTCACAGGCACAGCAACACTGGGGCTTTGCGCTTCTCTACCCACCAAACGTCACGGTCCTTCTCTTTCCGTCTCGTAGACACGAGCTGAGAAATTGCAAACGTCGAGCAATTGCTCAGAGATGAAAAGTGCCAGCACTGAAAGCTGTTGCTAGCCAGCACCCTTCCTTGGAAGCGCTTTTGAAGCCCTAAAAACAGTAGGGCTCTGGGCTTCTCTAGCCACCTAATCTTCTGCTCATCCTCTCGCGCACTCTAAAGAGAGCTCAGGTGAGAAATTGCAAACGTCGAGCAATTGCTCAGAGATGAAAAGTGCCAGCACTGAAAGCTGTTGCTAGCCAGCAGCCTTCCTTGGAAGCGCTTTCACAGGCGCAGCAACACTGGGGCTTTGCGCTTCTCTACCCACCAAACGTCACTGTCATTCTCTTTCCGTCTCCTAGACACGAGCTGAGAAATTGCAAACGTCGAGCAATTGCTCAGAGATGAAAAGTGCCAGCACTGAAAGCTGTTGCTAGCCAGCACCCTTCCTTGGAAGCGCTTTTGTAGGCCTAAGAACAGTGGGGCTCTGGGCTTCTCTAGCCACCTAATCTTCTGCTCATCCTCTCGCGCACTCTAAAGAGAGCTCAGGTGAGAAATTGCAAACGTCGAGCAATTGCTCAGAGATGAAAAGTGCCAGCACTGAAAGCTGTTGCTAGCCAGCACCCTTCCTTGGAAGCGCTTTCACAGGCGCAGCAACACTGGGGCTTTGCGCTTCTCTACCCACCAAACGTCACTGTCATTCTCTTTCCGTCTCGTAGACACGAGCTGAGAAATTGCAAACGTCGAGCAATTGCTCAGAGATGAAAAGTGCCAGCACTGAAAGCTGTTGCTAGCCAGCACCCTTCCTTGGAAGCGCTTTTGTAGGCCTAAGAACACTAGGGCTCTGGGCTTCTCTAGCCACCTAATCTTCTGCTCATCCTCTCGCGCACTCTAAAGAGAGCTCAGGTGAGAAATTGCAAACGTCGAGCAATTGCTCAGAGATGAAAAGTGCCAGCACTGAAAGCTGTTGCTAGCCAGCAGCCTTCCTTGGAAGCGCTTTCACAGGCGCAGCAACACTGGGGCTTTGCGCTTCTCTAGCCACCAAACGTCACGGTCATTCTCTTTCCGTCTCGTAGACACGAGCTGAGAAATTGCAAACGTCGAGCAATTGCTCAGAGATGAAAAGTGCCAGCACTGAAAGCTGTTGCTAGCCAGCACCCTTCCTTGGAAGCGCTTTCATAGGCGCAGCAACACTGGGGCTTTGCGCTTCTCTACCCACCAAACGTCACGGTCATTCTCTTTCCATCTCGTAGACACGAGCTGAGAAATTGCAAACGTCAAGCAATTGCTCAGAGATGAAAAGTGCCAGCACTGAAAGCTGTTGCTAGCCAGCACCCTTCCTTGGAAGCGCTTTCACAGGCGCAGCAACACTGGGGCTTTGCGCTTCTCTAGCCACCAAACGTCACGGTCCTTCTCTTTCCGTCTCGTAGACACGAGCTGAGAAATTGCAAACGTCGAGCAATTGCTCAGAGATGAAAAGTGCCAGCACTGAAAGCTCTTGCTAGCCAGCCCCCTTCCTTGGAAGCGCTTTTGTAGCCCTAAGAACACTAGGGCTCTGGGCTTCTCTAGCCACCTAATCTTCTGCTCATCCTCTCGCGCACTCTAAAGAGAGCTCAGGTGAGAAATTGCAAACGTCGAGCAATTGCTCAGAGATGAAAAGTGCCAGCACTGAAAGCTGTTGCTAGCCAGCAGCCTTCCTTGGAAGCGCTTTCACAGGCACAGCAACACTGGGGCTTTGCGCTTCTCTACCCACCAAACGTCACGGTCCTTCTCTTTCCGTCTCGTAGACACGAGCTGAGAAATTGCAAACGTCGAGCAATTGCTCAGAGATGAAAAGTGCCAGCACTGAAAGCTGTTGCTAGCCAGCACCCTTCCTTGGAAGCGCTTTTGAAGCCCTAAAAACAGTAGGGCTCTGGGCTTCTCTAGCCACCTAATCTTCTGCTCATCCTCTCGCGCACTCTAAAGAGAGCTCAGGTGAGAAATTGCAAACGTCGAGCAATTGCTCAGAGATGAAAAGTGCCAGCACTGAAAGCTGTTGCTAGCCAGCAGCCTTCCTTGGAAGCGCTTTCACAGGCGCAGCAACACTGGGGCTTTGCGCTTCTCTACCCACCAAACGTCACTGTCATTCTCTTTCCGTCTCCTAGACACGAGCTGAGAAATTGCAAACGTCGAGCAATTGCTCAGAGATGAAAAGTGCCAGCACTGAAAGCTGTTGCTAGCCAGCACCCTTCCTTGGAAGCGCTTTTGTAGGCCTAAGAACAGTGGGGCTCTGGGCTTCTCTAGCCACCTAATCTTCTGCTCATCCTCTCGCGCACTCTAAAGAGAGCTCAGGTGAGAAATTGCAAACGTCGAGCAATTGCTCAGAGATGAAAAGTGCCAGCACTGAAAGCTGTTGCTAGCCAGCACCCTTCCTTGGAAGCGCTTTCACAGGCGCAGCAACACTGGGGCTTTGCGCTTCTCTACCCACCAAACGTCACTGTCATTCTCTTTCCGTCTCGTAGACACGAGCTGAGAAATTGCAAACGTCGAGCAATTGCTCAGAGATGAAAAGTGCCAGCACTGAAAGCTGTTGCTAGCCAGCACCCTTCCTTGGAAGCGCTTTTGTAGGCCTAAGAACACTAGGGCTCTGGGCTTCTCTAGCCACCTAATCTTCTGCTCATCCTCTCGCGCACTCTAAAGAGAGCTCAGGTGAGAAATTGCAAACGTCGAGCAATTGCTCAGAGATGAAAAGTGCCAGCACTGAAAGCTGTTGCTAGCCAGCAGCCTTCCTTGGAAGCGCTTTCACAGGCGCAGCAACACTGGGGCTTTGCGCTTCTCTAGCCACCAAACGTCACGGTCATTCTCTTTCCGTCTCGTAGACACGAGCTGAGAAATTGCAAACGTCGAGCAATTGCTCAGAGATGAAAAGTGCCAGCACTGAAAGCTGTTGCTAGCCAGCACCCTTCCTTGGAAGCGCTTTCATAGGCGCAGCAACACTGGGGCTTTGCGCTTCTCTACCCACCAAACGTCACGGTCATTCTCTTTCCATCTCGTAGACACGAGCTGAGAAATTGCAAACGTCAAGCAATTGCTCAGAGATGAAAAGTGCCAGCACTGAAAGCTGTTGCTAGCCAGCACCCTTCCTTGGAAGCGCTTTCACAGGCGCAGCAACACTGGGGCTTTGCGCTTCTCTAGCCACCAAACGTCACGGTCATTCTCTTTCCGTCTCGTAGACACGAGCTGAGAAATTGCAAACGTCGAGCAATTGCTCAGAGATGAAAAGTGCCAGCACTGAAAGCTGTTGCTAGCCAGCACCCTTCCTTGGAAGCGCTTTTGAAGCCCTAAAAACAGTAGGGCTCTGGGCTTCTCTAGCCACCTAATCTTCTGCTCATCCTCTCGCGCACTCTAAAGAGAGCTCAGGTGAGAAATTGCAAACGTCGAGCAATTGCTCAGAGATGAAAAGTGCCAGCACTGAAAGCTGTTGCTAGGCAGCAGCCTTCCTTGGAAGCACTTTCACAGGCACAGCAACACTGGGGCTTTGCGCTTCTCTAGCCACCAAACGTCACGGTCATTCTCTTTCCGTCTCGTAGACACGAGCTGAGAAATTGCAAACGTCCAGCAATTGCTCAGAGATGAAAAGTGCCAGCACTGAAAGCTGTTGCTAGCCAGCACCCTTCACTGGAAGCGCTTTTGTAGGCCTAAGAAGACTGGGGCTCTTGGCTTCTCTAGCCACCAAACGTCACGGTCATTCTCTTTCCGTCTCGTAGACACGAGCTGAGAAATTGCAAACGTCGAGCAATTGCTCAGAGATGAAAAGTGCCAGCACTGAAAGCTGTTGCTAGCCAGCACCCTTCCTTGGAAGCGCTTTTGTAGCCCTAAGAACACTAGGGCTCTGGGCTTCTCTAGCCACCTAATCTTCTGCTCATCCTCTCGCGCACTCTAAAGAGAGCTCAGGTGAGAAATTGCAAACGTCGAGCAATTGCTCAGAGATGAAAAGTGCCAGCACTGAAAGCTGTTGCTAGCCAGCACCCTTCCTTGGAAGCGCTTTCACAGGCGCAGCAACACTGGGGCTTTGCGCTTCTCTAGCCACCAAACGTCACGGTCATTCTCTTTCCGTCTCGTAGACACGAGCTGAGAAATTGCAAACGTCGAGCAATTGCTCAGAGATGAAAAGTGCCAGCACTGAAAGCTGTTGCTAGCCAGCACCCTTCCTTGGAAGCGCTTTTGTAGGCCTAAGAACACTGGGGCTCTGGGCTTCTCTAGCCACCTAATCTTCTGATCATCCTCTCGCGCACTCTAAAGAGAGCTCAGGTGAGAAATTGCAAACGTCGAGCAATTGCTCAGAGATGAAAAGTGCCAGCACTGAAAGCTGTTGCTAGCCAGCACCCTTCCTTGGAAGCGCTTTCACAGGCACAGCAACACTGGGGCTTTGCGCTTCTCTACCCACCAAACGTCACGGTCCTTCTCTTTCCGTCTCGTAGACACGAGCTGAGAAATTGCAAACGTCGAGCAATTGCTCAGAGATGAAAAGTGCCAGCACTGAAAGCTGTTGCTAGCCAGCACCCTTCCTTGGAAGTGCTTTTGTAGGCCTAAGAACAGTGGGGCTCTGGGCTTCTCTAGCCACCTAATCTTCTGCTCATCCTCTCGCGCACTCTAAAGAGAGCTCAGGTGAGAAATTGCAAACGTCGAGCAATTGCTCAGAGATGAAAAGTGCCAGCACTGAAAGCTGTTGCTAGCCAGCACCCTTCCTTGGAAGCGCTTTCACAGGCGCAGCAACACTGGGGCTTTGCGCTTCTCTAGCCACCAAACGTCACGGTCATTCTCTTTCCGTCTCGTAGACACGAGCTGAGAAATTGCAAACGTCGAGCAATTGCTCAGAGATGAAAAGTGCCAGCACTGAAAGCTGTTGCTAGCCAGCACCCTTCCTTGGAAGCGCTTTCATAGGCGCAGCAACACTGGGGCTTTGCGCTTCTCTAGCCACCAAACGTCACGGTCATTCTCTTTCCATCTCGTAGACACGAGCTCAGACATTGCAAACGTCAAGCAATTGCTCAGAGATGAAAAGTGCCAGCACTGAAAGCTGTTGCTAGCCAGCACCCTTCCTTGGAAGCGCTTTCACAGGCGCAGCAACACTGGGGCTTTGCGCTTCTCTAGCCACCAAACGTCACGGTCATTCTCTTTCCGTCTCATAGACACGAGCTGAGAAATTGCAAACGTCGAGCAATTGCTCAGAGATGAAAAGTGCCAGCACTGAAAGCTGTTGCTAGCCAGCCCCCTTCCTTGGAAGCGCTTTTGAAGCCCTAAAAACAGTAGGGCTCTGGGCTTCTCTAGCCACCTAATCTTCTGCTCATCCTCTCGCGCACTCTAAAGAGAGCTCAGGTGAGAAATTGCAAATGTCCAGCAATTGCTCAGAGATGAAAAGTGCCAGCACTGAAAGCTGTTGCTAGCCAGCACCCTTCCTTGGAAGCGCTTTCACAGGCGCAGCAACACTGGGGCTTTGCGCTTCTCTACCCACCAAACGTCACGGTCATTCTCTTTCCGTCTCGTAGACACGAGCTGAGAAATTGCAAACGTCGAGCAATTGCTCAGAGATGAAAAGTGCCAGCACTGAAAGCTGTTGCTAGCCAGCCCCCTTCCTTGGAAGCGCTTTTGAAGCCCTAAAAACAGTAGGGCTCTGGGCTTCTCTAGCCACCTAATCTTCTGCTCATCCTCTCGCGCACTGTAAAGAGAGCTCAGGTGAGAAATTGCAAACGTCGAGCAATTGCTCAGAGATGAAAAGTGCCAGCACTGAAAGCTGTTGCTAGCCAGCACCCTTCCTTGGAAGCGCTTTCACAGGCGCAGCAACACTGGGGCTTTGCGCTTCTCTACCCACCAAACGTCACTGTCATTCTCTTTCCGTCTCGTAGACACGAGCTGAGAAATTGCAAACATCGAGCAATTGCTCAGAGATGAAAAGTGCCAGCACTGAAAGCTGTTGCTAGCCAGCACCCTTCCTTGGAAGCGCTTTTGTAGCACTAAGAACACTAGGGCTCTGGGCTTCTCTAGCCACCTAATCTTGTGCTCATCCTCTCGCGCACCCTAAAGAGAGCTCAGGTGAGAAATTGCAAACGTCGAGCAATTGCTCAGAGATGAAAAGTGCCAGCACTGAAAGCTGTTGCTAGCCAGCAGCCTTCCTTGGAAGCGCTTTCACAGGCACAGCAACACTGGGGCTTTGCGCTTCTCTAGCCACCAAACGTCACGGTCATTCTCTTTCCGTCTCGTAGACACGAGCTGAGAAATTGCAAACGTCGAGCAATTGCTCAGAGATGAAAAGTGCCAGCACTGAAAGCTGTTGCTAGCCAGCACCCTTCACTGGAAGCGCTTTTGTAGGCCTAAGAACACTGGGGCTCTGGGCTTCTCTAGCCGCCTAATATTGTGCTCATCCTCTCGCGCACTCTAAAGAGAGCTCAGGTGAGAAATTGCAAACGTCGAGCAATTGCTCAGAGATGAAAAGTGCCAGCACTGAAAGCTGTTGCTAGCCAGCACCCTTCCTTGGAAGCGCTTTTGTAGGCCTAAGAACACTGGGGCTTTGCGCTTCTCTAGCCACCAAACGTCACGGTCATTCTCTTTCCGTCTCGTAGACACGAGCTGAGAAATTGCAAACGTCGAGCAATTGCTCAGAGATGAAAAGTGCCAGCACTGAAAGCTGTTGCTAGCCAGCACCCTTCCTTGGAAGCGCTTTCACAGGCGCAGCAACACTGGGGCTTTGCGCTTCTCTAGCCACCAAAAGTCACGGTCATTCTCTTTCCGTCTCGTAGACACGAGCTCAGACATTGCAAACGTCGAGCAATTGCTCAGAGATGAAAAGTGCCAGCACTGAAAGCTGTTGCTAGCCAGCAGCCTTCCTTGGAAGCGTTTTGTAGGCCTAAGAAGACTGGGGCTTTGCGCTTCTCTAGCCACCTAATCTTCTGCTCATCCTCTCGCGCACTCTAAAGAGAGCTCAGGTGAGAAATTGCAAACGTCGAGCAATTGCTCAGAGATGAAAAGTGCCAGCACTGAAAGCTGTTGCTAGCCAGCACCCTTCCTTGGAAGCGCTTTCACAGGCGCAGCAACACTGGGGCTTTGCGCTTCTCTACCCACCAAACGTCACGGTCATTCTCTTTCCGTCTCGTAGACACGAGCTGAGAGATTGCAAACGTCGAGCAATTGCTCAGAGATGAAAAGTGCCAGCACTGAAAGCTGTTGCCAGCCAGCACCCTTCCTTGGAAGCGCTTTTGTAGGCCTAAGAACAGTGGGGCTTTGCGCTTCTCTAGCCACCTAATCTTGTGCTCATCCTCTCGCGCACTCTAAAGAGAGCTCAAGTGAGAAATTGCAAACGTCGAGCAATTGCTCAGAGATGAAAAGTGCCAGCACTGAAAGTTGTTGCTAGCCAGCACCCTTCCTTGGAAGCGCTTTCACAGGCGCAGCAACACTGGGGCTTTGCGCTTCTCTAGCCACCAAAAGTCACGGTCATTCTCTTTCCGTCTCGTAGACACGAGCTGAGAAATTGCAAACGTCGAGCAATTGCTGAGAGATGAAAAGTGCCAGCACTGAAAGCTGTTGCTAGCCAGCCCCCTTCCTTGGAAGCGCTTTTGTAGGCCTAGGAACACTGGGGATTTGCGCTTCTCTAGCCACCTAATCTTGTGCTCATCCTCTCGCGCACTCCAAAGAGAGCTCAGGTGAGAAATTGCAAAGGTAGAGCAATTGCTCAGAGATGAAAAGTGCCAGCACTGAAAGCTGTTGCTAGCCAGCACCCTTCCTTGGAAGCGCTTTCACAGGCGCAGCAACACTGGGGCTTTGCGCTTCTCTAGCCACCAAACGTCACGGTCCTTCTCTTTCCGTCTCGTAGACACGAGCTGAGAAATTGCAAACGTCGAGCAATTGCTCAGAGATGAAAAGTGCCAGCACTGAAAGCTGTTGCTAGCCAGCACCCTTCCTTGGAAGCGCTTTTGTAGGCCTAAGAACAGTGGGGCTCTGGGCTTCTCTAGCCACCTAATCTTCTGCTCATCCTCTCGCGCACTCTAAAGAGAGCTCAGGTGAGAAATTGCAAACGTCGAGCAATTGCTCAGAGATGAAAAGTGCCAGCACTGAAAGCTGTTGCTAGCCAGCAGCCTTCCTTGGAAGCGCTTTCACAGGCACAGCAACACTGGGGCTTTGCGCTTCTCTAGCCACCAAACGTCACGGTCCTTCTCTTTCCGTCTCGTAGACACGAGCTGAGAAATTGCAAACGTCGAGCAATTGCTCAGAGATGAAAAGTGCCAGCACTGAAAGCTGTTGCTAGCCAGCACCCTTCCTTGGAAGCGCTTTTGAAGCCCTAAAAACAGTAGGGCTCTGGGCTTCTCTAGCCACCTAATCTTCTGCTCATCCTCTCGCGCACTCTAAAGAGAGCTCAGGTGAGAAATTGCAAACGTCGAGCAATTGCTCAGAGATGAAAAGTGCCAGCACTGAAAGCTGTTGCTAGCCAGCAGCCTTCCTTGGAAGCGCTTTCACAGGCGCAGCAACACTGGGGCTTTGCGCTTCTCTACCCACCAAACGTCACTGTCATTCTCTTTCCGTCTCCTAGACACGAGCTGAGAAATTGCAAACGTCGAGCAATTGCTCAGAGATGAAAAGTGCCAGCACTGAAAGCTGTTGCTAGCCAGCACCCTTCCTTGGAAGCGCTTTTGTAGGCCTAAGAACACTGGGGCTCTGGGCTTCTCTAGCCACCTAATCTTCTGCTCATCCTCTCGCGCACTCTAAAGAGAGCTCAGGTGAGAAATTGCAAACGTCGAGCAATTGCTCAGAGATGAAAAGTGCCAGCACTGAAAGCTGTTGCTAGCCAGCACCCTTCCTTGGAAGCGCTTTCACAGGCGCAGCAACACTGGGGCTTTGCGCTTCTCTACCCACCAAACGTCACGGTCCTTCTCTTTCCGTCTCGTAGACACGAGCTGAGAAATTGCAAACGTCGAGCAATTGCTCAGAGATGAAAAGTGCCAGCACTGAAAGCTGTTGCTAGCCAGCACCCTTCCTTGGAAGTGCTTTTGTAGGCCTAAGAACAGTGGGGCTCTGGGCTTCTCTAGCCACCTAATCTTCTGCTCATCCTCTCGCGCACTCTAAAGAGAGCTCAGGTGAGAAATTGCAAACGTCGAGCAATTGCTCAGAGATGAAAAGTGCCAGCACTGAAAGCTGTTGCTAGCCAGCACCCTTCCTTGGAAGCGCTTTCACAGGCGCAGCAACACTGGGGCTTTGCGCTTCTCTAGCCACCAAACGTCACGGTCATTCTCTTTCCGTCTCGTAGACACGAGCTGAGAAATTGCAAACGTCGAGCAATTGCTCAGAGATGAAAAGTGCCAGCACTGAAAGCTGTTGCTAGCCAGCACCCTTCCTTGGAAGCGCTTTCATAGGCGCAGCAACACTGGGGCTTTGCGCTTCTCTACCCACCAAACGTCACGGTCATTCTCTTTCCATCTCGTAGACACGAGCTGAGAAATTGCAAACGTCAAGCAATTGCTCAGAGATGAAAAGTGCCAGCACTGAAAGCTGTTGCTAGCCAGCACCCTTCCTTGGAAGCGCTTTCACAGGCGCAGCAACACTGGGGCTTTGCGCTTCTCTAGCCACCAAACGTCACGGTCATTCTCTTTCCGTCTCGTAGACACGAGCTGAGAAATTGCAAACGTCGAGCAATTGCTCAGAGATGAAAAGTGCCAGCACTGAAAGCTGTTGCTAGCCAGCACCCTTCCTTGGAAGCGCTTTTGAAGCCCTAAAAACAGTAGGGCTCTGGGCTTCTCTAGCCACCTAATCTTCTGCTCATCCTCTCGCGCACTCTAAAGAGAGCTCAGGTGAGAAATTGCAAACGTCGAGCAATTGCTCAGAGATGAAAAGTGCCAGCACTGAAAGCTGTTGCTAGGCAGCAGCCTTCCTTGGAAGCACTTTCACAGGCACAGCAACACTGGGGCTTTGCGCTTCTCTAGCCACCAAACGTCACGGTCATTCTCTTTCCGTCTCGTAGACACGAGCTGAGAAATTGCAAACGTCCAGCAATTGCTCAGAGATGAAAAGTGCCAGCACTGAAAGCTGTTGCTAGCCAGCACCCTTCCTTGGAAGCGCTTTCACAGGCGCAGCAACACTGGGGCTTTGCGCTTCTCTAGCCACCAAACGTCACGGTCATTCTCTTTCCGTCTCGTAGACACGAGCTGAGAAATTGCAAACGTCGAGCAATTGCTCAGAGATGAAAAGTGCCAGCACTGAAAGCTGTTGCTAGCCAGCCCCCTTCCTTGGAAGCGCTTTTGAAGCCCTAAAAACAGTAGGGCTCTGGGCTTCTCTAGCCACCTAATCTTCTGCTCATCCTCTCGCGCACTGTAAAGAGAGCTCAGGTGAGAAATTGCAAACGTCGAGCAATTGCTCAGAGATGAAAAGTGCCAGCACTGAAAGCTGTTGCTAGCCAGCACCCTTCCTTGGAAGCGCTTTTGTAGCACTAAGAACACTAGGGCTCTGGGCTTCTCTAGCCACCTAATCTTGTGCTCATCCTCTCGCGCACCCTAAAGAGAGCTCAGGTGAGAAATTGCAAACGTCGAGCAATTGCTCAGAGATGAAAAGTGCCAGCACTGAAAGCTGTTGCTAGCCAGCAGCCTTCCTTGGAAGCGCTTTCACAGGCACAGCAACACTGGGGCTTTGCGCTTCTCTAGCCACCAAACGTCACGGTCATTCTCTTTCCGTCTCGTAGACACGAGCTGAGAAATTGCAAACGTCGAGCAATTGCTCAGAGATGAAAAGTGCCAGCACTGAAAGCTGTTGCTAGCCAGCACCCTTCACTGGAAGCGCTTTTGTAGGCCTAAGAACACTGGGGCTCTGGGCTTCTCTAGCCGCCTAATCTTGTGCTCATCCTCTCGCGCACTCTAAAGAGAGCTCAGGTGAGAAATTGCAAACGTCGAGCAATTGCTCAGAGATGAAAAGTGCCAGCACTGAAAGCTGTTGCTAGCCAGCACCCTTCCTTGGAAGCGCTTTCACAGGCGCAGCAACACTGGGGCTTTGCGCTTCTCTAGCCACCAAACGTCACGGTCCTTCTCTTTCCGTCTCGTAGACACGAGCTGAGAAATTGCAAACGTCGAGCAATTGCTCAGAGATGAAAAGTGCCAGCACTGAAAGCTCTTGCTAGCCAGCCCCCTTCCTTGGAAGCGCTTTTGTAGCCCTAAGAACACTAGGGCTCTGGGCTTCTCTAGCCACCTAATCTTCTGCTCATCCTCTCGCGCACTCTAAAGAGAGCTCAGGTGAGAAATTGCAAACGTCGAGCAATTGCTCAGAGATGAAAAGTGCCAGCACTGAAAGCTGTTGCTAGCCAGCACCCTTCCTTGGAAGCGCTTTCACAGGCGCAGCAACACTGGGGCTTTGCGCTTCTCTAGCCACCAAAAGTCACGGTCATTCTCTTTCCGTCTCCTAGACACGAGCTGAGAAATTGCAAACGTCGAGCAATTGCTCAGAGATGAAAAGTGCCAGCACTGAAAGCTGTTGCTAGCCAGCACCCTTCCTTGGAAGCGCTTTTGTAGGCCTAAGAACACTGGGGCTTTGCGCTTCTCTAGCCACCTAATCTTGTGCTCATCCTCTCGCGCACTCCAAAGAGAGCTCAGGTGAGAAATTGCAAACGTCGAGCAATTGCTCAGAGATGAAAAGTGCCAGCACTGAAAGCTGTTGCTAGCCAGCAGCCTTCCTTGGAAGCGCTTTCACAGGCGCAGCAACACTGGGGCTTTGCGCTTCTCTAGCCACCAAACGTCACGGTCCTTCTCTTTCCGTCTCGTAGACACGAGCTGAGAAATTGCAAACGTCGAGCAATTGCTCAGAGATGAAAAGTGCCAGCACTGAAAGCTGTTGCTAGCCAGCAGCCTTCCTTGGAAGCGCTTTTGTAGCCCTAAGAACACTAGGGCTCTGGGCTTCTCTAGCCACCTAATCTTCTGCTCATCCTCTCGCGCACTCTAAAGAGAGCTCAGGTGAGAAATTGCAAACGTCGAGCAATTGCTCAGAGATGAAAAGTGCCAGCACTGAAAGCTGTTGCTAGCCAGCAGCCTTCCTTGGAAGCGCTTTCACAGGCGCAGCAACACTGGGGCTTTGCGCTTCTCTAGCCACCAAACGTCACGGTCATTCTCTTTCCGTCTCGTAGACACGAGCTGAGAAATTGCAAACGTCGAGCAATTGCTCAGAGATGAAAAGTGCCAGCACTGAAAGCTGTTGCTAGCCAGCACCCTTCCTTGGAAGCGCTTTTGAAGCCCTAAAAACAGTAGGGCTCTGGGCTTCTCTAGCCACCTAATCTTCTGCTCATCCTCTCGCGCACTCTAAAGAGAGCTCAGGTGAGAAATTGCAAACGTCGAGCAATTGCTCAGAGATGAAAAGTGCCAGCACTGAAAGCTGTTGCTAGCCAGCACCCTTCCTTGGAAGCGCTTTCACAGGCGCAGCAACACTGGGGCTTTGCGCTTCTCTACCCACCAAACGTCACGGTCATTCTCTTTCCGTCTCGTAGACACGAGCTGAGAAATTGCAAACGTCGAGCAATTGCTCAGAGATGAAAAGTGCCAGCACTGAAAGCTGTTGCTAGCCAGCACCCTTCCTTGGAAGTGCTTTTGTAGGCCTAAGAACACTGGGGCTCTGGGCTTCTCTAGCCACCTAATCTTCTGCTCATCCTCTCGCGCACTCTAAAGAGAGCTCAGGTGAGAAATTGCAAACGTCGAGCAATTGCTCAGAGATGAAAAGTGCCAGCACTGAAAGCTGTTGCTAGCCAGCACCCTTCCTTGGAAGCGCTTTCACAGGCGCAGCAACACTGGGGCTTTGCGCTTCTCTACCCACCAAACGTCACTGTCATTCTGTTTCCGTCTCGTAGACACGAGCTGAGAAATTGCAAACGTCGAGCAATTGCTCAGAGATGAAAAGTGCCAGCACTGAAAGCTGTTGCTAGCCAGCAGCCTTCCTTGGAAGCGCTTTTGTAGCCCTAAGAACACTAGGGCTCTGGGCTTCTCTAGCCACCTAATCTTCTGCTCATCCTCTCGCGCACTCTAAAGAGAGCTCAGGTGAGAAATTGCAAACGTCGAGCAATTGCTCAGAGATGAAAAGTGCCAGCACTGAAAGCTGTTGCTAGCCAGCACCCTTCCTTGGAAGCGCTTTCACAGGCGCAGCAACACTGGGGCTTTGCGCTTCTCTAGCCACCAAACGTCACGGTCATTCTCTTTCCGTCTCGTAGACACGAGCTGAGAAATTGCAAACGTCGAGCAATTGCTCAGAGATGAAAAGTGCCAGCACTGAAAGCTGTTGCTAGCCAGCACCCTTCCTTGGAAGCGCTTTCATAGGCGCAGCAACACTGGGGCTTTGCGCTTCTCTACCCACCAAACGTCACGGTCATTCTCTTTCCATCTCGTAGACACGAGCTGAGAAATTGCAAACGTCGAGCAATTGCTCAGAGATGAAAAGTGCCAGCACTGAAAGCTGTTGCTAGCCAGCACCCTTCCTTGGAAGCGCTTTCACAGGCGCAGCAACACTGGGGCTTTGCGCTTCTCTAGCCACCAAACGTCACGGTCATTCTCTTTCCGTCTCGTAGACACGAGCTGAGAAATTGCAAACGTCGAGCAATTGCTCAGAGATGAAAAGTGCCAGCACTGAAAGCTGTTGCTAGCCAGCACCCTTCCTTGGAAGCGCTTTTGAAGCCCTAAAAACAGTAGGGCTCTGGGCTTCTCTAGCCACCTAATCTTCTGCTCATCCTCTCGCGCACTCTAAAGAGAGCTCAGGTGAGAAATTGCAAACGTCGAGCAATTGCTCAGAGATGAAAAGTGCCAGCACTGAAAGCTGTTGCTAGCCAGCAGCCTTCCTTGGAAGCACTTTCACAGGCACAGCAACACTGGGGCTTTGCGCTTCTCTAGCCACCAAACGTCACGGTCATTCTCTTTCCGTCTCGTAGACACGAGCTGAGAAATTGCAAACGTCCAGCAATTGCTCAGAGATGAAAAGTGCCAGCACTGAAAGCTGTTGCTAGCCAGCACCCTTCCTTGGAAGCGCTTTCACAGGCGCAGCAACACTGGGGCTTTGCGCTTCTCTAGCCACCAAAAGTCACGGTCATTCTCTTTCCATCTCGTAGACACGAGCTGAGAAATTGCAAACGTCGAGCAATTGCTCAGAGATGAAAAGTGCCAGCACTGAAAGCTGTTGCTAGCCAGCAGCCTTCCTTGGAAGCGCTTTTGTAGCCCTAAGAACACTGGGGCTCTGGGCTTCTCTAGCCACCTAATCTTGTGCTCATCCTCTCGCGCAGTCTAAAGAGAGCTCAGGTGAGAAATTGCAAACGTCCAGCAATTGCTCAGAGATGAAAAGTGCCAGCACTGAAAGCTGTTGCTAGCCAGCCCCCTTCCTTGGAAGCGCTTTTGTAGGCCTAAGAACACTGGGGCTTTGCGCTTCTCTAGCCACCTAATCTTGTGCTCATCCTCTCGCGCACTCCAAAGAGAGCTCAGGTGAGAAATTGCAAACGTCGAGCAATTGCTCAGAGATGAAAAGTGCCAGCACTGAAAGCTGTTGCTAGCCAGCAGCCTTCCTTGGAAGCGCTTTCACAGGCGCAGCAACACTGGGGCTTTGCGCTTCTCTAGCCACCAAACGTCACGGTCCTTCTCTTTCCGTCTCGTAGACACGAGCTGAGAAATTGCAAACGTCGAGCAATTGCTCAGAGATGAAAAGTGCCAGCACTGAAAGCTGTTGCTAGCCAGCACCCTTCCTTGGAAGCGCTTTTGTAGCCCTAAGAACACTAGGGCTCTGGGCTTCTCTAGCCACCTAATCTTGTGCTCATCCTCTCGCGCAGTCTAAAGAGAGCTCAGGTGAGAAATTGCAAACGTCGAGCAATTGCTCAGAGATGAAAAGTGCCAGCACTGAAAGCTGTTGCTAGCCAGCACCCTTCCTTGGAAGCGCTTTCACAGGCGCAGCAACACTGGGGCTTTGCGCTTCTCTAGCCACCAAACGTCACTGTCATTCTCTTTCCGTCTCGTAGACACGAGCTGAGAAATTGCAAACGTCGAGCAATTGCTCAGAGATGAAAAGTGCCAGCACTGAAAGCTGTTGCTAGCCAGCACCCTTCCTTGGAAGTGCTTTTGTAGCCCTAAGAACACTAGGGCTCTGGGCTTCTCTAGCCACCTAATCTTCTGCTCATCCTCTCGCGCACTCTAAAGAGAGCTCAGGTGAGAAATTGCAAACGTCGAGCAATTGCTCAGAGATGAAAAGTGCCAGCACTGAAAGCTGTTGCTAGCCAGCACCCTTCCTTGGAAGCGCTTTCACAGGCGCAGCAACACTGCGGCTTTGCGCTTCTCTACCCACCAAACGTCACGGTCATTCTCTTTCCGTCTCGTAGACACGAGCTGAGAGATTGCAAACGTCGAGCAATTGCTCAGAGATGAAAAGTGCCAGCACTGAAAGCTGTTGCTAGCCAGCACCCTTCCTTGGAAGCGCTTTCATAGGCGCAGCAACACTGGGGCTTTGCGCTTCTCTAGCCACCAAACGTCACGGTCATTCTCTTTACGTCTCGTAGACACGAGCTCAGAAATTGCAAACGTCGAGCAATTGCTCAGAGATGAAAAGTGCCAGCACTGAAAGCTGTTGCTAGCCAGCCCCCTTCCTTGGAAGCGCTTTTGAAGCCCTAAAAACAGTAGGGCTCTGGGCTTCTCTAGCCACCTAATCTTCTGCTCATCCTCTCGCGCACTCTAAAGAGAGCTCAGGTGAGAAATTGCAAATGTCCAGCAATTGCTCAGAGATGAAAAGTGCCAGCACTGAAAGCTGTTGCTAGCCAGCACCCTTCCTTGGAAGCGCTTTCACAGGCGCAGCAACACTGGGGCTTTGCGCTTCTCTAGCCACCAAACGTCACGGTCATTCTCTTTCCGTCTCGTAGACACGAGCTGAGAAATTGCAAACGTCGAGCAATTGCTCAGAGATGAAAAGTGCCAGCACTGAAAGCTGTTGCTAGCCAGCACCCTTCCTTGGAAGCGCTTTTGAAGCCCTAAAAACAGTAGGGCTCTGGGCTTCTCTAGCCACCTAATCTTCTGCTCATCCTCTCGCGCACTCTAAAGAGAGCTCAGGTGAGAAATTGCAAACGTCGAGCAATTGCTCAGAGATGAAAAGTGCCAGCACTGAAAGCTGTTGCTAGCCAGCACCCTTCCTTGGAAGCGCTTTCACAGGCGCAGCAACACTGGGGCTTTGCGCTTCTCTACCCACCAAACGTCACGGTCATTCTCTTTCCGTCTCGTAGACACGAGCTGAGAGATTGCAAACGTCGAGCAATTGCTCAGAGATGAAAAGTGCCAGCACTGAAAGCTGTTGCTAGCCAGCACCCTTCCTTGGAAGCGCTTTTGTAGGCCTAAGAACACTGGGGCTTTGCGCTTCTCTAGCCACCTAATCTTGTGCTCATCCTCTCGCGCACCCTAAAGAGAGCTCAGGTGAGAAATTGCAAACGTCGAGCAATTGCTCAGAGATGAAAAGTGCCAGCACTGAAAGTTGTTGCTAGCCAGCACCCTTCCTTGGAAGCGCTTTCACAGGCGCAGCAACACTGGGGCTTTGCGCTTCTCTAGCCACCAAAAGTCACGGTCATTCTCTTTCCGTCTCGTAGACACGAGCTGAGAAATTGCAAACGTCGAGCAATTGCTCAGAGATGAAAAGTGCCAGCACTGAAAGCTGTTGCTAGCCAGCCCCCTTCCTTGGAAGCGCTTTTGTAGGCCTAAGAACACTGGGGCTTTGCGCTTCTCTAGCCACCTAATCTTGTGCTCATCCTCTTGCGCACTCCAAAGAGAGCTCAGGTGAGAAATTGCAAACGTCGAGCAATTGCTCAGAGATGAAAAGTGCCAGCACTGAAAGCTGTTGCTAGCCAGCACCCTTCCTTGGAAGCGCTTTCACAGGCGCAGCAACACTGGGGCTTTGCGCTTCTCTACCCACCAAACGTCACGGTCATTCTCTTTCCGTCTCGTAGACACGAGCTGAGAAATTGCAAACGTCGAGCAATTGCTCAGAGATGAAAAGTGCCAGCACTGAAAGCTCTTGCTAGCCAGCCCCCTTCCTTGGAAGCGCTTTTGTAGCCCTAAGAACACTAGGGCTCTGGGCTTCTCTAGCCACCTAATCTTCTGCTCATCCTCTCGCGCACTCTAAAGAGAGCTCAGGTGAGAAATTGCAAACGTCGAGCAATTGCTCCGAGATGAAAAGTGCCAGCACTGAAAGCTGTTGCTAGCCAGCACCCTTCCTTGGAAGCGCTTTCACAGGCGCAGCAACACTGGGGCTTTGCGCTTCTCTAGCCACCAAACGTCACGGTCATTCTCTTTCCGTCTCGTAGACACGAGCTGAGAAATTGCAAACGTCGAGCAATTGCTCAGAGATGAAAAGTGCCAGCACTGAAAGCTGTTGCTAGCCAGCACCCTTCCTTGGAAGCGCTTTTGAAGCCCTAAAAACAGTAGGGCTCTGGGCTTCTCTAGCCACCTAATCTTCTGCTCATCCTCTCGCGCACTCTAAAGGGTGCTCAGGTGAGAAATTGCAAACGTCCAGCAATTGCTCAGAGATGAAAAGTGCCAGCACTGAAAGCTGTTGCTAGCCAGCACCCTTCCTTGGAAGCGCTTTCACAGGTGCAGCAACACTGGGGCTTTGCGCTTCTCTACCCACCAAACGTCACTGTCATTCTCTTTCCGTCTCGTAGACACGAGCTGAGAAATTGCAAACGTCGAGCAATTGCTCAGAGATGAAAAGTGCCAGCACTGAAAGCTGTTGCTAGCCAGCACCCTTCCTTGGAAGCGCTTTTGTAGGCCTAAGAACAGTGGGGCTCTGGGCTTCTCTAGCCACCTAATCTTCTGCTCATCCTCTCGCGCACTCTAAAGAGAGCTCAGGTGAGAAATTGCAAACGTCGAGCAATTGCTCAGAGATGAAAAGTGCCAGCACTGAAAGCTGTTGCTAGCCAGCACCCTTCCTTGGAAGCGCTTTCACAGGCGCAGCAACACTGGGGCTTTGCGCTTCTCTACCCACCAAACGTCACTGTCATTCTCTTTCCGTCTCGTAGACACGAGCTGAGAAATTGCAAACGTCGAGCAATTGCTCAGAGATGAAAAGTGCCAGCACTGAAAGCTGTTGCTAGCCAGCACCCTTCCTTGGAAGCGCTTTTGTAGCCCTAAGAACACTAGGGCTCTGGGCTTCTCTAGCCACCTAATCTTGTGCTCATCCTCTCGCGCACTCTAAAGAGAGCTCAGGTGAGAAATTGCAAACGTCGAGCAATTGCTCAGAGATGAAAAGTGCCAGCACTGAAAGCTGTTGCTAGCCAGCAGCCTTCCTTGGAAGCGCTTTCACAGGCGCAGCAACACTGGGGCTTTGCGCTTCTCTAGCCACCAAACGTCACGGTCATTCTCTTTCCGTCTCGTAGACACGAGCTGAGAAATTGCAAACGTCGAGCAATTGCTCAGAGATGAAAAGTGCCAGCACTGAAAGCTGTTGCTAGCCAGCACCCTTCCTTGGAAGCGCTTTCATAGGCGCAGCAACACTGGGGCTTTGCGCTTCTCTACCCACCAAACGTCACGGTCATTCTCTTTCCATCTCGTAGACACGAGCTGAGAAATTGCAAACGTCAAGCAATTGCTCAGAGATGAAAAGTGCCAGCACTGAAAGCTGTTGCTAGCCAGCACCCTTCCTTGGAAGCGCTTTCACAGGCGTAGCAACACTGGGGCTTTGCGCTTCTCTAGCCACCAAACGTCACGGTCATTCTCTTTCCGTCTCGTAGACACGAGCTGAGAAATTGCAAACGTCGAGCAATTGCTCAGAGATGAAAAGTGCCAGCACTGAAAGCTGTTGCTAGCCAGCACCCTTCCTTGGAAGCGCTTTTGAAGCCCTAAAAACAGTAGGGCTCTGGGCTTCTCTAGCCACCTAATCTTCTGCTCATCCTCTCGCGCAGTCTAAAGAGAGCTCAGGTGAGAAATTGCAAACGTCGAGCAATTGCTCAGAGATGAAAAGTGCCAGCACTGAAAGCTGTTGCTAGCCAGCACCCTTCCTTGGAAGCGCTTTCACAGGCGCAGCAACACTGGGGCTTTGCGCTTCTCTACCCACCAAACGTCACTGTCATTCTCTTTCCGTCTCGTAGACACGAGCTGAGAGATTTTAAACGTCGAGCAATTGCTCAGAGATGAAAAGTGCCAGCACTGAAAGCTCTTGCTAGCCAGCACCCTTCCTTGGAAGCGCTTTTGTAGGCCTAAGAACACTGGGGCTCTGGGCTTCTCTAGCCACCTAATCTTCTGCTCATCCTCTCGCGCACCCTAAAGAGAGCTCAGGTGAGAAATTGCAAACGTCGAGCAATTGCTCAGAGATGAAAAGTGCCAGCACTGAAAGTTGTTGCTAGCCAGCACCCTTCCTTGGAAGCGCTTTCACAGGCGCAGCAACACTGGGGCTTTGCGCTTCTCTAGCCACCAAACGTCACGGTCATTCTCTTTCCGTCTCGTAGACACGAGTTGAGAAATTGCAAACGTCGAGCAATTGCTCAGAGATGAAAAGTGCCAGCACTGAAAGCTGTTGCTAGCCAGCAGCCTTCCTTGGAAGCGCTTTTGTAGGCCTAAGAACACTGGGGCTCTGGGCTTCTCTAGCCACCTAATCTTCTGCTCATCCTCTCGCGCACTCTAAAGAGAGCTCAGGTGAGAAATTGCAAACGTCGAGCAATTGCTCAGAGATGAAAAGTGCCAGCACTGAAAGCTGTTGCTAGCCAGCACCCCTCCTTGGAAGCGCTTTTGAAGCCCTAAGAACAGTAGGGCTCTGGGCTTCTCTAGCCACCTAATCTTCTGCTCCTCCTCTCGTGCACTCTAAAGAGAGCTCAGGTGAGAAATTGCAAACGTCGAGCAATTGCTCAGAGATGCAAAGTGCCAGCACTGAAAGCTGTTGCTAGCCAGCAGCCTTCCTTGGAAGCGCTTTCACAGGCGCAGCAACACTGCGGCTTTGCGCTTCTCTAGCCACCAAACGTCACGGTCATTCTCTTCCCGTCTCGTAGACACGAGCTGAGAAATTGCAAACGTCAAGCAATTGCTCAGAGATGAAAAGTGCCAGCACTGAAAGCTGTTGCTAGCCAGCACCCTTCCTTGGAAGCGCTTTCACAGGCGCAGCAACACTGGGGCTTTGCGCTTCTCTACCCACCAAAAGTCACGGTCATTCTCTTTCCGTCGGTAGACACGAGCTGAGAAATTGCAAACGTCGAGCAATTGCTCAGAGATGAAAAGTGCCAGCACTGAAAGCTGTTGCTAGCCAGCACCCTTCCTTGGAAGTGCTTTTGTAGGCCTAAGAACACTGGGGCTTTGCGCTTCTCTACCCACCAAACGTCACGGTCATTCTCTTTCCGTCTCGTAGACACGAGCTGAGAGATTGCAAACGTCGAGCAATTGCTCAGAGATGAAAAGTGCCAGCACTGAAAGCTGTTGCTAGCCAGCACCCTTCCTTGGAAGCGTTTTGTAGGCCTAAGAACAGTGGGGCTCTGTGCTTCTCTAGCCACCTAATCTTGTGCTCATCCTCTCGCGCACTCTAAAGAGAGCTCAGGTGAGAAATTGCAAACGTCGAGCAATTGCTCAGAGATGAAAAGTGCCAGCACTGAAAGCTGTTGCTAGCCAGCACCCTTCCTTGGAAGCGCTTTCACAGGCGCAGCAACACTGGGGCTTTGCGCTTCTCTAGCCACCAAACGTCACGGTCATTCTCTTTCCGTCTCGTAGACACGAGCTGAGAGATTGCAAACGTCGAGCAATTGCTCAGAGATGAAAAGTGCCAGCACTGAAAGCTGTTGCTAGCCAGCCCCCTTCCTTGGAAGCGCTTTTGTAGGCCTAAGAACAGTGGGGCTCTGGGCTTCTCTAGCCACCTAATCTTCTGCTCATCCTCTCGCGCACTCTAAAGAGAGCTCAGGTGAGAAATTGCAAACGTCCAGCAATTGCTCAGAGATGAAAAGTGCCAGCACTGAAAGCTCTTGCTAGCCAGCACCCTTCCTTGGAAGCGCTTTCACAGGCGCAGCAACACTGGGGCTTTGCGCTTCTCTAGCCACCAAAAGTCACGGTCATTCTCTTTCCGTCTCGTAGACATGAGCTGAGAAATTGCAAACGTCGAGCAATTGCTCAGAGATGAAAAGTGCCAGCACTGAAAGCTGTTGCTAGCCAGCAGCCTTCCTTGGAAGCGCTTTTGTAGGCCTAAGAACACTGGGGCTCTGGGCTTCTCTAGCCACCTAATCTTCTGCTCATTCTCTCGCGCACTCTAAAGAGAGCTCAGGTGAGAAATTGCAAACGTCGAGCAATTGCTCAGAGATGAAAAGTGCCAGCACTGAAAGCTGTTGCTAGCCAGCACCCTTCCTTGGAAGCGCTTTCACAGGCGCAGCAACACTGGGGCTTTGCGCTTCTCTAGCCACCAAACGTCACGGTCATTCTCTTTCCGTCTCGTAGACACGAGTTGAGAAATTGCAAACGTCGAGCAATTGCTCAGAGATGAAAAGTGCCAGCACTGAAAGCTGTTGCTAGCCAGCACCCTTCCTTGGAAGCGCTTTCACAGGCGCAGCAACACTGGGGCTTTGCACTTCTCTAGCCACCAAACGTCACGGTCATTCTCTTTCCGTCTCGTAGACACGAGCTGAGAAATTGCAAACGTCGAGCAATTGCTCAGAGATGAAAAGTGCCAGCACTGAAAGCTGTTGCTAGCCAGCACCCTTCCTTGGAAGTGCTTTTGTAGGCCTAAGAACAGTGGGGCTCTGGGCTTCTCTAGCCACCTAATCTTCTGCTCATCCTCTCGCGCACTCTAAAGAGAGCTCAGGTGAGAAATTGCAAACGTCCAGCAATTGCTCAGAGATGAAAAGTGCCAGCACTGAAAGCTCTTGCTAGCCAGCACCCTTCCTTGGAAGCGCTTTCACAGGCGCAGCAACACTGGGGCTTTGCGCTTCTCTAGCCACCAAACGTCACGGTCATTCTCCATCCGTCTCGTAGACACGAGTTGAGAGATTGCAAACGTCGAGCAATTGCTCAGAGATGAAAAGTGCCAGCACTGAAAGCTTTTGCTAGCCAGCCCCCTTCCTTGGAAGCGCTTTTGTAGGCCTAAGAACACTGGGGCTCTGGGCTTCTCTAGCCACCTAATCTTCTGCTCATCCTCTCGCGCACTCTAAAGAGAGCTCAGGTGAGAAATTGCAAACGTCGAGCAATTGCTCAGAGATGAAAAGTGCCAGCACTGAAAGCTGTTGCTAGCCAGCACCCTTCCTTGGAAGCGCTTTCACAGGCGCAGCAACACTGGGGCTTTGCGCTTCTCTAGCCACCAAACGTCACGGTAATTCTCTTTCCGTCTCGTAGACACGAGCTGAGAAATTGCAAACGTCAAGCAATTGCTCAGAGATGAAAAGTGCCAGCACTGAAAGCTGTTGCTAGCCAGCACCCTTCCTTGGAAGCGCTTTCACAGGCGCAGCAACACTGGGGCTTTGCGCTTCTCTAGCCACCAAACGTCACGGTCCTTCTCTTTCCGTCGGTAGACACGAGCTGAGAGATTGCAAACGTCGAGCAATTGCTCAGAGATGAAAAGTGCCAGCACTGAAAGCTGTTGCTAGCCAGCACCCTTCCTTGGAAGCGCTTTTGTAGGCCTAAGAACACTGGGGCTTTGCGCTTCTCTAGCCACCTAGTCTTGTGCTCATCCTCTCGCGCACTCTAAAGAGAGCTCAGGTGAGAAATTGCAAACGTCGAGCAATTGCTCAGAGATGAAAAGTGCCAGCACTGAAAGCTGTTGCTAGCCAGCACCCTTCCTTGGAAGCGCTTTTGTAGGCCTAAGAACACTGGGGCTCTGTGCTTCTCTAGCCACCTAATCTTGTGCTCATCCTCTCGCGCACTCTAAAGAGAGCTCAGGTGAGAAATTGCAAACGTCGAGCAATTGCTCAGAGATGAAAAGTGCCAGCACTGAAAGCTGTTGCTAGCCAGCACCCTTCCTTGGAAGCGCTTTCACAGGCGCAGCAACACTGGGGCTTTGCGCTTCTCTAGCCACCAAACGTCACGGTCATTCTCCATCCGTCTCGTAGACACGAGCTGAGAGATTGCAAACGTCGAGCAATTGCTCAGAGATGAAAAGTGCCAGCACTGAAAGCTGTTGCTAGCCAGCACCCTTCCTTGGAAGTGCTTTTGTAGGCCTAAGAACAGTGGGGCTTTGCGCTTCTCTAGCCACCTAATCTTCTGCTCATCCTCTCGCGCACTCTAAAGAGAGCTCAGGTGAGAAATTGCAAACGTCGAGCAATTGCTCAGAGATGAAAAGTGCCAGCACTGAAAGCTGTTGCTAGCCAGCACCCTTCCTTGGAAGCGCTTTTGTAGCCCTAAGAACAGTGGGGCTCTGGGCTTCTCTAGCCACCTAATCTTCTGCTCATCCTCTCGCGCACTCTAAAGAGAGCTCAGGTGAGAAATTACAAACGTCGAGCAATTGCTCAGAGATGAAAAGTGCCAGCACTGAAAGCTGTTGCTAGCCAGCACCCTTCCTTGGAAGCGCTTTCACAGGTGCAGCAACACTGGGGCTTTGCGCTTCTCTACCCACCAAACGTCACGGTCATTCTCTTTCCGTCTCGTAGACACGAGCTGAGAAATTGCAAACGTCGAGCAATTGCTCAGAGATGAAAAGTGCCAGCACTGAAAGCTGTTGCTAGCCAGCACCCTTCCTTGCAAGCGCTTTTGTAGGCCTAATAACACTGGGGCTTTGCGCTTCTCTAGCCACCTAATCTTCTGCTCATCCTCTCGCGCACTCTAAAGAGAGCTCAAGTGAGAAATTGCAAACGTCGAGCAATTGCTCAGAGATGAAAAGTGCCAGCACTGAAAGCTGTTGCTGGCCAGCACCCTTCCTTGGAAGCGCTTTCACAGGCGCAGCAACACTGGGGCTTTGCGCTTCTCTAGCCACCAAACGTCACGGTCATTCTCCATCCGTCTCGTAGACACGAGCTGAGAGATTGCAAACGTCGAGCAATTGCTCAGAGATGAAAAGTGCCAGCACTGAAAGCTGTTGCTAGCCAGCACCCTTCCTTGGAAGCGCTTTTGTAGGCCTAAGAACACTGGGGCTTTGCGCTTCTCTAGCCACCTAATCTTCTGCTCATCCTCTCGCGCACTCTAAAGAGAGCTCAGGTGAGAAATTGCAAATGTCCAGCAATTGCTCAGAGATGAAAAGTGCCAGCACTGAAAGCTGTTGCTAGCCAGCACCCTTCCTTGGAAGCGCTTTTGTAGGCCTAAGAACACTGGGGCTTTGCGCTTCTCTACCCACCAAACGTCACGGTCATTCTCTTTCCGTCTCGTAGACACGAGCTGAGAAATTGCAAACGTCGAGCAATTGCTCAGAGATGAAAAGTGCCAGCACTGAAAGCTGTTGCTAGCCAGCACCCTTCCTTGGAAGCGCTTTTGTAGGCCTAAGAACACTGGGGCTCTGGGCTTCTCTAGCCACCTAATCTTCTGCTCATTCTCTCGCGCACCCTAAAGAGAGCTCAGGTGAGAAATTGCAAACGTCGAGCAATTGCTCAGAGATGAAAAGTGCCAGCGTTGAAAGCTGTTGCTGGCCAGCACCCTTCCTTGGAAGCGCTTTCACAGGCGCAGCAACACTGGGGCTTTGTGCTTCTCTAGCCACCAAACGTCACGGTCATTCTCTTTCCGTCTCGTAGACACGAGCTGAGAAATTGCAAACGTCGAGCAATTGCTCAGAGATGAAAAGTGCCAGCACTGAAAGCTGTTGCTAGCCAGCACCCTTCCTTGGAAGTGCTTTTGTAGGCCTAAGAACACTGGGGCTTTGCGCTTCTCTAGCCACCTAATCTTCTGCTCATCCTCTCGCGCACTCTAAAGAGAGCTCAGGTGAGAAATTGCAAATGTCCAGCAATTGCTCAGAGATGAAAAGTGCCAGCACTGAAAGCTGTTGCTAGCCAGCACCCTTCCTTGGAAGCGCTTTCACAGGCACAGCAACGCTGGGGCTTTGCGCTTCTCTAGCCACCAAACGTCACGGTCATTCTCTTTCCGTCTCGTAGACACGAGCTGAGAAATTGCAAACGTCGAGCAATTGCTCAGAGATGAAAAGTGCCAGCACTGAAAGCTGTTGCTAGCCAGCACCCTTCCCTGGAAGCGCTTTTGTAGGCCTAAGAACAGTGGGGCTCTGGGCTTCTCTAGCCACCTAATCTTCTGCTCATCCTCTCGTGCACTCTAAAGAGAGCTCAGGTGAGAAATTGCAAACGTCGAGCAATTGCTCAGAGATGAAAAGTGCCAGCACTGAAAGCTGTTGCTAGCCAGCACCCTTCCTTGGAAGCGCTTTCACAGGCACAGCAACACTGGGGCTTTGCGCTTCTCTAGCCACCAAAAGTCACGGTCATTCTCTTTCCGTCTCGTAGACACGAGTTGAGAAATTGCAAACGTCGAGCAATTGCTCAGAGATGAAAAGTGCCAGCACTGAAAGCTCTTGCTAGCCAGCACCCTTCCTTGGAAGCGCTTTCACAGGCGCAGCAACACTGGGGCTTTGCGCTTCTCTAGCCACCAAACGTCACGGTCATTCTCCATCCGTCTCGTAGACACGAGCTGAGAGATTGCAAACGTCGAGCAATTGCTCAGAGATGAAAAGTGCCAGCACTGAAAGCTGTTGCTAGCCAGCAGCCTTCCTTGGAAGCGCTTTTGTAGGCCTAAGAACACTGGGGCTCTGGGCTTCTCTAGCCACCTAATCTTCTGCTCATCCTCTCGCGCACTCTAAAGAGAGCTCAAGTGAGAAATTGCAAACGTCGAGCAATTGCTCAGAGATGAAAAGTGCCAGCACTGAAAGCTGTTGCTAGCCAGCACCCTTCCTTGGAAGCGCTTTCACAGGCGCAGCAACACTGGGGCTTTGCGCTTCTCTACGCACCAAACGTCACGGTAATTCTCTTTCCGTCTCGTAGACACGAGCTGAGAAATTGCAAACGTCGAGCAATTGCTCAGAGATGAAAAATGCCAGCACTGAAAGCTGTTGCTAGCCAGCACCCTTCCTTGGAAGCGCTTTTGTAGGCCTAAGAACACTGGGGCTTTGCGCTTCTCTAGCCACCTAATCTTCTGCTCATCCTCTTGCGCACTCTAAAGAGAGCTCAGGTGAGAAATTGCAAACGTCGAGCAATTGCTCAGAGATGAAAAGTGCCAGCACTGAAAGCTGTTGCTAGCCAGCACCCTTCCTTGGAAGCGCTTTCACAGGCGCAGCAACACTGGGGCTTTGCGCTTCTCTAGCCACCAAACGTCACGGTCATTCTCTTTCCGTCTCGTAGACACGAGCTGAGAAATTGCAAACGTCGAGCAATTGCTCAGAGATGAAAAGTGCCAGCACTGAAAGCTGTTGCTAGCCAGCCCCCTTCCTTGGAAGTGCTTTTGTAGGCCTAAGAACAGTGGGGCTCTGTGCTTCTCTAGCCACCTAATCTTCTGCTCATCCTCTCGCGCAGTCTAAAGAGAGCTCAGGTGAGAAATTGCAAATGTCCAGCAATTGCTCAGAGATGAAAAGTGCCAGCACTGAAAGCTGTTGCTAGCCAGCCCCCTTCCTTGGAAGCGCTTTTGTAGGCCTAAGAACACTGGGGCTTTGCGCTTCTCTAGCCACCTAATCTTCTGCTCATCCTCTCGCGCACTCTAAAGAGAGCTCAGGTGAGAAATTGCAAACGTCGAGCAATTGCTCAGAGATGAAAAGTGCCAGCACTGAAAGCTGTTGCTAGCCAGCAGCCTTCCTTGGAAGCGCTTTCACAGGCGCAGCAACACTGGGGCTTTGCGCTTCTCTACCCACCAAACGTCACGGTCATTCTCTTTCCGTCTCGTAGACACGAGCTGAGAAATTGCAAACGTTGAGCAATTGCTCAGGGATGAAAAGTGCCAGCACTGAAAGCTGCTGCTAGCCAGCACCCGTCCTTGGAAGCGCTTTTGTAGGCCTAAGAACATTGGGGCTTTGCACTTCTCTAGCCACCTAATCTTGTGCTCATCCTCTCGCGCACTCTAAAGAGAGGTCAGGTGAGAAATTGCAAACGTCCAGCAATTGCTCAGAGATGAAAAGTGCCAGCACTGAAAGCTGTTGCTAGCCAGCCCCCTTCCTTGGAAGCGCTTTTGTAGGCCTAAGAACACTGGGGCTCTGGGCTTCTCTAGCCACCTAATCTTCTGCTCATCCTCTCGCGCACTCAAAGGAGAGCTCAGGTGAGAAATTGCAAACGTCGAGCAATTGCTCAGAGATGAAAAGTGCCAGCACTGAAAGCTGTTGCTAGCCAGCACCCTTCCTTGGAAGCGCTTTCACAGGCGCAGCAACACTGGGGCTTTGCGCTTCTCTAGCCACCAAACGTCACGGTCATTCTCTTTCCGTCTCGTAGACACGAGTTGAGAGATTGCAAACGTCGACCAATTGCTCAGAGATGAAAAGTGCCAGCACTGAAAGCTCTTGCTAGCCAGCACCCTTCCTTGGAAGCGCTTTCACAGGTGCAGCAACACTGGGGCTTTGCGCTTCTCTAGCCACCTAATCTTCTGCTCATTCTCTCGCGCACTCTAAAGAGAGCTCAGGTGAGAAATTGCAAACGTCGAGCAATTGCTCAGAGATGAAAAGTGCCAGCACTGAAAGCTGTTGCTAGCCAGCCCCCTTCCTTGGAAGCGCTTTTGTAGCCCTAAGAACACTGGGGCTTTGCGCTTCTCTAGCCACCTAATCTTCTGCTCATCCTCTTGCGCACTCTAAAGAGAGCTCAGGTGAGAAATTGCAAATGTCCAGCAATTGCTCAGAGATGAAAAGTGCCAGCACTGAAAGCTGTTGCTAGCCAGCACCCTTCCTTGGAAGCGCTTTCACAGGCGCAGCAACACTGGGGCTTTGCGCTTCTCTACGCACCAAACGTCACGGTCATTCTCTTTCCGTCTCGTAGACACGAGCTGAGAAATTGCAAACGTCCAGCAATTGCTCAGAGATGAGAAGTGCCAGCACTGAAAGCTGTTGCTAGCCAGCACCCTTCCTTGGAAGCGCTTTTGTAGGCCTAAGAACACTGGGGCTTTGCGCTTCTCTAGCCACCAAACGTCACGGTCATTCTCTTTCTGTCTCGTAGACACGAGTTGAGAAATTGCAAACGTCGAGCAATTGCTCAGAGATGAAAAGTGCCAGCACTGAAAGCTCTTGCTAGCCAGCACCCTTCCTTGGAAGTGCTTTTGTAGGCCTAAGAACACTTGGGCTCTGGGCTTCTCTAGCCACCTAATCTTCTGCTCATCCTCTCGCGCACTCAAAGGAGAGCTCAGGTGAGAAATTGCAAACGTCGAGCAATTGCTCAGAGATGAAAAGTGCCAGCACTGAAAGCTGTTGCTAGCCAGCACCCTTCCTTGGAAGCGCTTTCACAGGCGCAGCAACACTGGGGCTTTGCGCTTCTCTAGCCACCAAACGTCACGGTCATTCTCTTTCCGTCTCGTAGACACGAGTTGAGAAATTGCAAACGTCGACCAATTGCTCAGAGATGAAAAGTGCCAGCACTGAAAGCTCTTGCTAGCCAGCACCCTTCCTTGGAAGCGCTTTCACAGGCGCAGCAACACTGGGGCTTTGCGCTTCTCTAGCCACCTAATCTTCTGCTCATTCTCTCGCGCACTCTAAAGAGAGCTCAGGTGAGAAATTGCAAACGTCGAGCAATTGCTCAGAGATGAAAAGTGCCAGCACTGAAAGCTGTTGCTAGCCAGCCCCCTTCCTTGGAAGCGCTTTTGTAGCCCTAAGAACACTGGGGCTTTGCGCTTCTCTAGCCACCTAATCTTCTGCTCATCCTCTTGCGCACTCTAAAGAGAGCTCAGGTGAGAAATTGCAAATGTCCAGCAATTGCTCAGAGATGAAAAGTGCCAGCACTGAAAGCTGTTGCTAGCCAGCACCCTTCCTTGGAAGCGCTTTCACAGGCGCAGCAACACTGGGGCTTTGCGCTTCTCTACGCACCAAACGTCACGGTCATTCTCTTTCCGTCTCGTAGACACGAGCTGAGAAATTGCAAACGTCCAGCAATTGCTCAGAGATGAAAAGTGCCAGCACTGAAAGCTGTTGCTAGCCAGCACCCTTCCTTGGAAGCGCTTTTGTAGGCCTAAGAACACTGGGGCTTTGCGCTTCTCTAGCCACCAAACGTCACGGTCATTCTCTTTCCGTCTCGTAGACACGAGTTGAGAAATTGCAAACGTCGAGCAATTGCTCAGAGATGAAAAGTGCCAGCACTGAAAGCTCTTGCTAGCCAGCACCCTTCCTTGGAAGTGCTTTTGTAGGCCTAAGAACACTGGGGCTCTGGGCTTCTCTAGCCACCTAATCTTCTGCTCATTCTCTCGCGCACCCTAAAGAGAGCTCAGGTGAGAAATTGCAAACGTCGAGCAATTGCTCAGAGATGAAAAGTGCCAGCGTTGAAAGCTGTTGCTGGCCAGCACCCTTCCTTGAAAGCGCTTTCACAGGCGCAGCAACACTGGGGCTTTGTGCTTCTCTAGCCACCAAACGTCACGGTCATTCTCTTTCCGTCTCGTAGACACGAGCTGAGAAATTGCAAACGTCGAGCAATTGCTCAGAGATGAAAAGTGCCAGCACTGAAAGCTGTTGCTAGCCAGCACCCTTCCTTGGAAGTGCTTTTGTAGGCCTAAGAACACTGGGGCTTTGCGCTTCTCTAGCCACCTAATCTTCTGCTCATCCTCTCGCGCACTCTAAAGAGAGCTCAGGTGAGAAATTGCAAACGTCGAGCAATTGCTCAGAGATGAAAAGTGCCAGCACTGAAAGCTGTTGCTAGCCAGCACCCTTCCTTGGAAGCGCTTTCACAGGCACAGCAACACTGGGGCTTTGCGCTTCTCTAGCCACCAAACGTCACGGTCATTCTCTTTCCGTCTCGTAGACACGAGCTGAGAAATTGCAAACGTCGAGCAATTGCTCAGAGATGAAAAATGCCAGCACTGAAAGCTGTTGCTAGCCAGCCCCCTTCCTTGGAAGTGCTTTTGTAGGCCTAAGAACAGTGGGGCTCTGTGCTTCTCTAGCCACCTAATCTTCTGCTCATCCTCTCGCGCAGTCTAAAGAGAGCTCAGGTGAGAAATTGCAAATGTCCAGCAATTGCTCAGAGATGAAAAGTGCCAGCACTGAAAGCTGTTGCTAGCCAGCCCCCTTCCTTGGAAGCGCTTTTGTAGGCCTAAGAACACTGGGGCTTTGCGCTTCTCTAGCCACCTAATCTTCTGCTCATCCTCTTGCGCACTCTAAAGAGAGCTCAGGTGAGAAATTGCAAACGTCGAGCAATTGCTCAGAGATGAAAAGTGCCAGCACTGAAAGCTGTTGCTAGCCAGCACCCTTCCTTGGAAGCGCTTTCACAGGCGCAGCAACACTGGGGCTTTGCGCTTCTCTACCCACCAAACGTCACGGTCATTCTCTTTCCGTCTCGTAGACACGAGCTGAGAAATTGCAAACGTCGAGCAATTGCTCAGGGATGAAAAGTGCCAGCACTGAAAGCTGCTGCTAGCCAGCACCCGTCCTTGGAAGCGCTTTTGTAGGCCTAAGAACACTGGGGCTTTGCACTTCTCTAGCCACCTAATCTTGTGCTCATCCTCTCGCGCACTCTAAAGAGAGCTCAGGTGAGAAATTGCAAACGTCGAGCAATTGCTCAGAGATGAAAAGTGCCAGCACTGAAAGCTGTTGCTAGCCAGCCCCCTTCCTTGGAAGCGCTTTTGTAGGCCTAAGAACACTGGGGCTCTGGGCTTCTCTAGCCACCTAATCTTCTGCTCATCCTCTCGCGCACTCAAAGGAGAGCTCAGGTGAGAAATTGCAAACGTCGAGCAATTGCTCAGAGATGAAAAGTGCCAGCACTGAAAGCTGTTGCTAGCCAGCACCCTTCCTTGGAAGCGCTTTGACAGGCGCAGCAACACTGGGGCTTTGCGCTTCTCTAGCCACCAAACGTCACGGTCATTCTCTTTCCGTCTCGTAGACACGAGTTGAGAAATTGCAAACGTCGAGCAATTGCTCAGAGATGAAAAGTGCCAGCACTGAAAGCTCTTGCTAGCCAGCACCCTTCCTTGGAAGCGCTTTCACAGGCGCAGCAACACTGGGGCTTTGCGCTTCTCTAGCCACCTAATCTTCTGCTCATTCTCTCGCGCACTCTAAAGAGAGCTCAGGTGAGAAATTGCAAACGTCCAGCAATTGCTCAGAGATGAAAAGTGCCAGCACTGAAAGCTGTTGCTAGCCAGCCCCCTTCCTTGGAAGCGCTTTTGTAGGCCTAAGAACACTGGGGCTTTGCGCTTCTCTAGCCACCTAATCTTCTGCTCATCCTCTTGCGCACTCTAAAGAGAGCTCAGGTGAGAAATTGCAAATGTCCAGCAATTGCTCAGAGATGAAAAGTGCCAGCACTGAAAGCTGTTGCTAGCCAGCACCCTTCCTTGGAAGCGCTTTCACAGGCGCAGCAACACCGGGGCTTTGCGCTTCTCTACGCACCAAACGTCACGGTCATTCTCTTTCCGTCTCGTAGACACGAGCTGAGAAATTGCAAACGTCGAGCAATTGCTCAGAGATGAAAAGTGCCAGCACTGAAAGCTCTTGCTAGCCAGCACCCTTCCTTGGAAGCGCTTTCACAGGCGCAGCAACACTGGGGCTTTGCGCTTCTCTAGCCACCAAACGTCACGGTCATTCTCTTTCCGTCTCGTAGACACGAGCTGAGAAATTGCAAACGTCCAGCAATTGCTCAGAGATGAAAAGTGCCAGCACTGAAAGCTGTTGCTAGCCAGCCCCCTTCCTTGGAAGTGCTTTTGTAGGCCTAAGAACAGTGGGGCTCTGGGCTTCTCTAGCCACCTAATCTTCTGCTCATCCTCTCGCGCACTCTAAAGAGAGCTCAGGTGAGAAATTGCAAATGTCCAGCAATTGCTCAGAGATGAAAAGTGCCAGCACTGAAAGCTGTTGCTAGCCAGCACCCTTCCTTGGAAGAGCTTTTGTAGGCCTAAGAACACTGGGGCTTTGCGCTTCTCTAGCCACCTAATCTTCTGCTCATCCTCTCGCGCACTCTAAAGAGAGCTCAGGTGAGAAATTGCAAACGTCGAGCAATTGCTCAGAGATGAAAAGTGCCAGCACAGAAAGCTGTTGCTAGCCAGCACCCTTCCTTGGAAGCGCTTTCACAGGCGCAGCAACACTGGGGCTTTGCGCTTCTCTACCCACCAAACGTCACGGTCATTCTCTTTCCGTCTCGTAGACACGAGCTGAGAAATTGCAAACGTCGAGCAATTGCTCAGAGATGAAAAGTGCCAGCACTGAAAGCTGTTGCTAGCCAGCACCCTTCCTTGGAAGCGCTTTCACAGGCGCAGCAACACTGGGGCTTTGCGCTTCTCTAGCCACCAAACGTCACGGTCATTCTATTTCCATCTCGTAGACACGAGCTGAGAGATTGCAAACGTCGAGCAATTGCTCAGAGATGAAAAGTGCCAGCACTGAAAGCTGTTGCTAGCCAGCCCCCTTCCTTGGAAGCGCTTTTGTAGGCCTAAGAACAGTGGGGCTCTGGGCTTCTCTAGCCACCTAATCTTCTGCTCATCCTCTCGCGCACTCTAAAGAGAGCTCAGGTGAGAAATTGCAAACGTCCAGCAATTGCTCAGAGAGGAAAAGTGCCAGCACTGAAAGCTGTTGCTAGCCAGCACCCTTCCTTGGAAGCGCTTTCACAGGCGCAGCAACACTGGGGCTTTGCGCTTCTCTACCCACCAAACGTCACTGTCATTCTCTTTCCGTCTCGTAGACACGAGCTGAGAAATTGCAAACGTCGAGCAATTGCTCAGAGATGAAAAGTGCCAGCACTGAAAGCTGTTGCTAGCCAGCACCCTTCCTTGGAAGCGCTTTTGTAGCACTAAGAACACTAGGGCTCTGGGCTTCTCTAGCCACCTAATCTTGTGCTCATCCTCTCGCGCACCCTAAAGAGAGCTCAGGTGAGAAATTGCAAACGTCGAGCAATTGCTCAGAGATGAAAAGTGCCAGCACTGAAAGCTGTTGCTAGCCAGCAGCCTTCCTTGGAAGCGCTTTCACAGGCGCAGCAACACTGGGGCTTTGCGCTTCTCTAGCCACCAAACGTCACGGTCATTCTCTTTCCGTCTCGTAGACACGAGCTGAGAAATTGCAAACGTCCAGCAATTGCTCAGAGATGAAAAGTGCCAGCACTGAAAGCTGTTGCTAGCCAGCACCCCTCACTGGAAGCGCTTTTGTAGGCCTAAGAACACTGGGGCTCTGGGCTTCTCTAGCCACCTAATCTTGTGCTCATCGTCTCGCACAGTCTAAAGAGAGCTCAGGTGAGAAATTGCAAACGTCGAGCAATTGCTCAGAGATGAAAAGTGCCAGCACTGAAAGCTGTTGCTAGCCAGCACCCTTCCTTGGAAGCGCTTTTGTAGGCCTAAGAACACTGGGGCTTTGCGCTTCTCTAGCCACCAAACGTCACGGTCATTCTCTTTCCGTCTCGTAGACACGAGTTGAGAAATTGCAAACGTCGAGCAATTGCTCAGAGATGAAAAGTGCCAGCACTGAAAGCTGTTGCTAGCCAGCACCCTTCCTTGGAAGCGCTTTCACAGGCGCAGCAACACTGGGGCTTTGCGCTTCTCTAGCCACCAAAAGTCACGGTCATTCTCTTTCCATCTCGTAGACACGAGCTGAGAAATTGCAAACGTCGAGCAATTGCTCAGAGATGAAAAGTGCCAGCACTGAAAGCTGTTGCTAGCCAGCAGCCTTCCTTGGAAGCGTTTTGTAGGCCTAAGAAGACTGGGGCTCTGGGCTTCTCTAGCCACCTAATCTTCTGCTCATCCTCTCGCGCACTCTAAAGAGAGCTCAGGTGAGAAATTGCAAACGTCGAGCAATTGCTCAGAGATGAAAAGTGCCAGCACTGAAAGCTGTTGCTAGCCAGCACCCTTCCTTGGAAGCGCTTTCACAGGCGCAGCAACACTGGGGCTTTGCGCTTCTCTAGCCACCAAACGTCACGGTCATTCTCTTTCCGTCTCGTAGACACGAGCTGAGAAATTGCAAACGTCAAGCAATTGCTCAGAGATGAAAAGTGCCAGCACTGAAAGCTGTTGCTAGCCAGCACCCTTCCTTGGAAGCGCTTTTGAAGCCCTAAAAACAGTAGGGCTCTGGGCTTCTCTAGCCACCTAATCTTCTGCTCATCCTCTCGCGCGCTCTAAAGAGAACTCAGGTGAGAAATTGCAAACGTCGAGCAATTGCTCAGAGATGAAAAGTGCCAGCACTGAAAGCTGTTGCTAGCCAGCACCCTTCCTTGGAAGCGCTTTCACAGGCGCAGCAACACTGGGGCTTTGCGCTTCTCTAGCCACCAAACGTCACGGTCATTCTCTTTCCGTCTCGTAGACACGAGCTGAGAAATTGCAAACGTCGAGCAATTGCTCAGAGATGAAAAGTGCCAGCACTGAAAGCTGTTGCTAGCCAGCAGCCTTCCTTGGAAGCGCTTTTGAAGCCCTAAAAACAGTAGGGCTCTGGGCTTCTCTAGCCACCTAATCTTCTGCTCATCCTCTCGCGCACTCTAAAGAGAGCTCAGGTGAGAAATTGCAAACGTCGAGCAATTGCTCAGAGATGAAAAGTGCCAGCACTGAAAGCTGTTGCTAGCCAGCACCCTTCCTTGGAAGCGCTTTCACAGGCGCAGCAACACTGGGGCTTTGCGCTTCTCTAGCCACCAAACGTCACGGTCATTCTCTTTCCGTCTCGTAGACACGAGCTGAGAAATTGCAAACGTCGAGCAATTGCTCAGAGATGAAAAGTGCCAGCACTGAAAGCTGTTGCTAGCCAGCACCCTTCCTTGGAAGCGCTTTTGTAGCCCTAAGAACACTAGGGCTCTGGGCTTCTCTAGCCACCTAATCTTGTGCTCATCCTCTCGCGCACTCTAAAGAGAGCTCAGGTGAGAAATTGCAAACGTCCAGCAATTGCTCAGAGATGAAAAGTGCCAGCACTGAAAGCTGTTGCTAGCCAGCACCCTTCCTTGGAAGCGCTTTCACAGGCGCAGCAACACTGGGGCTTTGCGCTTCTCTACCCACCAAACGTCACGGTCATTCTCTTTCCGTCTCGTAGACACGAGCTGAGAAATTGCAAACGTCGAGCAATTGCTGAGAGATGAAAAGTGCCAGCACTGAAAGCTGTTGCTAGCCAGCACCCTTCCTTGGAAGCGCTTTTGTAGCCCTAAGAACGCTAGGGCTCTGGGCTTCTCTAGCCACCTAATCTTGTGCTCATCCTCTCGCGCACTCTAAAGAGAGCTCAGGTGAGAAATTGCAAACGTCGAGCAATTGCTCAGAGATGAAAAGTGCCAGCACTGAAAGCTGTTGCTAGCCAGCACCCTTCCTTGGAAGCGCTTTGACAGGCGCAGCAACACTGGGGCTTTGCGCTTCTCTAGCCACCAAACGTCACGGTCATTCTCCATCCGCCTCGTAGACACGAGCTGAGAAATTGCAAACGTCGAGCAATTGCTCAGAGATGAAAAGCGCCAGCACTGAAAGCTGTTGCTAGCCAGCACCCTTCCTTGGAAGCGCTTTCATAGGCGCAGCAACACTGGGGCTTTGCGCTTCTCTAGCCACCAAACGTCACGGTCATTCTCTTTCCATCTCGTAGACACGAGCTGAGAAATTGCAAACGTCAAGCAATTGCTCAGAGATGAAAAGTGCCAGCACTGAAAGCTGTTGCTAGCCAGCACCCTTCCTTGGAAGCGCTTTCACAGGCGCAGCAACACTGGGGCTTTGCGCTTCTCTAGCCACCAAACGTCACGGTCATTCTCTTTCCGTCTCGTAGACACGAGCTGAGAAATTGCAAACGTCGAGCAATTGCTGAGAGATGAAAAGTGCCAGCACTGAAAGCTGTTGCTAGCCAGCACCCTTCCTTGGAAGCGCTTTTGAAGCCCTAAAAACAGTAGGGCTCTGGGCTTCTCTAGCCACCTAATCTTCTGCTCATCCTCTCGCGCACTCTAAAGAGAGCTCAGGTGAGAAATTGCAAACGTTGAGCAATTGCTCAGAGATGAAAAGTGCCAGCACTGAAAGCTGTTGCTAGCCAGCACCCTTCCTTGGAAGCGCTTTCACAGGCGCAGCAACACTGGGGCTTTGCGCTTCTCTAGCCACCAAACGTCACGGTCATTCTCTTTCCGTCTCGTAGACACGAGCTGAGAAATTGCAAACATCGAGCAATTGCTCAGAGATGAAAAGTGCCAGCACTGAAAGCTGTTGCTAGCCAGCCCCCTTCCTTGGAAGCGCTTTTGTAGGCCTAAGAACAGTGGGGCTCTGGGCTTCTCTAGCCACCTTATCTTGTGCTCATCCTCTCGCGCACCCTAAAGAGAGCTCAGGTGAGAAATTGCAAACGTCGAGCAATTGCTCAGAGATGAAAAGTGCCAGCACTGAAAGCTGTTGCTAGCCAGCACCCTTCCTTGGAAGCGCTTTCACAGGCGCAGCAACACTGGGGCTTTGCGCTTCTCTAGCCACCAAACGTCACGGTCATTCTCTTTCCGTCTCGTAGACACGAGCTGAGAGATTGCAAACGTCGAGCAATTGCTCAGAGATGAAAAGTGCCAGCACTGAAAGCTGTTGCTAGCCAGCCCCCTTCCTTGGAAGCGCTTTCACAGGCGCAGCAACACTGGGGCTTTGCGCTTCTCTAGCCACCTAATCTTGTGCTCATCCTCTCGCGCACTCTAAAGAGAGCTCAGGTGAGAAATTGCAAACGTCGAGCAATTGCTCAGAGATGAAAAGTGCCAGCACTGAAAGCTGTTGCTAGCCAGCACCCTTCCTTGGAAGCGCTTTCACAGGCGCAGCAACACTGGGGCTTTGCGCTTCTCTACCCACCAAACGTCACTGTCATTCTCTTTCCGTCTCCTAGACACGAGCTGAGAAATTGCAAATGTCGAGCAATTGCTCAGAGATGAAAAGTGCCAGCACTGAAAGCTGTTGCTAGCCAGCCCCCTTCCTTGGAAGCGCTTTTGTAGCCCTAAGAACACTAGGGCTCTGGGCTTCTCTAGCCACCTAATCTTGTGCTCATCCTCTCGCGCACTCTAAAGAGAGCTCAGGTGAGAAATTGCAAACGTCGAGCAATTGCTCAGAGATGAAAAGTGCCAGCACTGAAAGCTGTTGCTAGCCAGCACCCTTCCTTGGAAGCGCTTTCACAGGCGCAGCAACACTGCGGCTTTGCGCTTCTCTAGCCACCAAACGTCACGGTCATTCTCTTTCCGTCTCGTAGACACGAGCTGAGAAATTGCAAACGTCAAGCAATTGCTCAGAGATGAAAAGTGCCAGCACTGAAAGCTGTTGCTAGCCAGCACCCTTCCTTGGAAGCGCTTTCACAGGCGCAGCAACACTGGGGCTTTGCGCTTCTCTAGCCACCAAACGTCACGGTCATTCTCTTTCCATCTCGTAGACACGAGCTGAGAAATTGCAAACGTCGAGCAATTGCTGAGAGATGAAAAGTGCCAGCACTGAAAGCTGTTGCTAGCCAGCAGCCTTCCTTGGAAGCGCTTTTGTAGCCCTAAGAACACTGGGGCTTTGCGCTTCTCTAGCCACCTAATCTTCTGCTCCTCCTCTCGCGCACTCTAAAGAGAGCTCAGGTGAGAAATTGCAAACGTCGAGCAATTGCTCAGAGATGAAAAGTGCCAGCACTGAAAGCTGTTGCTAGCCAGCACCCTTCCTTGGAAGCGCTTTCACAGGCGCAGCAACACTGGGGCTTTGCGCTTCTCTAGCCACCAAACGTCACGGTCATTCTCTTTCCGTCTCGTAGACACGAGCTGAGAAATTGCAAACGTCGAGCAATTGCTCAGAGATGAAAAGTGCCAGCACTGAAAGCTGTTGCTAGCCAGCACCCTTCCTTGGAAGCGCTTTTGAAGCCCTAAAAACAGTAGGGCTCTGGGCTTCTCTAGCCACCTAATCTTCTGCTCATCCTCTCGCGCACTCTAAAGAGAGCTCAGGTGAGAAATTGCAAACGTCGAGCAATTGCTCAGAGATGAAAAGTGCCAGCACTGAAAGCTGTTGCTAGCCAGCACCCTTCCTTGGAAGCGCTTTTGTAGCCCTAAGAACACTAGGGCTCTGGGCTTCTCTAGCCACCTAATCTTGTGCTCATCCTCTCGCGCACTCTAAAGAGAGCTCAGGTGAGAAATTGCAAACGTCGAGCAATTGCTCAGAGATGAAAAGTGCCAGCACTGAAAGCTGTTGCTAGCCAGCAGCCTTCCTTGGAAGCGCTTTCACAGGCGCAGCAACACTGGGGCTTTGCGCTTCTCTAGCCACCAAACGTCACGGTCATTCTCCATCCGTCTCGTAGACACGAGCTGAGAGATTGCAAACGTCGAGCAATTGCTCAGAGATGAAAAGTGCCAGCACTGAAAGCTGTTGCTAGCCAGCACCCTTCCTTGGAAGCGCTTTCATAGGCGCAGCAACACTGGGGCTTTGCGCTTCTCTAGCCACCAAACGTCACGGTCATTCTCTTTCCGTCTCGTAGACACGAGCTGAGAAATTGCAAACGTCAAGCAATTGCTCAGAGATGAAAAGTGCCAGCACTGAAAGCTGTTGCTAGCCAGCACCCTTCCTTGGAAGCGCTTTCACAGGCGCAGCAACACTGGGGCTTTGCGCTTCTCTAGCCACCAAACGTCACGGTCATTCTCTTTCCGTCTCGTAGACACGAGCTGAGAAATTGCAAACGTCGAGCAATTGCTGAGAGATGAAAAGTGCCAGCACTGAAAGCTGTTGCTAGCCAGCACCCTTCCTTGGAAGCGCTTTTGAAGCCCTAAAAACAGTAGGGCTCTGGGCTTCTCTAGCCACCTAATCTTCTGCTCATCCTCTCGCGCACTCTAAAGAGAGCTCAGGTGAGAAATTGCAAACGTTGAGCAATTGCTCAGAGATGAAAAGTGCCAGCACTGAAAGCTGTTGCTAGCCAGCAGCCTTCCTTGGAAGCGCTTTCACAGGCGCAGCAACACTGGGGCTTTGCGCTTCTCTACCCACCAAACGTCACTGTCATTCTCTTTCCGTCTCGTAGACACGAGCTGAGAAATTGCAAACATCGAGCAATTGCTCAGAGATGAAAAGTGCCAGCACTGAAAGCTGTTGCTAGCCAGCACCCTTCCTTGGAAGCGCTTTTGTAGCCCTAAGAACACTAGGGCTCTGGGCTTCTCTAGCCACCTAATCTTCTGCTCATCCTCTCGCGCACTCTAAAGAGAGCTCAGGTGAGAAATTGCAAACGTCGAGCAATTGCTCAGAGATGAAAAGTGCCAGCACTGAAAGCTGTTGCTAGCCAGCACCCTTCCTTGGAAGCGCTTTTGTAGGCCTAAGAAGACTGGGGCTCTGGGCTTCTCTAGCCACCTAATCTTGTGCTCATCCTCTCGCGCACTCTAAAGAGAGCTCAGGTGAGAAATTGCAAACGTCGAGCAATTGCTCAGAGATGAAAAGTGCCAGCACTGAAAGCTGTTGCTAGCCAGCACCCCTCCTTGGAAGCGCTTTTGAAGCCCTAAGAACAGTAGGGCTCTGGGCTTCTCTAGCCACCTAATCTTCTGCTCCTCCTCTCGTGCACTCTAAAGAGAGCTCAGGTGACAAATTGCAAACGTCGAGCAATTGCTCAGAGATGAAAAGTGCCAGCACTGAAAGCTGTTGCTAGCCAGCAGCCTTCCTTGGAAGCGCTTTCACAGGCGCAGCAACACTGGGGCTTTGCGCTTCTCTAGCCACCAAACGTCACGGTCATTCTCTTTCCGTCTCGTAGACACGAGCTGAGAAATTGCAAACGTCGAGCAATTGCTGAGAGATGAAAAGTGCCAGCACTGAAAGCTGTTGCTAGCCAGCACCCTTCCTTGGAAGCGCTTTCACAGGCGCAGCAACACTGGGGCTTTGCGCTTCTCTAGCCACCAAACGTCACGGTCATTCTCTTTCCGTCGGTAGACACGAGCTGAGAAATTGCAAACGTCGAGCAATTGCTCAGAGATGAAAAGTGCCAGCACTGAAAGCTGTTGCTAGCCAGCACCCTTCCTTGGAAGCGCTTTTGTAGGCCTAAGAACACTGGGGCTTTGCGCTTCTCTACCCACCAAACGTCACGGTCATTCTCTTTCCGTCTCGTAGACACGAGCTGAGAGATTGCAAACGTCGAGCAATTGCTCAGAGATGAAAAGTGCCAGCACTGAAAGCTGTTGCTAGCCAGCACCCTTCCTTGGAAGCGTTTTGTAGGCCTAAGAACAGTGGGGCTCTGTGCTTCTCTAGCCACCTAATCTTGTGCTCATCCTCTCGCGCACTCTAAAGAGAGCTCAGGTGAGAAATTGCAAACGTCGAGCAATTGCTCAGAGATGAAAAGTGCCAGCACTGAGAGCTGTTGCTAGCCAGCACCCTTCCTTGGAAGCGCTTTCACAGGCGCAGCAACACTGGGGCTTTGCGCTTCTCTAGCCACCAAACGTCACGGTCATTCTCTTTCCGTCTCGTAGACACGAGCTGAGAGATTGCAAACGTCGAGCAATTGCTCAGAGATGAAAAGTGCCAGCACTGAAAGCTGTTGCTAGCCAGCACCCTTCCTTGGAAGCGCTTTCACAGGCGCAGCAACACTGGGGCTTTGCGCTTCTCTAGCCACCAAACGTCACGGTCATTCTCTTTCCGTCTCGTAGACACGAGCTGAGAAATTGCAAACGTCGAGCAATTGCTCAGAGATGAAAAGTGCCAGCACTGAAAGCTGTTGCTAGCCAGCACCCTTCCTTGGAAGCGCTTTCACAGGCGCAGCAACACTGGGGCTTTGCGCTTCTCTAGCCACCAAACGTCACGGTCATTCTCTTTCCGTCGGTAGACACGAGCTGAGAAATTGCAAACATCGAGCAATTGCTCAGAGATGAAAAGTGCCAGCACTGAAAGCTGTTGCTAGCCAGCACCCTTCCTTGGAAGCGCTTTTGTAGGCCTAAGAACACTGGGGCTTTGCGCTTCTCTACCCACCAAACGTCACGGTCATTCTCTTTCCGTCTCGTAGACACGAGCTGAGAGATTGCAAACGTCGAGCAATTGCTCAGAGATGAAAAGTGCCAGCACTGAAAGCTGTTGCTAGCCAGCACCCTTCCTTGGAAGCGCTTTTGTAGGCCTAAGAACAGTGGGGCTCTGGGCTTCTCTAGCCACCTAATCTTGTGCTCATCCTCTCGCGCACTCTAAAGAGAGCTCAGGTGAGAAATTGCAAACGTCCAGCAATTGCTCAGAGATGAAAAGTGCCAGCACTGAAAGCTGTTGCTAGCCAGCACCCTTCCTTGGAAGCGCTTTCACAGGCGCAGCAACACTGGGGCTTTGCGCTTCTCTACCCACCAAACGTCACGGTCATTCTCTTTCCGTCTCGTAGACACGAGCTGAGAGATTGCAAACGTCGAGCAATTGCTCAGAGATGAAAAGTGCCAGCACTGAAAGCTGTTGCTAGCCAGCAGCCTTCCTTGGAAGCGCTTTTGTAGGCCTAAGAACACTGGGGCTCTGGGCTTCTCTAGCCACCTAATCTTCTGCTCATCCTCTCGCGCACTCTAAAGAGAGCTCAGGTGAGAAATTGCAAACGTCCAGCAATTGCTCAGAGATGAAAAGTGCCAGCACTGAAAGCTCTTGCTAGCCAGCACCCTTCCTTGGAAGCGCTTTCACAGGCGCAGCAACACTGGGGCTTTGCGCTTCTCTAGCCACCAAAAGTCACGGTCATTCTCTTTCCGTCTCGTAGACATGAGCTGAGAAATTGCAAACGTCGAGCAATTGCTCAGAGATGAAAAGTGCCAGCACTGAAAGCTGTTGCTAGCCAGCACCCTTCCTTGGAAGCGCTTTTGTAGCCCTAAGAACACTAGGGCTCTGGGCTTCTCTAGCCACCTAATCTTGTGCTCATCCTCTCGCGCACTCTAAAGAGAGCTCAGGTGAGAAATTGCAAACGTCGAGCAATTGCTCAGAGATGAAAAGTGCCAGCACTGAAAGCTGTTGCTAGCCAGCAGCCTTCCTTGGAAGCGCTTTCACAGGCGCAGCAACACTGGGGCTTTGCGCTTCTCTAGCCACCAAACGTCACGGTCATTCTCCATCCGTCTCGTAGACACGAGCTGAGAAATTGCAAACGTCGAGCAATTGCTCAGAGATGAAAAGTGCCAGCACTGAAAGCTGTTGCTAGCCAGCACCCTTCCTTGGAAGCGCTTTCACAGGCGCAGCAACACTGCGGCTTTGCGCTTCTCTAGCCACCAAACGTCACGGTCATTCTCTTTCCGTCTCGTAGACACGAGTTGAGAAATTGCAAACGTCGAGCAATTGCTCAGAGATGAAAAGTGCCAGCACTGAAAGCTGTTGCTAGCCAGCACCCTTCCTTGGAAGCGCTTTCACAGGCGCAGCAACACTGGGGCTTTGCACTTCTCTACCCACCAAACGTCACGGTCATTCTCTTTCCGTCTCGTAGACACGAGCTGAGAAATTGCAAACGTCGAGCAATTGCTCAGAGATGAAAAGTGCCAGCACTGAAAGCTGTTGCTAGCCAGCACCCTTCCTTGGAAGCGCTTTTGTAGCCCTAAGAACACTGGGGCTCTGGGCTTCTCTAGCCACCTAATCTTCTGCTCATCCTCTCGCGCACTCTAAAGAGAGCTCAGGTGAGAAATTGCAAACGTCGAGCAATTGCTCAGAGATGAAAAGTGCCAGCACTGAAAGCTGTTGCTAGCCAGCACCCTTCCTTGGAAGCGCTTTTGTAGGCCTAAGAACAGTGGGGCTCTGGGCTTCTCTAGCCACCTAATCTTCTGCTCATCCTCTCGCGCACTCTAAAGAGAGCTCAGGTGAGAAATTGCAAACGTTGAGCAATTGCTCAGAGATGAAAAGTGCCAGCACTGAAAGCTGTTGCTAGCCAGCACCCTTCCTTGGAAGCGCTTTCACAGGCGCAGCAACACTGGGGCTTTGCGCTTCTCTAGCCACCAAACGTCACGGTCATTCTCCATCCGTCTCGTAGACACGAGCTGAGAGATTGCAAACGTCGAGCAATTGCTCAGAGATGAAAAGTGCCAGCACTGAAAGCTGTTACTAGCCAGCACCCTTCCTTGGAAGCGCTTTCACAGGCGCAGCAACACTGGGGCTTTGCGCTTCTCTAGCCACCTAATCTTGTGCTCATCCTCTCGCGCACTCTAAAGAGAGCTCAGGTGAGAAATTGCAAACGTCGAGCAATTGCTCAGAGATGAAAAGTGCCAGCACTGAAAGCTGTTGCTAGCCAGCACCCTTCCTTGGAAGCGCTTTCACAGGCGCAGCAACACTGGGGCTTTGCGCTTCTCTAGCCACCAAACGTCACTGTCATTCTCTTTCCGTCTCCTAGACACGAGCTGAGAAATTGCAAATGTCGAGCAATTGCTCAGAGATGAAAAGTGCCAGCACTGAAAGCTGTTGCTAGCCAGCCCCCTTCCTTGGAAGCGCTTTTGTAGCCCTAAGAACACTAGGGCTCTGGGCTTCTCTAGCCACCTAATCTTCTGCTCATCCTCTCGCGCACTCTAAAGAGAGCTCAGGTGAGAAATTGCAAACGTCGAGCAATTGCTCAGAGATGAAAAGTGCCAGCACTGAAAGCTGTTGCTAGCCAGCACCCTTCCTTGGAAGCGCTTTCACAGGCGCAGCAACACTGGGGCTTTGCGCTTCTCTAGCCACCAAACGTCACGGTCATTCTCTTTCCGTCTCGTAGACACGAGTTGAGAGATTGCAAACGTCGAGCAATTGCTCAGAGATGAAAAGTGCCAGCACTGAAAGCTGTTGCTAGCCAGCCCCCTTCCTTGGAAGCGCTTTTGTAGGCCTAAGAACACTGGGGCTCTGGGCTTCTCTAGCCACCTAATCTTCTGCTCATCCTCTCGCGCACTCAAAGGAGAGCTCAGGTGAGAAATTGCAAACGTCGAGCAATTGCTCAGAGATGAAAAGTGCCAGCACTGAAAGCTCTTGCTAGCCAGCACCCTTCCTTGGAAGCGCTTTCACAGGCACAGCAACACTGGGGCTTTGCGCTTCTCTAGCCACCAAACGTCACTGTCATTCTCTTTCCGTCTCCTAGACACGAGCTGAGAAATTCAAAACGTCGAGCAATTGCTCAGAGATGAAAAGTGCCAGCACTGAAAGCTGTTGCTAGCCAGCCCCCTTCCTTGGAAGCGCTTTTGTAGGCCTAAGAACAGTGGGGCTCTGGGCTTCTCTAGCCACCTAATCTTCTGCTCATCCTCTCGCGCACTCTAAAGAGAGGTCAGGTGAGAAATTGCAAACGTCGAGCAATTGCTCAGAGATGAAAAGTGCCAGCACTGAAAGCTGTTGCTAGCCAGCAGCCTTCCTTGGAAGCGCTTTCACAGGCGCAGCAACACTGCGGCTTTGCGCTTCTCTAGCCACCAAACGTCACGGTCATTCTCTTTCCGTCTCGTAGACACGAGCTGAGAAATTGCAAACGTCCAGCAATTGCTCAGAGATGAAAAGTGCCAGCACTAAAAGCTCTTGCTAGCCAGCACCCTTCCTTGGAAGCGCTTTCACAGGCGCAGCAACACTGGGGCTTTGCGCTTCTCTAGCCACCAAACGTCACGGTCATTCTCCATCCGTCTCGTAGACACGAGCTGAGAGATTGCAAACGTCGAGCAATTGCTCAGAGATGAAAAGTGCCAGCACTGAAAGCTGTTGCTAGCCAGCACCCTTCCTTGGAAGCGCTTTTGTAGGCCTAAGAACACTGGGGCTTTGCGCTTCTCTAGCCACCTAATCTTCTGCTCATTCTCTTCCGCACTCTAAAGAGAGCTCAGGTGAGAAATTGCAAACGTCGAGCAATTGCTCAGAGATGAAAAGTGCCAGCACTGAAAGCTGTTGCTAGCCAGCACCCTTCCTTGGAAGCGCTTTCACAGGCGCAGCAACACTGGGGCTTTGCGCTTCTCTAGCCACCAAACGTCACGGTCATTCTCTTTCCGTCTCGTAGACACGAGCTGAGAGATTGCAAACGTCGAGCAATTGCTCAGAGATGAAAAGTGCCAGCACTGAAAGCTGTTGCTAGCCAGCCCCCTTCCTTGGAAGCGCTTTTGTAGGCCTAAGAACAGTGGGGCTCTGGGCTTCTCTAGCCACCTAATCTTCTGCTCATCCTCTCGCGCACTCTAAAGAGAGCTCAGGTGAGAAATTGCAAACGTCCAGCAATTGCTCAGAGATGAAAAGTGCCAGCACTGAAAGCTCTTGCTAGCCAGCACCCTTCCTTGGAAGCGCTTTCACAGGCGCAGCAACACTGGGGCTTTGCGCTTCTCTAGCCACCAAAAGTCACGGTCATTCTCTTTCCGTCTCGTAGACATGAGCTGAGAAATTGCAAACGTCGAGCAATTGCTCAGAGATGAAAAGTGCCAGCACTGAAAGCTGTTGCTAGCCAGCACCCTTCCTTGGAAGCGCTTTTGTAGCCCTAAGAACACTAGGGCTCTGGGCTTCTCTAGCCACCTAATCTTGTGCTCATCCTCTCGCGCACTCTAAAGAGAGCTCAGGTGAGAAATTGCAAACGTCGAGCAATTGCTCAGAGATGAAAAGTGCCAGCACTGAAAGCTGTTGCTAGCCAGCAGCCTTCCTTGGAAGCGCTTTCACAGGCGCAGCAACACTGGGGCTTTGCGCTTCTCTAGCCACCAAACGTCACGGTCATTCTCCATCCGTCTCGTAGACACGAGCTGAGAAATTGCAAACGTCGAGCAATTGCTCAGAGATGAAAAGTGCCAGCACTGAAAGCTGTTGCTAGCCAGCACCCTTCCTTGGAAGCGCTTTCACAGGCGCAGCAACACTGCGGCTTTGCGCTTCTCTAGCCACCAAACGTCACGGTCATTCTCTTTCCGTCTCGTAGACACGAGTTGAGAAATTGCAAACGTCGAGCAATTGCTCAGAGATGAAAAGTGCCAGCACTGAAAGCTGTTGCTAGCCAGCACCCTTCCTTGGAAGCGCTTTCACAGGCGCAGCAACACTGGGGCTTTGCACTTCTCTACCCACCAAATGTCACGGTCATTCTCTTTCCGTCTCGTAGACACGAGCTGAGAAATTGCAAACGTCGAGCAATTGCTCAGAGATGAAAAGTGCCAGCACTGAAAGCTGTTGCTAGCCAGCACCCTTCCTTGCAAGCGCTTTTGTAGCCCTAAGAACACTGGGGCTTTGCGCTTCTCTAGCCACCTAATCTTCTGCACATCCTCTCGCGCAGTCTAAAGAGAGCTCAGGTGAGAAATTGCAAACGTCGAGCAATTGCTCAGAGATGAAAAGTGCCAGCACTGAAAGCTGTTGCTAGCCAGCACCCTTCCTTGGAAGCGCTTTTGTAGGCCTAAGAACAGTGGGGCTCTGGGCTTCTCTAGCCACCTAATCTTCTGCTCATCCTCTCGCGCACTCTAAAGAGAGCTCAGGTGAGAAATTGCAAACGTCGAGCAATTGCTCAGAGATGAAAAGTGCCAGCACTGAAAGCTGTTGCTAGCCAGCAGCCTTCCTTGGAAGCGCTTTCACAGGCGCAGCAACACTGGGGCTTTGCGCTTCTCTAGCCACCAAACGTCACGGTCATTCTCCATCCGTCTCGTAGACACGAGCTGAGAGATTGCAAACGTCGAGCAATTGCTCAGAGATGAAAAGTGCCAGCACTGAAAGCTGTTACTAGCCAGCACCCTTCCTTGGAAGCGCTTTCACAGGCGCAGCAACACTGGGGCTTTGCGCTTCTCTAGCCACCTAATCTTCTGCTCATCCTCTCGCGCACTCTAAAGAGAGCTCAGGTGAGAAATTGCAAACGTCGAGCAATTGCTCAGAGATGAAAAGTGCCAGCACTGAAAGCTGTTGCTAGCCAGCACCCTTCCTTGGAAGCGCTTTCACAGGCACAGCAACACTGGGGCTTTGCGCTTCTCTAGCCACCAAACGTCACTGTCATTCTCTTTCCGTCTCGTAGACACGAGCTGAGAAATTGCAAATGTCGAGCAATTGCTCAGAGATGAAAAGTGCCAGCACTGAAAGCTGTTGCTAGCCAGCCCCCTTCCTTGGAAGCGCTTTTGTAGCCCTAAGAACACTAGGGCTCTGGGCTTCTCTAGCCACCTAATCTTCTGCTCATCCTCTCGCGCACTCTAAAGAGAGCTCAGGTGAGAAATTGCAAACGTCGAGCAATTGCTCAGAGATGAAAAGTGCCAGCACTGAAAGCTGTTGCTAGCCAGCAGCCTTCCTTGGAAGCGCTTTCACAGGCGCAGCAACACTGCGGCTTTGCGCTTCTCTACCCACCAAACGTCACGGTCATTCTCTTTCCGTCTCGTAGACACGAGCTGAGAAATTGCAAACGTCGAGCAATTGCTCAGAGATGAAAAGTGCCAGCACTGAAAGCTGTTGCTAGCCAGCAGCCTTCCTTGGAAGCGCTTTCACAGGCGCAGCAACACTGGGGCTTTGCGCTTCTCTAGCCACCAAACGTCACGGTCATTCTCCATCCGTCTCGTAGACACGAGCTGAGAGATTGCAAACGTCGAGCAATTGCTCAGAGATGAAAAGTGCCAGCACTGAAAGCTGTTGCTAGCCAGCACCCTTCCTTGGAAGCGCTTTCATAGGCGCAGCAACACTGGGGCTTTGCGCTTCTCTAGCCACCAAACGTCACGGTCATTCTCTTTCCATCTCGTAGACACGAGCTGAGAAATTGCAAACGTCAAGCAATTGCTCAGAGATGAAAAGTGCCAGCACTGAAAGCTGTTGCTAGCCAGCACCCTTCCTTGGAAGCGCTTTCACAGGCGCAGCAACACTGGGGCTTTGCGCTTCTCTAGCCACCAAACGTCACGGTCATTCTCTTTCCGTCTCGTAGACACGAGCTGAGAAATTGCAAACGTCGAGCAATTGCTGAGAGATGAAAAGTGCCAGCACTGAAAGCTGTTGCTAGCCAGCACCCTTCCTTGGAAGCGCTTTTGAAGCCCTAAAAACAGTAGGGCTCTGGGCTTCTCTAGCCACCTAATCTTCTGCTCATCCTCTCGCGCACTCTAAAGAGAGCTCAGGTGAGAAATTGCAAACGTTGAGCAATTGCTCAGAGATGAAAAGTGCCAGCACTGAAAGCTGTTGCTAGCCAGCACCCTTCCTTGGAAGCGCTTTCACAGGCGCAGCAACACTGGGGCTTTGCGCTTCTCTACCCACCAAACGTCACTGTCATTCTCTTTCCGTCTCGTAGACACGAGCTGAGAAATTGCAAACATCGAGCAATTGCTCAGAGATGAAAAGTGCCAGCACTGAAAGCTGTTGCTAGCCAGCACCCTTCCTTGGAAGCGCTTTTGTAGCCCTAAGAACACTAGGGCTCTGGGCTTCTCTAGCCACCTAATCTTCTGCTCATCCTCTCGCGCACCCTAAAGAGAGCTCAGGTGAGAAATTGCAAACGTCGAGCAATTGCTCAGAGATGAAAAGTGCCAGCACTGAAAGCTGTTGCTAGCCAGCACCCTTCCTTGGAAGCGCTTTTGTAGGCCTAAGAAGACTGGGGCTCTGGGCTTCTCTAGCCACCTAATCTTGTGCTCATCCTCTCGCGCACTCTAAAGAGAGCTCAGGTGAGAAATTGCAAACGTCGAGCAATTGCTCAGAGATGAAAAGTGCCAGCACTGAAAGCTGTTGCTAGCCAGCACCCCTCCTTGGAAGCGCTTTTGAAGCCCTAAGAACAGTAGGGCTCTGGGCTTCTCTAGCCACCTAATCTTCTGCTCCTCCTCTCGTGCACTCTAAAGAGAGCTCAGGTGACAAATTGCAAACGTCGAGCAATTGCTCAGAGATGAAAAGTGCCAGCACTGAAAGCTGTTGCTAGCCAGCAGCCTTCCTTGGAAGCGCTTTCACAGGCGCAGCAACACTGGGGCTTTGCGCTTCTCTAGCCACCAAACGTCACGGTCATTCTCTTTCCGTCTCGTAGACACGAGCTGAGAAATTGCAAACGTCGAGCAATTGCTGAGAGATGAAAAGTGCCAGCACTGAAAGCTGTTGCTAGCCAGCACCCTTCCTTGGAAGCGCTTTCACAGGCGCAGCAACACTGGGGCTTTGCGCTTCTCTAGCCACCAAACGTCACGGTCATTCTCTTTCCGTCGGTAGACACGAGCTGAGAAATTGCAAACGTCGAGCAATTGCTCAGAGATGAAAAGTGCCAGCACTGAAAGCTGTTGCTAGCCAGCACCCTTCCTTGGAAGCGCTTTTGTAGGCCTAAGAACACTGGGGCTTTGCGCTTCTCTACCCACCAAACGTCACGGTCATTCTCTTTCCGTCTCGTAGACACGAGCTGAGAGATTGCAAACGTCGAGCAATTGCTCAGAGATGAAAAGTGCCAGCACTGAAAGCTGTTGCTAGCCAGCACCCTTCCTTGGAAGCGTTTTGTAGGCCTAAGACCAGTGGGGCTCTGTGCTTCTCTAGCCACCTAATCTTGTGCTCATCCTCTCGCGCACTCTAAAGAGAGCTCAGGTGAGAAATTGCAAACGTCGAGCAATTGCTCAGAGATGAAAAGTGCCAGCACTGAGAGCTGTTGCTAGCCAGCACCCTTCCTTGGAAGCGCTTTCACAGGCGCAGCAACACTGGGGCTTTGCGCTTCTCTAGCCACCAAACGTCACGGTCATTCTCTTTCCGTCTCGTAGACACGAGCTGAGAAATTGCAAACGTCGAGCAATTGCTCAGAGATGAAAAGTGCCAGCACTGAAAGCTGTTGCTAGCCAGCACCCTTCCTTGGAAGCGCTTTCACAGGCGCAGCAACACTGGGGCTTTGCGCTTCTCTAGCCACCAAACGTCACGGTCATTCTCTTTCCGTCTCGTAGACACGAGCTGAGAAATTGCAAACGTCGAGCAATTGCTCAGAGATGAAAAGTGCCAGCACTGAAAGCTGTTGCTAGCCAGCACCCTTCCTTGGAAGCGCTTTCACAGGCGCAGCAACACTGGGGCTTTGCGCTTCTCTAGCCACCAAACGTCACGGTCATTCTCTTTCCGTCGGTAGACACGAGCTGAGAAATTGCAAACGTCGAGCAATTGCTCAGAGATGAAAAGTGCCAGCACTGAAAGCTGTTGCTAGCCAGCACCCTTCCTTGGAAGCGCTTTTGTAGGCCTAAGAACACTGGGGCTTTGCGCTTCTCTACCCACCAAACGTCACGGTCATTCTCTTTCCGTCTCGTAGACACGAGCTGAGAGATTGCAAACGTCGAGCAATTGCTCAGAGATGAAAAGTGCCAGCACTGAAAGCTGTTGCTAGCCAGCACCCTTCCTTGGAAGCGTTTTGTAGGCCTAAGAACAGTGGGGCTCTGTGCTTCTCTAGCCACCTAATCTTGTGCTCATCCTCTCGCGCACTCTAAAGAGAGCTCAGGTGAGAAATTGCAAACGTCGAGCAATTGCTCAGAGATGAAAAGTGCCAGCACTGAAAGCTGTTGCTAGCCAGCACCCTTCCTTGGAAGCGCTTTCACAGGCGCAGCAACACTGGGGCTTTGCGCTTCTCTAGCCACCAAACGTCACGGTCATTCTCTTTCCGTCTCGTAGACACGAGCTGAGAGATTGCAAACGTCGAGCAATTGCTCAGAGATGAAAAGTGCCAGCACTGAAAGCTGTTGCTAGCCAGCAGCCTTCCTTGGAAGCGCTTTTGTAGGCCTAAGAACACTGGGGCTCTGGGCTTCTCTAGCCACCTAATCTTCTGCTCATCCTCTCGCGCACTCTAAAGAGAGCTCAGGTGAGAAATTGCAAACGTCGAGCAATTGCTCAGAGATGAAAAGTGCCAGCACTGAAAGCTCTTGCTAGCCAGCACCCTTCCTTGGAAGCGCTTTCACAGGCGCAGCAACACTGGGGCTTTGCGCTTCTCTAGCCACCAAACGTCACGGTCATTCTCTTTCCGTCTCGTAGACACGAGCTGAGAGATTGCAAACGTCGAGCAATTGCTCAGAGATGAAAAGTGCCAGCACTGAAAGCTGTTGCTAGCCAGCAGCCTTCCTTGGAAGCGCTTTTGTAGGCCTAAGAACACTGGGGCTCTGGGCTTCTCTAGCCACCTAATCTTCTGCTCATCCTCTCGCGCACTCTAAAGAGAGCTCAGGTGAGAAATTGCAAACGTCGAGCAATTGCTCAGAGATGAAAAGTGCCAGCACTGAAAGCTCTTGCTAGCCAGCACCCTTCCTTGGAAGCGCTTTCACAGGCGCAGCAACACTGGGGCTTTGCGCTTCTCTAGCCACCAAACGTCACGGTCATTCTCCATCCGTCTCGTAGACACGAGCTGAGAAATTGCAAACGTCGAGCAATTGCTCAGAGATGAAAAGTGCCAGCACTGAAAGCTGTTGCTAGCCAGCACCCTTCCTTGGAAGCGCTTTCACAGGCGCAGCAACACTGGGGCTTTGCGCTTCTCTAGCCACCAAACGTCACGGTCATTCTCTTTCCGTCTCGTAGACACGAGTTGAGAAATTGCAAACGTCGAGCAATTGCTCAGAGATGAAAAGTGCCAGCACTGAAAGCTGTTGCTAGCCAGCACCCTTCCTTGGAAGCGCTTTCACAGGCGCAGCAACACTGGGGCTTTGCACTTCTCTACCCACCAAACGTCACGGTCATTCTCTTTCCGTCTCGTAGACACGAGCTGAGAAATTGCAAACGTCGAGCAATTGCTCAGAGATGAAAAGTGCCAGCACTGAAAGCTGTTGCTAGCCAGCACCCTTCCTTGGAAGCGCTTTTGTAGCCCTAAGAACACTGGGGCTCTGGGCTTCTCTAGCCACCTAATCTTCTGCTCATCCTCTCGCGCACTCTAAAGAGAGCTCAGGTGAGAAATTGCAAACGTCGAGCAATTGCTCAGAGATGAAAAGTGCCAGCACTGAAAGCTGTTGCTAGCCAGCACCCTTCCTTGGAAGCGCTTTTGTAGGCCTAAGAACAGTGGGGCTCTGGGCTTCTCTAGCCACCTAATCTTCTGCTCATCCTCTCGCGCACTCTAAAGAGAGCTCAGGTGAGAAATTGCAAACGTTGAGCAATTGCTCAGAGATGAAAAGTGCCAGCACTGAAAGCTGTTGCTAGCCAGCACCCTTCCTTGGAAGCGCTTTCACAGGCGCAGCAACACTGGGGCTTTGCGCTTCTCTAGCCACCAAACGTCACGGTCATTCTCCATCCGTCTCGTAGACACGAGCTGAGAGATTGCAAACGTCGAGCAATTGCTCAGAGATGAAAAGTGCCAGCACTGAAAGCTGTTACTAGCCAGCACCCTTCCTTGGAAGCGCTTTCACAGGCGCAGCAACACTGGGGCTTTGCGCTTCTCTAGCCACCTAATCTTGTGCTCATCCTCTCGCGCACTCTAAAGAGAGCTCAGGTGAGAAATTGCAAACGTCGAGCAATTGCTCAGAGATGAAAAGTGCCAGCACTGAAAGCTGTTGCTAGCCAGCACCCTTCCTTGGAAGCGCTTTCACAGGCGCAGCAACACTGGGGCTTTGCGCTTCTCTAGCCACCAAACGTCACTGTCATTCTCTTTCCGTCTCCTAGACACGAGCTGAGAAATTGCAAATGTCGAGCAATTGCTCAGAGATGAAAAGTGCCAGCACTGAAAGCTGTTGCTAGCCAGCCCCCTTCCTTGGAAGCGCTTTTGTAGCCCTAAGAACACTAGGGCTCTGGGCTTCTCTAGCCACCTAATCTTCTGCTCATCCTCTCGCGCACTCTAAAGAGAGCTCAGGTGAGAAATTGCAAACATCGAGCAATTGCTCAGAGATGAAAAGTGCCAGCACTGAAAGCTCTTGCTAGCCAGCACCCTTCCTTGGAAGCGCTTTCACAGGCGCAGCAACACTGGGGCTTTGCGCTTCTCTAGCCACCAAACGTCACGGTCATTCTCTTTCCGTCTCGTAGACACGAGTTGAGAGATTGCAAACGTCGAGCAATTGCTCAGAGATGAAAAGTGCCAGCACTGAAAGCTGTTGCTAGCCAGCCCCCTTCCTTGGAAGCGCTTTTGTAGGCCTAAGAACACTGGGGCTCTGGGCTTCTCTAGCCACCTAATCTTCTGCTCATCCTCTCGCGCACTCAAAGGAGAGCTCAGGTGAGAAATTGCAAACGTCGAGCAATTGCTCAGAGATGAAAAGTGCCAGCACTGAAAGCTCTTGCTAGCCAGCACCCTTCCTTGGAAGCGCTTTCACAGGCACAGCAACACTGGGGCTTTGCGCTTCTCTAGCCACCAAACGTCACTGTCATTCTCTTTCCGTCTCCTAGACACGAGCTGAGAAATTCAAAACGTCGAGCAATTGCTCAGAGATGAAAAGTGCCAGCACTGAAAGCTGTTGCTAGCCAGCCCCCTTCCTTGGAAGCGCTTTTGTAGGCCTAAGAACACTGGGGCTCTGGGCTTCTCTAGCCACCTAATCTTCTGCTCATCCTCTCGCGCACTCTAAAGAGAGGTCAGGTGAGAAATTGCAAACGTCGAGCAATTGCTCAGAGATGAAAAGTGCCAGCACTGAAAGCTGTTGCTAGCCAGCAGCCTTCCTTGGAAGCGCTTTCACAGGCGCAGCAACACTGCGGCTTTGCGCTTCTCTAGCCACCAAACGTCACGGTCATTCTCTTTCCGTCTCGTAGACACGAGCTGAGAAATTGCAAACGTCGAGCAATTGCTCAGAGATGAAAAGTGCCAGCACTGAAAGCTGTTGCTAGCCAGCAGCCTTCCTTGGAAGCGCTTTCACAGGCGCAGCAACACTGCGGCTTTGCGCTTCTCTAGCCACCAAACGTCACGGTCATTCTCTTTCCGTCTCGTAGACACGAGCTGAGAGATTGCAAACGTCGAGCAATTGCTCAGAGATGAAAAGTGCCAGCACTGAAAGCTGTTGCTAGCCAGCACCCTTCCTTGGAAGCGCTTTTGTAGGCCTAAGAACACTGGGGCTTTGCGCTTCTCTAGCCACCTAATCTTCTGCTCATTCTCTTCCGCACTCTAAAGAGAGCTCAGGTGAGAAATTGCAAACGTCGAGCAATTGCTCAGAGATGAAAAGTGCCAGCACTGAAAGCTGTTGCTAGCCAGCACCCTTCCTTGGAAGCGCTTTCACAGGCGCAGCAACACTGGGGCTTTGCGCTTCTCTAGCCACCAAACGTCACGGTCATTCTCTTTCCGTCTCGTAGACACGAGCTGAGAGATTGCAAACGTCGAGCAATTGCTCAGAGATGAAAAGTGCCAGCACTGAAAGCTGTTGCTAGCCAGCAGCCTTCCTTGGAAGCGCTTTTGTAGGCCTAAGAACAGTGGGGCTCTGGGCTTCTCTAGCCACCTAATCTTCTGCTCATCCTCTCGCGCACTCTAAAGAGAGCTCAGGTGAGAAATTGCAAACGTCCAGCAATTGCTCAGAGATGAAAAGTGCCAGCACTGAAAGCTCTTGCTAGCCAGCACCCTTCCTTGGAAGCGCTTTCACAGGCGCAGCAACACTGGGGCTTTGCGCTTCTCTAGCCACCAAACGTCACTGTCATTCTCTTCCCGTCTCCTAGACACGAGCAGAGAAATTGCAAATGTCGAGCAATTGCTCAGAGATGAAAAGTGCCAGCACTGAAAGCTGTTGCTAGCCAGCACCCTTCCTTGGAAGCGCTTTTGTAGGCCTAAGAACAGTGGGGCTCTGGGCTTCTCTAGCCACCTAATCTTCTGCTCATCCTCTCGCGCACTCTAAAGAGAGCTCAGGTGAGAAATTGCAAACGTCGAGCAATTGCTCAGAGATGAAAAGTGCCAGCACTGAAAGCTGTTGCTAGCCAGCAGCCTTCCTTGGAAGCGCTTTCACAGGCGCAGCAACACTGGGGCTTTGCGCTTCTCTAGCCACCAAACGTCACGGTCATTCTCCATCCGTCTCGTAGACACGAGCTGAGAAATTGCAAACGTCGAGCAATTGCTCAGAGATGAAAAGTGCCAGCACTGAAAGCTGTTGCTAGCCAGCACCCTTCCTTGGAAGCGCTTTCACAGGCGCAGCAACACTGCGGCTTTGCGCTTCTCTAGCCACCAAACGTCACGGTCATTCTCTTTCCGTCTCGTAGACACGAGTTGAGAAATTGCAAACGTCGAGCAATTGCTCAGAGATGAAAAGTGCCAGCACTGAAAGCTGTTGCTAGCCAGCACCCTTCCTTGGAAGCGCTTTCACAGGCGCAGCAACACTGGGGCTTTGCACTTCTCTACCCACCAAATGTCACGGTCATTCTCTTTCCGTCTCGTAGACACGAGCTGAGAAATTGCAAACGTCGAGCAATTGCTCAGAGATGAAAAGTGCCAGCACTGAAAGCTGTTGCTAGCCAGCCCCCTTCCTTGGAAGCGCTTTTGTAGGCCTAAGAACACTGGGGCTTTGCGCTTCTCTAGCCACCTAATCTTCTGCACATCCTCTCGCGCAGTCTAAAGAGAGCTCAGGTGAGAAATTGCAAACGTCGAGCAATTGCTCAGAGATGAAAAGTGCCAGCACTGAAAGCTGTTGCTAGCCAGCACCCTTCCTTGGAAGCGCTTTTGTAGGCCTAAGAACAGTGGGGCTCTGGGCTTCTCTAGCCACCTAATCTTCTGCTCATCCTCTCGCGCACTCTAAAGAGAGCTCAGGTGAGAAATTGCAAACGTCGAGCAATTGCTCAGAGATGAAAAGTGCCAGCACTGAAAGCTGTTGCTAGCCAGCAGCCTTCCTTGGAAGCGCTTTCACAGGCGCAGCAACACTGCGGCTTTGCGCTTCTCTAGCCACCAAACGTCACGGTCATTCTCCATCCGACTCGTAGACACGAGCTGAGAGATTGCAAACGTCGAGCAATTGCTCAGAGATGAAAAGTGCCAGCACTGAAAGCTGTTACTAGCCAGCAGCCTTCCTTGGAAGCGCTTTCACAGGCGCAGTAACACTGGGGCTTTGCGCTTCTCTAGCCACCTAATCTTCTGCTCATCCTCTCGCGCAGTCTAAAGAGAGCTCAGGTGAGAAATTGCAAACGTCGAGCAATTGCTCAGAGATGAAAAGTGCCAGCACTGAAAGCTGTTGCTAGCCAGCACCCTTCCTTGGAAGCGCTTTCACAGGCACAGCAACACTGGGGCTTTGCGCTTCTCTAGCCACCAAACGTCACTGTCATTCTCTTTCCGTCTCGTAGACACGAGCTGAGAAATTGCAAATGTCGAGCAATTGCTCAGAGATGAAAAGTGCCAGCACTGAAAGCTGTTGCTAGCCAGCCCCCTTCCTTGGAAGCGCTTTTGTAGCCCTAAGAACACTAGGGCTCTGGGCTTCTCTAGCCACCTAATCTTCTGCTCATCCTCTCGCGCACTCTAAAGAGAGCTCAGGTGAGAAATTGCAAACGTCGAGCAATTGCTCAGAGATGAAAAGTGCCAGCACTGAAAGCTGTTGCTAGCCAGCAGCCTTCCTTGGAAGCGCTTTCACAGGCGCAGCAACACTGCGGCTTTGCGCTTCTCTACCCACCAAACGTCACGGTCATTCTCTTTCCGTCTCGTAGACACGAGCTGAGAAATTGCAAACGTCGAGCAATTGCTCAGAGATGAAAAGTGCCAGCACTGAAAGCTGTTGCTAGCCAGCACCCTTCCTTGGAAGCGCTTTCACAGGCGCAGCAACACTGGGGCTTTGCGCTTCTCTAGCCACCAAACGTCACGGTCATTCTCTTTCCGTCGGTAGACACGAGCTGAGAAATTGCAAACGTCGAGCAATTGCTCAGAGATGAAAAGTGCCAGCACTGAAAGCTGTTGCTAGCCAGCACCCTTCCTTGGAAGCGCTTTTGTAGGCCTAAGAACAGTGGGGCTCTGGGCTTCTCTAGCCACCTAATCTTCTGCTCATCCTCTCGCGCACTCTAAAGAGAGCTCAGGTGAGAAATTGCAAAGGTAGAGCAATTGCTCAGAGATGAAAAGTGCCAGCACTGAAAGCTCTTGCTAGCCAGCACCCTTCCTTGGAAGCGCTTTCACAGGCGCAGCAACACTGGGGCTTTGCGCTTCTCTAGCCACCAAACGTCACTGTCATTCTCTTTCCGTCTCCTAGACACGAGCTGAGAAATTGCAAACGTCCAGCAATTGCTCAGAGATGAAAAGTGCCAGCACTGAAAGCTGTTGCTAGCCAGCACCCTTCCTTGGAAGCGCTTTTGTAGGCCTAAGAACACTGGGGCTTTGCGCTTCTCTAGCCACCTAATCTTCTGCTCCTCCTCTCGTGCACTCTAAAGAGAGCTCAGGTGAGAAATTGCAAACGTCGAGCAATTGCTCAGAGATGAAAAGTGCCAGCACTGAAAGCTGTTGCTAGCCAGCACCCTTCCTTGGAAGCGCTTTCACAGGCGCAGCAACACTGGGGCTTTGCGCTTCTCTAGCCACCAAACGTCACGGTCATTCTCTTTCCGTCTCGTAGACACGAGTTGAGAAATTGCAAACGTCGAGCAATTGCTCAGAGATGAAAAGTGCCAGCACTGAAAGCTCTTGCTAGCCAGCACCCTTCCTTGGAAGCGCTTTCACAGGCGCAGCAACACTGGGGCTTTGCACTTCTCTACCCACCAAACGTCACGGTCATTCTCTTTCCGTCTCGTAGACACGAGCTGAGAAATTGCAAACGTCCAGCAATTGCTCAGAGATGAAAAGTGCCAGCACTGAAAGCTGTTGCTAGCCAGCACCCTTCCTTGGAAGCGCTTTTGTAGGCCTAAGAACACTGGGGCTTTGCGCTTCTCTAGCCACCTAATCTTGTGCTCATCCTCTCGCGCACTCTAAAGAGAGCTCAGGTGAGAAATTGCAAACGTCGAGCAATTGCTCAGAGATGAAAAGTGCCAGCACTGAAAGCTGTTGCTAGCCAGCACCCTTCCTTGGAAGCGCTTTTGTAGGCCTAAGAACAGTGGGGCTCTGGGCTTCTCTAGCCACCTAATCTTCTGCTCATCCTCTCGCGCACTCTAAAGAGAGCTCAGGTGAGAAATTGCAAACGTCGAGCAATTGCTCAGAGATGAAAAGTGCCAGCACTGAAAGCTGTTGCTAGCCAGCACCCTTCCTTGGAAGCGCTTTCACAGGCGCAGCAACACTGGGGCTTTGCGCTTCTCTAGCCACCAAACGTCACGGTCATTCTCCATCCGTCTCGTAGACACGAGCTGAGAAATTGCAAACGTCGAGCAATTGCTCAGAGATGAAAAGTGCCAGCACTGAAAGCTGTTGCTAGCCAGCACCCTTCCTTGGAAGCGCTTTTGAAGCCCTAAGAACAGTAGGGCTCTGGGCTTCTCTAGCCACCTAATCTTCTGCTCCTCCTCTCGTGCACTCTAAAGAGAGCTCAGGTGAGAAATTGCAAACGTCGAGCAATTGCTCAGAGATGAAAAGTGCCAGCACTGAAAGCTGTTGCTAGCCAGCACCCTTCCTTGGAAGCGCTTTCACAGGCGCAGCAACACTGGGGCTTTGCGCTTCTCTAGCCACCAAACGTCACGGTCATTCTCTTTCCGTCTCGTAGACACGAGCTGAGAAATTGCAAACGTCAAGCAATTGCTCAGAGATGAAAAGTGCCAGCACTGAAAGCTGTTGCTAGCCAGCAGCCTTCCTTGGAAGCGCTTTCACAGGCGCAGTAACACTGGGGCTTTGCGCTTCTCTAGCCACCAAACGTCACGGTCATTCTCTTTCCGTCGGTAGACACGAGCTGAGAGATTGCAAACGTCGAGCAATTGCTCAGAGATGAAAAGTGCCAGCACTGAAAGCTGTTGCTAGCCAGCACCCTTCCTTGGAAGCGCTTTTGTAGGCCTAAGAACAGTGGGGCTTTGCGCTTCTCTAGCCACCTAATCTTCTGCTCATTCTCTTGCGCACTCTAAAGGGTGCTCAGGTGAGAAATTGCAAACGTCGAGCAATTGCTCAGAGATGAAAAGTGCCAGCACTGAAAGCTGTTGCTAGCCAGCACCCTTCCTTGGAAGCGCTTTCACAGGCGCAGCAACACTGGGGCTTTGCGCTTCTCTAGCCACCAAACGTCACGGTCATTCTCTTTCCGTCTCGTAGACACGAGTTGAGAAATTGCAAACGTCGAGCAATTGCTCAGAGATGAAAAGTGCCAGCACTGAAAGCTGTTGCTAGCCAGCACCCTTCCTTGGAAGCGCTTTCACAGGCGCAGCAACACTGGGGCTTTGCACTTCTCTACCCACCAAACGTCACTGTCATTCTCTTTCCGTCTCGTAGACACGAGCTGAGAAATTGCAAACGTCCAGCAATTGCTCAGAGATGAAAAGTGCCAGCACTGAAAGCTGTTGCTAGCCAGCACCCTTCCTTGGAAGCGCTTTTGTAGCCCTAAGAACACTGGGGCTTTGCGCTTCTCTAGCCACCTAATCTTCTGCTCATCCTCTCGCGCACCCTAAAGAGAGCTCAGGTGAGAAATTGCAAACGTCGAGCAATTGCTCAGAGATGAAAAGTGCCAGCACTGAAAGCTGTTGCTAGCCAGCACCCTTCCTTGGAAGCGCTTTCACAGGCGCAGCAACACTGGGGCTTTGCACTTCTCTACCCACCAAACGTCACGGTCATTCTCTTTCCGTCTCGTAGACACGAGCTGAGAGATTGCAAACGTCCAGCAATTGCTCAGAGATGAAAAGTGCCAGCACTGAAAGCTGTTGCTAGCCAGCAGCCTTCCTTGGAAGCGCTTTTGTAGCCCTAAGAAGACTGGGGCTCTGGGCTTCTCTAGCCACCTAATCTTCTGCTCATCCTCTCGCGCACTCTAAAGAGAGCTCAGGTGAGAAATTGCAAACGTCGAGCAATTGCTCAGAGATGAAAAGTGCCAGCACTGAAAGCTGTTGCTAGCCAGCACCCCTCCTTGGAAGCGCTTTTGAAGCCCTAAGAACAGTAGGGCTCTGGGCTTCTCTAGCCACCTAATCTTCTGCTCCTCCTCTCGTGCACTCTAAAGAGAGCTCAGGTGAGAAATTGCAAACGTCGAGCAATTGCTCAGAGATGAAAAGTGCCAGCACTGAAAGCTGTTGCTAGCCAGCAGCCTTCCTTGGAAGCGCTTTCACAGGCGCAGCAACACTGGGGCTTTGCGCTTCTCTAGCCACCAAACGTCACGGTCATTCTCTTTCTGTCTCGTAGACACGAGCTGAGAAATTGCAAACGTCAAGCAATTGCTCAGAGATGAAAAGTGCCAGCACTGAAAGCTGTTGCTAGCCAGCACCCTTCCTTGGAAGCGCTTTCACAGGCGCAGCAACACTGGGGCTTTGCGCTTCTCTAGCCACCAAACGTCACGGTCATTCTCTTTCCGTCGGTAGACAAGAGCTGAGAAATTGCAAACGTCGAGCAATTGCTCAGAGATGAAAAGTGCCAGCACTGAAAGCTGTTGCTAGCCAGCACCCTTCCTTGGAAGCGCTTTTGTAGGCCTAAGAACACTGGGGCTTTGCGCTTCTCTACCCACCAAACGTCACGGTCATTCTCTTTCCGTCTCGTAGACACGAGCTGAGAGATTGCAAACGTCGAGCAATTGCTCAGAGATGAAAAGTGCCAGCACTGAAAGCTGTTGCTAGCCAGCACCCTTCCTTGGAAGCGTTTTGTAGGCCTAAGAACAGTCGGGCTCTGTGCTTCTCTAGCCACCTAATCTTGTGCTCATCCTCTCGCGCACTCTAAAGAGAGCTCAGGTGAGAAATTGCAAACGTCGAGCAATTGCTCAGAGATGAAAAGTGCCAGCACTGAAAGCTGTTGCTAGCCAGCAGCCTTCCTTGGAAGCGCTTTCACAGGCGCAGCAACACTGGGGCTTTGCGCTTCTCTAGCCACCAAACGTCACGGTCATTCTCCATCCGTCTCGTAGACACGAGCTGAGAGATTGCAAACGTCGAGCAATTGCTCAGAGATGAAAAGTGCCAGCACTGAAAGCTGTTGCTAGCCAGCAGCCTTCCTTGGAAGCGCTTTCACAGGCGCAGCAACACTGGGGCTTTGCACTTCTCTACCCACCAAACGTCACGGTCATTCTCTTTCCGTCTCGTAGACACGAGCTGAGAAATTGCAAACGTCCAGCAATTGCTCAGAGATGAAAAGTGCCAGCACTGAAAGCTGTTGCTAGCCAGCACCCTTCCTTGCAAGCGCTTTTGTAGGCCTAAGAACACTGGGGCTTTGCGCTTCTCTAGCCACCTAATCTTGTGCTCATCCTCTCGCGCACTCTAAAGAGAGCTCAGGTGAGAAATTGCAAACGTCGAGCAATTGCTCAGAGATGAAAAGTGCCAGCACTGAAAGCTGTTGCTAGCCAGCACCCTTCCTTGGAAGCGCTTTTGTAGGCCTAAGAACAGTGGGGCTCTGGGCTTCTCTAGCCACCTAATCTTCTGCTCATCCTCTCGCGCACTCTAAAGAGAGCTCAGGTGAGAAATTGCAAACGTCGAGCAATTGCTCAGAGATGAAAAGTGCCAGCACTGAAAGCTGTTGCTAGCCAGCACCCTTCCTTGGAAGCGCTTTCACAGGCGCAGCAACACTGGGGCTTTGCGCTTCTCTAGCCACCAAACGTCACGGTCATTCTCCATCCGTCTCGTAGACACGAGCTGAGAAATTGCAAACGTCGAGCAATTGCTCAGAGATGAAAAGTGCCAGCACTGAAAGCTGTTGCTAGCCAGCACCCTTCCTTGGAAGCGCTTTTGAAGCCCTAAGAACAGTAGGGCTCTGGGCTTCTCTAGCCACCTAATCTTCTGCTCCTCCTCTCGTGCACTCTAAAGAGAGCTCAGGTGAGAAATTGCAAACGTCGAGCAATTGCTCAGAGATGAAAAGTGCCAGCACTGAAAGCTGTTGCTAGCCAGCACCCTTCCTTGGAAGCGCTTTCACAGGCGCAGCAACACTGGGGCTTTGCGCTTCTCTAGCCACCAAACGTCACGGTCATTCTCTTTCCGTCTCGTAGACACGAGCTGAGAAATTGCAAACGTCCAGCAATTGCTCAGAGATGAAAAGTGCCAGCACTGAAAGCTGTTGCTAGCCAGCACCCTTCCTTGGAAGCGCTTTCACAGGCGCAGTAACACTGGGGCTTTGCGCTTCTCTAGCCACCAAACGTCACGGTCATTCTCTTTCCGTCGGTAGACACGAGCTGAGAAATTGCAAACGTCGAGCAATTGCTCAGAGATGAAAAGTGCCAGCACTGAAAGCTGTTGCTAGCCAGCCCCCTTCCTTGGAAGCGCTTTTGTAGGCCTAAGAACACTGGGGCTTTGCGCTTCTCTAGCCACCTAATCTTGTGCTCATCCTCTCGCGCACTCTAAAGAGAGCTCAGGTGAGAAATTGCAAAGGTCGAGCAATTGCTCAGAGATGAAAAGTGCCAGCACTGAAAGCTGTTGCTAGCCAGCACCCTTCCTTGGAAGCGCTTTTGTAGGCCTAAGAACAGTGGGGCTCTGGGCTTCTCTAGCCACCTAATCTTCTGCTCATCCTCTCGCGCACTCTAAAGAGAGCTCAGGTGAGAAATTGCAAACGTCGAGCAATTGCTCAGAGATGAAAAGTGCCAGCACTGAAAGCTGTTGCTAGCCAGCACCCTTCCTTGGAAGCGCTTTCACAGGCGCAGCAACACTGGGGCTTTGCGCTTCTCTAGCCACCAAACGTCACGGTCATTCTCCATCCGTCTCGTAGACACGAGCTGAGAAATTGCAAACGTCGAGCAATTGCTCAGAGATGAAAAGTGCCAGCACTGAAAGCTGTTGCTAGCCAGCACCCTTCCTTGGAAGCGCTTTTGAAGCCCTAAGAACAGTAGGGCTCTGGGCTTCTCTAGCCACCTAATCTTCTGCTCCTCCTCTCGTGCACTCTAAAGAGAGCTCAGGTGAGAAATTGCAAACGTCGAGCAATTGCTCAGAGATGAAAAGTGCCAGCACTGAAAGCTGTTGCTAGCCAGCACCCTTCCTTGGAAGCGCTTTCACAGGCGCAGCAACACTGGGGCTTTGCGCTTCTCTAGCCACCAAACGTCACGGTCATTCTCTTTCCGTCTCGTAGACACGAGCTGAGAAATTGCAAACGTCCAGCAATTGCTCAGAGATGAAAAGTGCCAGCACTGAAAGCTGTTGCTAGCCAGCAGCCTTCCTTGGAAGCGCTTTCACAGGCGCAGTAACACTGGGGCTTTGCGCTTCTCTACCCACCAAACGTCACGGTCATTCTCTTTCCGTCGGTAGACACGAGCTGAGAAATTGCAAACGTCGAGCAATTGCTCAGAGATGAAAAGTGCCAGCACTGAAAGCTGTTGCTAGCCAGCCCCCTTCCTTGGAAGCGCTTTTGTAGGCCTAAGAACACTGGGGCTTTGCGCTTCTCTACCCACCAAACGTCACGGTCATTCTCTTTCCGTCTCGTAGACACGAGCTGAGAGATTGCAAACGTCGAGCAATTGCTCAGAGATGAAAAGTGCCAGCACTGAAAGCTGTTGCTAGCCAGCACCCTTCCTTGGAAGCGTTTTGTAGGCCTAAGAACAGTGGGGTTCTGTGCTTCTCTAGCCACCTAATCTTGTGCTCATCCTCTCGCGCACTCTAAAGAGAGCTCAGGTGAGAAATTGCAAACGTCGAGCAATTGCTCAGAGATGAAAAGTGCCAGCACTGAAAGCTCTTGCTAGCCAGCACCCTTCCTTGGAAGCGCTTTCACAGGCACAGCAACACTGGGGCTTTGCGCTTCTCTAGCCACCAAACGTCACGGTCATTCTCTTTCCGTCTCGTAGACACGAGCTGAGAGATTGCAAACGTCGAGCAATTGCTCAGAGATGAAAAGTGCCAGCACTGAAAGCTGTTGCTAGCCAGCACCCTTCCTTGGAAGCGCTTTTGTAGGCCTAAGAACAGTGGGGCTTTGCGCTTCTCTAGCCACCTAATCTTCTGCTCATTCTCTTGCGCACTCTAAAGGGTGCTCAGGTGAGAAATTGCAAACGTCGAGCAATTGCTCAGAGATGAAAAGTGCCAGCACTGAAAGCTGTTGCTAGCCAGCACCCTTCCTTGGAAGCGCTTTCACAGGCGCAGCAACACTGGGGCTTTGCGCTTCTCTAGCCACCAAACGTCACGGTCATTCTCTTTCCGTCTCGTAGACACGAGTTGAGAAATTGCAAACGTCGAGCAATTGCTCAGAGATGAAAAGTGCCAGCACTGAAAGCTGTTGCTAGCCAGCAGCCTTCCTTGGAAGCGCTTTCACAGGCGCAGCAACACTGGGGCTTTGCACTTCTCTACCCACCAAACGTCACTGTCATTCTCTTTCCGTCTCGTAGACACGAGCTGAGAAATTGCAAACATCGAGCAATTGCTCAGAGATGAAAAGTGCCAGCACTGAAAGCTGTTGCTAGCCAGCACCCTTCCTTGGAAGCGCTTTTGTAGCCCTAAGAACACTGGGGCTTTGCGCTTCTCTAGCCACCTAATCTTGTGCTCATCCTCTCGCGCACCCTAAAGAGAGCTCAGGTGAGAAATTGCAAACGTCGAGCAATTGCTCAGAGATGAAAAGTGCCAGCACTGAAAGCTGTTGCTAGCCAGCACCCTTCCTTGGAAGCGCTTTCACAGGCGCAGCAACACTGGGGCTTTGCACTTCTCTACCCACCAAACGTCACGGTCATTCTCTTTCCGTCTCGTAGACACGAGCTGAGAGATTGCAAACGTCGAGCAATTGCTCAGAGATGAAAAGTGCCAGCACTGAAAGCTGTTGCTAGCCAGCCCCCTTCCTTGGAAGCGCTTTTGTAGGCCTAAGAAGACTGGGGCTCTGGGCTTCTCTAGCCACCTAATCTTCTGCTCATCCTCTCGCGCACTCTAAAGAGAGCTCAGGTGAGAAATTGCAAACGTCGAGCAATTGCTCAGAGATGAAAAGTGCCAGCACTGAAAGCTGTTGCTAGCCAGCACCCCTCCTTGGAAGCGCTTTTGAAGCCCTAAGAACAGTAGGGCTCTGGGCTTCTCTAGCCACCTAATCTTGTGCTCATCCTCTCGTGCACTCTAAAGAGAGCTCAGGTGAGAAATTGCAAACGTCGAGCAATTGCTCAGAGATGAAAAGTGCCAGCACTGAAAGCTGTTGCTAGCCAGCAGCCTTCCTTGGAAGCGCTTTCACAGGCGCAGCAACACTGGGGCTTTGCGCTTCTCTAGCCACCAAACGTCACGGTCATTCTCTTTCCGTCTCGTAGACACGAGCTGAGAAATTGCAAACGTCGAGCAATTGCTCAGAGATGAAAAGTGCCAGCACTGAAAGCTGTTGCTAGCCAGCACCCTTCCTTGGAAGCGCTTTCACAGGTGCAGCAACACTGGGGCTTTGCACTTCTCTAGCCACCAAACGTCACGGTCATTCTCTTTCCGTCTCGTAGACACGAGCTGAGAAATTGCAAACGTCGAGCAATTGCTCAGAGATGAAAAGTGCCAGCACTGAAAGCTGTTGCTAGCCAGCACCCTTCCTTGGAAGCGCTTTTGTAGGCCTAAGAACACTGGGGCTTTGCGCTTCTCTACCCACCAAACGTCACGGTCATTCTCTTTCCGTCTCGTAGACACGAGCTGAGAGATTGCAAACGTCGAGCAATTGCTCAGAGATGAAAAGTGCCAGCACTGAAAGCTGTTGCTAGCCAGCACCCTTCCTTGGAAGCGTTTTGTAGCCCTAAGAACACTGGGGCTCTGTGCTTCTCTAGCCACCTAATCTTGTGCTCATCCTCTCGCGCACTCTAAAGAGAGCTCAGGTGAGAAATTGCAAACGTCGAGCAATTGCTCAGAGATGAAAAGTGCCAGCACTGAAAGCTGTTGCTAGCCAGCAGCCTTCCTTGGAAGCGCTTTCACAGGCGCAGCAACACTGGGGCTTTGCGCTTCTCTAGCCACCAAACGTCACGGTCATTCTCCATCCGTCTCGTAGACACGAGCTGAGAGATTGCAAACGTCGAGCAATTGCTCAGAGATGAAAAGTGCCAGCACTGAAAGCTGTTGCTAGCCAGCACCCTTCCTTGGAAGCGCTTTTGTAGGCCTAAGAACAGTGGGGCTCTGGGCTTCTCTAGCCACCTAATCTTCTGCTCATCCTCTCGCGCACTCTAAAGAGAGCTCAGGTGAGAAATTGCAAATGTCCAGCAATTGCTCAGAGATGAAAAGTGCCAGCACTGAAAGCTCTTGCTAGCCAGCACCCTTCCTTGGAAGCGCTTTCACAGGCGCAGCAACACTGGGGCTTTGCGCTTCTCTAGCCACCAAAAGTCACGGTCATTCTCTTTCCGTCTCGTAGACATGAGCTGAGAAATTGCAAACGTCGAGCAATTGCTCAGAGATGAAAAGTGCCAGCACTGAAAGCTGTTGCTAGCCAGCAGCCTTCCTTGGAAGCGCTTTTGTAGGCCTAAGAACACTGGGGCTTTGCGCTTCTCTAGCCACCTAATCTTCTGCTCATCCTCTCGCGCACTCTAAAGAGAGCTCAGGTGAGAAATTGCAAACGTCCAGCAATTGCTCAGAGATGAAAAGTGCCAGCACTGAAAGCTGTTGCTAGCCAGCACCCTTCCTTGGAAGCGCTTTCACAGGCGCAGCAACACTGGGGCTTTGCGCTTCTCTAGCCACCAAACGTCACGGTCATTCTCTTTCCGTCTCGTAGACACGAGTTGAGAAATTGCAAACGTCGAGCAATTGCTCAGAGATGAAAAGTGCCAGCACTGAAAGCTGTTGCTAGCCAGCACCCTTCCTTGGAAGCGCTTTCACAGGTGCAGCAACACTGGGGCTTTGCACTTCTCTACCCACCAAACGTCACGGTCATTCTCTTTCCGTCTCGTAGACACGAGCTGAGAAATTGCAAACGTCGAGCAATTGCTCAGAGATGAAAAGTGCCAGCACTGAAAGCTGTTGCTAGCCAGCACCCTTCCTTGCAAGCGCTTTTGTAGGCCTAAGAACACTGGGGCTTTGCGCTTCTCTAGCCACCTAATCTTCTGCTCATCCTCTCGCGCACTCTAAAGAGAGCTCAGGTGAGAAATTGCAAACGTCGAGCAATTGCTCAGAGATGAAAAGTGCCAGCACTGAAAGCTGTTGCTAGCCAGCACCCTTCCTTGGAAGCGCTTTTGTAGGCCTAAGAACACTGGGGCTCTGGGCTTCTCTAGCCACCTAATCTTCTGCTCATCCTCTCGCGCACTCTAAAGAGAGCTCAGGTGAGAAATTGCAAACGTCGAGCAATTGCTCAGAGATGAAAAGTGCCAGCACTGAAAGCTGTTGCTAGCCAGCAGCCTTCCTTGGAAGCGCTTTCACAGGCGCAGCAACACTGGGGCTTTGCGCTTCTCTAGCCACCAAACGTCACGGTCGTTCTCCATCCGACTCGTAGACACGAGCTGAGAGATTGCAAACGTCGAGCAATTGCTCAGAGATGAAAAGTGCCAGCACTGAAAGCTGTTGCTAGCCAGCACCCTTCCTTGGAACTGCTTTTGTAGGCCTAAGAACACTGGGGCTTTGCGCTTCTCTAGCCACCTAATCTTCTGCTCATCCTCTCGCGCACTCTAAAGAGAGCTCAGGTGAGAAATTGCAAACGTCGAGCAATTGCTCAGAGATGAAAAGTGCCAGCACTGAAAGCTGTTGCTAGCCAGCACCCTTCCTTGGAAGCGCTTTCACAGGCGCAGCAACACTGGGGCTTTGCGCTTCTCTAGCCACCAAACGTCACGGTCATTCTCCATCCGTCTCGTAGACACGAGCTGAGAGATTGCAAACGTCGAGCAATTGCTCAGAGATGAAAAGTGCCAGCACTGAAAGCTCTTGCTAGCCAGCAGCCTTCCTTGGAAGCGCTTTTGTAGGCCTAAGAACAGTGGGGCTCTGGGCTTCTCTAGCCACCTAATCTTCTGCTCATCCTCTCGCGCACTCTAAAGAGAGCTCAGGTGAGAAATTGCAAACGTCGAGCAATTGCTCAGAGATGAAAAGTGCCAGCACTGAAAGCTGTTGCTAGCCAGCACCCTTCCTTGGAAGCGCTTTCACAGGTGCAGCAACACTGGGGCTTTGCGCTTCTCTAGCCACCAAACGTCACGGTCATTCTCTTTCCGTCTCGTAGACACGAGTTGAGAAATTGCAAATGTCCAGCAATTGCTCAGAGATGAAAAGTGCCAGCACTGAAAGCTGTTGCTAGCCAGCACCCTTCCTTGGAAGCGCTTTTGTAGGCCTAAGAACACTGGGGCTTTGCGCTTCTCTAGCCACCTAATCTTCTGCTCATCCTCTCGCGCACTCTAAAGAGAGCTCAGGTGAGAAATTGCAAACGTCGAGCAATTGCTCAGAGATGAAAAATGCCAGCACTGAAAGCTGTTGCTAGCCAGCAGCCTTCCTTGGAAGCGCTTTCACAGGCGCAGCAACACTGGGGCTTTGCGCTTCTCTAGCCACCAAACGTCACTGTCATTCTCTTCCCGTCTCCTAGACACGAGCAGAGAAATTGCAAATGTCGAGCAATTGCTCAGAGATGAAAAGTGCCAGCACTGAAAGCTGTTGCTAGCCAGCAGCCTTCCTTGGAAGCGCTTTCACAGGCGCAGCAACACTGCGGCTTTGCGCTTCTCTAGCCACCAAACGTCACGGTCATTCTCTTTCCGTCTCGTAGACACGAGTTGAGAAATTGCAAACGTCCAGCAATTGCTCAGAGATGAAAAGTGCCAGCACTGAAAGCTGTTGCTAGCCAGCACCCTTCCTTGGAAGCGCTTTCACAGGCGCAGCAACACTGGGGCTTTGCGCTTCTCTAGCCGCCAAACGTCACGGTCATTCTCTTTCCGTCGGTAGACACGAGCTGAGAAATTGCAAACGTCGAGCAATTGCTCAGAGATGAAAAGTGCCAGCACTGAAAGCTGTTGCTAGCCAGCACCCTTCCTTGGAAGCGCTTTTGTAGGCCTAAGAACACTGGGGCTCTGTGCTTCTCTAGCCACCTAATCTTGTGCTCATCCTCTCGCGCACTCTAAAGAGAGCTCAGGTGAGAAATTGCAAACGTCGAGCAATTGCTCAGAGATGAAAAGTGCCAGCACTGAAAGCTGTTGCTAGCCAGCACCCTTCCTTGGAAGCGCTTTCACAGGCGCAGCAACACTGGGGCTTTGCGCTTCTCTAGCCACCAAACGTCACGGTCATTCTCTTTCCGTCTCGTAGACACGAGCTGAGAGATTGCAAACGTCGAGCAATTGCTCAGAGATGAAAAGTGCCAGCACTGAAAGCTGTTGCTAGCCAGCACCCTTCCTTGGAAGCGCTTTTGTAGGCCTAAGAACAGTGGGGCTCTGGGCTTCTCTAGCCACCTAATCTTCTGCTCATCCTCTCGCGCACTCTAAAGAGAGCTCAGGTGAGAAATTGCAAACGTCGAGCAATTGCTCAGAGATGAAAAGTGCCAGCACTGAAAGCTGTTGCTAGCCAGCCCCCTTCCTTGGAAGCGCTTTTGTAGCCCTAAGAACACTGGGGCTTTGCGCTTCTCTAGCCACCTAATCTTCTGCTCATTCTCTCGCGCACTCTAAAGAGAGCTCAGGTGAGAAATAACAAACGTCGAGCAATTGCTCAGAGATGAAAAGTGCCAGCACTGAAAGCTCTTGCTAGCCAGCACCCTTCCTTGGAAGCGCTTTCACAGGCGCAGCAACACTGGGGCTTTGCGCTTCTCTAGCCACCAAACGTCACGGTCATTCTCCATCCGTCTCGTAGACACGAGCTGAGAGATTGCAAACGTCGAGCAATTGCTCAGAGATGAAAAGTGCCAGCACTGAAAGCTGTTGCTAGCCAGCACCCTTCCTTGGAAGCACTTTTGTAGGCCTAAGAACAGTGGGGCTCTGGGCTTCTCTAGCCACCTAATCTTCTGCTCATTCTCTCGTGCACTCAAAGGAGAGCTCAGGTGAGAAATTGCAAACGTCGAGCAATTGCTCAGAGATGAAAAGTGCCAGCACTGAAAGCTCTTGCTAGCCAGCACCCTTCCTTGGAAGCGCTTTCACAGGCGCAGCAACACTGGGGCTTTGCGCTTCTCTAGCCACCAAACGTCACGGTCATTCTCTTTCCGTCTCCTAGACACGAGCTGAGAAATTGCAAACGTCGAGCAATTGCTCAGAGATGAAAAGTGCCAGCACTGAAAGCTGTTGCTAGCCAGCCCCCTTCCTTGGAAGCGCTTTTGTAGGCCTAAGAACAGTGGGGCTCTGGGCTTCTCTAGCCACCTAATCTTCTGCTCATCCTCTCGCGCACTCTAAAGAGAGCTCAGGTGAGAAATTGCAAACGTCGAGCAATTGCTCAGAGATGAAAAGTGCCAGCACTGAAAGCTGTTGCTAGCCAGCAGCCTTCCTTGGAAGCGCTTTCACAGGCGCAGCAACACTGGGGCTTTGCGCTTCTCTAGCCACCAAACGTCACGGTCATTCTCTTTCCGTCTCGTAGACACGAGCTGAGAAATTGCAAACGTCAAGCAATTGCTCAGAGATGAAAAGTGCCAGCACTGAAAGCTGTTGCTAGCCAGCACCCTTCCTTGGAAGCGCTTTTGTAGGCCTAAGAACACTGGGGCTCTGTGCTTCTCTAGCCACCAAACGTCACGGTCATTCTCTTTCCGTCGGTAGACACGAGCTGAGAAATTGCAAACGTCGAGCAATTGCTCAGAGATGAAAAGTGCCAGCACTGAAAGCTGTTGCTAGCCAGCACCCTTCCTTGGAAGCGCTTTTGTAGGCCTAAGAACACTGGGGCTCTGTGCTTCTCTAGCCACCTAATCTTGTGCTCATCCTCTCGCGCACTCTAAAGAGAGCTCAGGTGAGAAATTGCAAACGTCGAGCAATTGCTCAGAGATGAAAAGTGCCAGCACTGAAAGCTGTTGCTAGCCAGCACCCTTCCTTGGAAGCGCTTTCACAGGCGCAGCAACACTGGGGCTTTGCGCTTCTCTAGCCACCAAACGTCACGGTCATTCTCTTTCCGTCTCGTAGACACGAGCTGAGAGATTGCAAACGTCGAGCAATTGCTCAGAGATGAAAAGTGCCAGCACTGAAAGCTGTTGCTAGCCAGCAGCCTTCCTTGGAAGCGCTTTTGTAGGCCTAAGAACAGTGGGGCTCTGGGCTTCTCTAGCCACCTAATCTTCTGCTCATCCTCTCGCGCACTCTAAAGAGAGCTCAGGTGAGAAATTGCAAAGGTAGAGCAATTGCTCAGAGATGAAAAGTGCCAGCACTGAAAGCTCTTGCTAGCCAGCACCCTTCCTTGGAAGCGCTTTCACAGGCGCAGCAACACTGGGGCTTTGCGCTTCTCTAGCCACCAAAAGTCACGGTCATTCTCTTTCCGTCTCGTAGAGATGAGCTGAGAAATTGCAAACGTCCAGCAATTGCTCAGAGATGAAAAGTGCCAGCACTGAAAGCTGTTGCTAGCCAGCACCCTTCCTTGGAAGCGCTTTTGTAGGCCTAAGGACACTGGGGCTTTGCGCTTCTCTAGCCACCTAATCTTCTGCTCATTCTCTTCCGCACTCTAAAGAGAGCTCAGGTGAGAAATTGCAAACGTCGAGCAATTGCTCAGAGATGAAAAGTGCCAGCACTGAAAGCTGTTGCTAGCCAGCACCCTTCCTTGGAAGCGCTTTCACAGGCGCAGCAACACTGGGGCTTTGCGCTTCTCTAGCCACCAAACGTCACGGTCATTCTCTTTCCGTCTCGTAGACACGAGTTGAGAAATTGCAAACGTCGAGCAATTGCTCAGAGATGAAAAGTGCCAGCACTGAAAGCTCTTGCTAGCCAGCACCCTTCCTTGGAAGCGCTTTAACAGGCGCAGCAACACTGGGGCTTTGCACTTCTCTACCCACCAAACGTCACTGTCATTCTCTTTCCGTCTCGTAGACACGAGCTGAGAAATTGCAAACGTCCAGCAATTGCTCAGAGATGAAAAGTGCCAGCACTGAAAGCTGTTGCTAGCCAGCACCCTTCCTTGGAAGCGCTTTTGTAGCCCTAAGAACACTGGGGCTTTGCGCTTCTCTAGCCACCTAATCTTGTGCTCATCCTCTCGCGCACCCTAAAGAGAGCTCAGGTGAGAAATTGCAAACGTCGAGCAATTGCTCAGAGATGAAAAGTGCCAGCACTGAAAGCTGTTGCTAGCCAGCACCCTTCCTTGGAAGCGCTTTTGTAGGCCTAAGAACACTGGGGCTTTGCGCTTCTCTAGCCACCTAATCTTCTGCTCATCCTCTCGCGCACTCTAAAGAGAGCTCAGGTGAGAAATTGCAAACGTCGAGCAATTGCTCAGAGATGAAAAGTGCCAGCACTGAAAGCTGTTGCTAGCCAGCACCCTTCCTTGGAAGCGCTTTTGTAGGCCTAAGAACAGTGGGGCTCTGGGCTTCTCTAGACACCTAATCTTCTGCTCATCCTCTCGCGCACTCTAAAGAGAGCTCAGGTGAGAAATTGCAAACGTCGAGCAATTGCTCAGAGATGAAAAGTGCCAGCACTGAAAGCTCTTGCTAGCCAGCACCCTTCCTTGGAAGCGCTTTCACAGGCGCAGCAACACTGGGGCTTTGCGCTTCTCTAGCCACCAAACGTCACGGTCATTCTCCATCCGTCTCGTAGACACGAGCTGAGAGATTGCAAACGTCGAGCAATTGCTCAGAGATGAAAAGTGCCAGCACTGAAAGCTGTTGCTAGCCAGCACCCTTCCTTGGAAGCGCTTTCACAGGCGCAGCAACACTGGGGCTTTGCGCTTCTCTAGCCACCAAACGTCACGGTCATTCTCTTTCCGTCTCGTAGACACGAGCTGAGAAATTGCAAACGTCGAGCAATTGCTCAGAGATGAAAAGTGCCAGCACTGAAAGCTGTTGCTAGCCAGCCCCCTTCCTTGGAAGCGCTTTTGTAGCCCTAAGAACACTGGGGCTCTGTGCTTCTCTAGCCACCTAATCTTGTGCTCATCCTCTCGCGCACTCTAAAGAGAGCTCAGGTGAGAAATTGCAAACGTCGAGCAATTGCTCAGAGATGAAAAGTGCCAGCACTGAAAGCTGTTGCTAGCCAGCACCCTTCCTTGGAAGCGCTTTTGTAGGCCTAAGAACAGTGGGGCTCTGGGCTTCTCTAGACACCTAATCTTGTGCTCATCCTCTCGCGCACTCTAAAGAGAGCTCAGGTGAGAAATTGCAAACGTCGAGCAATTGCTCAGAGATGAAAAGTGCCAGCACTGAAAGCTGTTGCTAGCCAGCAGCCTTCCTTGGAAGCGCTTTCACAGTCGCAGCAACACTGGGGCTTTGCGCTTCTCTAGCCACCAAACGTCACGGTCATTCTCTTTCCGTCTCGTAGACACGAGTTGAGAAATTGCAAAGGTCGAGCAATTGCTCAGAGATGAAAAGTGCCAGCACTGAAAGCTCTTGCTAGCCAGCAGCCTTCCTTGGAAGCGCTTTTGTAGGCCTAAGAACAGTGGGGCTCTGGGCTTCTCTAGCCACCTAATCTTCTGCTCATCCTCTCGCGCACTCTAAAGAGAGCTCAGGTGAGAAATTGCAAACGTCCAGCAATTGCTCAGAGATGAAAAGTGCCAGCACTGAAAGCTCTTGCTAGCCAGCACCCTTCCTTGGAAGCGCTTTCACAGGCGCAGCAACACTGGGGCTTTGCGCTTCTCTAGCCACCAAACGTCACGGTCATTCTCTTTCCGTCTCGTAGACACGAGTTGAGAAATTGCAAATGTCCAGCAATTGCTCAGAGATGAAAAGTGCCAGCACTGAAAGCTGTTGCTAGCCAGCACCCTTCCTTGGAAGCGCTTTTGTAGGCCTAAGAACACTGGGGCTTTGCGCTTCTCTAGCCACCTAATCTTCTGCTCATCCTCTCGCGCACTCTAAAGAGAGCTCAGGTGAGAAATTGCAAACGTCGAGCAATTGCTCAGAGATGAAAAATGCCAGCACTGAAAGCTGTTGCTAGCCAGCAGCCTTCCTTGGAAGCGCTTTCACAGGCGCAGCAACACTGGGGCTTTGCGCTTCTCTAGCCACCAAACGTCACTGTCATTCTCTTCCCGTCTCCTAGACACGAGCAGAGAAATTGCAAATGTCGAGCAATTGCTCAGAGATGAAAAGTGCCAGCACTGAAAGCTGTTGCTAGCCAGCACCCTTCCTTGGAAGCGCTTTTGTAGGCCTAAGAACAGTGGGGCTCTGGGCTTCTCTAGCCACCTAATCTTCTGCTCATCCTCTCGCGCACTCTAAAGAGAGCTCAGGTGAGAAATTGCAAACGTCGAGCAATTGCTCAGAGATGAAAAGTGCCAGCACTGAAAGCTGTTGCTAGCCAGCAGCCTTCCTTGGAAGCGCTTTCACAGGCGCAGCAACACTGCGGCTTTGCGCTTCTCTAGCCACCAAACGTCACGGTCATTCTCTTTCCGTCTCGTAGACACGAGTTGAGAAATTGCAAACGTCCAGCAATTGCTCAGAGATGAAAAGTGCCAGCACTGAAAGCTGTTGCTAGCCAGCACCCTTCCTTGGAAGCGCTTTCACAGGCGCAGCAACACTGGGGCTTTGCGCTTCTCTAGCCACCAAACGTCACGGTCATTCTCTTTCCGTCTCCTAGACACGAGCTGAGAAATTGCAAACGTCGAGCAATTGCTCAGAGATGAAAAGTGCCAGCACTGAAAGCTGTTGCTAGCCAGCACCCTTCCTTGGAAGCGCTTTTGTAGGCCTAAGAACACTGGGGCTCTGTGCTTCTCTAGCCACCTAATCTTGTGCTCATCCTCTCGCGCACTCTAAAGAGAGCTCAGGTGAGAAATTGCAAACGTCGAGCAATTGCTCAGAGATGAAAAGTGCCAGCACTGAAAGCTGTTGCTAGCCAGCACCCTTCCTTGGAAGCGCTTTCACAGGCGCAGCAACACTGGGGCTTTGCGCTTCTCTAGCCACCAAACGTCACGGTCATTCTCTTTCCGTCTCGTAGACACGAGCTGAGAGATTGCAAACGTCGAGCAATTGCTCAGAGATGAAAAGTGCCAGCACTGAAAGCTGTTGCTAGCCAGCACCCTTCCTTGGAAGCGCTTTTGTAGGCCTAAGAACAGTGGGGCTCTGGGCTTCTCTAGCCACCTAATCTTCTGCTCATCCTCTCGCGCAGTCTAAAGACAGCTCAGGTGAGAAATTGCAAACGTCGAGCAATTGCTCAGAGATGAAAAGTGCCAGCACTGAAAGCTCTTGCTAGCCAGCACCCTTCCTTGGAAGCGCTTTTGTAGGCCTAAGAACACTGGGGCTTTGCGCTTCTCTAGCCACCTAATCTTCTGCTCATTCTCTCGCGCACTCTAAAGAGAGCTCAGGTGAGAAATAACAAACGTCGAGCAATTGCTCAGAGATGAAAAGTGCCAGCACTGAAAGCTCTTGCTAGCCAGCACCCTTCCTTGGAAGCGCTTTCACAGGCGCAGCAACACTGGGGCTTTGCGCTTCTCTAGCCACCAAACGTCACGGTCATTCTCCATCCGTCTCGTAGACACGAGCTGAGAGATTGCAAACGTCGAGCAATTGCTCAGAGATGAAAAGTGCCAGCACTGAAAGCTGTTGCTAGCCAGCACCCTTCCTTGGAAGCACTTTTGTAGGCCTAAGAACAGTGGGGCTCTGGGCTTCTCTAGCCACCTAATCTTCTGCTCATCCTCTCGCGCACTCTAAAGAGAGCTCAGGTGAGAAATTGCAAACGTCGAGCAATTGCTCAGAGATGAAAAGTGCCAGCACTGAAAGCTGTTGCTAGCCAGCAGCCTTCCTTGGAAGCGCTTTCACAGGTGCAACAACACTGGGGCTTTGCGCTTCTCTAGCCACCAAACGTCACGGTCATTCTCTTTCCGTCTCGTAGACACGAGTTGAGAGATTGCAAACGTCGAGCAATTGCTCAGAGATGAAAAGTGCCAGCACTGAAAGCTGTTGCTAGCCAGCACCCTTCCTTGGAAGCGCTTTTGTAGGCCTAAGAACAGTGGGGCTCTGGGCTTCTCTAGCCACCTAATCTTGTGCTCATTCTCTCGCGCACTCAAAGGAGAGCTCAGGTGAGAAATTGCAAACGTCGAGCAATTGCTCAGAGATGAAAAGTGCCAGCACTGAAAGCTCTTGCTAGCCAGCACCCTTCCTTGGAAGCGCTTTCACAGGCGCAGCAACACTGGGGCTTTGCGCTTCTCTAGCCACCAAACGTCACGGTCATTCTCTTTCCGTCTCCTAGACACGAGCTGAGAAATTGCAAACGTCGAGCAATTGCTCAGAGATGAAAAGTGCCAGCACTGAAAGCTGTTGCTAGCCAGCCCCCTTCCTTGGAAGCGCTTTTGTAGCCCTAAGAACACTAGGGCTCTGGGCTTCTCTAGCCACCTAATCTTCTGCTCATCCTCTCGCGCACTCTAAAGAGAGCTGAGGTGAGAAATTGCAAACGTCGAGCAATTGCTCAGAGATGAAAAGTGCCAGCACTGAAAGCTGTTGCTAGCCAGCAGCCTTCCTTGGAAGCGCTTTCACAGGCGCAGCAACACTGCGGCTTTGCGCTTCTCTAGCCACCAAACGTCACGGTCATTCTCTTTCCGTCTCGTAGACACGAGCTGAGAAATTGCAAACGTCGAGCAATTGCTCAGAGATGAAAAGTGCCAGCACTGAAAGCTGTTGCTAGCCAGCACCCTTCCTTGGAAGCGCTTTCACAGGCGCAGCAACACTGGGGCTTTGCGCTTCTCTAGCCACCAAACGTCACGGTCATTCTCTTTCCGTCGGTAGACACGAGCTGAGAGATTGCAAACGTCGAGCAATTGCTCAGAGATGAAAAGTGCCAGCACTGAAAGCTGTTGCTAGCCAGCACCCTTCCTTGGAAGCGCTTTTGTAGGCCTAAGAACACTGGGGCTCTGTGCTTCTCTAGCCACCTAATCTTCTGCTCATCCTCTCGCGCACTCTAAAGAGAGCTCAGGTGAGAAATTGCAAACGTCCAGCAATTGCTCAGAGATGAAAAGTGCCAGCACTGAAAGCTCTTGCTAGCCAGCACCCTTCCTTGGAAGCGCTTTCACAGGCGCAGCAACACTGGGGCTTTGCGCTTCTCTAGCCACCAAACGTCACGGTCATTCTCTTTCCGTCTCGTAGACACGAGCTGAGAGATTGCAAACGTCGAGCAATTGCTCAGAGATGAAAAGTGCCAGCACTGAAAGCTGTTGCTAGCCAGCAGCCTTCCTTGGAAGCGCTTTTGTAGGCCTAAGAACAGTGGGGCTCTGGGCTTCTCTAGCCACCTAATCTTCTGCTCATCCTCTCGCGCACTCTAAAGAGAGCTCAGGTGAGAAATTGCAAAGGTAGAGCAATTGCTCAGAGATGAAAAGTGCCAGCACTGAAAGCTCTTGCTAGCCAGCACCCTTCCTTGGAAGCGCTTTCACAGGCGCAGCAACACTGGGGCTTTGCGCTTCTCTAGCCACCAAAAGTCACGGTCATTCTCCTTCCGTCTCGTAGAGATGAGCTGAGAAATTGCAAACGTCCAGCAATTGCTCAGAGATGAAAAGTGCCAGCACTGAAAGCTGTTGCTAGCCAGCACCCTTCCTTGGAAGCGCTTTTGTAGGCCTAAGGACACTGGGGCTTTGCGCTTCTCTAGCCACCTAATCTTCTGCTCATTCTCTTCCGCACTCTAAAGAGAGCTCAGGTGAGAAATTGCAAACGTCCAGCAATTGCTCAGAGATGAAAAGTGCCAGCACTGAAAGCTCTTGCTAGCCAGCACCCTTCCTTGGAAGCGCTTTCACAGGCGCAGCAACACTGGGGCTTTGCGCTTCTCTAGCCACCAAACGTCACGGTCATTCTCTTTCCGTCTCGTAGACACGAGTTGAGAAATTGCAAATGTCCAGCAATCGCTCAGAGATGAAAAGTGCCAGCACTGAAAGCTGTTGCTAGCCAGCACCCTTCCTTGGAAGCGCTTTTGTAGGCCTAAGAACACTGGGGCTTTGCGCTTCTCTAGCCACCTAATCTTCTGCTCATCCTCTCGCGCACTCTAAAGAGAGCTCAGGTGAGAAATTGCAAACGTCGAGCAATTGCTCAGAGATGAAAAATGCCAGCACTGAAAGCTGTTGCTAGCCAGCAGCCTTCCTTGGAAGCGCTTTCACAGGCGCAGCAACACTGGGGCTTTGCGCTTCTCTAGCCACCAAACGTCACTGTCATTCTCTTCCCGTCTCCTAGACACGAGCGGAGAAATTGCAAATGTCGAGCAATTGCTCAGAGATGAAAAGTGCCAGCACTGAAAGCTGTTGCTAGCCAGCACCCTTCCTTGGAAGCGCTTTTGTAGGCCTAAGAACAGTGGGGCTCTGGGCTTCTCTAGCCACCTAATCTTCTGCTCATCCTCTCGCGCACTCTAAAGAGAGCTCAGGTGAGAAATTGCAAACGTCGAGCAATTGCTCAGAGATGAAAAGTGCCAGCACTGAAAGCTGTTGCTAGCCAGCAGCCTTCCTTGGAAGCGCTTTCACAGGCGCAGCAACACTGCGGCTTTGCGCTTCTCTAGCCACCAAACGTCACGGTCATTCTCTTTCCGTCTCGTAGACACGAGTTGAGAAATTGCAAACGTCCAGCAATTGCTCAGAGATGAAAAGTGCCAGCACTGAAAGCTGTTGCTAGCCAGCACCCTTCCTTGGAAGCGCTTTCACAGGCGCAGCAACACTGGGGCTTTGCGCTTCTCTAGCCGCCAAACGTCACGGTCATTCTCTTTCCGTCGGTAGACACGAGCTGAGAAATTGCAAACGTCGAGCAATTGCTCAGAGATGAAAAGTGCCAGCACTGAAAGCTGTTGCTAGCCAGCACCCTTCCTTGGAAGCGCTTTTGTAGGCCTAAGAACACTGGGGCTCTGTGCTTCTCTAGCCACCTAATCTTGTGCTCATCCTCTCGCGCACTCTAAAGAGAGCTCAGGTGAGAAATTGCAAACGTCGAGCAATTGCTCAGAGATGAAAAGTGCCAGCACTGAAAGCTGTTGCTAGCCAGCACCCTTCCTTGGAAGCGCTTTCACAGGCGCAGCAACACTGGGGCTTTGCGCTTCTCTAGCCACCAAACGTCACGGTCATTCTCTTTCCGTCTCGTAGACACGAGCTGAGAGATTGCAAACGTCGAGCAATTGCTCAGAGATGAAAAGTGCCAGCACTGAAAGCTGTTGCTAGCCAGCACCCTTCCTTGGAAGCGCTTTTGTAGGCCTAAGAACAGTGGGGCTCTGGGCTTCTCTAGCCACCTAATCTTCTGCTCATCCTCTCGCGCAGTCTAAAGAGAGCTCAGGTGAGAAATTGCAAACGTCGAGCAATTGCTCAGAGATGAAAAGTGCCAGCACTGAAAGCTCTTGCTAGCCAGCACCCTTCCTTGGAAGCGCTTTTGTAGGCCTAAGAACACTGGGGCTTTGCGCTTCTCTAGCCACCTAATCTTCTGCTCATTCTCTCGCGCACTCTAAAGAGAGCTCAGGTGAGAAATAACAAACGTCGAGCAATTGCTCAGAGATGAAAAGTGCCAGCACTGAAAGCTCTTGCTAGCCAGCACCCTTCCTTGGAAGCGCTTTCACAGGCGCAGCAACACTGGGGCTTTGCGCTTCTCTAGCCACCAAACGTCACGGTCATTCTCCATCCGTCTCGTAGACACGAGCTGAGAGATTGCAAACGTCGAGCAATTGCTCAGAGATGAAAAGTGCCAGCACTGAAAGCTGTTGCTAGCCAGCACCCTTCCTTGGAAGCACTTTTGTAGGCCTAAGAACAGTGGGGTTCTGGGCTTCTCTAGCCACCTAATCTTCTGCTCATCCTCTCGCGCACTCTAAAGAGAGCTCAGGTGAGAAATTGCAAACGTCGAGCAATTGCTCAGAGATGAAAAGTGCCAGCACTGAAAGCTGTTGCTAGCCAGCAGCCTTCCTTGGAAGCGCTTTCACAGGTGCAACAACACTGGGGCTTTGCGCTTCTCTAGCCACCAAACGTCACGGTCATTCTCTTTCCGTCTCGTAGACACGAGTTGAGAGATTGCAAACGTCGAGCAATTGCTCAGAGATGAAAAGTGCCAGCACTGAAAGCTGTTGCTAGCCAGCCCCCTTCCTTGGAAGCGCTTTTGTAGGCCTAAGAACAGTGGGGCTCTGGGCTTCTCTAGCCACCTAATCTTGTGCTCATTCTCTCGCGCACTCAAAGGAGAGCTCAGGTGAGAAATTGCAAACGTCGAGCAATTGCTCAGAGATGAAAAGTGCCAGCACTGAAAGCTCTTGCTAGCCAGCACCCTTCCTTGGAAGCGCTTTCACAGGCGCAGCAACACTGGGGCTTTGCGCTTCTCTAGCCACCAAACGTCACGGTCATTCTCTTTCCGTCTCCTAGACACGAGCTGAGAAATTGCAAACGTCGAGCAATTGCTCAGAGATGAAAAGTGCCAGCACTGAAAGCTGTTGCTAGCCAGCCCCCTTCCTTGGAAGCGCTTTTGTAGCCCTAAGAACACTGGGGCTCTGGGCTTCTCTAGCCACCTAATCTTCTGCTCATCCTCTCGCGCACTCTAAAGAGAGCTCAGGTGAGAAATTGCAAACGTCGAGCAATTGCTCAGAGATGAAAAGTGCCAGCACTGAAAGCTGTTGCTAGCCAGCAGCCTTCCTTGGAAGCGCTTTCACAGGCGCAGCAACACTGCGGCTTTGCGCTTCTCTAGCCACCAAACGTCACGGTCATTCTCTTTCCGTCTCGTAGACACGAGCTGAGAAATTGCAAACGTCAAGCAATTGCTCAGAGATGAAAAGTGCCAGCACTGAAAGCTGTTGCTAGCCAGCACCCTTCCTTGGAAGCGCTTTCACAGGCGCAGCAACACTGGGGCTTTGCGCTTCTCTAGCCACCAAACGTCACGGTCATTCTCTTTCCGTCGGTAGACACGAGCTGAGAAATTGCAAACGTCGAGCAATTGCTCAGAGATGAAAAGTGCCAGCACTGAAAGCTGTTGCTAGCCAGCACCCTTCCTTGGAAGCGCTTTTGTAGGCCTAAGAACAGTGGGGCTCTGTGCTTCTCTAGCCACCTAATCTTCTGCTCATCCTCTCGCGCACTCTAAAGAGAGCTCAGGTGAGAAATTGCAAACGTCCAGCAATTGCTCAGAGATGAAAAGTGCCAGCACTGAAAGCTCTTGCTAGCCAGCACCCTTCCTTGGAAGCGCTTTCACAGGCGCAGCAACACTGGGGCTTTGCGCTTCTCTAGCCACCAAACGTCACGGTCATTCTCTTTCCGTCTCGTAGACACGAGCTGAGAGATTGCAAACGTCGAGCAATTGCTCAGAGATGAAAAGTGCCAGCACTGAAAGCTGTTGCTAGCCAGCAGCCTTCCTTGGAAGCGCTTTTGTAGGCCTAAGAACAGTGGGGCTCTGGGCTTCTCTAGCCACCTAATCTTGTGCTCATCCTCTCGCGCACTCTAAAGAGAGCTCAGGTGAGAAATTGCAAAGGTAGAGCAATTGCTCAGAGATGAAAAGTGCCAGCACTGAAAGCTCTTGCTAGCCAGCACCCTTCCTTGGAAGCGCTTTCACAGGCGCAGCAACACTGGGGCTTTGCGCTTCTCTAGCCACCAAAAGTCACGGTCATTCTCTTTCCGTCTCGTAGAGATGAGCTGAGAAATTGCAAACGTCCAGCAATTGCTCAGAGATGAAAAGTGCCAGCACTGAAAGCTGTTGCTAGCCAGCACCCTTCCTTGGAAGCGCTTTTGTAGGCCTAAGGACACTGGGGCTTTGCGCTTCTCTAGCCACCTAATCTTCTGCTCATTCTCTTCCGCACTCTAAAGAGAGCTCAGGTGAGAAATTGCAAACGTCGAGCAATTGCTCAGAGATGAAAAGTGCCAGCACTGAAAGCTGTTGCTAGCCAGCACCCTTCCTTGGAAGCGCTTTCACAGGCGCAGCAACACTGGGGCTTTGCGCTTCTCTAGCCACCAAACGTCACGGTCATTCTCTTTCCGTCTCGTAGACACGAGTTGAGAAATTGCAAACGTCGAGCAATTGCTCAGAGATGAAAAGTGCGAGCACTGAAAGCTGTTGCTAGCCAGCACCCTTCCTTGGAAGCGCTTTCACAGGCGCAGCAACACTGGGGCTTTGCACTTCTCTACCCACCAAACGTCACGGTCATTCTCCATCCGTCTCGTAGACACGAGCTGAGAAATTGCAAACGTCCAGCAATTGCTCAGAGATGAAAAGTGCCAGCACTGAAAGCTGTTGCTAGCCAGCACCCTTCCTTGCAAGCGCTTTTGTAGGCCTAAGAACACTGGGGCTTTGCGCTTCTCTAGCCACCTAATCTTCTGCTCATCCTCTCGCGCACTCTAAAGAGAGCTCAGGTGAGAAATTGCAAACGTCGAGCAATTGCTCAGAGATGAAAAGTGCCAGCACTGAAAGCTGTTGCTAGCCAGCACCCTTCCTTGGAAGCGCTTTTGTAGGCCTAAGAACAGTGGGGCTCTGGGCTTCTCTAGACACCTAATCTTCTGCTCATCCTCTCGCGCACTCTAAAGAGAGCTCAGGTGAGAAATTGCAAACGTCGAGCAATTGCTCAGAGATGAAAAGTGCCAGCACTGAAAGCTGTTGCTAGCCAGCACCCTTCCTTGGAAGCGCTTTCATAGGCGCAGCAACACTGGGGCTTTGCGCTTCTCTAGCCACCAAACGTCACGGTCATTCTCCATCCGTCTCGTAGACACGAGCTGAGAGATTGCAAACGTCGAGCAATTGCTCCGAGATGAAAAGTGCCAGCACTGAAAGCTGTTGCTAGCCAGCACCCTTCCTTGGAAGCGCTTTCACAGGCGCAGCAACACTGGGGCTTTGCGCTTCTCTAGCCACCAAACGTCACGGTCATTCTCTTTCCGTCTCGTAGACACGAGCTGAGAAATTGCAAACGTCGAGCAATTGCTCAGAGATGAAAAGTGCCAGCACTGAAAGCTGTTGCTAGCCAGCAGCCTTCCTTGGAAGCGCTTTTGTAGGCCTAAGAACACTGGGGCTCTGGGCTTCTCTAGACACCTAATCTTGTGCTCATCCTCTCGCGCACTCTAAAGAGAGCTCAGGTGAGAAATTGCAAACGTCGAGCAATTGCTCAGAGATGAAAAGTGCCAGCACTGAAAGCTGTTGCTAGCCAGCACCCTTCCTTGGAAGCGCTTTCACAGGCGCAGCAACACTGGGGCTTTGCGCTTCTCTAGCCACCAAACGTCACGGTCATTCTCCATCCGTCTCGTAGACACGAGCTGAGAAATTGCAAACGTCGAGCAATTGCTCAGAGATGAAAAGTGCCAGCACTGAAAGCTGTTGCTAGCCAGCACCCTTCCTTGGAAGCGCTTTCATAGGCGCAGCAACACTGGGGCTTTGCGCTTCTCTAGCCACCAAACGTCACGGTCATTCTCCATCCGTCTCGTAGACACGAGCTGAGAGATTGCAAACGTCGAGCAATTGCTCAGAGATGAAAAGTGCCAGCACTGAAAGCTGTTGCTAGCCAGCACCCTTCCTTGGAAGCGCTTTCACAGGCGCAGCAACACTGGGGCTTTGCGCTTCTCTAGCCACGAAACGTCACGGTCATTCTCTTTCCGTCTCGTAGACACGAGCTGAGAAATTGCAAACGTCGAGCAATTGCTCAGAGATGAAAAGTGTCAGCACTGAAAGCTGTTGCTAGCCAGCACCCTTCCTTGGAAGCGCTTTTGAAGCCCTAAAAACAGTAGGGCTCTGGGCTTCTCTAGCCACCTAATCTTCTGCTCATCCTCTCGCGCACTCTAAAGAGAGCTCAGGTGAGAAATTGCAAACGTCGAGCAATTGCTCAGAGATGAAAAGTGCCAGCACTGAAAGCTGTTGCTAGCCAGCACCCCTCCTTGGAAGCGCTTTTGAAGCCCTAAGAACAGTAGGGCTCTGGGCTTCTCTAGCCACCTAATCTTCTGCTCCTCCTCTCGTGCACTCTAAAGAGAGCTCAGGTGAGAAATTGCAAACGTCGAGCAATTGCTCAGAGATGAAAAGTGCCAGCACTGAAAGCTGTTGCTAGCCAGCAGCCTTCCTTGGAAGCGCTTTCACAGGCGCAGCAACACTGGGGCTTTGCGCTTCTCTACCCACCAAACGTCACGGTCATTCTCTTTCCGTCTCGTAGACACGAGCTGAGAAATTGCAAACGTCAAGCAATTGCTCAGAGATGAAAAGTGCCAGCACTGAAAGCTGTTGCTAGCCAGCACCCTTCCTTGGAAGCGCTTTCACAGGCGCAGCAACACTGGGGCTTTGCGCTTCTCTAGCCACCAAACGTCACGGTCATTCTCTTTCCGTCGGTAGACAAGAGCTGAGAAATTGCAAACGTCGAGCAATTGCTCAGAGATGAAAAGTGCCAGCACTGAAAGCTGTTGCTAGCCAGCACCCTTCCTTGGAAGCGCTTTTCTAGGCCTAAGAACACTGGGGCTTTGCGCTTCTCTAGCCACCAAACGTCACGGTCATTCTCTTTCCGTCTCGTAGACACGAGCTGAGAGATTGCAAACGTCGAGCAATTGCTCAGAGATGAAAAGTGCCAGCACTGAAAGCTGTTGCTAGCCAGCACCCTTCCTTGGAAGCGCTTTTGTAGGCCTAAGAACAGTGGGGCTCTGTGCTTCTCTAGCCACCTAATCTTCTGCTCATCCTCTCGCGCACTCTAAAGAGAGCTCAGGTGAGAAATTGCAAACGTCGAGCAATTGCTCAGAGATGAAAAGTGCCAGCACTGAAAGCTGTTGCTAGCCAGCACCCTTCCTTGGAAGCGCTTTCACAGGCGCAGCAACACTGGGGCTTTGCGCTTCTCTACCCACCAAACGTCACGGTCATTCTCCATCCGTCTCGTAGACACGAGCTGAGAGATTGCAAACGTCGAGCAATTGCTCAGAGATGAAAAGTGCCAGCACTGAAAGCTGTTGCTAGCCAGCACCTTTCCTTGGAAGCGCTTTTGTAGGCCTAAGAACAGTGGGGCTCTGGGCTTCTCTAGCCACCTAATCTTCTGCTCATCCTCTCGCGCACTCTAAAGAGAGCTCAGGTGAGAAATTGCAAACGTCGAGCAATTGCTCAGAGATGAAAAGTGCCAGCACTGAAAGCTCTTGCTAGCCAGCACCCTTCCTTGGAAGCGCTTTCACAGGCGCAGCAACACTGGGGCTTTGCGCTTCTCTAGCCACCAAAAGTCACGGTCATTCTCTTTCCGTCTCGTAGACATGAGCTGAGAAATTGCAAACGTCGAGCAATTGCTCAGAGATGAAAAGTGCCAGCACTGAAAGCTGTTGCTAGCCAGCAGCCTTCCTTGGAAGCGCTTTTGTAGGCCTAAGAACACTGGGGCTTTGCGCTTCTCTAGCCACCTAATCTTCTGCTCATCCTCTCCCGCACTCTAAAGAGAGCTCAGGTGAGAAATTGCAAACGTCGAGCAATTGCTCAGAGATGAAAAGTGCCAGCACTGAAAGCTGTTGCTAGCCAGCAGCCTTCCTTGGAAGCGCTTTCACAGGCGCAGCAACACTGGGGCTTTGCGCTTCTCTAGCCATCAAACGTCACGGTCATTCTCTTTCCGTCTCGTAGACACGAGTTGAGAAATTGCAAACGTCGAGCAATTGCTCAGAGATGAAAAGTGCCAGCACTGAAAGCTGTTGCTAGCCAGCAGCCTTCCTTGGAAGCGCTTTCACAGGCGCAGCAACACTGCGGCTTTGCACTTCTCTACCCACCAAACGTCACGGTCATTCTCTTTCCGTCTCGTAGACACGAGCTGAGAAATTGCAAACGTCCAGCAATTGCTCAGAGATGAAAAGTGCCAGCACTGAAAGCTGTTGCTAGCCAGCACCCTTCCTTGGAAGCGCTTTTGTAGCCCTAAGAACACTGGGGCTTTGCGCTTCTCTAGCCACCTAATCTTCTGCTCATCCTCTCGCGCACTCTAAAGAGAGCTCAGGTGAGAAATTGCAAACGTCGAGCAATTGCTCAGAGATGAAAAGTGCCAGCACTGAAAGCTGTTGCTAGCCAGCACCCTTCCTTGGAAGCGCTTTTGTAGGCCTAAGAACACTGGGGCTCTGGGCTTCTCTAGCCACCTAATCTTCTGCTCATCCTCTCGCGCACTCTAAAGAGAGCTCAGGTGAGAAATTGCAAACGTCGAGCAATTGCTCAGAGATGAAAAGTGCCAGCACTGAAAGCTGTTGCTAGCCAGCACCCTTCCTTGGAAGCGCTTTCACAGGCGCAGCAACACTGGGGCTTTGCGCTTCTCTAGCCACCAAACGTCACGGTCATTCTCCATCCGTCTCGTAGACACGAGCTGAGAGATTGCAAACGTCGAGCAATTGCTCAGAGATGAAAAGTGCCAGCACTGAAAGCTGTTGCTAGCCAGCACCCTTCCTTGGAACTGCTTTTGTAGGCCTAAGAACACTGGGGCTTTGCGCTTCTCTAGCCACCTAATCTTCTGCTCATCCTCTCGCGCACTCTAAAGAGAGCTCAGGTGAGAAATTGCAAAGGTAGAGCAATTGCTCAGAGATGAAAAGTGCCAGCACTGAAAGCTGTTGCTAGCCAGCACCCTTCCTTGGAAGCGCTTTCACAGGCGCAGCAACACTGGGGCTTTGCGCTTCTCTACCCACCAAACGTCACGGTCATTCTCTTTCCGTCTCGTAGACACGAGCTGAGAAATTGCAAACGTCGAGCAATTGCTCAGAGATGAAAAGTGCCAGCACTGAAAGCTGTTGCTAGCCAGCACCCTTCCTTGGAAGCGCTTTTGTAGGCCTAAGAACACTGGGGCTCTGGGCTTCTCTAGCCACCTAATCTTCTGCTCATCCTCTCGCGCACTCTAAAGAGAGCTCAGGTGAGAAATTGCAAACGTCCAGCAATTGCTCAGAGATGAAAAGTGCCAGCACTGAAAGCTCTTGCTAGCCAGCACCCTTCCTTGGAAGCGCTTTCACAGGCGCAGCAACACTGGGGCTTTGCGCTTCTCTACCCACCAAACGTCACGGTCATTCTCTTTCCGTCTCGTAGACACGAGTTGAGAAATTGCAAATGTCGAGCAATTGCTCAGAGATGAAAAGTGCCAGCACTGAAAGCTGTTGCTAGCCAGCACCCTTCCTTGGAAGCGCTTTTGTAGGCCTAAGAACACTGGGGCTCTGGGCTTCTCTAGCCACCTAATCTTCTGCTCATCCTCTCGCGCACTCTAAAGAGAGCTCAGGTGAGAAATTGCAAATGTCCAGCAATTGCTCAGAGATGAAAAGTGCCAGCACTGAAAGCTGTTGCTAGCCAGCAGCCTTCCTTGGAAGCGCTTTCACAGGCGCAGCAACACTGGGGCTTTGCGCTTCTCTAGCCACCAAACGTCACTGTCATTCTCTTCCCGTCTCCTAGACACGAGCTGAGAAATTGCAAATGTCGAGCAATTGCTCAGAGATGAAAAGTGCCAGCACTGAAAGCTGTTGCTAGCCAGCACCCTTCCTTGGAAGCGCTTTTGTAGGCCTAAGAACAGTGGGGCTCTGGGCTTCTCTAGCCACCTAATCTTCTGCTCATCCTCTCGCGCACTCTAAAGAGAGCTCAGGTGAGAAATTGCAAACGTCGAGCAATTGCTCAGAGATGAAAAGTGCCAGCACTGAAAGCTGTTGCTAGCCAGCAGCCTTCCTTGGAAGCGCTTTCACAGGCGCAGCAACACTGCGGCTTTGCGCTTCTCTAGCCACCAAACGTCACGGTCATTCTCTTTCCGTCTCGTAGACACGAGTTGAGAAATTGCAAACGTCCAGCAATTGCTCAGAGATGAAAAGTGCCAGCACTGAAAGCTGTTGCTAGCCAGCACCCTTCCTTGGAAGCGCTTTCACAGGCGCAGCAACACTGGGGCTTTGCGCTTCTCTAGCCGCCAAACGTCACGGTCATTCTCTTTCCGTCGGTAGACACGAGCTGAGAAATTGCAAACGTCGAGGAATTGCTCAGAGATGAAAAGTGCCAGCACTGAAAGCTGTTGCTAGCCAGCACCCTTCCTTGGAAGCACTTTTGTAGGCCTAAGAACACTGGGGCTCTGTGCTTCTCTAGCCACCTAATCTTCTGCTCATCCTCTCGCGCACTCTAAAGAGAGCTCAGGTGAGAAATTGCAAACGTCGAGCAATTGCTCAGAGATGAAAAGTGCCAGCACTGAAAGCTGTTGCTAGCCAGCACCCTTCCTTGGAAGCGCTTTCACAGGCGCAGCAACACTGGGGCTTTGCGCTTCTCTAGCCACCAAACGTCACGGTCATTCTCTTTCCGTCTCGTAGACACGAGCTGAGAGATTGCAAACGTCGAGCAATTGCTCAGAGATGAAAAGTGCCAGCACTGAAAGCTGTTGCTAGCCAGCACCCTTCCTTGGAAGCGCTTTTGTAGGCCTAAGAACAGTGGGGCTCTGGGCTTCTCTAGCCACCGAATCTTCTGCTCATCCTCTCGCGCACTCTAAAGAGAGCTCAGGTGAGAAATTGCAAAGGTAGAGCAATTGCTCAGAGATGAAAAGTGCCAGCACTGAAAGTTGTTGCTAGCCAGCACCCTTCCTTGGAAGCGCTTTCACAGGCGCAGCAACACTGGGGCTTTGCGCTTCTCTAGCCACCAAACGTCACGGTCATTCTCTTTCCGTCTCGTAGACACGAGTTGAGAAATTGCAAACGTCGAGCAATTGCTCAGAGATGAAAAGTGCCAGCACTGAAAGCTGTTGCTAGCCAGCACCCTTCCTTGGAAGTGCTTTCACAGGTGCAGCAACACTGGGGCTTTGCACTTCTCTACCCACCAAACGTCACGGTCATTCTCTTTCCGTCTCGTAGACACGAGCTGAGAAATTGCAAACATCGAGCAATTGCTCAGAGATGAAAAGTGCCAGCACTGAAAGCTGTTGCTAGCCAGCACCCTTCCTTGCAAGCGCTTTTGTAGCCCTAAGAACAGTGGGGCTTTGCGCTTCTCTAGCCACCTAATCTTCTGCTCATCCTCTCGCGCAGTCTAAAGAGAGCTCAGGTGAGAAATTGCAAACGTCGAGCAATTGCTCAGAGATGAAAAGTGCCAGCACTGAAAGCTGTTGCTAGCCAGCACCCTTCCTTGGAAGCGCTTTTGTAGGCCTAAGAACACTGGGGCTCTGGGCTTCTCTAGCCACCGAATCTTCTGCTCATCCTCTCGCGCACTCTAAAGAGAGCTCAGGTGAGTAATTGCAAACGTCGAGCAATTGCTCAGAGATGAAAAGTGCCAGCACTGAAAGCTGTTGCTAGCCAGCACCCTTCCTTGGAAGCGCTTTCACAGGCGCAGTAACACTGGGGCTTTGCGCTTCTCTAGCCACCAAACGTCACGGTCATTCTCCATCCGTCTCGTAGACACGAGCTGAGAGATTGCAAACGTCGAGCAATTGCTCAGAGATGAAAAGTGCCAGCACTGAAAGCTGTTGCTAGCCAGCCCCCTTCCTTGGAACTGCTTTTGTAGGCCTAAGAACACTGGGGCTTTGCGCTTCTCTAGCCACCTAATCTTCTGCTCATCCTCTCGCGCAGTCTAAAGAGAGCTCAGTTGAGAAATTGCAAACGTCGAGCAATTGCTCAGAGATGAAAAGTGCCAGCACTGAAAGCTGTTGCTAGCCAGCACCCTTCCTTGGAAGCGCTTTCACAGGCGCAGCAACACTGGGGCTTTGCGCTTCTCTACCCACCAAACGTCACGGTCATTCTCTTTCCGTCTCGTAGACACGAGTTGAGAAATTGCAAAGGTCGAGCAATTGCTCAGAGATGAAAAGTGCCAGCACTGAAAGCTCTTGCTAGCCAGCAGCCTTCCTTGGAAGCGCTTTTGTAGGCCTAAGAACAGTGGGGCTCTGGGCTTCTCTAGCCACCTAATCTTCTGCTCATCCTCTCGCGCACTCTAAAGAGAGCTCAGGTGAGAAATTGCAAACGTCCAGCAATTGCTCAGAGATGAAAAGTGCCAGCACTGAAAGCTGTTGCTAGCCAGCAGCCTTCCTTGGAAGCGCTTTCACAGGCGCAGCAACACTGGGGCTTTGCGCTTCTCTAGCCACCAAACGTCACGGTCATTCTCTTTCCGTCTCGTAGACACGAGCTGAGAAATTGCAAATGTCCAGCAATTGCTCAGAGATGAAAAGTGCCAGCACTGAAAGCTGTTGCTAGCCAGCACCCTTCCTTGGAAGCGCTTTTGTAGGCCTAAGAACACTGGGGCTTTGCGCTTCTCTAGCCACCTAATCTTGTGCTCATCCTCTCGCGCACTCTAAAGAGAGCTCAGGTGAGAAATTGCAAACGTCCAGCAATTGCTCAGAGATGAAAAGTGCCAGCACTGAAAGCTCTTGCTAGCCAGCAGCCTTCCTTGGAAGCGCTTTCACAGGCGCAGCAACACTGGGGCTTTGCGCTTCTCTAGCCACCAAACGTCACTGTCCTTCTCTTCCCGTCTCCTAGACACGAGCTGAGAAATTGCAAATGTCGAGCAATTGCTCAGAGATGAAAAGTGCCAGCACTGAAAGCTGTTGCTAGCCAGCCCCCTTCCTTGGAAGCGCTTTTGTAGGCCTAAGAACAGTGGGGCTCTGGGCTTCTCTAGCCACCTAATCTTCTGCTCATCCTCTCGCGCGCTCTAAAGAGAGCTCAGGTGAGAAATTGCAAACGTCGAGCAATTGCTCAGAGATGAAAAGTGCCAGCACTGAAAGCTGTTGCTAGCCAGCAGCCTTCCTTGGAAGCGCTTTCACAGGCGCAGCAACACTGCGGCTTTGCGCTTCTCTAGCCACCAAACGTCACGGTCATTCTCTTTCCGTCTCATAGACACGAGCTGAGAAATTGCAAACGTCCAGCAATTGCTCAGAGATGAAAAGTGCCAGCACTGAAAGCTGTTGCTAGCCAGCAGCCTTCCTTGGAAGCGCTTTTGTAGGCCTAAGAACACTGGGGCTTTGCGCTTCTCTAGCCACCTAATCTTCTGCTCATCCTCTCCCGCACTCTAAAGAGAGCTCAGGTGAGAAATTGCAAACGTCGAGCAATTGCTCAGAGATGAAAAGTGCCAGCACTGAAAGCTGTTGCTAGCCAGCAGCCTTCCTTGGAAGCGCTTTCACAGGCGCAGCAACACTGGGGCTTTGCGCTTCTCTAGCCATCAAACGTCACGGTCATTCTCTTTCCGTCTCGTAGACACGAGTTGAGAAATTGCAAACGTCGAGCAATTGCTCAGAGATGAAAAGTGCCAGCACTGAAAGCTGTTGCTAGCCAGCACCCTTCCTTGGAAGCGCTTTCACAGGCGCAGCAACACTGGGGCTTTGCACTTCTCTACCCACCAAACGTCACGGTCATTCTCTTTCCGTCTCGTAGACACGAGCTGAGAAATTGCAAACGTCCAGCAATTGCTCAGAGATGAAAAGTGCCAGCACTGAAAGCTGTTGCTAGCCAGCACCCTTCCTTGGAAGCGCTTTTGTAGCCCTAAGAACACTGGGGCTTTGCGCTTCTCTAGCCACCTAATCTTCTGCTCATCCTCTCGCGCACTCTAAAGAGAGCTCAGGTGAGAAATTGCAAACGTCGAGCAATTGCTCAGAGATGAAAAGTGCCAGCACTGAAAGCTGTTGCTAGCCAGCACCCTTCCTTGGAAGCGCTTTTGTAGGCCTAAGAACAGTGGGGCTCTGGGCTTCTCTAGCCACCTAATCTTGTGCTCATCCTCTCGCGCACTCTAAAGAGAGCTCAGGTGAGAAATTGCAAACGTCGAGCAATTGCTCAGAGATGAAAAGTGCCAGCACTGAAAGCTGTTGCTAGCCAGCACCCTTCCTTGGAAGCGCTTTCACAGGCGCAGCAACACTGGGGCTTTGCGCTTCTCTAGCCACCAAACGTCACGGTCATTCTCCATCCGTCTCGTAGACACGAGCTGAGAGATTGCAAACGTCGAGCAATTGCTCAGAGATGAAAAGTGCCAGCACTGAAAGCTGTTGCTAGCCAGCACCCTTCCTTGGAACTGCTTTTGTAGGCCTAAGAACACTGGGGCTTTGCGCTTCTCTAGCCACCTAATCTTCTGCTCATCCTCTCGCGCACTCTAAAGAGAGCTCAGGTGAGAAATTGCAAACGTCGAGCAATTGCTCAGAGATGAAAAGTGCCAGCACTGAAAGCTGTTGCTAGCCAGCACCCTTCCTTGGAAGCGCTTTCACAGGCGCAGCAACACTGGGGCTTTGCGCTTCTCTACCCACCAAACGTCACGGTCATTCTCTTTCCGTCTCGTAGACACGAGTTGAGAAATTGCAAACGTCGAGCAATTGCTCAGAGATGAAAAGTGCCAGCACTGAAAGCTGTTGCTAGCCAGCACCCTTCCTTGGAAGCGCTTTTGTAGGCCTAAGAACAGTGGGGCTCTGGGCTTCTCTAGCCACCTAATCTTCTGCTCATCCTCTCGCGCACTCTAAAGAGAGCTCAGGTGAGAAATTGCAAACGTCCAGCAATTGCTCAGAGATGAAAAGTGCCAGCACTGAAAGCTGTTGCTAGCCAGCACCCTTCCTTGGAAGCGCTTTCACAGGCGCAGCAACACTGGGGCTTTGCGCTTCTCTAGCCACCAAACGTCACGGTCATTCTCTTTCCGTCTCGTAGACACGAGTTGAGAAATTGCAAATGTCGAGCAATTGCTCAGAGATGAAAAGTGCCAGCACTGAAAGCTGTTGCTAGCCAGCACCCTTCCTTGGAAGTGCTTTTGTAGGCCTAAGAAGACTGGGGCTCTGGGCTTCTCTAGCCACCTAATCTTCTGCTCATCCTCTCGCGCACTCTAAAGAGAGCTCAGGTGAGAAATTGCAAATGTCCAGCAATTGCTCAGAGATGAAAAGTGCCAGCACTGAAAGCTGTTGCTAGCCAGCAGCCTTCCTTGGAAGCGCTTTCACAGGCGCAGCAACACTGGGGCTTTGCGCTTCTCTAGCCACCAAACGTCACTGTCATTCTCTTCCCGTCTCCTAGACACGAGCTGAGAAATTGCAAATGTCGAGCAATTGCTCAGAGATGAAAAGTGCCAGCACTGAAAGCTGTTGCTAGCCAGCACCCTTCCTTGGAAGCGCTTTTGTAGGCCTAAGAACAGTGGGGCTCTGGGCTTCTCTAGCCACCTAATCTTCTGCTCATCCTCTCGCGCACTCTAAAGAGAGCTCAGGTGAGAAATTGCAAACGTCGAGCAATTGCTCAGAGATGAAAAGTGCCAGCACTGAAAGCTGTTGCTAGCCAGCAGCCTTCCTTGGAAGCGCTTTCACAGGCGCAGCAACACTGCGGCTTTGCGCTTCTCTAGCCACCAAACGTCACGGTCATTCTCTTTCCGTCTCGTAGACACGAGCTGAGAAATTGCAAACGTCCAGCAATTGCTCAGAGATGAAAAGTGCCAGCACTGAAAGCTGTTGCTAGCCAGCACCCTTCCTTGGAAGCGCTTTCACAGGCGCAGCAACACTGGGGCTTTGCGCTTCTCTAGCCGCCAAACGTCACGGTCATTCTCTTTCCGTCGGTAGACACGAGCTGAGAAATTGCAAACGTCGAGCAATTGCTCAGAGATGAAAAGTGCCAGCACTGAAAGCTGTTGCTAGCCAGCACCCTTCCTTGGAAGCGCTTTTGTAGGCCTAAGAACACTGGGGCTCTGTGCTTCTCTAGCCACCTAATCTTGTGCTCATCCTCTCGCGCACTCTAAAGAGAGCTCAGGTGAGAAATTGCAAACGTCGAGCAATTGCTCAGAGATGAAAAGTGCCAGCACTGAAAGCTCTTGCTAGCCAGCAGCCTTCCTTGGAAGCGCTTTCACAGGCGCAGCAACACTGGGGCTTTGCGCTTCTCTAGCCACCAAACGTCACGGTCATTCTCTTTCCGTCTCGTAGACACGAGTTGAGAAATTGCAAACGTCGAGCAATTGCTCAGAGATGAAAAGTGCCAGCACTGAAAGCTGTTGCTAGCCAGCACCCTTCCTTGGAAGCGCTTTCACAGGTGCAGCAACACTGGGGCTTTGCACTTCTCTACCCACCAAACGTCACGGTCATTCTCTTTCCGTCTCGTAGACACGAGCTGAGAAATTGCAAACGTCGAGCAATTGCTCAGAGATGAAAAGTGCCAGCACTGAAAGCTGTTGCTAGCCAGCAGCCTTCCTTGCAAGCGCTTTTGTAGCTCTAAGAACAGTGGGGCTTTGCGCTTCTCTAGCCACCTAATCTTCTGCTCATCCTCTCGCGCAGTCTAAAGAGAGCTCAGGTGAGAAATTGCAAACGTCGAGCAATTGCTCAGAGATGAAAAGTGCCAGCACTGAAAGCTGTTGCTAGCCAGCACCCTTCCTTGGAAGTGCTTTTGTAGGCCTAAGAAGACTGGGGCTCTGGGCTTCTCTAGCCACCTAATCTTCTGCTCATCCTCTCGCGCACTCTAAAGAGAGCTCAGGTGAGAAATTGCAAATGTCCAGCAATTGCTCAGAGATGAAAAGTGCCAGCACTGAAAGCTGTTGCTAGCCAGCAGCCTTCCTTGGAAGCGCTTTCACAGGCGCAGCAACACTGGGGCTTTGCGCTTCTCTAGCCACCAAACGTCACTGTCATTCTCTTCCCGTCTCCTAGACACGAGCTGAGAAATTGCAAATGTCGAGCAATTGCTCAGAGATGAAAAGTGCCAGCACTGAAAGCTGTTGCTAGCCAGCACCCTTCCTTGGAAGCGCTTTTGTAGGCCTAAGAACAGTGGGGCTCTGGGCTTCTCTAGCCACCTAATCTTCTGCTCATCCTCTCGCGCACTCTAAAGAGAGCTCAGGTGAGAAATTGCAAACGTCGAGCAATTGCTCAGAGATGAAAAGTGCCAGCACTGAAAGCTGTTGCTAGCCAGCAGCCTTCCTTGGAAGCGCTTTCACAGGCGCAGCAACACTGCGGCTTTGCGCTTCTCTAGCCACCAAACGTCACGGTCATTCTCTTTCCGTCTCGTAGACACGAGCTGAGAAATTGCAAACGTCCAGCAATTGCTCAGAGATGAAAAGTGCCAGCACTGAAAGCTGTTGCTAGCCAGCACCCTTCCTTGGAAGCGCTTTCACAGGCGCAGCAACACTGGGGCTTTGCGCTTCTCTAGCCGCCAAACGTCACGGTCATTCTCTTTCCGTCGGTAGACACGAGCTGAGAAATTGCAAACGTCGAGCAATTGCTCAGAGATGAAAAGTGCCAGCACTGAAAGCTGTTGCTAGCCAGCACCCTTCCTTGGAAGCGCTTTTGTAGGCCTAAGAACACTGGGGCTCTGTGCTTCTCTAGCCACCTAATCTTGTGCTCATCCTCTCGCGCACTCTAAAGAGAGCTCAGGTGAGAAATTGCAAACGTCGAGCAATTGCTCAGAGATGAAAAGTGCCAGCACTGAAAGCTCTTGCTAGCCAGCAGCCTTCCTTGGAAGCGCTTTCACAGGCGCAGCAACACTGGGGCTTTGCACTTCTCTAGCCACCAAACGTCACGGTCATTCTCTTTCCGTCTCGTAGACACGAGTTGAGAAATTGCAAACGTCGAGCAATTGCTCAGAGATGAAAAGTGCCAGCACTGAAAGCTGTTGCTAGCCAGCACCCTTCCTTGGAAGCGCTTTCACAGGTGCAGCAACACTGGGGCTTTGCACTTCTCTACCCACCAAACGTCACGGTCATTCTCTTTCCGTCTCGTAGACACGAGCTGAGAAATTGCAAACATCGAGCAATTGCTCAGAGATGAAAAGTGCCAGCACTGAAAGCTGTTGCTAGCCAGCAGCCTTCCTTGCAAGCGCTTTTGTAGCTCTAAGAACAGTGGGGCTTTGCGCTTCTCTAGCCACCTAATCTTCTGCTCATCCTCTCGCGCAGTCTAAAGAGAGCTCAGGTGAGAAATTGCAAACGTCGAGCAATTGCTCAGAGATGAAAAGTGCCAGCACTGAAAGCTGTTGCTAGCCAGCACCCTTCCTTGGAAGCGCTTTTGTAGGCCTAAGAACAGTGGGGCTCTGGGCTTCTCTAGCCACCTAATCTTCTGCTCATCCTCTCGCGCACTCTAAAGAGAGCTCAGGTGAGAAATTGCAAACGTCGAGCAATTGCTCAGAGATGAAAAGTGCCAGCACTGAAAGCTGTTGCTAGCCAGCACCCTTCCTTGGAAGCACTTTCACAGGCGCAGTAACACTGGGGCTTTGCGCTTCTCTAGCCACCAAACGTCACGGTCATTCTCCATCCGTCTCGTAGACACGAGCTGAGAGATTGCAAACGTCGAGCAATTGCTCAGAGATGAAAAGTGCCAGCACTGAAAGCTGTTGCTAGCCAGCACCCTTCCTTGGAACTGCTTTTGTAGGCCTAAGAACACTGGGTCTTTGCGCTTCTCTAGCCACCTAATCTTCTGCTCATCCTCTCGCGCACTCTAAAGAGAGCTCAGGTGAGAAATTGCAAACGTCGAGCAATTGCTCAGAGATGAAAAGTGCCAGCACTGAAAGCTGTTGCTAGCCAGCACCCTTCCTTGGAAGCGCTTTCACAGGCGCAGCAACACTGGGGCTTTGCGCTTCTCTACCCACCAAACGTCACGGTCATTCTCTTTCCGTCTCGTAGACACGAGTTGAGAAATTGCAAAGGTTGAGCAATTGCTCAGAGATGAAAAGTGCCAGCACTGAAAGCTCTTGCTAGCCAGCAGCCTTCCTTGGAAGCGCTTTTGTAGGCCTAAGAACAGTGGGGCTCTGGGCTTCTCTAGCCACCTAATCTTCTGCTCATCCTCTCGCGCACTCTAAAGAGAGCTCAGGTGAGAAATTGCAAACGTCCAGCAATTGCTCAGAGATGAAAAGTGCCAGCACTGAAAGCTGTTGCTAGCCAGCACCCTTCCTTGGAAGCGCTTTCACAGTCGCAGCAACACTGGGGCTTTGCGCTTCTCTAGCCACCAAACGTCACGGTCATTCTCTTTCCGTCTCGTAGACACGAGTTGAGAAATTGCAAATGTCCAGCAATTGCTCAGAGATGAAAAGTGCCAGCACTGAAAGCTGTTGCTAGCCAGCACCCTTCCTTGGAAGCGCTTTTGTAGGCCTAAGAACACTGGGGCTTTGCGCTTCTCTAGCCACCTAATCTTCTGCTCATCCTCTCGCGCACTCTAAAGAGAGCTCAGGTGAGAAATTGCAAACGTCGAGCAATTGCTCAGAGATGAAAAGTGCCAGCACTGAAAGCTGTTGCTAGCCAGCAGCCTTCCTTGGAAGCGCTTTCACAGGCGCAGCAACACTGGGGCTTTGCGCTTCTCTAGCCACCAAACGTCACTGTCCTTCTCTTCCCGTCTCCTAGACACGAGCTGAGAAATTGCAAATGTCGAGCAATTGCTCAGAGATGAAAAGTGCCAGCACTGAAAGCTGTTGCTAGCCAGCACCCTTCCTTGGAAGCGCTTTTGTAGGCCTAAGAACAGTGGGGCTCTGGGCTTCTCTAGCCACCTAATCTTCTGCTCATCCTCTCGCGCACTCTAAAGAGAGCTCAGGTGAGAAATTGCAAACGTCGAGCAATTGCTCAGAGATGAAAAGTGCCAGCACTGAAAGCTGTTGCTAGCCAGCAGCCTTCCTTGGAAGCGCTTTCACAGGCGCAGCAACACTGCGGCTTTGCGCTTCTCTAGCCACCAAACGTCACGGTCATTCTCTTTCCGTCTCATAGACACGAGCTGAGAAATTGCAAACGTCCAGCAATTGCTCAGAGATGAAAAGTGCCAGCACTGAAAGCTGTTGCTAGCCAGCACCCTTCCTTGGAAGCGCTTTCACAGGCGCAGCAACACTGGGGCTTTGCGCTTCTCTAGCCGCCAAACGTCACGGTCATTCTCTTTCCGTCGGTAGACACGAGCTGAGAAATTGCAAACGTCGAGCAATTGCTCAGAGATGAAAAGTGCCAGCACTGAAAGCTGTTGCTAGCCAGCCCCCTTCCTTGCAAGCGCTTTTGTAGGCCTAAGAACACTGGGGCTCTGTGCTTCTCTAGCCACCTAATCTTGTGCTCATCCTCTCGCTCACTCTAAAGAGAGCTCAGGTGAGAAATTGCAAACGTCGAGCAATTGCTCAGAGATGAAAAGTGCCAGCACTGAAAGCTGTTGCTAGCCAGCACCCTTCCTTGGAAGCGCTTTCACAGGAGCAGCAACACTGGGGCTTTGCGCTTCTCTAGCCACCAAACGTCACGGTCATTCTCTTTCCGTCTCGTAGACACGAGCTGAGAGATTGCAAACGTCGAGCAATTGCTCAGAGATGAAAAGTGCCAGCACTGAAAGCTGTTGCTAGCCAGCCCCCTTCCTTGGAAGCGCTTTTGTAGGCCTAAGAACAGTGGGGCTCTGGGCTTCTCTAGCCACCTAATCTTCTGCTCATCCTCTCGCGCACTCTAAAGAGAGCTCAGGTGAGAAATTGCAAACGTCCAGCAATTGCTCAGAGATGAAAAGTGCCAGCACTGAAAGCTGTTGCTAGCCAGCAGCCTTCCTTGGAAGCGCTTTCACAGGCGCAGCAACACTGGGGCTTTGCGCTTCTCTAGCCACCAAACGTCACTGTCATTCTCTTCCCGTCTCCTAGACACGAGCTGAGAAATTGCAAATGTCGAGCAATTGCTCAGAGATGAAAAGTGCCAGCACTGAAAGCTGTTGCTAGCCAGCACCCTTCCTTGGAAGCGCTTTCACAGGCGCAGCAACACTGGGGCTTTGCGCTTCTCTAGCCGCCAAACGTCACGGTCATTCTCTTTCCGTCGGTAGACACGAGCTGAGAAATTGCAAACGTCGAGCAATTGCTCAGAGATGAAAAGTGCCAGCACTGAAAGCTGTTGCTAGCCAGCACCCTTCCTTGGAAGCGCTTTTGTAGGCCTAAGAACACTGGGGCTCTGTGCTTCTCTAGCCACCTAATCTTGTGCTCATCCTCTCGCTCACTCTAAAGAGAGCTCAGGTGAGAAATTGCAAACGTCGAGCAATTGCTCAGAGATGAAAAGTGCCAGCACTGAAAGCTCTTGCTAGCCAGCAGCCTTCCTTGGAAGCGCTTTCACAGGCGCAGCAACACTGGGGCTTTGCGCTTCTCTAGCCACCAAACGTCACGGTCATTCTCTTTCCGTCTCGTAGACACGAGCTGAGAGATTGCAAACGTCGAGCAATTGCTCAGAGATGAAAAGTGCCAGCACTGAAAGCTGTTGCTAGCCAGCACCCTTCCTTGGAAGCGCTTTTGTAGGCCTAAGAACAGTGGGGCTCTGGGCTTCTCTAGCCACCGAATCTTCTGCTCATCCTCTCGCGCACTCTAAAGAGAGCTCAGGTGAGAAATTGCAAAGGTAGAGCAATTGCTCAGAGATGAAAAGTGCCAGCACTGAAAGTTGTTGCTAGCCAGCACCCTTCCTTGGAAGCGCTTTCACAGGCGCAGCAACACTGGGGCTTTGCGCTTCTCTAGCCACCAAACGTCACGGTCATTCTCTTTCCGTCTCGTAGACACGAGTTGAGAAATTGCAAACGTCGAGCAATTGCTCAGAGATGAAAAGTGCCAGCACTGAAAGCTGTTGCTAGCCAGCACCCTTCCTTGGAAGCGCTTTCACAGGTGCAGCAACACTGGGGCTTTGCACTTCTCTACCCACCAAACGTCACGGTCATTCTCTTTCCGTCTCGTAGACACGAGCTGAGAAATTGCAAACATCGAGCAATTGCTCAGAGATGAAAAGTGCCAGCACTGAAAGCTGTTGCTAGCCAGCACCCTTCCTTGCAAGCGCTTTTGTAGCCCTAAGAACAGTGGGGCTTTGCGCTTCTCTAGCCACCTAATCTTCTGCTCATCCTCTCGCGCAGTCTAAAGAGAGCTCAGGTGAGAAATTGCAAACGTCGAGCAATTGCTCAGAGATGAAAAGTGCCAGCACTGAAAGCTGTTGCTAGCCAGCACCCTTCCTTGGAAGCGCTTTTGTAGGCCTAAGAACACTGGGGCTCTGGGCTTCTCTAGCCACCTAATCTTCTGCTCATCCTCTCGCGCACTCTAAAGAGAGCTCAGGTGAGAAATTGCAAACGTCCAGCAATTGCTCAGAGATGAAAAGTGCCAGCACTGAAAGCTCTTGCTAGCCAGCACCCTTCCTTGGAAGCGCTTTCACAGGCGCAGTAACACTGGGGCTTTGCGCTTCTCTAGCCACCAAACGTCACGGTCATTCTCCATCCGTCTCGTAGACACGAGCTGAGAGATTGCAAACGTCGAGCAATTGCTCAGAGATGAAAAGTGCCAGCACTGAAAGCTGTTGCTAGCCAGCACCCTTCCTTGGAACTGCTTTTGTAGGCCTAAGAACACTGGGGCTTTGCGCTTCTCTAGCCACCTAATCTTCTGCTCATCCTCTCGCGCACTCTAAAGAGAGCTCAGGTGAGAAATTGCAAACGTCGAGCAATTGCTCAGAGATGAAAAGTGCCAGCACTGAAAGCTGTTGCTAGCCAGCACCCTTCCTTGGAAGCGCTTTCACAGGCGCAGCAACACTGGGGCTTTGCGCTTCTCTACCCACCAAACGTCACGGTCATTCTCTTTCCGTCTCGTAGACACGAGTTGAGAAATTGCAAAGGTCGAGCAATTGCTCAGAGATGAAAAGTGCCAGCACTGAAAGCTCTTGCTAGCCAGCAGCCTTCCTTGGAAGCGCTTTTGTAGGCCTAAGAACAGTGGGGCTCTGGGCTTCTCTAGCCACCTAATCTTCTGCTCATCCTCTCGCGCACTCTAAAGAGAGCTCAGGTGAGAAATTGCAAACGTCCAGCAATTGCTCAGAGATGAAAAGTGCCAGCACTGAAAGCTCTTGCTAGCCAGCAGCCTTCCTTGGAAGCGCTTTCACAGTCGCAGCAACACTGGGGCTTTGCGCTTCTCTAGCCACCAAACGTCACGGTCATTCTCTTTCCGTCTCGTAGACACGAGTTGAGAAATTGCAAATGTCCAGCAATTGCTCAGAGATGAAAAGTGCCAGCACTGAAAGCTGTTGCTAGCCAGCACCCTTCCTTGGAAGCGCTTTTGTAGGCCTAAGAACACTGGGGCTTTGCGCTTCTCTAGCCACCTAATCTTCTGCTCATCCTCTCGCGCACTCTAAAGAGAGCTCAGGTGAGAAATTGCAAACGTCGAGCAATTGCTCAGAGATGAAAAGTGCCAGCACTGAAAGCTGTTGCTAGCCAGCAGCCTTCCTTGGAAGCGCTTTCACAGGCGCAGCAACACTGGGGCTTTGCGCTTCTCTAGCCACCAAACGTCACTGTCCTTCTCTTCCCGTCTCCTAGACACGAGCTGAGAAATTGCAAATGTCGAGCAATTGCTCAGAGATGAAAAGTGCCAGCACTGAAAGCTGTTGCTAGCCAGCACCCTTCCTTGGAAGCGCTTTTGTAGGCCTAAGAACAGTGGGGCTCTGGGCTTCTCTAGCCACCTAATCTTCTGCTCATCCTCTCGCGCACTCTAAAGAGAGCTCAGGTGAGAAATTGCAAAGGTAGAGCAATTGCTCAGAGATGAAAAGTGCCAGCACTGAAAGCTGTTGCTAGCCAGCAGCCTTCCTTGGAAGCGCTTTCACAGGCGCAGCAACACTGCGGCTTTGCGCTTCTCTAGCCACCAAACGTCACGGTCATTCTCTTTCCGTCTCATAGACACGAGCTGAGAAATTGCAAACGTCCAGCAATTGCTCAGAGATGAAAAGTGCCAGCACTGAAAGCTGTTGCTAGCCAGCACCCTTCCTTGGAAGCGCTTTCACAGGCGCAGCAACACTGGGGCTTTGCGCTTCTCTAGCCGCCAAACGTCACGGTCATTCTCTTTCCGTCGGTAGACACGAGCTGAGAAATTGCAAACGTCGAGCAATTGCTCAGAGATGAAAAGTGCCAGCACTGAAAGCTGTTGCTAGCCAGCCCCCTTCCTTGCAAGCGCTTTTGTAGGCCTAAGAACACTGGGGCTCTGTGCTTCTCTAGCCACCTAATCTTGTGCTCATCCTCTCGCTCACTCTAAAGAGAGCTCAGGTGAGAAATTGCAAACGTCGAGCAATTGCTCAGAGATGAAAAGTGCCAGCACTGAAAGCTGTTGCTAGCCAGCACCCTTCCTTGGAAGCGCTTTCACAGGCGCAGCAACACTGGGGCTTTGCGCTTCTCTAGCCACCAAACGTCACGGTCATTCTCTTTCCGTCTCGTAGACACGAGCTGAGAGATTGCAAACGTCGAGCAATTGCTCAGAGATGAAAAGTGCCAGCACTGAAAGCTGTTGCTAGCCAGCCCCCTTCCTTGGAAGCGCTTTTGTAGGCCTAAGAACAGTGGGGCTCTGGGCTTCTCTAGCCACCTAATCTTCTGCTCATCCTCTCGCGCACTCTAAAGAGAGCTCAGGTGAGAAATTGCAAACGTCGAGCAATTGCTCAGAGATGAAAAGTGCCAGCACTGAAAGCTGTTGCTAGCCAGCACCCTTCCTTGGAAGCGCTTTCACAGGCGCAGCAACACTGGGGCTTTGCGCTTCTCTAGCCACCAAACGTCACTGTCATTCTCTTCCCGTCTCCTAGACACGAGCTGAGAAATTGCAAATGTCGAGCAATTGCTCAGAGATGAAAAGTGCCAGCACTGAAAGCTGTTGCTAGCCAGCACCCTTCCTTGGAAGCGCTTTTGTAGGCCTAAGAACAGTGGGGCTCTGGGCTTCTCTAGCCACCTAATCTTCTGCTCATCCTCTCGCGCACTCTAAAGAGAGCTCAGGTGAGAAATTGCAAAGGTCGAGCAATTGCTCAGAGATGAAAAGTGCCAGCACTGAAAGCTGTTGCTAGCCAGCACCCTTCCTTGGAAGCGCTTTCACAGGCGCAGCAACACTGGGGCTTTGCGCTTCTCTAGCCGCCAAACGTCACGGTCATTCTCTTTCCGTCGGTAGACACGAGCTGAGAAATTGCAAACGTCGAGCAATTGCTCAGAGATGAAAAGTGCCAGCACTGAAAGCTGTTGCTAGCCAGCACCCTTCCTTGGAAGCGCTTTTGTAGGCCTAAGAACACTGGGGCTCTGTGCTTCTCTAGCCACCTAATCTTGTGCTCATCCTCTCGCTCACTCTAAAGAGAGCTCAGGTGAGAAATTGCAAACGTCGAGCAATTGCTCAGAGATGAAAAGTGCCAGCACTGAAAGCTCTTGCTAGCCAGCACCCTTCCTTGGAAGCGCTTTCACAGGCGCAGCAACACTGGGGCTTTGCGCTTCTCTAGCCACCAAACGTCACGGTCATTCTCTTTCCGTCTCGTAGACACGAGCTGAGAGATTGCAAACGTCGAGCAATTGCTCAGAGATGAAAAGTGCCAGCACTGAAAGCTGTTGCTAGCCAGCCCCCTTCCTTGGAAGCGCTTTTGTAGGCCTAAGAACAGTGGGGCTCTGGGCTTCTCTAGCCACCGAATCTTCTGCTCATCCTCTCGCGCACTCTAAAGAGAGCTCAGGTGAGAAATTGCAAAGGTAGAGCAATTGCTCAGAGATGAAAAGTGCCAGCACTGAAAGCTCTTGCTAGCCAGCACCCTTCCTTGGAAGCGCTTTCACAGGCGCAGCAACACTGGGGCTTTGCGCTTCTCTAGCCACCAAAAGTCACGGTCATTCTCTTTCCGTCTCGTAGACATGAGCTGAGAAATTGCAAACGTCCAGCAATTGCTCAGAGATGAAAAGTGCCAGCACTGAAAGCTGTTGCTAGCCAGCACCCTTCCTTGGAAGCGCTTTTGTAGGCCTAAGAACACTGGGGCTCTGGGCTTCTCTAGCCACCTAATCTTCTGCTCATCCTCTCGCGCACTCTAAAGAGAGCTCAGGTGAGAAATTGCAAACGTCGAGCAATTGCTCAGAGATGAAAAGTGCCAGCACTGAAAGTTGTTGCTAGCCAGCACCCTTCCTTGGAAGCGCTTTCACAGGCGCAGCAACACTGGGGCTTTGCGCTTCTCTAGCCACCAAACGTCACGGTCATTCTCTTTCCGTCTCGTAGACACGAGTTGAGAAATTGCAAACGTCGAGCAATTGCTCAGAGATGAAAAGTGCCAGCACTGAAAGCTGTTGCTAGCCAGCACCCTTCCTTGGAAGCGCTTTCACAGGTGCAGCAACACTGGGGCTTTGCACTTCTCTACCCACCAAACGTCACGGTCATTCTCTTTCCGTCTCGTAGACACGAGCTGAGAAATTGCAAACGTCGAGCAATTGCTCAGAGATGAAAAGTGCCAGCACTGAAAGCTGTTGCTAGCCAGCACCCTTCCTTGGAAGCGCTTTTGTAGGCCTAAGAACACTGGGGCTTTGCGCTTCTCTAGCCACCTAATCTTCTGCTCATCCTCTCGCGCAGTCTAAAGAGAGCTCAGGTGAGAAATTGCAAACGTCGAGCAATTGCTCAGAGATGAAAAGTGCCAGCACTGAAAGCTGTTGCTAGCCAGCACCCTTCCTTGGAAGCGCTTTTGTAGGCCTAAGAACACTGGGGCTCTGGGCTTCTCTAGCCACCTAATCTTCTGCTCATCCTCTCGCGCACTCTAAAGAGAGCTCAGGTGAGAAATTGCAAACGTCGAGCAATTGCTCAGAGATGAAAAGTGCCAGCACTGAAAGCTGTTGCTAGCCAGCACCCTTCCTTGGAAGCGCTTTCACAGGCGCAGCAACACTGGGGCTTTGCGCTTCTCTAGCCACCAAACGTCACGGTCATTCTCCATCCGTCTCGTAGACACGAGCTGAGAGATTGCAAACGTCGAGCAATTGCTCAGAGATGAAAAGTGCCAGCACTGAAAGCTGTTGCTAGCCAGCACCCTTCCTTGGAACTGCTTTTGTAGGCCTAAGAACACTGGGGCTTTGCGCTTCTCTAGCCACCTAATCTTCTGCTCATCCTCTCGCGCACTCTAAAGAGAGCTCAGGTGAGAAATTGCAAACGTCGAGCAATTGCTCAGAGATGAAAAGTGCCAGCACTGAAAGCTGTTGCTAGCCAGCAGCCTTCCTTGGAAGCGCTTTCACAGGCGCAGCAACACTGGGGCTTTGCGCTTCTCTACCCACCAAACGTCACGGTCATTCTCTTTCCGTCTCGTAGACACGAGTTGAGAAATTGCAAAGGTCGAGCAATTGCTCAGAGATGAAAAGTGCCAGCACTGAAAGCTCTTGCTAGCCAGCAGCCTTCCTTGGAAGCGCTTTTGTAGGCCTAAGAACAGTGGGGCTCTGGGCTTCTCTAGCCACCTAATCTTCTGCTCATCCTCTCGCGCACTCTAAAGAGAGCTCAGGTGAGAAATTGCAAACGTCCAGCAATTGCTCAGAGATGAAAAGTGCCAGCACTGAAAGCTCTTGCTAGCCAGCACCCTTCCTTGGAAGCGCTTTCACAGGCGCAGCAACACTGGGGCTTTGCGCTTCTCTAGCCACCAAACGTCACGGTCATTCTCTTTCCGTCTCGTAGACACGAGTTGAGAAATTGCAAATGTCCAGCAATTGCTCAGAGATGAAAAGTGCCAGCACTGAAAGCTGTTGCTAGCCAGCACCCTTCCTTGGAAGCGCTTTTGTAGGCCTAAGAACACTGGGGCTTTGCGCTTCTCTAGCCACCTAATCTTCTGCTCATCCTCTCGCGCACTCTAAAGAGAGCTCAGGTGAGAAATTGCAAACGTCGAGCAATTGCTCAGAGATGAAAAGTGCCAGCACTGAAAGCTGTTGCTAGCCAGCAGCCTTCCTTGGAAGCGCTTTCACAGGCGCAGCAACACTGCGGCTTTGCGCTTCTCTAGCCACCAAACGTCACTGTCCTTCTCTTCCCGTCTCCTAGACACGAGCTGAGAAATTGCAAATGTCGAGCAATTGCTCAGAGATGAAAAGTGCCAGCACTGAAAGCTGTTGCTAGCCAGCACCCTTCCTTGGAAGCGCTTTTGTAGCCCTAAGAACACTGGGGCTCTGGGCTTCTCTAGCCACCTAATCTTCTGCTCATCCTCTCGCGCACTCTAAAGAGAGCTCAGGTGAGAAATTGCAAACGTCGAGCAATTGCTCAGAGATGAAAAGTGCCAGCACTGAAAGCTGTTGCTAGCCAGCAGCCTTCCTTGGAAGCGCTTTCACAGGCGCAGCAACACTGGGGCTTTGCGCTTCTCTAGCCACCAAACGTCACGGTCATTCTCTTTCCGTCTCGTAGACACGAGCTGAGAAATTGCAAACGTCCAGCAATTGCTCAGAGATGAAAAGTGCCAGCACTGAAAGCTGTTGCTAGCCAGCACCCTTCCTTGGAAGCGCTTTCACATGCGCAGCAACACTGGGGCTTTGCGCTTCTCTAGCCGCCAAACGTCACGGTCATTCTCTTTCCGTCGGTAGACACGAGCTGAGAAATTGCAAACGTCGAGCAATTGCTCAGAGATGAAAAGTGCCAGCACTGAAAGCTGTTGCTAGCCAGCCCCCTTCCTTGCAAGCGCTTTTGTAGGCCTAAGAACAGTGGGGCTCTGGGCTTCTCTAGCCACCTAATCTTCTGCTCATCCTCTCGCGCACTCTAAAGAGAGCTCAGGTGAGAAATTGCAAACGTCCAGCAATTGCTCAGAGATGAAAAGTGCCAGCACTGAAAGCTCTTGCTAGCCAGCACCCTTCCTTGGAAGCGCTTTCACAGGCGCAGCAACACTGGGGCTTTGCGCTTCTCTAGCCACCAAAAGTCACGGTCATTCTCTTTCCGTCTCGTAGACATGAGCTGAGAAATTGCAAACGTCCAGCAATTGCTCAGAGATGAAAAGTGCCAGCACTGAAAGCTGTTGCTAGCCAGCACCCTTCCTTGGAAGCGCTTTTGTAGGCCTAAGAACACTGGGGCTTTGCGCTTCTCTAGCCACCTAATCTTCTGCTCATCCTCTCGCGCACTCTAAAGAGAGCTCAGGTGAGAAATTGCAAACGTCGAGCAAGTGCTCAGAGATGAAAAGTGCCAGCACTGAAAGCTGTTGCTAGCCAGCACCCTTCCTTGGAAGCGCTTTCACAGGCGCAGCAACACTGGGGCTTTGCGCTTCTCTAGCCACCAAACGTCACGGTCATTCTCTTTCCGTCTCGTAGACACGAGTTGAGAAATTGCAAACGTCGAGCAATTGCTCAGAGATGAAAAGTGCCAGCACTGAAAGCTGTTGCTAGCCAGCACCCTTCCTTGGAAGCGCTTTCACAGGTGCAGCAACACTGGGGCTTTGCACTTCTCTACCCACCAAACGTCACGGTCATTCTCTTTCCGTCTCGTAGACACGAGCTGAGAAATTGCAAACGTCCAGCAATTGCTCAGAGATGAAAAGTGCCAGCACTGAAAGCTGTTGCTAGCCAGCACCCTTCCTTGCAAGCGCTTTTGTAGCCCTAAGAACAGTGGGGCTTTGCGCTTCTCTAGCCACCTAATCTTCTGCTCATCCTCTCGCGCAGTCTAAAGAGAGCTCAGGTGAGAAATTGCAAACGTCGAGCAATTGCTCAGAGATGAAAAGTGCCAGCACTGAAAGCTGTTGCTAGCCAGCACCCTTCCTTGGAAGCGCTTTTGTAGGCCTAAGAACAGTGGGGCTCTGGGCTTCTCTAGCCACCTAATGTTGTGCTCATCCTCTCGCACACTCTAAAGAGAGCTCAGGTGAGAAATTGCAAACGTCGAGCAATTGCTCAGAGATGAAAAGTGCCAGCACTGAAAGCTGTTGCTAGCCAGCACCCTTCCTTGGAAGCGCTTTCACAGGCGCAGCAACACTGGGGCTTTGCGCTTCTCTAGCCACCAAACGTCACGGTCCTTCTCCATTCGTCTCGTAGACACGAGCTGAGAGATTGCAAACGTCGAGCAATTGCTCAGAGATGAAAAGTGCCAGCACTGAAAGCTGTTGCTAGCCAGCCCCCTTCCTTGGAACTGCTTTTGTAGGCCTAAGAACACTGGGGCTTTGCGCTTCTCTAGCCACCTAATCTTCTGCTCATCCTCTCGCGCACTCTAAAGAGAGCTCAGGTGAGAAATTGCAAACGTCCAGCAATTGCTCAGAGATGAAAAGTGCCAGCACTGAAAGCTGTTGCTAGCCAGCACCCTTCCTTGGAAGCGCTTTTGTAGGCCTAAGAACACTGGGGCTTTGCGCTTCTCTAGCCGCCAAACATCACGGTCATTCTCTTTCCGTCTCGTAGACACGAGCTGAGAAATTGCAAAGGTCGAGCAATTGCTCAGAGATGAAAAGTGCCAGCACTGAAAGCTCTTGCTAGCCAGCAGCCTTCCTTGGAAGCGCTTTTGTAGCCCTAAGAACAGTGGGGCTCTGGGCTTCTCTAGCCACCTAATCTTGTGCTCATCCTCTCGCGCACTCTAAAAAGAGCTCAGGTGAGAAATTGCAAACGTCCAGCAATTGCTCAGAGATGAAAAGTGCCAGCACTGAAAGCTCTTGCTAGCCAGCACCCTTCCTTGGAAGCGCTTTCACAGGCGCAGCAACACTGGGGCTTTGCGCTTCTCTAGCCACCAAACGTCACGGTCATTCTCTTTCCGTCTCGTAGACACGAGTTGAGAAATTGCAAATGTCCAGCAATTGCTCAGAGATGAAAAGTGCCAGCACTGAAAGCTGTTGCTAGCCAGCACCCTTCCTTGGAAGCGCTTTTGTAGGCCTAAGAACAGTGGGGCTCTGGGCTTCTCTAGCCACCTAATCTTCTGCTCATCCTCTCGCGCACTCTAAAGAGAGCTCAGGTGAGAAATTGCAAACGTCGAGCAATTGCTCAGAGATGAAAAGTGCCAGCACTGAAAGCTCTTGCTAGCCAGCACCCTTCCTTGGAAGCGCTTTCACAGGCGCAGCAACACTGGGGCTTTGCGCTTCTCTAGCCACCAAACGTCACGGTCATTCTCTTTCCGTCTCGTAGACACGAGCTGAGAGATTGCAAACGTCGAGCAATTGCTCAGAGATGAAAAGTGCCAGCACTGAAAGCTGTTGCTAGCCAGCACCCTTCCTTGGAAGCGCTTTTGTAGGCCTAAGAACAGTGGGGCTCTGGGCTTCTCTAGCCACCTAATCTTCTGCTCATCCTCTCGCGCACTCTAAAGAGAGCTCAAGTGAGAAATTGCAAAGGTAGAGCAATTGCTCAGAGATGAAAAGTGCCAGCACTGAAAGCTCTTGCTAGCCAGCACCCTTCCTTGGAAGCGCTTTCACAGGCGCAGCAACACTGGGGCTTTGCGCTTCTCTAGCCACCAAAAGTCACGGTCATTCTCTTTCCGTCTCGTAGACATGAGCTGAGAAATTGCAAACGTCCAGCAATTGCTCAGAGATGAAAAGTGCCAGCACTGAAAGCTGTTGCTAGCCAGCCCCCTTCCTTGCAAGCGCTTTTGTAGGCCTAAGGACACTGGGGCTTTGCGCTTCTCTAGCCACCTAATCTTCTGCTCATTCTCTTCCGCACTCTAAAGAGAGCTCAGGTGAGAAATTGCAAACGTCGAGCAATTGCTCAGAGATGAAAAGTGCCAGCACTGAAAGCTGTTGCTAGCCAGCACCCTTCCTTGGAAGCGCTTTCACAGGCGCAGCAACACTGGGGCTTTGCGCTTCTCTAGCCACCAAACGTCACGGTCATTCTCTTTCCGTCTCGTAGACACGAGTTGAGAAATTGCAAACGTCGAGCAATTGCTCAGAGATGAAAAGTGCCAGCACTGAAAGCTGTTGCTAGCCAGCACCCTTCCTTGGAAGCGCTTTCACAGGCGCAGCAACACTGGGGCTTTACACTTCTCTACCCACCAAACGTCACGGTCATTCTCTTTCCGTCTCGTAGACACGAGCTGAGAAATTGCAAACGTCGAGCAATTGCTCAGAGATGAAAAGTGCCAGCACTGAAAGCTGTTGCTAGCCAGCACCCTTCCTTGGAAGCGCTTTCACAGGCGCAGCAACACTGGGGCTTTGCGCTTCTCTAGCCACCAAACGTCACGGTCATTCTCTTTCCGTCGGTAGACACGAGCTGAGAAATTGCAAACGTCGAGCAATTGCTCAGAGATGAAAAGTGCCAGCACTGAAAGCTGTTGCTAGCCAGCCCCCTTCCTTGCAAGCGCTTTTGTAGGCCTAAGAACACTGGGGCTCTGTGCTTCTCTAGCCACCTAATCTTGTGCTCATCCTCTCGCTCACTCTAAAGAGAGCTCAGGTGAGAAATTGCAAACGTCGAGCAATTGCTCAGAGATGAAAAGTGCCAGCACTGAAAGCTGTTGCTAGCCAGCACCCTTCCTTGGAAGCGCTTTCACAGGCGCAGCAACACTGGGGCTTTGCGCTTCTCTAGCCACCAAACGTCACTGTCATTCTCTTTCCGTCTCGTAGACACGAGCTGAGAGATTGCAAACGTCGAGCAATTGCTCAGAGATGAAAAGTGCCAGCACTGAAAGCTGTTGCTAGCCAGCCCCCTTCCTTGGAAGCGCTTTTGTAGGCCTAAGAACAGTGGGGCTCTGGGCTTCTCTAGCCACCTAATCTTCTGCTCATCCTCTCGCGCACTCTAAAGAGAGCTCAGGTGAGAAATTGCAAAGGTAGAGCAATTGCTCAGAGATGAAAAGTGCCAGCGCTGAAAGCTCTTGCTAGCCAGCACCCTTCCTTGGAAGCGCTTTCACAGGCGCAGCAACACTGGGGCTTTGCGCTTCTCTAGCCACCAAAAGTCACGGTCATTCTCTTTCCGTCTCGTAGACATGAGCTGAGAAATTGCAAACGTCCAGCAATTGCTCAGAGATGAAAAGTGCCAGCACTGAAAGCTGTTGCTAGCCAGCAGCCTTCCTTGGAAGCGCTTTTGTAGGCCTAAGAACACTGGGGCTTTGCGCTTCTCTAGCCACCTAATCTTCTGCTCATCCTCTCGCGCACTCTAAAGAGAGCTCAAGTGAGAAATTGCAAACGTCGAGCAAGTGCTCAGAGATGAAAAGTGCCAGCACTGAAAGCTGTTGCTAGCCAGCACCCTTCCTTGGAAGCGCTTTCACAGGCGCAGCAACACTGGGGCTTTGCGCTTCTCTAGCCACCAAACGTCACGGTCATTCTCTTTCCGTCTCGTAGACACGAGTTGAGAAATTGCAAACGTCGAGCAATTGCTCAGAGATGAAAAGTGCCAGCACTGAAAGCTGTTGCTAGCCAGCACCCTTCCTTGGAAGCGCTTTCACAGGTGCAGCAACACTGGGGCTTTGCACTTCTCTACCCACCAAACGTCACGGTCATTCTCTTTCCGTCTCGTAGACACGAGCTGAGAAATTGCAAACGTCCAGCAATTGCTCAGAGATGAAAAGTGCCAGCACTGAAAGCTGTTGCTAGCCAGCACCCTTCCTTGCAAGCGCTTTTGTAGCCCTAAGAACAGTGGGGCTTTGCGCTTCTCTAGCCACCTAATCTTCTGCTCATCCTCTCGCGCAGTCTAAAGAGAGCTCAGGTGAGAAATTGCAAACGTCGAGCAATTGCTCAGAGATGAAAAGTGCCAGCACTGAAAGCTGTTGCTAGCCAGCACCCTTCCTTGGAAGCGCTTTTGTAGGCCTAAGAACAGTGGGGCTCTGGGCTTCTCTAGCCACCTAATGTTGTGCTCATCCTCTCGCACACTCTAAAGAGAGCTCAGGTGAGAAATTGCAAACGTCGAGCAATTGCTCAGAGATGAAAAGTGCCAGCACTGAAAGCTGTTGCTAGCCAGCACCCTTCCTTGGAAGCGCTTTCACAGGCGCAGCAACACTGGGGCTTTGCGCTTCTCTAGCCACCAAACGTCACGGTTCTTCTCCATTCGTCTCGTAGACACGAGCTGAGAGATTGCAAACGTCGAGCAATTGCTCAGAGATGAAAAGTGCCAGCACTGAAAGCTGTTGCTAGCCAGCCCCCTTCCTTGGAACTGCTTTTGTAGGCCTAAGAACAGTGGGGCTTTGCGCTTCTCTAGCCACCTAATCTTCTGCTCATCCTCTCGCGCACTCTAAAGAGAGCTCAGGTGAGAAATTGCAAACGTCGAGCAATTGCTCAGAGATGAAAAGTGCCAGCACTGAAAGCTGTTGCTAGCCAGCACCCTTCCTTGGAAGCGCTTTCACAGGCGCAGCAACACTGGGGCTTTGCGCTTCTCTAGCCACCAAACGTCACGGTCATTCTCTTTCCGTCTCGTAGACACGAGTTGAGAAATTGCAAAGGTCGAGCAATTGCTCAGAGATGAAAAGTGCCAGCACTGAAAGCTCTTGCTAGCCAGCAGCCTTCCTTGGAAGCGCTTTTGTAGGCCTAAGAACAGTGGGGCTCTGGGCTTCTCTAGCCACCTAATCTTGTGCTCATCCTCTCGCGCACTCTAAAGAGAGCTCAGGTGAGAAATTGCAAACGTCCAGCAATTGCTCAGAGATGAAAAGTGCCAGCACTGAAAGCTCTTGCTAGCCAGCACCCTTCCTTGGAAGCGCTTTCACAGGCGCAGCAACACTGGGGCTTTGCGCTTCTCTAGCCACCAAACGTCACGGTCATTCTCTTTCCGTCTCGTAGACACGAGTTGAGAAATTGCAAATGTCCAGCAATTGCTCAGAGATGAAAAGTGCCAGCACTGAAAGCTGTTGCTAGCCAGCACCCTTCCTTGGAAGCGCTTTTGTAGGCCTAAGAACACTGGGGCTCTGGGCTTCTCTAGCCACCTAATCTTCTGCTCATCCTCTCGCGCACTCTAAAGAGAGCTCAGGTGAGAAATTGCAAACGTCGAGCAATTGCTCAGAGATGAAAAGTGCCAGCACTGAAAGCTCTTGCTAGCCAGCACCCTTCCTTGGAAGCGCTTTCACAGGCGCAGCAACACTGGGGCTTTGCGCTTCTCTAGCCACCAAACGTCACGGTCATTCTCTTTCCGTCTCGTAGACACGAGCTGAGAAATTGCAAACGTCCAGCAATTGCTCAGAGATGAAAAGTGCCAGCACTGAAAGCTGTTGCTAGCCAGCACCCTTCCTTGGAAGCGCTTTCACAGGCGCAGCAACACTGGGGCTTTGCGCTTCTCTAGCCGCCAAACGTCACGGTCATTCTCTTTCCGTCGGTAGACACGAGCTGAGAAATTGCAAACGTCGAGCAATTGCTCAGAGATGAAAAGTGCCAGCACTGAAAGCTGTTGCTAGCCAGCACCCTTCCTTGGAAGCGCTTTTGTAGGCCTAAGAACACTGGGGCTCTGTGCTTCTCTAGCCACCTAATCTTGTGCTCATCCTCTCGCGCACTCTAAAGAGAGCTCAGGTGAGAAATTGCAAACGTCGAGCAATTGCTCAGAGATGAAAAGTGCCAGCACTGAAAGCTGTTGCTAGCCAGCACCCTTCCTTGGAAGCGCTTTCACAGGCGCAGCAACACTGGGGCTTTGCGCTTCTCTACCCACCAAAAGTCACGGTCATTCTCTTTCCGTCTCGTAGACATGAGCTGAGAAATTGCAAACGTCCAGCAATTGCTCAGAGATGAAAAGTGCCAGCACTGAAAGCTGTTGCTAGCCAGCAGCCTTCCTTGGAAGCGCTTTTGTAGGCCTAAGAACACTGGGGCTTTGCGCTTCTCTAGCCACCTAATCTTCTGCTCATCCTCTCGCGCACTCTAAAGAGAGCTCAAGTGAGAAATTGCAAACGTCGAGCAAGTGCTCAGAGATGAAAAGTGCCAGCACTGAAAGCTGTTGCTAGCCAGCACCCTTCCTTGGAAGCGCTTTCACAGGCGCAGCAACACTGGGGCTTTGCGCTTCTCTAGCCACCAAACGTCACGGTCATTCTCTTTCCGTCTCGTAGACACGAGTTGAGAAATTGCAAACGTCGAGCAATTGCTCAGAGATGAAAAGTGCCAGCACTGAAAGCTGTTGCTAGCCAGCACCCTTCCTTGGAAGCGCTTTCACAGGTGCAGCAACACTGGGGCTTTGCGCTTCTCTACCCACCAAACGTCACGGTCATTCTCTTTCCGTCTCGTAGACACGAGCTGAGAAATTGCAAACGTCCAGCAATTGCTCAGAGATGAAAAGTGCCAGCACTGAAAGCTGTTGCTAGCCAGCACCCTTCCTTGCAAGCGCTTTTGTAGCCCTAAGAACAGTGGGGCTTTGCGCTTCTCTAGCCACCTAATCTTCTGCTCATCCTCTCGCGCAGTCTAAAGAGAGCTCAGGTGAGAAATTGCAAACGTCGAGCAATTGCTCAGAGATGAAAAGTGCCAGCACTGAAAGCTGTTGCTAGCCAGCACCCTTCCTTGGAAGCGCTTTTGTAGGCCTAAGAACAGTGGGGCTCTGGGCTTCTCTAGCCACCTAATGTTGTGCTCATCCTCTCGCACACTCTAAAGAGAGCTCAGGTGAGAAATTGCAAACGTCGAGCAATTGCTCAGAGATGAAAAGTGCCAGCACTGAAAGCTGTTGCTAGCCAGCACCCTTCCTTGGAAGCGCTTTCACAGGCGCAGCAACACTGGGGCTTTGCGCTTCTCTAGCCACCAAACGTCACGGTTCTTCTCCATTCGTCTCGTAGACACGAGCTGAGAGATTGCAAACGTCGAGCAATTGCTCAGAGATGAAAAGTGCCAGCACTGAAAGCTGTTGCTAGCCAGCCCCCTTCCTTGGAACTGCTTTTGTAGGCCTAAGAACAGTGGGGCTTTGCGCTTCTCTAGCCACCTAATCTTCTGCTCATCCTCTCGCGCACTCTAAAGAGAGCTCAGGTGAGAAATTGCAAACGTCGAGCAATTGCTCAGAGATGAAAAGTGCCAGCACTGAAAGCTGTTGCTAGCCAGCACCCTTCCTTGGAAGCGCTTTCACAGGCGCAGCAACACTGGGGCTTTGCGCTTCTCTAGCCACCAAACGTCACGGTCATTCTCTTTCCGTCTCGTAGACACGAGTTGAGAAATTGCAAAGGTCGAGCAATTGCTCAGAGATGAAAAGTGCCAGCACTGAAAGCTCTTGCTAGCCAGCAGCCTTCCTTGGAAGCGCTTTTGTAGGCCTAAGAACAGTGGGGCTCTGGGCTTCTCTAGCCACCTAATCTTGTGCTCATCCTCTCGCGCACTCTAAAGAGAGCTCAGGTGAGAAATTGCAAACGTCCAGCAATTGCTCAGAGATGAAAAGTGCCAGCACTGAAAGCTCTTGCTAGCCAGCACCCTTCCTTGGAAGCGCTTTCACAGGCGCAGCAACACTGGGGCTTTGCGCTTCTCTAGCCACCAAACGTCACGGTCATTCTCTTTCCGTCTCGTAGACACGAGTTGAGAAATTGCAAATGTCCAGCAATTGCTCAGAGATGAAAAGTGCCAGCACTGAAAGCTGTTGCTAGCCAGCACCCTTCCTTGGAAGCGCTTTTGTAGGCCTAAGAACACTGGGGCTCTGGGCTTCTCTAGCCACCTAATCTTCTGCTCATCCTCTCGCGCACTCTAAAGAGAGCTCAGGTGAGAAATTGCAAACGTCGAGCAATTGCTCAGAGATGAAAAGTGCCAGCACTGAAAGCTCTTGCTAGCCAGCACCCTTCCTTGGAAGCGCTTTCACAGGCGCAGCAACACTGGGGCTTTGCGCTTCTCTAGCCACCAAACGTCACGGTCATTCTCTTTCCGTCTCGTAGACACGAGCTGAGAAATTGCAAACGTCCAGCAATTGCTCAGAGATGAAAAGTGCCAGCACTGAAAGCTGTTGCTAGCCAGCACCCTTCCTTGGAAGCGCTTTCACAGGCGCAGCAACACTGGGGCTTTGCGCTTCTCTAGCCGCCAAACGTCACGGTCATTCTCTTTCCGTCGGTAGACACGAGCTGAGAAATTGCAAACGTCGAGCAATTGCTCAGAGATGAAAAGTGCCAGCACTGAAAGCTGTTGCTAGCCAGCACCCTTCCTTGGAAGCGCTTTTGTAGGCCTAAGAACACTGGGGCTCTGTGCTTCTCTAGCCACCTAATCTTGTGCTCATCCTCTCGCGCACTCTAAAGAGAGCTCAGGTGAGAAATTGCAAACGTCGAGCAATTGCTCAGAGATGAAAAGTGCCAGCACTGAAAGCTGTTGCTAGCCAGCACCCTTCCTTGGAAGCGCTTTCACAGGCGCAGCAACACTGGGGCTTTGCGCTTCTCTAGCCACCAAACGTCACGGTCATTCTCTTTCCGTCTCGTAGACACGAGCTGAGAGATTGCAAACGTCGAGCAATTGCTCAGAGATGAAAAGTGCCAGCACTGAAAGCTGTTGCTAGCCAGCACCCTTCCTTGGAAGCGCTTTTGTAGGCCTAAGAACAGTGGGGCTCTGGGCTTCTCTAGCCACCTAATCTTCTGCTCATCCTCTCGCGCACTCTAAAGAGAGCTCAGGTGAGAAATTGCAAAGGTAGAGCAATTGCTCAGAGATGAAAAGTGCCAGCACTGAAAGCTCTTGCTAGCCAGCACCCTTCCTTGGAAGCGCTTTCACAGGCGCAGCAACACTGGGGCTTTGCGCTTCTCTAGCCACCAAAAGTCACGGTCATTCTCTTTCCGTCTCGTAGACATGAGCTGAGAAATTGCAAACGTCCAGCAATTGCTCAGAGATGAAAAGTGCCAGCACTGAAAGCTGTTGCTAGCCAGCACCCTTCCTTGGAAGCGCTTTTGTAGGCCTAAGGACACTGGGGCTTTGCGCTTCTCTAGCCACCTAATCTTCTGCTCATTCTCTTCCGCACTCTAAAGAGAGCTCAGGTGAGAAATTGCAAACGTCGAGCAATTGCTCAGAGATGAAAAGTGCCAGCACTGAAAGCTGTTGCTAGCCAGCACCCTTCCTTGGAAGCGCTTTCACAGGCGCAGCAACACTGGGGCTTTGCGCTTCTCTAGCCACCAAACGTCACGGTCATTCTCTTTCCGTCTCGTAGACACGAGTTGAGAAATTGCAAACGTCGAGGAATTGCTCAGAGATGAAAAGTGCCAGCACTGAAAGCTGTTGCTAGCCAGCACCCTTCCTTGGAAGCGCTTTCACAGGTGCAGCAACACTGGGGCTTTGCACTTCTCTACCCACCAAACGTCACGGTCATTCTCTTTCCGTCTCGTAGACACGAGCTGAGAAATTGCAAACGTCCAGCAATTGCTCAGAGATGAAAAGTGCCAGCACTGAAAGCTGTTGCTAGCCAGCACCCTTCCTTGCAAGCGCTTTTGTAGCCCTAAGAACACTGGGGCTTTGCGCTTCTCTAGCCACCTAATCTTCTGCTCATCCTCTCGCGCACTCTAAAGAGAGCTCAGGTGAGAAATTGCAAACGTCGAGCAATTGCTCAGAGATGAAAAGTGCCAGCACTGAAAGCTGTTGCTAGCCAGCCCCCTTCCTTGGAAGCGCTTTTGTAGGCCTAAGAACACTGGGGCTCTGGGCTTCTCTAGCCACCTAATCTTCTGCTCATCCTCTCGCGCAGTCTAAAGAGAGCTCAGGTGAGAAATTGCAAACGTCGAGCAATTGCTCAGAGATGAAAAGTGCCAGCACTGAAAGCTGTTGCTAGCCAGCACCCTTCCTTGGAAGCGCTTTCACAGGCGCAGCAACACTGGGGCTTTGCGCTTCTCTAGCCACCAAACGTCACGGTCATTCTCCATCCGTCTCGTAGACACGAGCTGAGAGATTGCAAACGTCGAGCAATTGCTCAGAGATGAAAAGTGCCAGCACTGAAAGCTGTTGCTAGCCAGCACCCTTCCTTGGAAGTGCTTTTGTAGCCCTAAGAACACTGGGGCTTTGCGCTTCTCTAGCCACCTAATCTTCTGCTCATCCTCTCGCGCACTCTAAAGAGAGCTCAGGTGAGAAATTGCAAACGTCGAGCAATTGCTCAGAGATGAAAAGTGCCAGCACTGAAAGCTCTTGCTAGCCAGCACCCTTCCTTGGAAGCGCTTTCACAGGTGCAGCAACACTGGGGCTTTGCGCTTCTCTAGCCACCAAACGTCACGGTCATTCTCCATCCGTCTCGTAGACACGAGCTGAGAGATTGCAAACGTCGAGCAATTGCTCAGAGATGAAAAGTGCCAGCACTGAAAGCTGTTGCTAGCCAGCACCCTTCCTTGGAAGTGCTTTTGTAGCCCTAAGAACACTGGGGCTTTGCGCTTCTCTAGCCACCTAATCTTCTGCTCATCCTCTCGCGCACTCTAAAGAGAGCTCAGGTGAGAAATTGCAAACGTTGAGCAATTGCTCAGAGATGAAAAGTGCCAGCACTGAAAGCTGTTGCTAGCCAGCACCCTTCCTTGGAAGCGCTTTCACAGGCGCAGCAACACTGGGGCTTTGCGCTTCTCTAGCCACCAAACGTCACGGTCATTCTCTTTCCGTCTCATAGACACGAGCTGAGAAATTGCAAATGTCGAGCAATTGCTCAGAGATGAAAAGTGCCAGCACTGAAAGCTGTTGCTAGCCAGCACCCTTCCTTGGAAGCGCTTTCACAGGCGCAGCAACACTGGGGCTTTACACTTCTCTAGCCACCAAACGTCACGGTCATTCTCTTTCCGTCTCGTAGACACGAGCTGAGAAATTGCAAACGTCCAGCAATTGCTCAGAGATGAAAAGTGCCAGCACTGAAAGCTGTTGCTAGCCAGCACCCTTCCTTGCAAGCGCTTTTGTAGGCCTAAGAACACTGGGGCTTTACGCTTCTCTAGCCACCTAATCTTCTGCTCATCCTCTCGCGCACTCTAAAGAGAGCTCAGGTGAGAAATTGCAAACGTCGAGCAATTGCTCAGAGATGAAAAGTGCCAGCACTGAAAGCTCTTGCTAGCCAGCCCCCTTCCTTGGAAGCGCTTTTGTAGGCCTAAGAACAGTGGGGCTCTGGGCTTCTCTAGCCACCTAATCTTCTGCTCATCCTCTCGCGCACTCTAAAGAGAGCTCAGGTGAGAAATTGCAAACGTCCAGCAATTGCTCAGAGATGAAAAGTGCCAGCACTGAAAGCTGTTGCTAGCCAGCACCCTTCCTTGGAAGCGCTTTCACAGGCGCAGCAACACTGGGGCTTTGCGCTTCTCTAGCCACCAAACGTCACGGTCATTCTCCATCCGTCTCGTAGACACGAGCTGAGAGATTGCAAACGTCGAGCAATTGCTCAGAGATGAAAAGTGCCAGCACTGAAAGCTGTTGCTAGCCAGCACCCTTCCTTGGAAGTGCTTTTGTAGGCCTAAGAACACTGGGGCTTTGCGCTTCTCTAGCCACCTAATCTTCTGCTCATCCTCTCGCGCACTCTAAAGAGAGCTCAGGTGAGAAATTGCAAACGTCGAGCAATTGCTCAGAGATGAAAAGTGCCAGCACTGAAAGCTGTTGCTAGCCAGCACCCTTCCTTGGAAGCGCTTTCACAGGCGCAGCAACACTGGGGCTTTGCGCTTCTCTAGCCACCAAACGTCACGGTCATTCTCTTTACGTCTCGTAGACACGAGTTGAGAAATTGCAAATGTCCAGCAATTGCTCAGAGATGAAAAGTGCCAGCACTGAAAGCTGTTGCTAGCCAGCACCCTTCCTTGGAAGTGCTTTTGTAGCCCTAAGAACACTGGGGCTTTGCGCTTCTCTAGCCACCTAATCTTCTGCTCATCCTCTCGCGCACTCTAAAGAGAGCTCAGGTGAGAAATTGCAAACGTCGAGCAATTGCTCAGAGATGAAAAGTGCCAGCACTGAAAGCTGTTGCTAGCCAGCGCCCTTCCTTGGAAGCGCTTTTGTAGGCCTAAGAACACTGGGGCTCTGGGCTTCTCTAGCCACCTAATCTTCTGCTCATCCTCTCGCGCAGTCTAAAGAGAGCTCAGGTGTGAAATTGCAAACGTCGAGCAATTGCTCAGAGATGAAAAGTGCCAGCACTGAAAGCTCTTGCTAGCCAGCACCCTTCCTTGGAAGCGCTTTTGTAGGCCTAAGAACACTGCGGCTTTGCGCTTCTCTAGCCACCTCATCTTCTGCTCATCCTCTCGCGCACTCTAAAGAGAGCTCAGGTGAGAAATAACAAATGTCCAGCAATTGCTCAGAGATGAAAAGTGCCAGCACTGAAAGCTGTTGCTAGCCAGCACCCTTCCTTGGAAGCGCTTTCACAGGCGCAGCAACACTGGGGCTTTGCGCTTCTCTAGCCACCAAACGTCACGGTCATTCTCCATCCGTCTCGTAGACACGAGCTGAGAGATTGCAAACGTCGAGCAATTGCTCAGAGATGAAAAGTGCCAGCACTGAAAGCTGTTGCTAGCCAGCCCCCTTCCTTGGAAGCGCTTTTGTAGGCCTAAGAACAGTGGGGCTCTGGGCTTCTCTAGCCACCTAATCTTCTGCTCATCCTCTCGCGCACTCTAAAGAGAGCTCAGGTGAGAAATTGCAAACGTCGAGCAATTGCTCAGAGATGAAAAGTGCCAGCACTGAAAGCTGTTGCTAGCCAGCAGCCTTCCTTGGAAGCGCTTTCACAGGTGCAACAACACTGGGGCTTTCCGCTTCTCTAGCCACCAAACGTCACGGTCATTCTCTTTCCGTCTCGTAGACACGAGCTGAGAAATTGCAAACGTCGAGCAATTGCTCAGAGATGAAAAGTGCGAGCACTGAAAGCTGTTGCTAGCCAGCACCCTTCCTTGGAAGCGCTTTCACAGGCGCAGTAATACTGGGGCTTTGCGCTTCTCTAGCCACCAAACGTCACGGTCATTCTCTTTCCGTCTCGTAGACACGAGCTGAGAGATTGCAAACGTCGAGCAATTGCTCAGAGATGAAAAGTGCCAGCACTGAAAGCTGTTGCTAGCCAGCACCCTTCCTTGGAAGCGCTTTCACAGGCGCAGCAACACTGGGGCTTTGCGCTTCTCTAGCCACCAAACGTCACGGTCATTCTCCATCCATCTCGTAGACACGAGCTGAGAGATTGCAAACGTCGAGCAATTGCTCAGAGATGAAAAGTGCCAGCACTGAAAGCTGTTGCTAGCCAGCACCCTTCCTTGGAAGTGCTTTTGTAGGCCTAAGAACACTGGGGCTTTGCGCTTCTCTAGCCACCTAATCTTCTGCTCATCCTCTCACGCACTCTAAAGAGAGCTCAGGTGAGAAATTGCAAACGTCGAGCAATTGCTCAGAGATGAAAAGTGCCAGCACTGAAAGCTGTTGCTAGCCAGCACCCTTCCTTGGAAGCGCTTTCACAGGCGCAGCAACACTGGGGCTTTGCGCTTCTCTAGCCACCAAACGTCACGGTCATTCTCTTTCCGTCTCGTAGACACGAGTTGAGAAATTGCAAAGGTCGAGCAATTGCTCAGAGATGAAAAGTGCCAGCACTGAAAGCTCTTGCTAGCCAGCAGCCTTCCTTGGAAGCGCTTTTGTAGGCCTAAGAACAGTGGGGCTCTGGGCTTCTCTAGCCACTTAATCTTCTGCTCATCCTCTCGCGCACTCTAAAGAGAGCTCAGGTGAGAAATTGCAAACGTCCAGCAATTGCTCAGAGATGAAAAGTGCCAGCACTGAAAGCTGTTGCTAGCCAGCACCCTTCCTTGGAAGCGCTTTCACAGGCGCAGCAACACTGGGGCTTTGCGCTTCTCTAGCCACCAAACGTCACGGTCATTCTCTTTCCGTCTCGTAGACACGAGTTGAGAAATTGCAAATGTCCAGCAATTGCTCAGAGATGAAAAGTGCCAGCACTGAAAGCTGTTGCTAGCCAGCACCCTTCCTTGGAAGTGCTTTTGTAGGCCTAAGAACACTGGGGCTTTGCGCTTCTCTAGCCACCTAATCTTCTGCTCATCCTCTCGCGCACTCTAAAGAGAGCTCAGGTGAGAAATTGCAAACGTCGAGCAATTGCTCAGAGATGAAAAGTGCCAGCACTGAAAGCTGTTGCTAGCCAGCACCCTTCCTTGGAAGCGCTTTCACAGGCGCAGCAACACTGGGGCTTTGCGCTTCTCTAGCCACCAAACGTCACGGTCCTTCTCTTTCCGTCTCGTAGACACGAGTTGAGAAATTGCAAACGTCGAGCAATTGCTCAGAGATGAAAAGTGCCAGCACTGAAAGCTCTTGCTAGCCAGCCCCCTTCCTTGGAAGCGCTTTTGTAGCCCTAAGATCACTAGGGCTCTGGGCTTCTCTAGCCACCTAATCTTCTGCTCATCCTCTCGCGCACTCTAAAGAGAGCTCAGGTGAGAAATTGCAAACGTCGAGCAATTGCTCAGAGATGAAAAGTGCCAGCACTGAAAGCTGTTGCTAGCCAGCACCCTTCCTTGGAAGCGCTTTTGTAGGCCTAAGAACACTGGGGCTCTGGGCTTCTCTAGCCACCTAATCTTCTGCTCATCCTCTCGCGCACTCTAAAGAGAGCTCAGGTGAGAAATTGCAAACGTCGAGCAATTGCTCAGAGATGAAAAGTGCCAGCACTGAAAGCTGTTGCTAGCCAGCACCCTTCCTTGGAAGCGCTTTCACAGGCGCAGCAACACTGGGGCTTTGCGCTTCTCTAGCCACCAAACGTCACGGTCATTCTCTTTCCGTCTCGTAGACACGAGTTGAGAAATTGCAAAGGTCGAGCAATTGCTCAGAGATGAAAAGTGCCAGCACTGAAAGCTGATGCTAGCCAGCACCCTTCCTTGGAAGCGCTTTTGTAGGCCTAAGAACAGTGGGGCTCTGGGCTTCTCTAGCCACTTAATCTTCTGCTCATCCTCTCGCGCACTCTAAAGAGAGCTCAGGTGAGAAATTGCAAACGTCGAGCAATTGCTCAGAGATGAAAAGTGCCAGCACTGAAAGCTGTTGCTAGCCAGCACCCTTCCTTGGAAGCGCTTTCACAGGCGCAGCAACACTGGGGCTTTGCGCTTCTCTACCCACCAAAAGTCACGGTCATTCTCTTTCCGTCTCGTAGACACGAGTTGAGAAATTGCAAATGTCCAGCAATTGCTCAGAGATGAAAAGTGCCAGCACTGAAAGCTGTTGCTAGCCAGCACCCTTCCTTGGAAGTGCTTTTGTAGGCCTAAGAACACTGGGGCTTTGCGCTTCTCTAGCCACCTAATCTTCTGCTCATCCTCTCGCGCACTCTAAAGAGAGCTCAGGTGAGAAATTGCAAACGTCGAGCAATTGCTCAGAGATGAAAAGTGCCAGCACTGAAAGCTGTTGCTAGCCAGCACCCTTCCTTGGAAGCACTTTCACAGGCGCAGCAACACTGGGGCTTTGCGCTTCTCTACCCACCAAACGTCACGGTCATTCTCTTTCCGTCTCGTAGACACGAGCTGAGAAATTGCAAATGTCGAGCAATTGCTCAGAGATGAAAAGTGCCAGCACTGAAAGCTGTTGCTAGCCAGCACCCTTCCTTGGAAGCGCTTTTGTAGCCCTAAGAACACTAGGGCTCTGGGCTTCTCTAGCCACCTAATCTTCTGCTCATCCTCTCGCGCACTCTAAAGAGAGCTCAGGTGAGAAATTGCAAACGTCGAGCAATTGCTCAGAGATGAAAATGCCAGCACTGAAAGCTGTTGCTAGCCAGCACCCTTCCTTGGAAGCGCTTTTGTAGGCCTAAGAACACTGGGGCTCTGGGCTTCTCTAGCCACCTAATCTTCTGCTCATCCTCTCGCGCAGTCTAAAGAGAGCTCAGGTGAGAAATTGCAAACGTCGAGCAATTGCTCAGAGATGAAAAGTGCCAGCACTGAAAGCTGTTGCTAGCCAGCACCCTTCCTTGGAAGCGCTTTTGTAGGCCTAAGAACACTGGGGCTTTGCGCTTCTCTAGCCACCTAATCTTCTGCTCATTCTCTCGCGCACTCTAAAGAGAGCTCAGGTGAGAAATAACAAACGTCGAGCAATTGCTCAGAGATGAAAAGTGCCAGCACTGAAAGCTCTTGCTAGCCAGCACCCTTCCTTGGAAGCGCTTTCACAGGTGCAACAACACTGGGGCTTTGCGCTTCTCTAGCCACCAAACGTCACGGTCATTCTCTTTCCGTCTCGTAGACACGAGCTGAGAGATTGCAAACGTCGAGCAATTGCTCAGAGATGAAAAGTGCCAGCACTGAAAGCTGTTGCTAGCCAGCACCCTTCCTTGGAAGCGCTTTTGTAGCCCTAAGAACACTGGGGCTCTGGGCTTCTCTAGCCACCTAATCTTCTGCTCATCCTCTCGCGCACTCTAAAGAGAGCTCAGGTGAGAAATTGCAAACGTCGAGCAATTGCTCAGAGATGAAAAGTGCCAGCACTGAAAGCTGTTGCTAGCCAGCACCCTTCCTTGGAAGCGCTTTCACAGGCGCAGCAACACTGGGGCTTTGCGCTTCTCTACCCACCAAACGTCACGGTCATTCTCTTTCCGTCTCGTAGACACGAGCTGAGAAATTGCAAACGTCAAGCAATTGCTCAGAGATGAAAAGTGCCAGCACTGAAAGCTGTTGCTAGCCAGCACCCTTCCTTGGAAGCGCTTTCACAGGCGCAGCAACACTGGGGCTTTGCGCTTCTCTAGCCACCAAACGTCACGGTCATTCTCTTTCCGTCTCGTAGACACGAGCTGAGAAATTGCAAACGTCGAGCAATTGCTCAGAGATGAAAAGTGCCAGCACTGAAAGCTGTTGCTAGCCAGCACCCTTCCTTGGAAGCGCTTTTGTAGGCCTAAGAACACTGGGGCTCTGGGCTTCTCTAGCCACCTAATCTTGTGCTCATCCTCTCGCGCACTCTAAAGAGAGCTCAGGTGAGAAATTGCAAACGTCGAGCAATTGCTCAGAGATGAAAAGTGCCAGCACTGAAAGCTGTTGCTAGCCAGCAGCCTTCCTTGGAAGCGCTTTCACAGGCGCAGCAACACTGGGGCTTTGCGCTTCTCTACCCACCAAACGTCACTGTCATTCTCTTTCCGTCTCGTAGACACGAGCTGAGAAATTGCAAACATCGAGCAATTGCTCAGAGATGAAAAGTGCCAGCACTGAAAGCTGTTGCTAGCCAGCACCCTTCCTTGGAAGCGCTTTTGTAGCACTAAGAACACTAGGGCTCTGGGCTTCTCTAGCCACCTAATCTTCTGCTCATCCTCTCGCGCACCCTAAAGAGAGCTCAGGTGAGAAATTGCAAACGTCCAGCAATTGCTCAGAGATGAAAAGTGCCAGCACTGAAAGCTGTTGCTAGCCAGCACCCTTCCTTGCAAGCGCTTTCACAGGCGCAGCAACACTGGGGCTTTGCGCTTCTCTACCCACCAAACGTCACGGTCATTCTCTTTCCGTCTCGTAGACACGAGTTGAGAAATTGCAAACGTCGAGCAATTGCTCAGAGATGAAAAGTGCCAGCACTGAAAGCTGTTGCTAGCCAGCACCCTTCCTTGGAAGCGCTTTTGTAGGCCTAAGAACAGTGGGGCTCTGGGCTTCTCTAGCCACCTAATCTTGTGCTCATCCTCTCGCGCACTCTAAAGAGAGCTCAGGTGAGAAATTGCAAACGTCGAGCAATTGCTCAGAGATGAAAAGTGCCAGCACTGAAAGCTGTTGCTAGCCAGCAGCCTTCCTTGGAAGCGCTTTCACAGGCGCAGCAACACTGGGGCTTTGCGCTTCTCTACCCACCAAACGTCACGGTCATTCTCTTTCCGTCTCGTAGACACGAGCTGAGAGATTTTAAACGTCGAGCAATTGCTCAGAGATGAAAAGTGCCAGCACTGAAAGCTGTTGCTAGCCAGCACCCTTCCTTGGAAGCGCTTTTGTAGGCCTAAGAACACTGGGGCTCTGGGCTTCTCTAGCCACCTAATCTTCTGCTCATCCTCTCGCGCACTCTAAAGAGAGCTCAGGTGAGAAATTGCAAATGTCCAGCAATTGCTCAGAGATGAAAAGTGCCAGCACTGAAAGCTGTTGCTAGCCAGCAGCCTTCCTTGGAAGCGCTTTCACAGGCGCAGCAACACTGGGGCTTTGCGCTTCTCTACCCACCAAACGTCACGGTCATTCTCTTTCCGTCTCGTAGACACGAGCTGAGAAATTGCAAACGTCAAGCAATTGCTCAGAGATGAAAAGTGCCAGCACTGAAAGCTGTTGCTAGCCAGCACCCTTCCTTGGAAGCGCTTTCACAGGCGCAGCAACACTGGGGCTTTGCGCTTCTCTAGCCACCAAACGTCACGGTCATTCTCTTTCCGTCTCGTAGACACGAGCTGAGAAATTGCAAACGTCGAGCAATTGCTCAGAGATGAAAAGTGCCAGCACTGAAAGCTGTTGCTAGCCAGCACCCTTCCTTGGAAGCGCTTTTGTAGGCCTAAGAACACTGGGGCTCTGGGCTTCTCTAGCCACCTAATCTTGTGCTCATCCTCTCGCGCACTCTAAAGAGAGCTCAGGTGAGAAATTGCAAACGTCGAGCAATTGCTCAGAGATGAAAAGTGCCAGCACTGAAAGCTGTTGCTAGCCAGCACCCTTCCTTGGAAGCGCTTTCACAGGCGCAGCAACACTGGGGCTTTGCGCTTCTCTACCCACCAAACGTCACTGTCATTCTCTTTCCGTCTCGTAGACACGAGCTGAGAAATTGCAAACATCGAGCAATTGCTCAGAGATGAAAAGTGCCAGCACTGAAAGCTGTTGCTAGCCAGCACCCTTCCTTGGAAGCGCTTTTGTAGCACTAAGAACACTAGGGCTCTGGGCTTCTCTAGCCACCTAATCTTCTGCTCATCCTCTCGCGCACCCTAAAGAGAGCTCAGGTGAGAAATTGCAAACGTCCAGCAATTGCTCAGAGATGAAAAGTGCCAGCACTGAAAGCTGTTGCTAGCCAGCAGCCTTCCTTGGAAGCGCTTTCACAGGCGCAGCAACACTGGGGCTTTGCGCTTCTCTACCCACCAAACGTCACGGTCATTCTCTTTCCGTCTCGTAGACACGAGTTGAGAAATTGCAAACGTCGAGCAATTGCTCAGAGATGAAAAGTGCCAGCACTGAAAGCTGTTGCTAGCCAGCACCCTTCCTTGGAAGCGCTTTTGTAGGCCTAAGAACAGTGGGGCTCTGGGCTTCTCTAGCCACCTAATCTTGTGCTCATCCTCTCGCGCACTCTAAAGAGAGCTCAGGTGAGAAATTGCAAACGTCGAGCAATTGCTCAGAGATGAAAAGTGCCAGCACTGAAAGCTGTTGCTAGCCAGCAGCCTTCCTTGGAAGCGCTTTCACAGGCGCAGCAACACTGCGGCTTTGCGCTTCTCTACCCACCAAACGTCACGGTCATTCTCTTTCCGTCTCGTAGACACGAGCTGAGAGATTTTAAACGTCGAGCAATTGCTCAGAGATTAAAAGTGCCAGCACTGAAAGCTGTTGCTAGCCAGCACCCTTCCTTGGAAGCGCTTTTGTAGGCCTAAGAACACTGGGGCTCTGGGCTTCTCTAGCCACCTAATCTTCTGCTCATCCTCTCGCGCACTCTAAAGAGAGCTCAGGTGAGAAATTGCAAATGTCCAGCAATTGCTCAGAGATGAAAAGTGCCAGCACTGAAAGCTGTTGCTAGCCAGCACCCTTCCTTGGAAGCGCTTTCACAGGCGCAGCAACACTGGGGCTTTGCGCTTCTCTACCCACCAAACGTCACGGTCCTTCTCTTTCCGTCTCGTAGACACGAGCTGAGAAATTGCAAACGTCGAGCAATTGCTCAGAGATGAAAAGTGCCAGCACTGAAAGCTGTTGCTAGCCAGCCCCCTTCCTTGGAAGCGCTTTTGTAGGCCTAAGAACACTGGGGCTCTGGGCTTCTCTAGCCACCTAATCTTCTGCTCATCCTCTCGCGCACTCTAAAGAGAGCTCAGGTGAGAAATTGCAAACGTCGAGCAATTGCTCAGAGATGAAAAGTGCCAGCACTGAAAGCTGTTGCTAGCCAGCACCCTTCCTTGGAAGCGCTTTCACAGGCGCAGCAACACTGGGGCTTTGCGCTTCTCTAGCCACCAAACGTCACGGTCATTCTCCATCCGTCTCGTAGACACGAGCTGAGAGATTGCAAACGTCGAGCAATTGCTCAGAGATGAAAAGTGCCAGCACTGAAAGCTGTTGCTAGCCAGCCCCCTTCCTTGGAAGCGCTTTTGTAGGCCTAAGAACACTGGGGCTCTGGGCTTCTCTAGCCACCTAATCTTCTGCTCATCCTCTCGCGCACTCTAAAGAGAGCTCAGGTGAGAAATTGCAAACGTCGAGCAATTGCTCAGAGATGAAAAGTGCCAGCACTGAAAGCTCTTGCTAGCCAGCAGCCTTCCTTGGAAGCGCTTTCACAGGTGCAACAACACTGGGGCTTTGCGCTTCTCTAGCCACCAAACGTCACGGTCATTCTCTTTCCGTCTCGTAGACACGAGTTGAGAGATTGCAAACGTCGAGCAATTGCTCAGAGATGAAAAGTGCCAGCACTGAAAGCTGTTGCTAGCCAGCCCCCTTCCTTGGAAGCGCTTTTGTAGGCCTAAGAACACTGGGGCTCTGGGCTTCTCTAGCCACCTAATCTTCTGCTCATCCTCTCGCGCACTCAAAGGAGAGCTCACGTGAGAAATTGCAAACGTCGAGCAATTGCTCAGAGATGAAAAGTGCCAGCACTGAAAGCTCTTGCTAGCCAGCAGCCTTCCTTGGAAGCGCTTTCACAGGCGCAGCAACACTGGGGCTTTGCGCTTCTCTACCCACCAAACGTCACGGTCATTCTCTTTCCGTCTCGTAGACACGAGCTGAGAAATTGCAAACATCGAGCAATTGCTCAGAGATGAAAAGTGCCAGCACTGAAAGCTGTTGCTAGCCAGCACCCTTCCTTGGAAGCGCTTTTGTAGGCCTAAGAACAGTGGGGCTCTGGGCTTCTCTAGCCACCTAATCTTGTGCTCATCCTCTCGCGCACTCTAAAGAGAGCTCAGGTGAGAAATTGCAAACGTCGAGCAATTGCTCAGAGATGAAAAGTGCCAGCACTGAAAGCTGTTGCTAGCCAGCACCCTTCCTTGGAAGCGCTTTTGAAGCCCTAAGAACAGTAGGGCTCTGGGCTTCTCTAGCCACCTAATCTTCTGCTCCTCCTCTCGTGCACTCTAAAGAGAGCTCAGGTGAGAAATTGCAAAGGTAGAGCAATTGCTCAGAGATGAAAAGTGCCAGCACTGAAAGCTGTTGCTAGCCAGCAGCCTTCCTTGGAAGCGCTTTCACAGGCGCAGCAACACTGGGGCTTTGCGCTTCTCTAGCCACCAAACGTCACGGTCATTCTCTTTCCGTCTCGTAGACACGAGCTGAGAAATTGCAAACGTCAAGCAATTGCTCAGAGATGAAAAGTGCCAGCACTGAAAGCTGTTGCTAGCCAGCACCCTTCCTTGGAAGCGCTTTTGTAGGCCTAAGAACACTGGGGCTTTCCGCTTCTCTAGCCACCAAACGTCACGGTCATTCTCTTTCCGTCTCGTAGACACGAGTTGAGAAATTGCAAACGTCGAGCAATTGCTCAGAGATGAAAAGTGCGAGCACTGAAAGCTGTTGCTAGCCAGCACCCTTCCTTGGAAGCGCTTTCACAGGCGCAGTAATACTGGGGCTTTGCGCTTCTCTAGCCACCAAACGTCACGGTCATTCTCTTTCCGTCTCGTAGACACGAGCTGAGAGATTGCAAACGTCGAGCAATTGCTCAGAGATGAAAAGTGCCAGCACTGAAAGCTGTTGCTAGCCAGCACCCTTCCTTGGAAGCGCTTTTGTAGGCCTAAGAACACTGGGGCTCTGGGCTTCTCTAGCCACCGAATCTTCTGCTCATCCTCTCGCGCACTCTAAAGAGAGCTCAGGTGAGAAATTGCAAAGGTAGAGCAATTGCTCAGAGATGAAAAGTGCCAGCACTGAAAGCTCTTGCTAGCCAGCACCCTTCCTTGGAAGCGCTTTCACAGGCGCAGCAACACTGGGGCTTTGCGCTTCTCTAGCCACCAAACGTCACGGTCATTCTCCATCCGTCTCGTAGACACGAGCTGAGAGATTTTAAACGTCGAGCAATTGCTCAGAGATGAAAAGTGCCAGCACTGAAAGCTGTTGCTAGCCAGCACCCTTCCTTGGAAGTGCTTTTGTAGGCCTAAGAACAGTGGGGCTTTGCGCTTCTCTAGCCACCTAATCTTCTGCTCATCCTCTCGCGCACTCTAAAGAGAGCTCAGGTGAGAAATTGCAAACGTCGAGCAATTGCTCAGAGATGAAAAGTGCCAGCACTGAAAGCTGTTGCTAGCCAGCAGCCTTCCTTGGAAGCGCTTTCACAGGCGCAGCAACACTGGGGCTTTGCGCTTCTCTAGCCACCAAACGTCACGGTCATTCTCTTTCCGTCTCATAGACACGAGCTGAGAAATTGCAAAGGTCGAGCAATTGCTCAGAGATGAAAAGTGCCAGCACTGAAAGCTCTTGCTAGCCAGCAGCCTTCCTTGGAAGCGCTTTTGTAGGCCTAAGAACAGTGGGGCTCTGGGCTTCTCTAGCCACTTAATCTTCTGCTCATCCTCTCGCGCACTCTAAAGAGAGCTCAGGTGAGAAATTGCAAACGTCGCGCAATTGCTCAGAGATGAAAAGTGCCAGCACTGAAAGCTGTTGCTAGCCAGCAGCCTTCCTTGGAAGCGCTTTCACAGGCGCAGCAACACTGGGGCTTTGCGCTTCTCTAGCCACCAAACGTCACGGTCATTCTCTTTCCGTCTCGTAGACACGAGTTGAGAAATTGCAAACGTCGAGCAATTGCTCAGAGATGAAAAGTGCCAGCACTGAAAGCTGTTGCTAGCCAGCACCCTTCCTTGGAAGCGCTTTCACAGGCGCAGCAACACTGGGGCTTTGCGCTTCTCTAGCCACCAAACGTCACGGTCATTCTCTTTCCGTCTCGTAGACACGAGCTGAGAGATTGCAAATGTCGAGCAATTGCTCAGAGATGAAAAGTGCCAGCACTGAAAGCTGTTGCTAGCCAGCCCCCTTCCTTGGAAGCGCTTTTGTAGCCCTAAGAACACTGGGGCTCTGGGCTTCTCTAGCCACCTAATCTTCTGCTCATCCTCTCGCGCACTCTAAAGAGAGCTCAGGTGAGAAATTGCAAACGTCGAGCAATTGCTCAGAGATGAAAAGTGCCAGCACTGAAAGCTGTTGCTAGCCAGCACCCTTCCTTGGAAGCGCTTTTGTAGGCCTAAGAACACTGGGGCTCTGGGCTTCTCTAGCCACCTAATCTTCTGCTCATCCTCTCGCGCACTCTAAAGAGAGCTCAGGTGAGAAATTGCAAACGTCGAGCAATTGCTCAGAGATGAAAAGTGCCAGCACTGAAAGCTCTTGCTAGCCAGCAGCCTTCCTTGGAAGCGCTTTTGTAGGCCTAAGAACACTGGGGCTTTGCGCTTCTCTAGCCACCTAATCTTCTGCTCATTCTCTCGCGCACTCTAAAGAGAGCTCAGGTGAGAAATAACAAACGTCGAGCAATTGCTCAGAGATGAAAAGTGCCAGCACTGAAAGCTGTTGCTAGCCAGCACCCTTCCTTGGAAGCGCTTTCACAGGTGCAACAACACTGGGGCTTTGCGCTTCTCTAGCCACCAAACGTCACGGTCATTCTCTTTCCGTCTCGTAGACACGAGCTGAGAGATTGCAAACGTCGAGCAATTGCTCAGAGATGAAAAGTGCCAGCACTGAAAGCTGTTGCTAGCCAGCACCCTTCCTTGGAAGCGCTTTTGTAGCCCTAAGAACACTGGGCCTCTGGGCTTCTCTAGCCACCTAATCTTCTGCTCATCCTCTCGCGCACTCAAAGGAGAGCTCAGGTGAGAAATTGCAAACGTCGAGCAATTGCTCAGAGATGAAAAGTGCCAGCACTGAAAGCTGTTGCTAGCCAGCAGCCTTCCTTGGAAGCGCTTTCACAGGTGCAGCAACACTGGGGCTTTGCGCTTCTCTACCCACCAAACGTCACGGTCATTCTCCATCCGTCTCATAGACACGAGCTGAAAAATTGCAAACATCGAGCAATTGCTCAGAGATGAAAAGTGCCAGCACTGAAAGCTGTTGCTAGCCAGCACCCTTCCTTGGAAGCGCTTTTGTAGGCCTAAGAAGACTGGGGCTCTGGGCTTCTCTAGCCACCTAATCTTCTGCTCATCCTCTCGCGCACTCTAAAGAGAGCTCAGGTGAGAAATTGCAAACGTCGAGCAATTGCTCAGAGATGAAAAGTGCCAGCACTGAAAGCTGTTGCTAGCCAGCACCCTTCCTTGGAAGCGCTTTCACAGGCGCAGTAACACTGGGGCTTTGCCCTTCTCTAGCCACCAAACGTCAAGGTCATTCTCTTTCCGTCTCGTAGACACGAGCTGAGAAATTGCAAACGTCAAGCAATTGCTCAGAGATGAAAAGTGCCAGCACTGAAAGCTGTTGCTAGCCAGCACCCTTCCTTGGAAGCGCTTTCACAGGCGCAGCAACACTGGGGCTTTGCGCTTCTCTAGCCACCAAACGTCACGGTCATTCTCTTTCCGTCTCGTAGACACGAGCTGAGAAATTGCAAACGTCGAGCAATTGCTCAGAGATGAAAAGTGCCAGCACTGAAAGCTCTTGCTAGCCAGCACCCTTCCTTGGAAGCGCTTTTGTAGCCCTAAGAACACTGGGGCTCTGGGCTTCTCTAGCCACCTAATCTTCTGCTCATCCTCTCGCGCACTCTAAAGAGAGCTCAGGTGAGAAATTGCAAACGTCGAGCAATTGCTCAGAGATGAAAAGTGCCAGCACTGAAAGCTGTTGCTAGCCAGCACCCTTCCTTGGAAGCGCTTTCACAGGCGCAGCAACACTGGGGCTTTGCGCTTCTCTAGCCACCAAACGTCACTGTCATTCTCTTTCCGTCTCGTAGACACGAGCTGAGAAATTGCAAACATCGAGCAATTGCTCAGAGATGAAAAGTGCCAGCACTGAAAGCTGTTGCTAGCCAGCACCCTTCCTTGGAAGCGCTTTTGTAGGCCTAAGAACAGTGGGGCTCTGGGCTTCTCTAGCCACCTAATCTTCTGCTCATCCTCTCGCGCACCCTAAAGAGAGCTCAGGTGAGAAATTGCAAACGTCCAGCAATTGCTCAGAGATGAAAAGTGCCAGCACTGAAAGCTGTTGCTAGCCAGCACCCTTCCTTGGAAGCGCTTTCACAGGCGCAGCAACACTGGGGCTTTGCGCTTCTCTAGCCACCAAACGTCACGGTCATTCTCTTTCCGTCTCGTAGACACGAGTTGAGAAATTGCAAACGTCGAGCAATTGCTCAGAGATGAAAAGTGCCAGCACTGAAAGCTGTTGCTAGCCAGCACCCTTCCTTGGAAGCGCTTTTGTAGGCCTAAGAACAGTGGGGCTCTGGGCTTCTCTAGCCACCTAATCTTGTGCTCATCCTCTCGCGCACTCTAAAGAGAGCTCAGGTGAGAAATTGCAAACGTCGAGCAATTGCTCAGAGATGAAAAGTGCCAGCACTGAAAGCTGTTGCTAGCCAGCACCCTTCCTTGGAAGCGCTTTCACAGGCGCAGCAACACTGGGGCTTTGCGCTTCTCTACCCACCAAACGTCACTGTCATTCTCTTTCCGTCTCCTAGACACGAGCTGAGAGATTTTAAACGTCGAGCAATTGCTCAGAGATGAAAAGTGCCAGCACTGAAAGCTGTTGCTAGCCAGCAGCCTTCCTTGGAAGCGCTTTTGTAGGCCTAAGAACACTGGGGCTCTGGGCTTCTCTAGCCACCTAATCTTCTGCTCATCCTCTCGCGCACTCTAAAGAGAGCTCAGGTGAGAAATTGCAAATGTCCAGCAATTGCTCAGAGATGAAAAGTGCCAGCACTGAAAGCTGTTGCTAGCCAGCACCCTTCCTTGGAAGCGCTTTCACAGGCGCAGCAACACTGGGGCTTTGCGCTTCTCTAGCCACCAAACGTCACGGTCATTCTCTTTCCGTCTCGTAGACACGAGCTGAGAAATTGCAAACGTCGAGCAATTGCTCAGAGATGAAAAGTGCCAGCACTGAAAGCTGTTGCTAGCCAGCCCCCTTCCTTGGAAGCGCTTTTGTAGGCCTAAGAACACTGGGGCTCTGGGCTTCTCTAGCCACCTAATCTTCTGCTCATCCTCTCGCGCACTTTAAAGAGAGCTCAGGTGAGAAATTGCAAACGTCCAGCAATTGCTCAGAGATGAAAAGTGCCAGCACTGAAAGCTGTTGCTAGCCAGCACCCTTCCTTGGAAGCGCTTTCACAGGCGCAGCAACACTGGGGCTTTGCGCTTCTCTACCCACCAAACGTCACGGTCATTCTCTTTCCGTCTCGTAGACACGAGCTGAGAAATTGCAAACGTCGAGCAATTGCTCAGAGATGAAAAGTGCCAGCACTGAAAGCTGTTGCTAGCCAGCCCCCTTCCTTGGAAGCGCTTTTGTAGGCCTAAGAACACTGGGGCTTTGCTCTTCTCTAGCCACCAAAAGTCACGGTCCTTCTCTTTCCGTCTCGTAGACACGAGTTGAGAAATTGCAAACGCCGAGCAATTGCTAGGAGATGAAAAGTGCCAGCACTGAAAGCTGTTGCTAGCCAGCACCCTTCCTTGGAAGCGCTTTCACAGGCGCAGCAACACTGAGGCTTTGCGCTTCTCTAGCCACCAAACGTCACGGTCATTCTCTTTCCGTCTCGTAGACACGAGCTGAGAAATTGCAAATGTCGAGCAATTGCTCAGAGATGAAAAGTGCCAGCACTGAAAGCTGTTGCCAGCCAGCACCCTTCCTTGGACGCGCTTTTGTAGGCCTAAGAACACTGGGGCTTTACGCTTCTCTAGCCACCTAATCTTCTGCTCATCCTCTCGCGCACTCTAAAGAGAGCTCAGGTGAGAAATTGCAAACGTCGAGCAATTGCTCAGAGATGAAAAGTGCCAGCACTGAAAGCTCTTGCTAGCCAGCACCCTTCCTTGGAAGTGCTTTTGTAGCCCTAAGAACACTGGGGCTCTGGGCTTCTCTAGCCACCTAATCTTGTGCTCATCCTCTCGCGCAGTCTAAAGAGAGCTCAGGTGAGAAATTGCAAACGTCGAGCAATTGCTCAGAGATGAAAAGTGCCAGCACTGAAAGCTGTTGCTAGCCAGCAGCCTTCCTTGGAAGCGCTTTCACAGGCGCAGCAACACTGGGGCTTTGCGCTTCTCTACCCACCAAACGTCACGGTCATTCTCTTTCCGTCTCGTAGACACGAGCTGAGAAATTGCAAATGTCGAGCAATTGCTCAGAGATGAAAAGTGCCAGCACTGAAAGCTGTTGCTAGCCAGCCCCCTTCCTTGGAAGCGCTTTTGTAGGCCTAAGAACACTGGGGCTCTGGGCTTCTCTAGCCACCTAATCTTCTGCTCATCCTCTCGCGCACTCTAAAGAGAGCTCAGGTGAGAAATTGCAAACGTCGAGCAATTGCTCAGAGATGAAAAGTGCCAGCACTGAAAGCTGTTGCTAGCCAGCACCCTTCCTTGGAAGCGCTTTCACAGGCGCAGTAACACTGGGGCTTTGCCCTTCTCTAGCCACCAAACGTCACGGTCATTCTCTTTCCGTCTCGTAGACACGAGCTGAGAAATTGCAAACGTCGAGCAATTGCTCAGAGATGAAAAGTGCCAGCACTGAAAGCTGTTGCTAGCCAGCACCCTTCCTTGGAAGCGCTTTCACAGGCGCAGCAACACTGGGGCTTTGCGCTTCTCTAGCCACCAAACGTCACGGTCATTCTCTTTCCGTCTCGTAGACACGAGCTGAGAAATTGCAAACGTCAAGCAATTGCTCAGAGATGAAAAGTGCCAGCACTGAAAGCTGTTGCTAGCCAGCAGCCTTCCTTGGAAGCGCTTTCACAGGTGCAGCAACACTGGGGCTTTGCGCTTCTCTACCCACCAAACGTCACGGTCATTCTCTTTCCGTCTCGTAGACACGAGCTGAGAAATTGCAAACGTCGAGCAATTGCTCAGAGATGAAAAGTGCCAGCACTGAAAGCTGTTGCTAGCCAGCAGCCTTCCTTGGAAGCGCTTTTGTAGGCCTAAGAAGACTGGGGCTCTGGGCTTCTCTAGCCACCTAATCTTGTGCTCATCCTCTCGCGCACTCTAAAGAGAGCTCAGGTGAGAAATTGCGAACGTCCAGCAATTGCTCAGAGATGAAAAGTGCCAGCACTGAAAGCTGTTGCTAGCCAGCAGCCTTCCTTGGAAGCGCTTTCACAGGCGCAGCAACACTGGGGCTTTGCGCTTCTCTAGCCACCAAACGTCACTGTCATTCTCTTTCCGTCTCGTAGACACGAGCTGAGAAATTGCAAACATCGAGCAATTGCTCAGAGATGAAAAGTGCCAGCACTGAAAGCTGTTGCTAGCCAGCACCCTTCCTTGGAAGCGCTTTTGTAGCACTAAGAACACTAGGGCTCTGGGCTTCTCTAGCCACCTAATCTTCTGCTCATCCTCTCGCGCACTCTAAAGAGAGCTCAGGTGAGAAATTGCAAACGTCCAGCAATTGCTCAGAGATGAAAAGTGCCAGCACTGAAAGCTCTTGCTAGCCAGCAGCCTTCCTTGGAAGCGCTTTCACAGGCGCAGCAACACTGGGGCTTTGCGCTTCTCTAGCCACCAAACGTCACGGTCATTCTCTTTCCGTCTCGTAGACACGAGTTGAGAAATTGCAAACGTCGAGCAATTGCTCAGAGATGAAAAGTGCCAGCACTGAAAGCTGTTGCTAGCCAGCACCCTTCCTTGGAAGCGCTTTTGTAGGCCTAAGAAGACTGGGGCTCTGGGCTTCTCTAGCCACCTAATCTTCTGCTCATCCTCTCGCGCACTCTAAAGAGAGCTCAGGTGAGAAAGTGCAAACGTCGAGCAATTGCTCAGAGATGAAAAGTGCCAGCACTGAAAGCTGTTGCTAGCCAGCACCCTTCCTTGGAAGCGCTTTCACAGGCGCAGCAACACTGGGGCTTTGCGCTTCTCTACCCACCAAACGTCACTGTCATTCTCTTTCCGTCTCGTAGACACGAGCTGAGAAATTGCAAACGTCGAGCAATTGCTCAGAGATGAAAAGTGCCAGCACTGAAAGCTGTTGCTAGCCAGCACCCTTCCTTGGAAGCGCTTTTGTAGGCCTAAGAACACTGGGGCTTTGCTCTTCTCTAGCCACCAAAAGTCACGGTCCTTCTCTTTCCGTCTCGTAGACACGAGTTGAGAAATTGCAAACGCCGAGCAATTGCTAGGAGATGAAAAGTGCCAGCACTGAAAGCTGTTGCTAGCCAGCACCCTTCCTTGGAAGCGCTTTCACAGGCGCAGCAACACTGAGGCTTTGCGCTTCTCTAGCCACCAAACGTCACGGTCATTCTCTTTCCGTCTCGTAGACACGAGCTGAGAAATTGCAAATGTCGAGCAATTGCTCAGAGATGAAAAGTGCCAGCACTGAAAGCTGTTGCCAGCCAGCACCCTTCCTTGGACGCGCTTTTGTAGGCCTAAGAACACTGGGGCTTTACGCTTCTCTAGCCACCTAATCTTCTGCTCATTCTCTCGCGCACTCTAAAGAGAGCTCAGGTGAGAAATTGCAAACGTCGAGCAATTGCTCAGAGATGAAAAGTGCCAGCACTGAAAGCTCTTGCTAGCCAGCACCCTTCCTTGGAAGTGCTTTTGTAGCCCTAAGAACACTGGGGCTCTGGGCTTCTCTAGCCACCTAATCTTCTGCTCATCCTCTCGCGCAGTCTAAAGAGAGCTCAGGTGAGAAATTGCAAACGTCGAGCAATTGCTCAGAGATGAAAAGTGCCAGCACTGAAAGCTGTTGCTAGCCAGCAGCCTTCCTTGGAAGCGCTTTCACAGGCGCAGCAACACTGGGGCTTTGCGCTTCTCTACCCACCAAACGTCACGGTCATTCTCTTTCCGTCTCGTAGACACGAGCTGAGAAATTGCAAATGTCGAGCAATTGCTCAGAGATGAAAAGTGCCAGCACTGAAAGCTGTTGCTAGCCAGCCCCCTTCCTTGGAAGCGCTTTTGTAGGCCTAAGAACACTGGGGCTCTGGGCTTCTCTAGCCACCTAATCTTCTGCTCATCCTCTCGCGCACTCTAAAGAGAGCTCAGGTGAGAAATTGCAAACGTCGAGCAATTGCTCAGAGATGAAAAGTGCCAGCACTGAAAGCTGTTGCTAGCCAGCACCCTTCCTTGGAAGCGCTTTCACAGGCGCAGTAACACTGGGGCTTTGCCCTTCTCTAGCCACCAAACGTCACGGTCCTTCTCTTTCCGTCTCGTAGACACGAGCTGAGAAATTGCAAACGTCGAGCAATTGCTCAGAGATGAAAAGTGCCAGCACTGAAAGCTGTTGCTAGCCAGCACCCTTCCTTGGAAGCGCTTTCACAGGCGCAGCAACACTGGGGCTTTGCGCTTCTCTAGCCACCAAACGTCACGGTCATTCTCTTTCCGTCTCGTAGACACGAGCTGAGAAATTGCAAACGTCAAGCAATTGCTCAGAGATGAAAAGTGCCAGCACTGAAAGCTGTTGCTAGCCAGCAGCCTTCCTTGGAAGCGCTTTCACAGGTGCAGCAACACTGGGGCTTTGCGCTTCTCTAGCCACCAAACGTCACGGTCATTCTCTTTCCGTCTCGTAGACACGAGCTGAGAAATTGCAAACGTCGAGCAATTGCTCAGAGATGAAAAGTGCCAGCACTGAAAGCTGTTGCTAGCCAGCACCCTTCCTTGGAAGCGCTTTTGTAGGCCTAAGAACACTGGGGCTCTGGGCTTCTCTAGCCACCTAATCTTGTGCTCATCCTCTCGCGCACTCTAAAGAGAGCTCAGGTGAGAAATTGCAAACGTCCAGCAATTGCTCAGAGATGAAAAGTGCCAGCACTGAAAGCTGTTGCTAGCCAGCAGCCTTCCTTGGAAGCGCTTTCACAGGCGCAGCAACACTGGGGCTTTGCGCTTCTCTAGCCACCAAACGTCACTGTCATTCTCTTTCCGTCTCGTAGACACGAGCTGAGAAATTGCAAACATCGAGCAATTGCTCAGAGATGAAAAGTGCCAGCACTGAAAGCTGTTGCTAGCCAGCACCCTTCCTTGGAAGCGCTTTTGTAGCACTAAGAACACTAGGGCTCTGGGCTTCTCTAGCCACCTAATCTTCTGCTCATCCTCTCGCGCACTCTAAAGAGAGCTCAGGTGAGAAATTGCAAACGTCCAGCAATTGCTCAGAGATGAAAAGTGCCAGCACTGAAAGCTCTTGCTAGCCAGCAGCCTTCCTTGGAAGCGCTTTCACAGGCGCAGCAACACTGGGGCTTTGCGCTTCTCTAGCCACCAAACGTCACGGTCATTCTCTTTCCGTCTCGTAGACACGAGTTGAGAAATTGCAAACGTCGAGCAATTGCTCAGAGATGAAAAGTGCCAGCACTGAAAGCTGTTGCTAGCCAGCACCCTTCCTTGGAAGCGCTTTTGTAGGCCTAAGAAGACTGGGGCTCTGGGCTTCTCTAGCCACCTAATCTTCTGCTCATCCTCTCGCGCACTCTAAAGAGAGCTCAGGTGAGAAAGTGCAAACGTCGAGCAATTGCTCAGAGATGAAAAGTGCCAGCACTGAAAGCTGTTGCTAGCCAGCACCCTTCCTTGGAAGCGCTTTCACAGGCGCAGCAACACTGGGGCTTTGCGCTTCTCTACCCACCAAACGTCACTGTCATTCTCTTTCCGTCTCGTAGACACGAGCTGAGAAATTGCAAACGTCGAGCAATTGCTCAGAGATTAAAAGTGCCAGCACTGAAAGCTGTTGCTAGCCAGCACCCTTCCTTGGAAGCGCTTTTGTAGGCCTAAGAACACTGGGGTTCTGGGCTTCTCTAGCCACCTAATCTTCTGCTCATCCTCTCGCGCACTCTAAAGAGAGCTCAGGTGAGAAATTGCAAACGTCCAGCAATTGCTCAGAGATGAAAAGTGCCAGCACTGAAAGCTGTTGCTAGCCAGCAGCCTTCCTTGGAAGCGCTTTCACAGGCGCAGCAACACTGGGGCTTTGCGCTTCTCTAGCCACCAAACGTCACGGTCATTCTCTTTCCGTCTCGTAGACACGAGCTGAGAAATTGCAAACGTCGAGCAATTGCTCAGAGATGAAAAGTGCCAGCACTGAAAGCTCTTGCTAGCCAGCACCCTTCCTTGGAAGCGCTTATGTAGCCCTAGGAACAGTGGGGCTCTGGGCTTCTCTAGCCACCTAATCTTCTGCTCATCCTCTCGCGCACTCTAAAGAGAGCTCAGGTGAGAAATTGCAAACGTCGAGCAATTGCTCAGAGATGAAAAGTGCCAGCACTGAAAGCTGTTGCTAGCCAGCACCCTTCCTTGGAAGCGCTTTCACAGGCGCAGCAACACTGGGGCTTTGCGCTTCTCTAGCCACCAAACGTCACGGTCATTCTCTTTCCGTCTCGTAGACACGAGCTGAGAAATTGCAAACGTCGAGCAATTGCTCAGAGATGAAAAGTGCCAGCACTGAAAGCTGTTGCTAGCCAGCAGCCTTCCTTGGAAGCGCTTTCACAGGCGCAGCAACACTGGGGCTTTGCGCTTCTCTAGCCACCAAACGTCACGGTCATTCTCTTTCTGTCTCGTAGACACGAGTTGAGAAATTGCAAACGTCGAGCAATTGCTCAGAGATGAAAAGTGCCAGCACTGAAAGCTGTTGCTAGCCAGCACCCTTCCTTGGAAGCGCTTTTGTAGGCCTAAGAACACTGGGGCTCTGGGCTTCTCTAGCCACCTAATCTTCTGCTCATCCTCTCGCGCACTCTAAAGAGAGCTCAGGTGAGAAATTGCAAACGTCGAGCAATTGCTCAGAGATGAAAAGTGCCAGCACTGAAAGCTGTTGCTAGCCAGCACCCTTCCTTGGAAGCGCTTTCACAGGCGCAGTAACACTGGGGCTTTGCCCTTCTCTAGCCACCAAACGTCACTGTCATTCTCTTTCCGTCTCGTAGACACGAGCTGAGAAATTGCAAACGTCCAGCAATTGCTCAGAGATGAAAAGTGCCAGCACTGAAAGCTGTTGCTAGCCAGCACCCTTCCTTGGAAGCGCTTTTGTAGGCCTAAGAACACTGGGGCTTTGCTCTTCTCTAGCCACCAAACGTCACGGTCCTTCTCTTTCCGTCTCTTAGACACGAGTTGAGAAATTGCAAACGTCGAGCAATTGCTCAGAGATGAAAAGTGCCAGCACTGAAAGCTGTTGCTAGCCAGCACCCTTCCTTGGAAGCGCTTTCACAGGCGCAGCAACACTGGGGCTTTGCGCTTCTCTAGCCACCAAACGTCACGGTCATTCTCTTTCCGTCTCGTAGACACGAGCTGAGAAATTGCAAATGTCGAGCAATTGCTCAGAGATGAAAAGTGCCAGCACTGAAAGCTGTTGCCAGCCAGCACCCTTCCTTGGACGCGCTTTTGTAGGCCTAAGAACACTGGGGCTCTGGGCTTCTCTAGCCACCTAATCTTCTGCTCATCCTCTCGCGCACTCTAAAGAGAGCTCAGGTGAGAAATTGCAAACGTCGAGCAATTGCTCAGAGATGAAAAGTGCCAGCACTGAAAGCTCTTGCTAGCCAGCACCCTTCCTTGGAAGCGCTTTTGTAGGCCTAAGAACACTGGGGCTCTGGGCTTCTCTAGCCACCTAATCTTCTGCTCATCCTCTCGCGCACTCTAAAGAGAGCTCAGGTGAGAAATTGCAAACGTCGAGCAATTGCTCAGAGATGAAAAGTGCCAGCACTGAAAGCTGTTGCTAGCCAGCACCCTTCCTTGGAAGCGCTTTCACAGGCGCAACAACACTGGGGCTTTGCGCTTCTCTAGCCACCAAACGTCACGGTCATTCTCTTTCCGTCTCGTAGACACGAGTTGAGAAATTGCAAACGTCGAGCAATTGCTCAGAGATGAAAAGTGCCAGCACTGAAAGCTGTTGCTAGCCAGCACCCTTCCTTGGAAGCGCTTTCACAGGCGCAGCAACACTGGGGCTTTGCGCTTCTCTAGCCACCAAACGTCACGGTCATTCTCTTTCCGTCTCGTAGACACGAGCTGAAAAATTGCAAACATCGAGCAATTGCTCAGAGATGAAAAGTGCCAGCACTGAAAGCTGTTGCTAGCCAGCACCCTTCCTTGGAAGCGCTTTTGTAGGCCTAAGAACACTGGGGCTTTGCGCTTCTCTAGACATCTAATCTTCTGCTCATTCTCTCGCGCACTCTAAAGGGTGCTCAGGTGAGAAATTGCAAACGTCGAGCAATTGCTCAGAGATGAAAAGTGCCAGCACTGAAAGCTGTTGCTAGCCAGCACCCTTCCTTGGAAGCGCTTTTGTAGGCCTAAGAACACTGGGGCTCTGGGCTTCTCTAGCCACCTAATCTTCTGCTCATCCTCTCGCGCACTCAAAGGAGAGCTCAGGTGAGAAATTGCAAACGTCGAGCAATTGCTCAGAGATGAAAAGTGCCAGCACTGAAAGCTCTTGCTAGCCAGCACCCTTCCTTGGAAGCGCTTTTGTAGGCCTAAGAACACTGGGGCTTTGCTCTTCTCTAGCCACCTAATCTTCTGCTCATTCTCTCGCGCACTCTAAAGAGAGCTCAGGTGAGAAATTGCAAACGTCGAGCAATTGCTCAGAGATGAAAAGTGCCAGCACTGAAAGCTCTTGCTAGCCAGCACCCTTCCTTGGAAGCGCTTTCACAGGCGCAGCAACACTGGGGCTTTGCGCTTCTCTAGCCACCAAAAGTCACGGTCATTCTCTTTCCGTCTCGTAGACACGAGCTGAGAAATTGCAAACGTCGAGCAATTGCTCAGAGATTAAAAGTGCCAGCACTGAAAGCTGTTGCTAGCCAGCACCCTTCCTTGGAAGCGCTTTTGTAGGCCTAAGAACACTGGGGCTTTACGCTTCTCTAGCCACCTAATCTTCTGCTCATCCTCTCGCGCACTCTAAAGAGAGCTCAGGTGAGAAATTGCAAACGTCGAGCAATTGCTCAGAGATGAAAAGTGCCAGCACTGAAAGCTGTTGCTAGCCAGCACCCTTCCTTGGAAGCGCTTTCACAGGCGCAACAACACTGGAGCTTTGCGCTTCTCTACCCACCAAACGTCACGGTCATTCTCTTTCCGTCTCGTAGACACGAGCTGAGAAATTGCAAACGTCCAGCACTTGCTCAGAGATGAAAAGTGCCAGCACTGAAAGCTGTTGCTAGCCAGCACCCTTCCTTGGAAGCGCTTTCACAGGCGCAGCAACACTGGGGCTTTGCGCTTCTCTAGCCACCAAACGTCACGGTCATTCTCTTTCCGTCTCGTAGACACGAGCTGAAAAATTGCAAACATCGAGCAATTGCTCAGAGATGAAAAGTGCCAGCACTGAAAGCTGTTGCTAGCCAGCCCCCTTCCTTGGAAGCGCTTTTGTAGGCCTAAGAACACTGGGGCTTTGCGCTTCTCTAGCCATCTAATCTTCTGCTCATTCTCTCGCGCACTCTAAAGGGTGCTCAGGTGAGAAATTGCAAACGTCGAGCAATTGCTCAGAGATGAAAAGTGCCAGCACTGAAAGCTGTTGCTAGCCAGCACCCTTCCTTGGAAGCGCTTTTGTAGGCCTAAGAACACTGGGGCTCTGGGCTTCTCTAGCCACCTAATCTTCTGCTCATCCTCTCGCGCACTCTAAAGAGAGCTCAGGTGAGAAATTGCAAACGTCGAGCAATTGCTCAGAGATGAAAAGTGCCAGCACTGAAAGCTGTTGCTAGCCAGCACCCTTCCTTGGAAGCGCTTTCACAGGCGCAGTAACACTGGGGCTTTGCCCTTCTCTAGCCACCAAACGTCACGGTCATTCTCTTTCCGTCTCGTAGACACGAGCTGAGAAATTGCAAACGTCGAGCAATTGCTCAGAGATGAAAAGTGCCAGCACTGAAAGCTGTTGCTAGCCAGCACCCTTCCTTGGAAGCGCTTTCACAGGCGCAGCAACACTGGGGCTTTGCGCTTCTCTAGCCACCAAACGTCACGGTCATTCTCTTTCCGTCTCGTAGACACGAGCTGAGAAATTGCAAACGTCAAGCAATTGCTCAGAGATGAAAAGTGCCAGCACTGAAAGCTGTTGCTAGCCAGCAGCCTTCCTTGGAAGCGCTTTCACAGGTGCAGCAACACTGGGGCTTTGCGCTTCTCTAGCCACCAAACGTCACGGTCATTCTCTTTCCGTCTCGTAGACACGAGCTGAGAAATTGCAAACGTCGAGCAATTGCTCAGAGATGAAAAGTGCCAGCACTGAAAGCTGTTGCTAGCCAGCACCCTTCCTTGGAAGCGCTTTTGTAGGCCTAAGAACACTGGGGCTCTGGGCTTCTCTAGCCACCTAATCTTGTGCTCATCCTCTCGCGCACTCTAAAGAGAGCTCAGGTGAGAAATTGCAAACGTCCAGCAATTGCTCAGAGATGAAAAGTGCCAGCACTGAAAGCTGTTGCTAGCCAGCAGCCTTCCTTGGAAGCGCTTTCACAGGCGCAGCAACACTGGGGCTTTGCGCTTCTCTAGCCACCAAAAGTCACGGTCATTCTCTTTCCGTCTCGTAGACACGAGCTGAGAAATTGCAAACATCGAGCAATTGCTCAGAGATGAAAAGTGCCAGCACTGAAAGCTGTTGCTAGCCAGCACCCTTCCTTGGAAGCGCTTTTGTAGCACTAAGAACACTAGGGCTCTGGGCTTCTCTAGCCACCTAATCTTCTGCTCATCCTCTCGCGCACTCTAAAGAGAGCTCAGGTGAGAAATTGCAAACGTCGAGCAATTGCTCAGAGATGAAAAGTGCCAGCACTGAAAGCTCTTGCTAGCCAGCAGCCTTCCTTGGAAGCGCTTTCACAGGCGCAGCAACACTGGGGCTTTGCGCTTCTCTAGCCACCAAACGTCACGGTCATTCTCTTTCCGTCTCGTAGACACGAGTTGAGAAATTGCAAACGTCGAGCAATTGCTCAGAGATGAAAAGTGCCAGCACTGAAAGCTGTTGCTAGCCAGCACCCTTCCTTGGAAGCGCTTTTGTAGGCCTAAGAAGACTGGGGCTCTGGGCTTCTCTAGCCACCTAATCTTCTGCTCATCCTCTCGCGCACTCTAAAGAGAGCTCAGGTGAGAAAGTGCAAACGTCGAGCAATTGCTCAGAGATGAAAAGTGCCAGCACTGAAAGCTGTTGCTAGCCAGCACCCTTCCTTGGAAGCGCTTTCACAGGCGCAGCAACACTGGGGCTTTGCGCTTCTCTACCCACCAAACGTCACTGTCATTCTCTTTCCGTCTCGTAGACACGAGCTGAGAAATTGCAAACGTCGAGCAATTGCTCAGAGATTAAAAGTGCCAGCACTGAAAGCTGTTGCTAGCCAGCACCCTTCCTTGGAAGCGCTTTTGTAGGCCTAAGAACACTGGGGTTCTGGGCTTCTCTAGCCACCTAATCTTCTGCTCATCCTCTCGCGCACTCTAAAGAGAGCTCAGGTGAGAAATTGCAAACGTCCAGCAATTGCTCAGAGATGAAAAGTGCCAGCACTGAAAGCTCTTGCTAGCCAGCAGCCTTCCTTGGAAGCGCTTTCACAGGCGCAGCAACACTGGGGCTTTGCGCTTCTCTAGCCACCAAACGTCACGGTCATTCTCTTTCCGTCTCGTAGACACGAGCTGAGAAATTGCAAACGTCGAGCAATTGCTCAGAGATGAAAAGTGCCAGCACTGAAAGCTCTTGCTAGCCAGCACCCTTCCTTGGAAGCGCTTATGTAGCCCTAGGAACACTGGGGCTCTGGGCTTCTCTAGCCACCTAATCTTCTGCTCATCCTCTCGCGCACTCTAAAGAGAGCTCAGGTGAGAAATTGCAAACGTCGAGCAATTGCTCAGAGATGAAAAGTGCCAGCACTGAAAGCTGTTGCTAGCCAGCACCCTTCCTTGGAAGCGCTTTCACAGGCGCAGTAACACTGGGGCTTTGCGCTTCTCTAGCCACCAAACGTCACGGTCATTCTCTTTCCGTCTCGTAGACACGAGCTGAGAAATTGCAAACGTCGAGCAATTGCTCAGAGATGAAAAGTGCCAGCACTGAAAGCTGTTGCTAGCCAGCAGCCTTCCTTGGAAGCGCTTTCACAGGCGCAGCAACACTGGGGCTTTGCGCTTCTCTAGCCACCAAACGTCACGGTCATTCTCTTTCTGTCTCGTAGACACGAGTTGAGAAATTGCAAACGTCGAGCAATTGCTCAGAGATGAAAAGTGCCAGCACTGAAAGCTGTTGCTAGCCAGCACCCTTCCTTGGAAGCGCTTTTGTAGGCCTAAGAACACTGGGGCTCTGGGCTTCTCTAGCCACCTAATCTTCTGCTCATCCTCTCGCGCACTCTAAAGAGAGCTCAGGTGAGAAATTGCAAACGTCGAGCAATTGCTCAGAGATGAAAAGTGCCAGCACTGAAAGCTGTTGCTAGCCAGCACCCTTCCTTGGAAGCGCTTTCACAGGCGCAGTAACACTGGGGCTTTGCCCTTCTCTAGCCACCAAACGTAACGGTCATTCTCTTTCCGTCTCGTAGACACGAGCTGAGAAATTGCAAACGTCCAGCAATTGCTCAGAGATGAAAAGTGCCAGCACTGAAAGCTGTTGCTAGCCAGCACCCTTCCTTGGAAGCGCTTTTGTAGGCCTAAGAACACTGGGGCTTTGCTCTTCTCTAGCCACCAAACGTCACGGTCCTTCTCTTTCCGTCTCTTAGACACGAGTTGAGAAATTGCAAACGTCGAGCAATTGCTCAGAGATGAAAAGTGCCAGCACTGAAAGCTGTTGCTAGCCAGCACCCTTCCTTGGAAGCGCTTTCACAGGCGCAGCAACACTGGGGCTTTGCGCTTCTCTAGCCACCAAACGTCACGGTCATTCTCTTTCCGTCTCGTAGACACGAGCTGAGAAATTGCAAATGTCGAGCAATTGCTCAGAGATGAAAAGTGCCAGCACTGAAAGCTGTTGCCAGCCAGCACCCTTCCTTGGACGCGCTTTTGTAGGCCTAAGAACACTGGGGCTCTGGGCTTCTCTAGCCACCTAATCTTCTGCTCATCCTCTCGCGCACTCTAAAGAGAGCTCAGGTGAGAAATTGCAAACGTCGAGCAATTGCTCAGAGATGAAAAGTGCCAGCACTGAAAGCTCTTGCTAGCCAGCACCCTTCCTTGGAAGCGCTTTTGTAGGCCTAAGAACACTGGGGCTTTACGCTTCTCTAGCCACCTAATCTTCTGCTCATCCTCTCGCGCACTCTAAAGAGAGCTCAGGTGAGAAATTGCAAACGTCGAGCAATTGCTCAGAGATGAAAAGTGCCAGCACTGAAAGCTGTTGCTAGCCAGCAGCCTTCCTTGGAAGCGCTTTCACAAGCGCAACAACACTGGGGCTTTGCGCTTCTCTAGCCACCAAACGTCACGGTCATTCTCTTTCCGTCTCGTAGACACGAGTTGAGAAATTGCAAACGTCGAGCAATTGCTCAGAGATGAAAAGTGCCAGCACTGAAAGCTGTTGCTAGCCAGCACCCTTCCTTGGAAGCGCTTTCACAGGCGCAGCAACACTGGGGCTTTGCGCTTCTCTAGCCACCAAACGTCACGGTCATTCTCTTTCCGTCTCGTAGACACGAGCTGAAAAATTGCAAACATCGAGCAATTGCTCAGAGATGAAAAGTGCCAGCACTGAAAGCTGTTGCTAGCCAGCACCCTTCCTTGGAAGCGCTTTTGTAGGCCTAAGAACACTGGGGCTTTGCGCTTCTCTAGACATCTAATCTTCTGCTCATTCTCTCGCGCACTCTAAAGGGTGCTCAGGTGAGAAATTGCAAACGTCGAGCAATTGCTCAGAGATGAAAAGTGCCAGCACTGAAAGCTGTTGCTAGCCAGCACCCTTCCTTGGAAGCGCTTTTGTAGGCCTAAGAACACTGGGGCTCTGGGCTTCTCTAGCCACCTAATCTTCTGCTCATCCTCTCGCGCACTCAAAGGAGAGCTCAGGTGAGAAATTGCAAACGTCGAGCATTTGCTCAGAGATGAAAAGTGCCAGCACTGAAAGCTCTTGCTAGCCAGCACCCTTTCTTGGAAGCGCTTTTGTAGGCCTAAGAACACTGGGGCTTTGCTCTTCTCTAGCCACCTAATCTTCTGCTCATTCTCTCGCGCACTCTAAAGAGAGCTCAGGTGAGAAATTGCAAACGTCGAGCAATTGCTCAGAGATGAAAAGTGCCAGCACTGAAAGCTCTTGCTAGCCAGCACCCTTCCTTGGAAGCGCTTTCACAGGCGCAGCAACACTGGGGCTTTGCGCTTCTCTAGCCACCAAACGTCACGGTCATTCTCTTTCCGTCTCGTAGACACGAGCTGAGAAATTGCAAACGTCGAGCAATTGCTCAGAGATTAAAAGTGCCAGCACTGAAAGCTGTTGCTAGCCAGCACCCTTCCTTGGAAGCGCTTTTGTAGGCCTAAGAACACTGGGGCTTTACGCTTCTCTAGCCACCTAATCTTCTGCTCATCCTCTCGCGCACTCTAAAGAGAGCTCAGGTGAGAAATTGCAAACGTCGAGCAATTGCTCAGAGATGAAAAGTGCCAGCACTGAAAGCTGTTGCTAGCCAGCCCCCTTCCTTGGAAGCGCTTTTGTAGGACTAAGAACACTGGGGCTTTGCGCTTCTCTAGCCATCTAATCTTCTGCTCATTCTCTCGCGCACTCTAAAGGGTGCTCAGGTGAGAAATTGCAAACGTCGAGCAATTGCTCAGAGATGAAAAGTGCCAGCACTGAAAGCTGTTGCTAGCCAGCCCCCTTCCTTGGAAGCGCTTTTGTAGGACTAAGAACACTGGGGCTTTGCGCTTCTCTAGCCACCTAATCTTCTGCTCATCCTCTCGCGCACTCAAAGGAGAGCTCAGGTGAGAAATTGCAAACGTCGAGCATTTGCTCAGAGATGAAAAGTGCCAGCACTGAAAGCTGTTGCTAGCCAGCACCCTTTCTTGGAAGCGCTTTTGTAGGCCTAAGAACACTGGGGCTTTGCTCTTCTCTAGCCACCTAATCTTCTGCTCATTCTCTCGCGCACTCTAAAGAGAGCTCAGGTGAGAAATTGCAAACGTCGAGCAATTGCTCAGAGATGAAAAGTGCCAGCACTGAAAGCTCTTGCTAGCCAGCACCCTTCCTTGGAAGCGCTTTCACAGGCGCAGCAACACTGGGGCTTTGCGCTTCTCTAGCCACCGAACGTCACGGTCATTCTCCATCCGTCTCGTAGACACGAGCTGAGAGATTGCAAACGTCGAGCAATTGCTCAGAGATGAAAAGTGCCAGCACTGAAAGCTGTTGCTAGCCAGCACCCTTCCTTGGAAGCGCTTTTGTAGGCCTAAGAACACTGGGGCTTTACGCTTCTCTAGCCACCTAATCTTCTGCTCATCCTCTCGCGCACTCTAAAGAGAGCTCAGGTGAGAAATTGCAAACGTCCAGCAATTGCTCAGAGATGAAAAGTGCCAGCACTGAAAGCTGTTGCTAGCCAGCAGCCTTCCTTGGAAGCGCTTTCACAGGTGCAACAACACTGGGGCTTTGCGCTTCTCTACCCACCAAACGTCACGGTCATTCTCTTTCCGTCTCGTAGACACGAGCTGAGAAATTGCAAACGTCCAGCACTTGCTCAGAGATGAAAAGTGCCAGCACTGAAAGCTGTTGCTAGCCAGCACCCTTCCTTGGAAGCGCTTTTGTAGGCCTAAGAACACTGGGGCTTTGCGCTTCTCTACCCACCAAACGTCACGGTCCTTCTCTTTCCGTCTCGTAGACACGAGTTGAGAAATTGCAAACGCCGAGCAATTGCTCAGAGATGAAAAGTGCCAGCACTGAAAGCTGTTGCTAGCCAGCAGCCTTCCTTGGAAGCGCTTTCACAGGCGCAGCAACACTGGGGCTTTGCGCTTCTCTAGCCACCAAACGTCACGGTCATTCTCTTTCCGTCTCGTAGACACGAGCTGAGAAATTGCAAATGTCGAGCAATTGCTCAGAGATGAAAAGTGCCAGCACTGAAAGCTGTTGCCAGCCAGCACCCTTCCTTGGACGCGCTTTTGTAGGCCTAAGAACACTGGGGCTCTGGGCTTCTCTAGCCACCTAATCTTCTGCTCATCCTCTCGCGCACTCTAAAGAGAGCTCAGGTGAGAAATTGCAAACGTCCAGCAATTGCTCAGAGATGAAAAGTGCCAGCACTGAAAGCTCTTGCTACCCAGCACCCTTCCTTGGAAGCGCTTTCACAGGCGCAGCAACACTGGGGCTTTGCGCTTCTCTAGCCACCAAACGTCACGGTCATTCTCTTTCCGTCTCGTAGACATGAGCTGAGAGATTGCAAACGTCGAGCAATTGCTCAGAGATGAAAAGTGCCAGCACTGAAAGCTGTTGCTAGCCAGCACCCTTCCTTGGAAGCGCTTTTGTAGGCCTAAGAACAGTGGGGCTCTGGGCTTCTCTAGCCACCTAATCTTGTGCTCATCCTCTCGCGCACTCTAAAGAGAGCTCAGGTGAGAAATTGCAAACGTCCAGCAATTGCTCAGAGATGAAAAGTGCCAGCACTGAAAGCTCTTGCTAGCCAGCACCCTTCCTTGGAAGCGCTTTCACAGGCGCAGCAACACTGGGGCTTTGCGCTTCTCTAGCCACCAAACGTCACGGTCATTCTCTTCCCGTCTCCTAGACACGAGCTGAGAGATTGCAAACATCGAGCAATTGCTCAGAGATGAAAAGTGCCAGCACTGAAAGCTGTTGCTAGCCAGCAGCCTTCCTTGGAAGTGCTTTTGTAGGCCTAAGAAGACTGGGGCTCTGGGCTTCTCTAGCCACCTAATCTTCTGCTCATCCTCTCGCGCAGTCTAAAGAGAGCTCAGGTGAGAAATTGCAAACGTCGAGCAATTGCTCAGAGATGAAAAGTGCCAGCACTGAAAGCTGTTGCTAGCCAGCCCCCTTCCTTGGAAGCGCTTTTGTAGGCCTAAGAACACTGGGGTTCTGGGCTTCTCTAGCCACCTAATCTTCTGCTCATCCTCTCGCGCACTCTAAAGAGAGCTCAGGTGAGAAATTGCAAACGTCGAGCAATTGCTCAGAGATGAAAAGTGCCAGCACTGAAAGCTGTTGCTAGCCGGCAGCCTTCCTTGGAAGCGCTTTTGTAGGCCTAAGAACACTGGGGCTTTGCGCTTCTCTACCCACCAAACGTCACGGTCATTCTCTTTCCGTCTCGTAGACACGAGTTGAGAGATTTTAAACGTCGAGCAATTGCTCAGAGATGAAAAGTGCCAGCACTGAAAGCTGTTGCTAGCCAGCACCCTTCCTTGGAAGCGCTTTTGTAGCCCTAAGAACACTGGGGCTCTGGGCTTCTCTAGCCACCTAATCTTCTGCTCATCCTCTCGCGCACTCTAAAGAGAGCTCAGGTGAGAAATTGCAAACGTCGAGCAATTGCTCAGAGATGAAAAGTGCCAGCACTGAAAGCTGTTGCTAGCCAGCAGCCTTCCTTGGAAGCGCTTTCACAGGCGCAGCAACACTGGGGCTTTGCGCTTCTCTAGCCACCAAACGTCACGGTCATTCTCTTTCCGTCTCGTAGACACGAGCTGAGAAATTGCAAACGTCGAGCAATTGCTCAGAGATGAAAAGTGCCAGCACTGAAAGCTGTTGCTAGCCAGCCCCCTTCCTTGGAAGCGCTTTTGTAGCCCTAAGAACACTGGGGTTCTGGGCTTCTATAGCCACCTAATCTTCTGCTCATCCTCTCGCGCACTCTAAAGAGAGCTCAGGTGAGAAATTGCAAACGTCCAGCAATTGCTCAGAGATGAAAAGTGCCAGCACTGAAAGCTGTTGCTAGCCAGCCCCCTTCCTTGGAAGCGCTTTTGTAGGCCTAAGAACACTGGGGCTCTGGGCTTCTCTAGCCACCTAATCTTCTGCTCATCCTCTCGCGCACTCTAAAGAGAGCTCAGGTGAGAAATTGCAAACGTCGAGCAATTGCTCAGAGATGAAAAGTGCCAGCACTGAAAGCTGTTGCTAGCCAGCACCCTTCCTTGGAAGCGCTTTCACAGGCGCAGCAACACTGCGGCTTTGCGCTTCTCTACCCACCAAACGTCACGGTCATTCTCTTTCCGTCTCGTAGACACGAGCTGAGAAATTGCAAACGTCCAGCAATTGCTCAGAGATGAAAAGTGCCAGCACTGAAAGCTGTTGCTAGCCAGCACCCTTCCTTGGAAGCGCTTTTGTAGGCCTAAGAACACTGGGGCTTTGCTCTTCTCTAGCCACCAAACGTCACGGTCCTTCTCTTTCCGTCTCTTAGACACGAGTTGAGAAATTGCAAACGTCGAGCAATTGCTCAGAGATGAAAAGTGCCAGCACTGAAAGCTGTTGCTAGCCAGCACCCTTCCTTGGAAGCGCTTTCACAGGCGCAGCAACACTGGGGCTTTGCGCTTCTCTAGCCACCAAACGTCACGGTCATTCTCTTTCCGTCTCCTAGACACGAGCTGAGAAATTGCAAATGTCGAGCAATTGCTCAGAGATGAAAAGTGCCAGCACTGAAAGCTGTTGCCAGCCAGCACCCTTCCTTGGACGCGCTTTTGTAGGCCTAAGAACACTGGGGCTCTGGGCTTCTCTAGCCACCTAATCTTCTGCTCATCCTCTCGCGCACTCTAAAGAGAGCTCAGGTGAGAAATTGCAAACGTCGAGCAATTGCTCAGAGATGAAAAGTGCCAGCACTGAAAGCTCTTGCTAGCCAGCACCCTTCCTTGGAAGCGCTTTTGTAGGCCTAAGAACACTGGGGCTTTACGCTTCTCTAGCCACCTAATCTTCTGCTCATCCTCTCGCGCACTCTAAAGAGAGCTCAGGTGAGAAATTGCAAACGTCGAGCAATTGCTCAGAGATGAAAAGTGCCAGCACTGAAAGCTGTTGCTAGCCAGCAGCCTTCCTTGGAAGCGCTTTCACAAGCGCAACAACACTGGGGCTTTGCGCTTCTCTAGCCACCAAACGTCACGGTCATTCTCTTTCCGTCTCGTAGACACGAGTTGAGAAATTGCAAACGTCGAGCAATTGCTCAGAGATGAAAAGTGCCAGCACTGAAAGCTGTTGCTAGCCAGCACCCTTCCTTGGAAGCGCTTTCACAGGCGCAGCAACACTGGGGCTTTGCGCTTCTCTAGCCACCAAACGTCACGGTCATTCTCTTTCCGTCTCGTAGACACGAGCTGAAAAATTGCAAACATCGAGCAATTGCTCAGAGATGAAAAGTGCCAGCACTGAAAGCTGTTGCTAGCCAGCACCCTTCCTTGGAAGCGCTTTTGTAGGCCTAAGAACACTGGGGCTTTGCGCTTCTCTAGACATCTAATCTTCTGCTCATTCTCTCGCGCACTCTAAAGGGTGCTCAGGTGAGAAATTGCAAACGTCGAGCAATTGCTCAGAGATGAAAAGTGCCAGCACTGAAAGCTGTTGCTAGCCAGCACCCTTCCTTGGAAGCGCTTTTGTAGGCCTAAGAACACTGGGGCTCTGGGCTTCTCTAGCCACCTAATCTTCTGCTCATCCTCTCGCGCACTCAAAGGAGAGCTCAGGTGAGAAATTGCAAACGTCGAGCATTTGCTCAGAGATGAAAAGTGCCAGCACTGAAAGCTCTTGCTAGCCAGCACCCTTTCTTGGAAGCGCTTTTGTAGGCCTAAGAACACTGGGGCTTTGCTCTTCTCTAGCCACCTAATCTTCTGCTCATTCTCTCGCGCACTCTAAAGAGAGCTCAGGTGAGAAATTGCAAACGTCGAGCAATTGCTCAGAGATGAAAAGTGCCAGCACTGAAAGCTCTTGCTAGCCAGCACCCTTCCTTGGAAGCGCTTTCACAGGCGCAGCAACACTGGGGCTTTGCGCTTCTCTAGCCACCAAACGTCACGGTCATTCTCTTTCCGTCTCGTAGACACGAGCTGAGAAATTGCAAACGTCGAGCAATTGCTCAGAGATTAAAAGTGCCAGCACTGAAAGCTGTTGCTAGCCAGCACCCTTCCTTGGAAGCGCTTTTGTAGGCCTAAGAACACTGGGGCTTTACGCTTCTCTAGCCACCTAATCTTCTGCTCATCCTCTCGCGCACTCTAAAGAGAGCTCAGGTGAGAAATTGCAAACGTCGAGCAATTGCTCAGAGATGAAAAGTGCCAGCACTGAAAGCTGTTGCTAGCCAGCCCCCTTCCTTGGAAGCGCTTTTGTAGGACTAAGAACACTGGGGCTTTGCGCTTCTCTAGCCATCTAATCTTCTGCTCATTCTCTCGCGCACTCTAAAGGGTGCTCAGGTGAGAAATTGCAAACGTCGAGCAATTGCTCAGAGATGAAAAGTGCCAGCACTGAAAGCTGTTGCTAGCCAGCCCCCTTCCTTGGAAGCGCTTTTGTAGGCCTAAGAACACTGGGGCTTTGCGCTTCTCTAGCCACCTAATCTTCTGCTCATCCTCTCGCGCACTCAAAGGAGAGCTCAGGTGAGAAATTGCAAACGTCGAGCATTTGCTCAGAGATGAAAAGTGCCAGCACTGAAAGCTGTTGCTAGCCAGCACCCTTTCTTGGAAGCGCTTTTGTAGGCCTAAGAACACTGGGGCTTTGCTCTTCTCTAGCCACCTAATCTTCTGCTCATTCTCTCGCGCACTCTAAAGAGAGCTCAGGTGAGAAATTGCAAACGTCGAGCAATTGCTCAGAGATGAAAAGTGCCAGCACTGAAAGCTCTTGCTAGCCAGCACCCTTCCTTGGAAGCGCTTTCACAGGCGCAGCAACACTGGGGCTTTGCGCTTCTCTAGCCACCGAACGTCACGGTCATTCTCCATCCGTCTCGTAGACACGAGCTGAGAGATTGCAAACGTCGAGCAATTGCTCAGAGATGAAAAGTGCCAGCACTGAAAGCTGTTGCTAGCCAGCACCCTTCCTTGGAAGCGCTTTTGTAGGCCTAAGAACACTGGGGCTTTACGCTTCTGTAGCCACCTAATCTTCTGCTCATCCTCTCGCGCACTCTAAAGAGAGCTCAGGTGAGAAATTGCAAACGTCCAGCAATTGCTCAGAGATGAAAAGTGCCAGCACTGAAAGCTGTTGCTAGCCAGCAGCCTTCCTTGGAAGCGCTTTCACAGGTGCAACAACACTGGGGCTTTGCGCTTCTCTACCCACCAAACGTCACGGTCATTCTCTTTCCGTCTCGTAGACACGAGCTGAGAAATTGCAAACGTCCAGCACTTGCTCAGAGATGAAAAGTGCCAGCACTGAAAGCTGTTGCTAGCCAGCACCCTTCCTTGGAAGCGCTTTTGTAGGCCTAAGAACACTGGGGCTTTGCGCTTCTCTACCCACCAAACGTCACGGTCCTTCTCTTTCCGTCTCGTAGACACGAGTTGAGAAATTGCAAACGCCGAGCAATTGCTCAGAGATGAAAAGTGCCAGCACTGAAAGCTGTTGCTAGCCAGCAGCCTTCCTTGGAAGCGCTTTCACAGGCGCAGCAACACTGGGGCTTTGCGCTTCTCTAGCCACCAAACGTCACGGTCATTCTCTTTCCGTCTCGTAGACACGAGCTGAGAAATTGCAAATGTCGAGCAATTGCTCAGAGATGAAAAGTGCCAGCACTGAAAGCTGTTGCCAGCCAGCACCCTTCCTTGGACGCGCTTTTGTAGGCCTAAGAACACTGGGGCTCTGGGCTTCTCTAGCCACCTAATCTTCTGCTCATCCTCTCGCGCACTCTAAAGAGAGCTCAGGTGAGAAATTGCAAACGTCCAGCAATTGCTCAGAGATGAAAAGTGCCAGCACTGAAAGCTCTTGCTACCCAGCACCCTTCCTTGGAAGCGCTTTCACAGGCGCAGCAACACTGGGGCTTTGCGCTTCTCTAGCCACCAAACGTCACGGTCATTCTCTTTCCGTCTCGTAGACACGAGCTGAGAGATTGCAAACGTCGAGCAATTGCTCAGAGATGAAAAGTGCCAGCACTGAAAGCTGTTGCTAGCCAGCACCCTTCCTTGGAAGCGCTTTTGTAGGCCTAAGAACAGTGGGGCTCTGGGCTTCTCTAGCCACCTAATCTTGTGCTCATCCTCTCGCGCACTCTAAAGAGAGCTCAGGTGAGAAATTGCAAACGTCGAGCAATTGCTCAGAGATGAAAAGTGCCAGCACTGAAAGCTCTTGCTAGCCAGCACCCTTCCTTGGAAGCGCTTTCACAGGCGCAGCAACACTGGGGCTTTGCGCTTCTCTAGCCACCAAACGTCACGGTCATTCTCTTCCCGTCTCCTAGACACGAGCTGAGAGATTGCAAACATCGAGCAATTGCTCAGAGATGAAAAGTGCCAGCACTGAAAGCTGTTGCTAGCCAGCAGCCTTCCTTGGAAGTGCTTTTGTAGGCCTAAGAAGACTGGGGCTCTGGGCTTCTCTAGCCACCTAATCTTCTGCTCATCCTCTCGCGCAGTCTAAAGAGAGCTCAGGTGAGAAATTGCAAACGTCGAGCAATTGCTCAGAGATGAAAAGTGCCAGCACTGAAAGCTGTTGCTAGCCAGCCCCCTTCCTTGGAAGCGCTTTTGTAGGCCTAAGAACACTGGGGTTCTGGGCTTCTCTAGCCACCTAATCTTCTGCTCATCCTCTCGCGCACTCTAAAGAGAGCTCAGGTGAGAAATTGCAAACGTCGAGCAATTGCTCAGAGATGAAAAGTGCCAGCACTGAAAGCTGTTGCTAGCCAGCACCCTTCCTTGGAAGCGCTTTTGTAGGCCTAAGAACACTGGGGCTTTGCGCTTCTCTACCCACCAAACGTCACGGTCATTCTCTTTCCGTCTCGTAGACACGAGTTGAGAGATTTTAAACGTCGAGCAATTGCTCAGAGATGAAAAGTGCCAGCACTGAAAGCTGTTGCTAGCCAGCACCCTTCCTTGGAAGCGCTTTTGTAGCCCTAAGAACACTGGGGCTCTGGGCTTCTCTAGCCACCTAATCTTCTGCTCATCCTCTCGCGCACTCTAAAGAGAGCTCAGGTGAGAAATTGCAAACGTCGAGCAATTGCTCAGAGATGAAAAGTGCCAGCACTGAAAGCTGTTGCTAGCCAGCAGCCTTCCTTGGAAGCGCTTTCACAGGCGCAGCAACACTGGGGCTTTGCGCTTCTCTAGCCACCAAACGTCACGGTCATTCTCTTTCCGTCTCGTAGACACGAGCTGAGAAATTGCAAACGTCGAGCAATTGCTCAGAGATGAAAAGTGCCAGCACTGAAAGCTGTTGCTAGCCAGCCCCCTTCCTTGGAAGCGCTTTTGTAGCCCTAAGAACACTGGGGTTCTGGGCTTCTATAGCCACCTAATCTTCTGCTCATCCTCTCGCGCACTCTAAAGAGAGCTCAGGTGAGAAATTGCAAACGTCCAGCAATTGCTCAGAGATGAAAAGTGCCAGCACTGAAAGCTGTTGCTAGCCAGCCCCCTTCCTTGGAAGCGCTTTTGTAGGCCTAAGAACACTGGGGCTCTGGGCTTCTCTAGCCACCTAATCTTCTGCTCATCCTCTCGCGCACTCTAAAGAGAGCTCAGGTGAGAAATTGCAAACGTCGAGCAATTGCTCAGAGATGAAAAGTGCCAGCACTGAAAGCTGTTGCTAGCCAGCACCCTTCCTTGGAAGCGCTTTCACAGGCGCAGCAACACTGGGGCTTTGCGCTTCTCTACCCACCAAACGTCACGGTCATTCTCTTTCCGTCTCGTAGACACGAGCTGAGAAATTGCAAACGTCGAGCAATTGCTCAGAGATGAAAAGTGCCAGCACTGAAAGCTGTTGCTAGCCAGCACCCTTCCTTGGAAGCGCTTTTGTAGCACTAAGAACACTAGGGCTCTGGGCTTCTCTAGCCACCTAATCTTGTGCTCATCCTCTCGCGCACTCTAAAGAGAGCTCAGGTGAGAAATTGCAAACGTCGAGCAATTGCTCAGAGATGAAAAGTGCCAGCACTGAAAGCTGTTGCTAGCCAGCACCCTTCCTTGGAAGCGCTTTCACAGGCGCAGCAACACTGGGGCTTTGCGCTTCTCTAGCCACCAAACGTCACGGTCATTCTCTTTCCGTCTCGTAGACACGAGCTGAGAAATTGCAAACGTCGAGCAATTGCTCAGAGATGAAAAGTGCCAGCACTGAAAGCTGTTGCTAGCCAGCCCCCTTCCTTGGAAGCGCTTTTGTAGGCCTAAGAACACTGGGGCTTTACGCTTCTCTAGCCACCTAATCTTGTGCTCATCCTCTCGCGCACTCTAAAGAGAGCTCAGGTGAGAAATTGCAAACGTCGAGCAATTGCTCAGAGATGAAAAGTGCCAGCACTGAAAGCTGTTGCTAGCCAGCACCCTTCCTTGGAAGCGCTTTCACAGGCGCAGTAATACTGGGGCTTTGCGCTTCTCTACCCACCAAACGTCACGGTCATTCTCTTTCCGTCTCGTAGACACGAGCTGAGAAATTGCAAACGTCCAGCAATTGCTCAGAGATGAAAAGTGCCAGCACTGAAAGCTGTTGCTAGCCAGCACCCTTCCTTGGAAGCGCTTTTGTAGGCCTAAGAACACTGGGGCTTTGCTCTTCTCTAGCCACCAAACGTCACGGTCCTTCTCTTTCCGTCTCGTAGACACGAGTTGAGAAATTGCAAACGCCGAGCAATTGCTCAGAGATGAAAAGTGCCAGCACTGAAAGCTGTTGCTAGCCAGCAGCCTTCCTTGGAAGCGCTTTCACAGGCGCAGCAACACTGGGGCTTTGCGCTTCTCTAGCCACCAAACGTCACGGTCATTCTCTTTCCGTCTCGTAGACACGAGCTGAGAAATTGCAAATGTCGAGCAATTGCTCAGAGATGAAAAGTGCCAGCACTGAAAGCTGTTGCCAGCCAGCACCCTTCCTTGGACGCGCTTTTGTAGGCCTAAGAACACTGGGGCTCTGGGCTTCTCTAGCCACCTAATCTTCTGCTCATCCTCTCGCGCACTCTAAAGAGAGCTCAGGTGAGAAATTGCAAATGTCCAGCAATTGCTCAGAGATGAAAAGTGCCAGCACTGAAAGCTGTTGCTAGCCAGCACCCTTCCTTGGAAGCGCTTTCACAGGCGCAGCAACACTGGGGCTTTGCGCTTCTCTAGCCACCAAACGTCACGGTCATTCTCTTTCCGTCTCGTAGACACGAGCTGAGAAATTGCAAACGTCGAGCAATTGCTCAGAGATGAAAAGTGCCAGCACTGAAAGCTGTTGCTAGCCAGCACCCTTCCTTGGAAGCGCTTTTGTAGCCCTAAGAACACTGGGGTTCTGGGCTTCTCTAGCCACCTAATCTTCTGCTCATCCTCTCGCGCAGTCTAAAGAGAGCTCAGGTGAGAAATTGCAAACGTCGAGCAATTGCTCAGAGATGAAAAGTGCCAGCACTGAAAGCTCTTGCTAGCCAGCACCCTTCCTTGGAAGCGCTTTCACAGGCGCAGCAACACTGGGGCTTTGCGCTTCTCTACCCACCAAACGTCACGGTCATTCTCTTTCCGTCTCGTAGACACGAGCTGAAAAATTGCAAACATCGAGCAATTGCTCAGAGATGAAAAGTGCCAGCACTGAAAGCTGTTGCTAGCCAGCACCCTTCCTTGGACGCGCTTTTGTAGCCCTAAGAACACTGGGGCTCTGGGCTTCTCTAGCCACCTAATCTTCTGCTCATCCTCTCGCGCACTCAAAGGAGAGCTCAGGTGAGAAATTGCAAACGTCGAGCATTTGCTCAGAGATGAAAAGTGCCAGCACTGAAAGCTCTTGCTAGCCAGCACCCTTCCTTGGACGCGCTTTTGTAGGCCTAAGAACACTGGGGCTTTGCGCTTCTCTAGCCACCTAATCTTCTGCTCATTCTCTCGCGCACTCTAAAGAGAGCTCAGGTGAGAAATTGCAAACGTCGAGCAATTGCTCAGAGATGAAAAGTGCCAGCACTGAAAGCTCTTGCTAGCCAGCAGCCTTCCTTGGAAGCGCTTTCACAGGCGCAGCAACACTGGGGCTTTGCGCTTCTCTAGCCACCAAACGTCACGGTCATTCTCCATCCGTCTCGTAGACACGAGCTGAGAGATTGCAAACGTCGAGCAATTGCTCAGAGATGAAAAGTGCCAGCACTGAAAGCTGTTGCTAGCCAGCAGCCTTCCTTGGAAGCGCTTTTGTAGGCCTAAGAACACTGGGGCTTTACGCTTCTCTAGCCACCTAATCTTCTGCTCATCCTCTCGCGCACTCTAAAGAGAGCTCAGGTGAGAAATTGCAAACGTCGAGCAATTGCTCAGAGATGAAAAGTGCCAGCACTGAAAGCTGTTGCTAGCCAGCACCCTTCCTTGGAAGCGCTTTCACAGGTGCAACAACACTGGGGCTTTGCGCTTCTCTACCCACCAAACGTCACGGTCATTCTCTTTCCGTCTCGTAGACACGAGCTGAGAAATTGCAAACGTCCAGCAATTGCTCAGAGATGAAAAGTGCCAGCACTGAAAGCTGTTGCTAGCCAGCCCCCTTCCTTGGAAGCGCTTTTGTAGGCCTAAGAACACTGGGGCTCTGGGCTTCTCTAGCCACCTAATCTTCTGCTCATCCTCTCGCGCACTCTAAAGAGAGCTCAGGTGAGAAATTGCAAACGTCCAGCAATTGCTCAGAGATGAAAAGTGCCAGCACTGAAAGCTGTTGCTAGCCAGCACCCTTCCTTGGAAGCGCTTTCACAGGCGCAGCAACACTGGGGCTTTGCGCTTCTCTAGCCACCAAACGTCACGGTCATTCTCTTTCCGTCTCGTAGACACGAGTTGAGAGATTTTAAACGTCGAGCAATTGCTCAGAGATTAAAAGTGCCAGCACTGAAAGCTGTTGCTAGCCAGCCCCCTTCCTTGGAAGCGCTTTTGTAGCCCTAAGAACACTGGGGCTCTGGGCTTCTCTAGCCACCTAATCTTCTGCTCATCCTCTCGCGCACTCTAAAGAGAGCTCAGGTGAGAAATTGCAAATGTCCAGCAATTGCTCAGAGATGAAAAGTGCCAGCACTGAAAGCTGTTGCTAGCCAGCACCCTTCCTTGGAAGCGCTTTCACAGGCGCAGCAACACTGGGGCTTTGCGCTTCTCTAGCCACCAAACGTCACGGTCATTCTCTTTCCGTCTCGTAGACACGAGCTGAGAAATTGCAAACATCGAGCAATTGCTCAGAGATGAAAAGTGCCAGCACTGAAAGCTGTTGCTAGCCAGCCCCCTTCCTTGGAAGCGCTTTTGTAGCCCTAAGAACACTAGGGCTCTGGGCTTCTCTAGCCACCTAATCTTCTGCTCATCCTCTCGCGCACTCTAAAGAGAGCTCAGGTGAGAAATTGCAAACGTCCAGCAATTGCTCAGAGATGAAAAGTGCCAGCACTGAAAGCTCTTGCTAGCCAGCACCCTTCCTTGGAAGCGCTTTTGTAGCCCTAAGAACACTGGGGCTCTGGGCTTCTCTAGCCACCTAATCTTCTGCTCATCCTCTCGCGCACTCTAAAGAGAGCTCAGGTGAGAAATTGCAAACGTCGAGCAATTGCTCAGAGATGAAAAGTGCCAGCACTGAAAGCTGTTGCTAGCCAGCACCCTTCCTTGGAAGCGCTTTCACAGGCGCAGCAACACTGGGGCTTTGCGCTTCTCTACCCACCAAACGTCACGGTCATTCTTTTCCGTCTCGTAGACACGAGCTGAGAGATTGCAAACGTCGAGCAATTGCTCAGAGATGAAAAGTGCCAGCACTGAAAGCTGTTGCTAGCCAGCACCCTTCCTTGGAAGCGCTTTTGTAGCACTAAGAACACTAGGGCTCTGGGCTTCTCTAGCCACCTAATCTTGTGCTCATCCTCTCGCGCACTCTAAAGAGAGCTCAGGTGAGAAATTGCAAACGTCGAGCAATTGCTCAGAGATGAAAAGTGCCAGCACTGAAAGCTGTTGCTAGCCAGCACCCTTCCTTGGAAGCGCTTTCACAGGCGCAGCAACACTGGGGCTTTGCGCTTCTCTACCCACCAAACGTCACGGTCATTCTCTTTCCGTCTCGTAGACACGAGCTGAAAAATTGCAAACATCGAGCAATTGCTCAGAGATGAAAAGTGCCAGCACTGAAAGCTGTTGCTAGCCAGCACCCTTCCTTGGAAGCGCTTTTGTAGCCCTAAGAACACTGGGGCTCTGGGCTTCTCTAGCCACCTAATCTTCTGCTCATCCTCTCGCGCACTCAAAGGAGAGCTCAGGTGAGAAATTGCAAACGTCGAGCATTTGCTCAGAGATGAAAAGTGCCAGCACTGAAAGCTCTTGCTAGCCAGCACCCTTCCTTGGACGCGCTTTTGTAGGCCTAAGAACACTGGGGCTTTGCGCTTCTCTAGCCACCTAATCTTCTGCTCATTCTCTCGCGCACTCTAAAGAGAGCTCAGGTGAGAAATTGCAAACGTCGAGCAATTGCTCAGAGATGAAAAGTGCCAGCACTGAAAGCTCTTGCTAGCCAGCAGCCTTCCTTGGAAGCGCTTTCACAGGCGCAGCAACACTGGGGCTTTGCGCTTCTCTAGCCACCAAACGTCACGGTCATTCTCCATCCGTCTCGTAGACACGAGCTGAGAGATTGCAAACGTCGAGCAATTGCTCAGAGATGAAAAGTGCCAGCACTGAAAGCTGTTGCTAGCCAGCAGCCTTCCTTGGAAGCGCTTTTGTAGGCCTAAGAACACTGGGGCTTTACGCTTCTCTAGCCACCTAATCTTCTGCTCATCCTCTCGCGCACTCTAAAGAGAGCTCAGGTGAGAAATTGCAAACGTCGAGCAATTGCTCAGAGATGAAAAGTGCCAGCACTGAAAGCTGTTGCTAGCCAGCACCCTTCCTTGGAAGCGCTTTCACAGGTGCAACAACACTGGGGCTTTGCGCTTCTCTACCCACCAAACGTCACGGTCATTCTCTTTCCGTCTCGTAGACACGAGCTGAGAAATTGCAAACGTCCAGCACTTGCTCAGAGATGAAAAGTGCCAGCACTGAAAGCTGTTGCTAGCCAGCCCCCTTCCTTGGAAGCGCTTTTGTAGCCCTAAGAACACTAGGGCTCTGGGCTTCTCTAGCCACCTAATCTTCTGCTCATCCTCTCGCGCACTCTAAAGAGAGCTCAGGTGAGAAATTGCAAACGTCCAGCAATTGCTCAGAGATGAAAAGTGCCAGCACTGAAAGCTGTTGCTAGCCAGCACCCTTCCTTGGAAGCGCTTTTGTAGCCCTAAGAACACTGGGGCTCTGGGCTTCTCTAGCCACCTAATCTTCTGCTCATCCTCTCGCGCACTCTAAAGAGAGCTCAGGTGAGAAATTGCAAACGTCGAGCAATTGCTCAGAGATGAAAAGTGCCAGCACTGAAAGCTGTTGCTAGCCAGCACCCTTCCTTGGAAGCGCTTTCACAGGCGCAGCAACACTGGGGCTTTGCGCTTCTCTACCCACCAAACGTCACTGTCATTCTTTTCCGTCTCGTAGACACGAGCTGAGAGATTGCAAACGTCGAGCAATTGCTCAGAGATGAAAAGTGCCAGCACTGAAAGCTGTTGCTAGCCAGCACCCTTCCTTGGAAGCGCTTTTGTAGCACTAAGAACACTAGGGCTCTGGGCTTCTCTAGCCACCTAATCTTGTGCTCATCCTCTCGCGCACTCTAAAGAGAGCTCAGGTGAGAAATTGCAAACGTCGAGCAATTGCTCAGAGATGAAAAGTGCCAGCACTGAAAGCTGTTGCTAGCCAGCACCCTTCCTTGGAAGCGCTTTCACAGGCGCAGCAACACTGGGGCTTTGCGCTTCTCTAGCCACCAAACGTCACGGTCATTCTCTTTCCGTCTCGTAGACACGAGCTGAGAAATTGCAAACGTCGAGCAATTGCTCAGAGATGAAAAGTGCCAGCACTGAAAGCTCTTGCTAGCCAGCCCCCTTCCTTGGAAGCGCTTTTGTAGGCCTAAGAACACTGGGGCTTTACGCTTCTCTAGCCACCTAATCTTGTGCTCATCCTCTCGCGCACTCTAAAGAGAGCTCAGGTGAGAAATTGCAAACGTCGAGCAATTGCTCAGAGATGAAAAGTGCCAGCACTGAAAGCTGTTGCTAGCCAGCAGCCTTCCTTGGAAGCGCTTTCACAGGCGCAGCAACACTGGGGCTTTGCGCTTCTCTAGCCACCAAACGTCACGGTCCTTCTCTTTCCGTCTCGTAGACACGAGCTGAGAAATTGCAAACGTCGAGCAATTGCTCAGAGATGAAAAGTGCCAGCACTGAAAGCTGTTGCTAGCCAGCACCCTTCCTTGGAAGCGCTTTCACAGGCGCAGCAACACTGGGGCTTTGCGCTTCTCTAGCCACCAAACGTCACGGTCATTCTCTTTCCGTCTCGTAGACACGAGCTGAGAAATTGCAAACGTCGAGCAATTGCTCAGAGATGAAAAGTGCCAGCACTGAAAGCTGTTGCTAGCCAGCCCCCTTCCTTGGAAGCGCTTTTGTAGCCCTAAGAACACTGGGGCTCTGGGCTTCTCTAGCCACCTAATCTTCTGCTCATCCTCTCGCGCACTTTAAAGAGAGCTCACGTGAGAAATTGCAAACGTCGAGCAATTGCTCAGAGATGAAAAGTGCCAGCACTGAAAGCTGTTGCTAGCCAGCACCCTTCCTTGGAAGCGCTTTCACAGGCGCAGTAATACTGGGGCTTTGCGCTTCTCTAGCCACCAAACGTCACGGTCATTCTCTTTCCGTCTCGTAGACACGAGCTGAGAAATTGCAAACGTCCAGCAATTGCTCAGAGATGAAAAGTGCCAGCACTGAAAGCTGTTGCTAGCCAGCACCCTTCCTTGGAAGCGCTTTTGTAGGCCTAAGAACACTGGGGCTTTGCTCTTCTCTAGCCACCAAACGTCACGGTCCTTCTCTTTCCGTCTCGTAGACACGAGTTGAGAAATTGCAAACGCCGAGCAATTGCTCAGAGATGAAAAGTGCCAGCACTGAAAGCTGTTGCTAGCCAGCACCCTTCCTTGGAAGCGCTTTCACAGGCGCAGCAACACTGGGGCTTTGCGCTTCTCTAGCCACCAAACGTCACGGTCATTCTCTTTCCGTCTCGTAGACACGAGCTGAGAGATTGCAAATGTCGAGCAATTGCTCAGAGATGAAAAGTGCCAGCACTGAAAGCTGTTGCCAGCCAGCACCCTTCCTTGGACGCGCTTTTGTAGGCCTAAGAACACTGGGGCTTTACGCTTCTCTAGCCACCTAATCTTCTGCTCATCCTCTCGCGCACTCTAAAGAGAGCTCAGGTGAGAAATTGCAAACGTCGAGCAATTGCTCAGAGATGAAAAGTGCCAGCACTGAAAGCTGTTGCTAGCCAGCAGCCTTCCTTGGAAGCGCTTTCACAGGCGCAGCAACACTGGGGCTTTGCGCTTCTCTAGCCACCAAACGTCACGGTCATTCTCTTTCCGTCTCGTAGACACGAGCTGAGAAATTGCAAACGTCGAGCAATTGCTCAGAGATGAAAAGTGCCAGCACTGAAAGCTGTTGCTAGCCAGCCCCCTTCCTTGGAAGCGCTTTTGTAGGCCTAAGAACACTGGGGTTCTGGGCTTCTCTAGCCACCTAATCTTCTGCTCATCCTCTCGCGCAGTCTAAAGAGAGCTCAGGTGAGAAATTGCAAACGTCCAGCAATTGCTCAGAGATGAAAAGTGACAGCACTGAAAGCTGTTGCTAGCCAGCACCCTTCCTTGGAAGCGCTTTCACAGGCGCAGCAACACTGGGGCTTTGCGCTTCTCTACCCACCAAACGTCACGGTCATTCTCTTTCCGTCTCGTAGACACGAGCTGAGAAATTGCAAACGTCGAGCAATTGCTCAGAGATGAAAAGTGCCAGCACTGAAAGCTCTTGCTAGCCAGCACCCTACCTTGGAAGCGCTTTCACAGGCGCAGCAACACTGGGGCTTTGCGCTTCTCTAGCCACCAAACGTCACGGTCATTCTCTTTCCGTCTCGTAGACACGAGCTGAGAGATTGCAAACGTCGAGCAATTGCTCAGAGATGAAAAGTGCCAGCACTGAAAGCTGTTGCTAGCCAGCCCCCTTCCTTGGAAGCGCTTTTGTAGGCCTAAGAACACTGGGGCTCTGGGCTTCTCTAGCCACCTAATCTTCTGCTCATCCTCTCGCGCACTTTAAAGAGAGCTCAGGTGAGAAATTGCAAACGTCGAGCAATTGCTCAGAGATGAAAAGTGCCAGCACTGAAAGCTGTTGCTAGCCAGCACCCTTCCTTGGAAGCGCTTTCACAGGCGCAGTAATACTGGGGCTTTGCGCTTCTCTACCCACCAAACGTCACGGTCATTCTCTTTCCGTCTCGTAGACACGAGCTGAGAAATTGCAAACGTCCAGCAATTGCTCAGAGATGAAAAGTGCCAGCACTGAAAGCTGTTGCTAGCCAGCACCCTTCCTTGGAAGCGCTTTTGTAGGCCTAAGAACACTGGGGCTTTGCTCTTCTCTAGCCACCAAACGTCACGGTCATTCTCTTTCCGTCTCGTAGACACGAGTTGAGAAATTGCAAACGCCGAGCAATTGCTCAGAGATGAAAAGTGCCAGCACTGAAAGCTGTTGCTAGCCAGCACCCTTCCTTGGAAGCGCTTTCACAGGCGCAGCAACACTGGGGCTTTGCGCTTCTCTAGCCACCAAACGTCACGGTCATTCTCTTTCCGTCTCGTAGACACGAGCTGAGAAATTGCAAACGTCGAGCAATTGCTCAGAGATGAAAAGTGCCAGCACTGAAAGCTGTTGCCAGCCAGCACCCTTCCTTGGACGCGCTTTTGTAGCCCTAAGAACACTGGGGCTTTACGCTTCTCTAGCCACCTAATCTTCTGCTCATCCTCTCGCGCACTCTAAAGAGAGCTCAGGTGAGAAATTGCAAACGTCGAGCAATTGCTCAGAGATGAAAAGTGCCAGCACTGAAAGCTCTTGCTAGCCAGCACCCTTCCTTGGAAGCGCTTTTGTAGGCCTAAGAACAGTGGGGCTCTGGGCTTCTCTAGCCACCTAATCTTCTGCTCATCCTCTCGCGCACTCTAAAGAGAGCTCAGGTGAGAAATTGCAAACGTCGAGCAATTGCTCAGAGATGAAAAGTGCCAGCACTGAAAGCTGTTGCTAGCCAGCACCCTTCCTTGGAAGCGCTTTTGTAGCCCTAAGAACACTGGGGTTCTGGGCTTCTCTAGCCACCTAATCTTCTGCTCATCCTCTCGCGCACTCTAAAGAGAGCTCAGGTGAGAAATTGCAAACGTCGAGCAATTGCTCAGAGATGAAAAGTGCCAGCACTGAAAGCTGTTGCTAGCCAGCACCCTTCCTTGGAAGCGCTTTCACAGGCGCAGCAACACTGGGGCTTTGCGCTTCTCTAGCCACCAAACGTCACGGTCATTCTCTTTCCGTCTCGTAGACACGAGCTGAGAAATTGCAAATGTCGAGCAATTGCTCAGAGATGAAAAGTGCCAGCACTGAAAGCTGTTGCTAGCCAGCCCCCTTCCTTGGAAGCGCTTTTGTAGGCCTAAGAACACTGGGGCTCTGGGCTTCTCTAGCCACCTAATCTTCTGCTCATCCTCTCGCGCACTTTAAAGAGAGCTCAGGTGAGAAATTGCAAACGTCGAGCAATTGCTCAGAGATGAAAAGTGCCAGCACTGAAAGCTGTTGCTAGCCAGCACCCTTCCTTGGAAGCGCTTTCACAGGCGCAGTAATACTGGGGCTTTGCGCTTCTCTACCCACCAAACGTCACGGTCATTCTCTTTCCGTCTCGTAGACACGAGCTGAGAAAATGCAAACGTCCAGCAATTGCTCAGAGATGAAAAGTGCCAGCACTGAAAGCTGTTGCTAGCCAGCACCCTTCCTTGGAAGCGCTTTTGTAGGCCTAAGAACACTGGGGCTTTGCTCTTCTCTAGCCACCAAACGTCACGGTCCTTCTCTTTCCGTCTCGTAGACACGAGTTGAGAAATTGCAAACGCCGAGCAATTGCTCAGAGATGAAAAGTGCCAGCACTGAAAGCTGTTGCTAGCCAGCACCCTTCCTTGGAAGCGCTTTCACAGGCGCAGCAACACTGGGGCTTTGCGCTTCTCTAGCCACCAAACGTCACGGTCATTCTCTTTCCGTCTCGTAGACACGAGCTGAGAAATTGCAAACGTCGAGCAATTGCTCAGAGATGAAAAGTGCCAGCACTGAAAGCTGTTGCCAGCCAGCACCCTTCCTTGGACGCGCTTTTGTAGGCCTAAGAACACTGGGGCTTTGCGCTTCTCTAGCCACCTAATCTTCTGCTCATCCTCTCGCGCAGTCTAAAGAGAGCTCAGGTGAGAAATTGCAAATGTCCAGCAATTGCTCAGAGATGAAAAGTGCCAGCACTGAAAGCTGTTGCTAGCCAGCACCCTTCCTTGGAAGCGCTTTTGTAGGCCTAAGAACACTGGGGCTCTGGGCTTCTCTAGCCACCTAATCTTCTGCTCATCCTCTCGCGCACTCTAAAGAGAGCTCAGGTGAGAAATTGCAAACGTCGAGCAATTGCTCAGAGATGAAAAGTGCCAGCACTGAAAGCTGTTGCTAGCCAGCACCCTTCCTTGGAAGCGCTTTCACAGGCGCAGCAACACTGGGGCTTTGCGCTTCTCTACCCACCAAACGTCACGGTCATTCTCTTTCCGTCTCGTAGACACGAGCTGAGAAATTGCAAACGTCGAGCAATTGCTCAGAGATGAAAAGTGCCAGCACTGAAAGCTGTTGCTAGCCAGCACCCTTCCTTGGAAGTGCTTTTGTAGGCCTAAGAACAGTGGGGCTCTGGGCTTCTCTAGCCACCTAATCTTCTGCTCATCCTCTCGCGCAGTCTAAAGAGAGCTCAGGTGAGAAATTGCAAACGTCGAGCAATTGCTCAGAGATGAAAAGTGCCAGCACTGAAAGCTGTTGCTAGCCAGCCCCCTTCCTTGGAAGCGCTTTTGTAGGCCTAAGAACAGTGGGGCTCTGGGCTTCTCTAGCCACCTAATCTTCTGCTCATCCTCTCGCGCACTCTAAAGAGAGCTCAGGTGAGAAATTGCAAACGTCGAGCAATTGCTCAGAGATGAAAAGTGCCAGCACTGAAAGCTCTTGCTAGCCAGCACCCTTCCTTGGAAGCGCTTTCACAGGCGCAGCAACACTGGGGCTTTGCGCTTCTCTACCCACCAAACGTCACTGTCATTCTCTTTCCGTCTCGTAGACACGAGCTGAGAAATTGCAAACGTCGAGCAATTGCTCAGAGATGAAAAGTGCCAGCACTGAAAGCTGTTGCTAGCCAGCACCCTTCCTTGGAAGCGCTTTTGTAGCACTAAGAACACTAGGGCTCTGGGCTTCTCTAGCCACCTAATCTTGTGCTCATCCTCTCGCGCACTCTAAAGAGAGCTCAGGTGAGAAATTGCAAACGTCGAGCAATTGCTCAGAGATGAAAAGTGCCAGCACTGAAAGCTGTTGCTAGCCAGCACCCTTCCTTGGAAGCGCTTTCACAGGCGCAGCAACACTGGGGCTTTGCGCTTCTCTAGCCACCAAACGTCACGGTCATTCTCTTTCCGTCTCGTAGACACGAGTTGAGAGATTTTAAACATCGAGCAATTGCTCAGAGATTAAAAGTGCCAGCACTGAAAGCTGTTGCTAGCCAGCCCCCTTCCTTGGAAGCGCTTTTGTAGGCCTAAGAACACTGGGGTTCTGGGCTTCTCTAGCCACCTAATCTTCTGCTCATCCTCTCGCGCAGTCTAAAGAGAGCTCAGGTGAGAAATTGCAAATGTCCAGCAATTGCTCAGAGATGAAAAGTGCCAGCACTGAAAGCTGTTGCTAGCCAGCCCCCTTCCTTGGAAGCGCTTTCACAGGCGCAGCAACACTGGGGCTTTGCGCTTCTCTACCCACCAAACGTCACGGTCATTCTCTTTCCGTCTCGTAGACACGAGCTGAGAAATTGCAAACGTCGAGCAATTGCTCAGAGATGAAAAGTGCCAGCACTGAAAGCTGTTGCTAGCCAGCCCCCTTCCTTGGAAGCGCTTTTGTAGCCCTAAGAACAGTGGGGCTCTGGGCTTCTCTAGCCACCTAATCTTCTGCTCATCCTCTCGCGCACTCTAAAGAGAGCTCAGGTGAGAAATTGCAAACGTCGAGCAATTGCTCAGAGATGAAAAGTGCCAGCACTGAAAGCTGTTGCTAGCCAGCAGCCTTCCTTGGAAGCGCTTTCACAGGCGCAGCAACACTGGGGCTTTGCGCTTCTCTAGCCACCAAACGTCACGGTCATTCTCTTTCCGTCTCGTAGACACGAGCTGAGAAATTGCAAACGTCCAGCAATTGCTCAGAGATGAAAAGTGCCAGCACTGAAAGCTGTTGCTAGCCAGCCCCCTTCCTTGGAAGCGCTTTTGTAGCCCTAAGAACACTGGGGCTTTGCGCTTCTCTAGCCACCTAATCTTCTGCTCATCCTCTCGCGCACTCTAAAGAGAGCTCAGGTGAGAAATTGCAAACGTCGAGCAATTGCTCAGAGATGAAAAGTGCCAGCACTGAAAGCTCTTGCTAGCCAGCCCCCTTCCTTGGAAGCGCTTTTGTAGGCCTAAGAACACTGGGGCTCTGGGCTTCTCTAGCCACCTAATCTTCTGCTCATCCTCTCGCGCACTTTAAAGAGAGCTCAGGTGAGAAATTGCAAACGTCGAGCAATTGCTCAGAGATGAAAAGTGCCAGCACTGAAAGCTGTTGCTAGCCAGCACCCTTCCTTGGAAGAGCTTTCACAGGCGCAGTAATACTGGGGCTTTGCGCTTCTCTACCCACCAAACGTCACGGTCATTCTCTTTCCGTCTCGTAGACACGAGCTGAGAAATTGCAAACGTCCAGCAATTGCTCAGAGATGAAAAGTGCCAGCACTGAAAGCTGTTGCTAGCCAGCACCCTTCCTTGGAAGCGCTTTTGTAGGCCTAAGAACAGTGGGGCTTTGCTCTTCTCTAGCCACCAAACGTCACGGTCCTTCTCTTTCCGTCTCGTAGACATGAGTTGAGAAATTGCAAACGCCGAGCAATTGCTCAGAGATGAAAAGTGCCAGCACTGAAAGCTGTTGCTAGCCAGCAGCCTTCCTTGGAAGCGCTTTCACAGGCGCAGCAACACTGGGGCTTTGCGCTTCTCTAGCCACCAAACGTCACGGTCATTCTCTTTCCGTCTCGTAGACACGAGCTGAGAAATTGCAAATGTCGAGCAATTGCTCAGAGATGAAAAGTGCCAGCACTGAAAGCTGTTGCCAGCCAGCACCCTTCCTTGGACGCGCTTTTGTAGGCCTAAGAACACTGGGGCTTTGCGCTTCTCTAGCCACCTAATCTTCTGCTCATCCTCTCGCGCACTCTAAAGAGAGCTCAGGTGAGAAATTGCAAACGTCGAGCAATTGCTCAGAGATGAAAAGTGCCAGCACTGAAAGCTCTTGCTAGCCAGCACCCTTCCTTGGAAGCGCTTTTGTAGGCCTAAGAACACTGGGGCTTTACGCTTCTCTAGCCACCTCATCTTCTGCTCATCCTCTCGCGCACTCTAAAGAGAGCTCAGGTGAGAAATTGCAAACGTCCAGCAATTGCTCAGAGATGAAAAGTGCCAGCACTGAAAGCTGTTGCTAGCCAGCACCCTTCCTTGGAAGCGCTTTTGTAGCCCTAAGAACACTGGGGTTCTGGGCTTCTCTAGCCACCTAATCTTCTGCTCATCCTCTCGCGCACTCTAAAGAGAGCTCAGGTGAGAAATTGCAAACGTCGAGCAATTGCTCAGAGATGAAAAGTGCCAGCACTGAAAGCTCTTGCTAGCCAGCACCCTTCCTTGGAAGCGCTTTCACAGGCGCAGCAACACTGGGGCTTTGCGCTTCTCTAGCCACCAAACGTCACGGTCATTCTCTTTCCGTCTCGTAGACACGAGCTGAGAAATTGCAAACGTCGAGCAATTGCTCAGAGATGAAAAGTGCCAGCACTGAAAGCTGTTGCTAGCCAGCCCCCTTCCTTGGAAGCGCTTTTGTAGGCCTAAGAACACTGGGGTTCTGGGCTTCTCTAGCCACCTAATCTTCTGCTCATCCTCTCGCGCACTCTAAAGAGAGCTCAGGTGAGAAATTGCAAACGTCCAGCAATTGCTCAGAGATGAAAAGTGCCAGCACTGAAAGCTGTTGCTACCCAGCACCCTTCCTTGGAAGCGCTTTCACAGGCGCAGCAACACTGGGGCTTTGCGCTTCTCTAGCCACCAAACATCACGGTCATTCTCTTTCCGTCTCGTAGACACGAGCTGAGAAATTGCAAACGTCGAGCAATTGCTCAGAGATGAAAAGTGCCAGCACTGAAAGCTGTTGCTAGCCAGCCCCCTTCCTTGGAAGCGCTTTTGTAGGCCTAAGAACACTGGGGTTCTGGGCTTCTCTAGCCACCTAATCTTCTGCTCATCCTCTCGCGCACTCTAAAGAGAGCTCAGGTGAGAAATTGCAAACGTCGAGCAATTGCTCAGAGATGAAAAGTGCCAGCACTGAAAGCTGTTGCTAGCCAGCAGCCTTCCTTGGAAGCGCTTTCACAGGCGCAGCAACACTGGGGCTTTGCGCTTCTCTAGCCACCAAACGTCACGGTCAATCTCTTTCCGTCTCGTAGACACGAGCTGAGAAATTGCAAACGTCCAGCAATTGCTCAGAGATGAAAAGTGCCAGCACTGAAAGCTGTTGCTAGCCAGCACCCTTCCTTGGAAGCGCTTTCACAGGCGCAGCAACACTGGGGCTTTGCGCTTCTCTAGCCACCAAACGTCACGGTCATTCTCTTTCCGTCTCGTAGACACGAGCTGAGAAATTGCAAACGTCGAGCAATTGCTCAGAGATGAAAAGTGCCAGCACTGAAAGCTGTTGCTAGCCAGCCCCCTTCCTTGGAAGCGCTTTTGTAGGCCTAAGAACAGTGGGGCTCTGGGCTTCTCTAGCCACCTAATCTTCTGCTCATCCTCTCGCGCACTCTAAAGAGAGCTCAGGTGAGAAATTGCAAACGTCGAGCAATTGCTCAGAGATGAAAAGTGCCAGCACTGAAAGCTGTTGCTAGCCAGCACCCTTCCTTGGAAGCGCTTTCACAGGCGCAGCAACACTGGGGCTTTGCGCTTCTCTACCCACCAAACGTCACGGTCATTCTCTTTCCGTCTCGTAGACACGAGCTGAGAAATTGCAAACGTCCAGCAATTGCTCAGAGATGAAAAGTGCCAGCACTGAAAGCTGTTGCTAGCCAGCACCCTTCCTTGGAAGCGCTTTTGTAGGCCTAAGAACACTGGGGCTTTGCTCTTCTCTAGCCACCAAACGTCACGGTCCTTCTCTTTCCGTCTCGTAGACATGAGTTGAGAAATTGCAAACGCCGAGCAATTGCTCAGAGATGAAAAGTGCCAGCACTGAAAGCTGTTGCTAGCCAGCAGCCTTCCTTGGAAGCGCTTTCACAGGCGCAGCAACACTGGGGCTTTGCGCTTCTCTAGCCACCAAACGTCACGGTCATTCTCTTTCCGTCTCGTAGACACGAGCTGAGAAATTGCAAATGTCGAGCAATTGCTCAGAGATGAAAAGTGCCAGCACTGAAAGCTGTTGCCAGCCAGCACCCTTCCTTGGACGCGCTTTTGTAGGCCTAAGAACACTGGGGCTTTGCGCTTCTCTAGCCACCTAATCTTCTGCTCATCCTCTCGCGCACTCTAAAGAGAGCTCAGGTGAGAAATTGCAAACGTCGAGCAATTGCTCAGAGATGAAAAGTGCCAGCACTGAAAGCTCTTGCTAGCCAGCACCCTTCCTTGGAAGCGCTTTTGTAGGCCTAAGAACACTGGGGCTTTACGCTTCTCTAGCCACCTCATCTTCTGCTCATCCTCTCGCGCACTCTAAAGAGAGCTCAGGTGAGAAATTGCAAAGGTCGAGCAATTGCTCAGAGATGAAAAGTGCCAGCACTGAAAGCTGTTGCTAGCCAGCACCCTTCCTTGGAAGCGCTTTTGTAGGCCTAAGAACACTGGGGCTCTGGGCTTCTCTAGCCACCTAATCTTCTGCTCATCCTCTCGCGCACTCTAAAGAGAGCTCAGGTGAGAAATTGCAAACGTCCAGCAATTGCTCAGAGATGAAAAGTGCCAGCACTGAAAGCTCTTGCTAGCCAGCACCCTTCCTTGGAAGCGCTTTCACAGGCGCAGCAACACTGGGGCTTTGCGCTTCTCTACCCACCAAACGTCACGGTCATTCTCTTTCCGTCTCGTAGACACGAGCTGAGAAATTGCAAACGTCGAGCAATTGCTCAGAGATGAAAAGTGCCAGCACTGAAAGCTGTTGCTAGCCAGCCCCCTTCCTTGGAAGCGCTTTTGTAGGCCTAAGAACACTGGGGTTCTGGGCTTCTCTAGCCACCTAATCTTCTGCTCATCCTCTCGCGCACTCTAAAGAGAGCTCAGGTGAGAAATTGCAAACGTCGAGCAATTGCTCAGAGATGAAAAGTGCCAGCACTGAAAGCTGTTGCTAGCCAGCCCCCTTCCTTGGAAGCGCTTTTGTAGGCCTAAGAACAGTGGGGCTCTGGGCTTCTCTAGCCACCTAATCTTCTGCTCATCCTCTCGCGCACTCTAAAGAGAGCTCAGGTGAGAAATTGCAAACGTCGAGCAATTGCTCAGAGATGAAAAGTGCCAGCACTGAAAGCTGTTGCTAGCCAGCACCCTTCCTTGGAAGCGCTTTCACAGGCGCAGTAATACTGGGGCTTTGCGCTTCTCTAGCCACCAAACGTCACGGTCATTCTCTTTCCGTCTCGTAGACACGAGCTGAGAAATTGCAAACGTCCAGCAATTGCTCAGAGATGAAAAGTGCCAGCACTGAAAGCTGTTGCTAGCCAGCCCCCTTCCTTGGAAGCGCTTTTGTAGGCCTAAGAACACTGGGGTTCTGGGCTTCTCTAGCCACCTAATCTTCTGCTCATCCTCTCGCGCAGTCTAAAGAGAGCTCAGGTGAGAAATTGCAAACGTCGAGCAATTGCTCAGAGATGAAAAGTGCCAGCACTGAAAGCTGTTGCTAGCCAGCCCCCTTCCTTGGAAGCGCTTTTGTAGGCCTAAGAACAGTGGGGCTCTGGGCTTCTCTAGCCACCTAATCTTCTGCTCATCCTCTCGCGCACTCTAAAGAGAGCTCAGGTGAGAAATTGCAAACGTCGAGCAATTGCTCAGAGATGAAAAGTGCCAGCACTGAAAGCTGTTGCTAGCCAGCACCCTTCCTTGGAAGCGCTTTCACAGGCGCAGTAATACTGGGGCTTTGCGCTTCTCTAGCCACCAAACGTCACGGTCATTCTCTTTCCGTCTCGTAGACACGAGCTGAGAAATTGCAAACGTCCAGCAATTGCTCAGAGATGAAAAGTGCCAGCACTGAAAGCTGTTGCTAGCCAGCACCCTTCCTTGGAAGCGCTTTTGTAGGCCTAAGAACACTGGGGCTTTGCTCTTCTCTAGCCACCAAACGTCACGGTCCTTCTCTTTCCGTCTCGTAGACACGAGTTGAGAAATTGCAAACGCCGAGCAATTGCTCAGAGATGAAAAGTGCCAGCACTGAAAGCTGTTGCTAGCCAGCACCCTTCCTTGGAAGCGCTTTTGTAGGCCTAAGAACACTGGGGCTTTGCTCTTCTCTAGCCACCAAACGTCACGGTCATTCTCTTTCCGTCTCGTAGACACGAGCTGAGAAATTGCAAACGTCGAGCAATTGCTCAGAGATGAAAAGTGCCAGCACTGAAAGCTGTTGCTAGCCAGCACCCTTCCTTGGACGCGCTTTTGTAGGCCTAAGAACACTGGGGCTTTACGCTTCTCTAGCCACCTAATCTTCTGCTCATCCTCTCGCGCACTCTAAAGAGAGCTCAGGTGAGAAATTGCAAACGTCGAGCAATTGCTCAGAGATGAAAAGTGCCAGCACTGAAGCTCTTGCTAGCCAGCACCCTTCCTTGGAAGCGCTTTTGTAGGCCTAAGAACACTGGGGCTTTACGCTTCTCTAGCCACCTAATCTTCTGCTCATCCTCTCGCGCACTCTAAAGAGAGCTCAGGTGAGAAATTGCAAACGTCCAGCAATTGCTCAGAGATGAAAAGTGCCAGCACTGAAAGCTGTTGCTAGCCAGCAGCCTTCCTTGGAAGCGCTTTCACAGGCGCAGCAACACTGGGGCTTTGCGCTTCTCTAGCCACCAAACGTCACGGTCATTCTCTTTCCGTCTCGTAGACACGAGCTGAGAAATTGCAAACGTCCAGCAATTGCTCAGAGATGAAAAGTGCCAGCACTGAAAGCTCTTGCTAGCCAGCACCCTTCCTTGGAAGCGCTTTCACAGGCGCAGCAACACTGGGGCTTTGCGCTTCTCTAGCCACCAAACGTCACGGTCCTTCTCTTTCCGTCTCGTAGACACGAGTTGAGAGATTTTAAACGTCGAGCAATTGCTCAGAGATTACAAGTGCCAGCACTGAAAGCTGTTGCTAGCCAGCACCCTTCCTTGGAAGCGCTTTTGTAGCCCTAAGAACACTGGGGCTCTGGGCTTCTCTAGCCACCTAATCTTCTGCTCATCCTCTCGCGCACTCTAAAGAGAGCTCAGGTGAGAAATTGCAAATGTCCAGCAATTGCTCAGAGATGAAAAGTGCCAGCACTGAAAGCTGTTGCTAGCCAGCCCCCTTCCTTGGAAGCGCTTTCACAGGCGCAGCAACACTGGGGCTTTGCGCTTCTCTACCCACCAAACGTCACGGTCATTCTCTTTCCGTCTCGTAGACACGAGCTGAGAAATTGCAAACGTCGAGCAATTGCTCAGAGATGAAAAGTGCCAGCACTGAAAGCTGTTGCTAGCCAGCCCCCTTCCTTGGAAGTGCTTTTGTAGCCCTAAGAACAGTGGGGCTCTGGGCTTCTCTAGCCACCTAATCTTCTGCTCATCCTCTCGCGCACTCTAAAGAGAGCTCAGGTGAGAAATTGCAAACGTCCAGCAATTGCTCAGAGATGAAAAGTGCCAGCACTGAAAGCTGTTGCTAGCCAGCACCCTTCCTTGGAAGCGCTTTCACAGGCGCAGCAACACTGGGGCTTTGCGCTTCTCTAGCCACCAAACGTCACGGTCATTCTCTTTCCGTCTCGTAGACACGAGCTGAGAAATTGCAAACGTCCAGCAATTGCTCAGAGATGAAAAGTGCCAGCACTGAAAGCTGTTGCTAGCCAGCACCCTTCCTTGGAAGCGCTTTCACAGGCGCAGCAACACTGGGGCTTTGCGCTTCTCTAGCCACCGAACGTCACGGTCATTCTCTTTCCGTCTCGTAGACACGAGCTGAGAAATTGCAAACGTCCAGCAATTGCTCAGAGATGAAAAGTGCCAGCACTGAAAGCTCTTGCTAGCCAGCCCCCTTCCTTGGAAGCGCTTTTGTAGGCCTAAGAACACTGGGGCTCTGGGCTTCTCTAGCCACCTAATCTTCTGCTCATCCTCTCGCGCACTTTAAAGAGAGCTCAGGTGAGAAATTGCAAACGTCGAGCAATTGCTCAGAGATGAAAAGTGCCAGCACTGAAAGCTGTTGCTAGCCAGCACCCTTCCTTGGAAGAGCTTTCACAGGCGCAGTAATACTGGGGCTTTGCGCTTCTCTACCCACCAAACGTCACGGTCATTCTCTTTCCGTCTCGTAGACACGAGCTGAGAAATTGCAAACGTCCAGCAATTGCTCAGAGATGAAAAGTGCCAGCACTGAAAGCTCTTGCTAGCCAGCACCCTTCCTTGGAAGCGCTTTTGTAGGCCTAAGAACACTGGGGCTTTGCTCTTCTCTAGCCACCAAACTTCACGGTCCTTCTCTTTCCGTCTCGTAGACACGAGTTGAGAAATTGCAAACGTCGAGCAATTGCTCAGAGATGAAAAGTGCCAGCACTGAAAGCTGTTGCTAGCCAGCAGCCTTCCTTGGAAGCGCTTTCACAGGCGCAGCAACACTGGGGCTTTGCGCTTCTCTAGCCACCAAACGTCACGGTCATTCTCTTTCCGTCTCGTAGACACGAGCTGAGAAATTGCAAATGTCGAGCAATTGCTCAGAGATGAAAAGTGCCAGCACTGAAAGCTGTTGCCAGCCAGCCCCCTTCCTTGGAAGCGCTTTTGTAGGCCTAAGAACACTGGGGCTTTGCGCTTCTCTAGCCACCTAATCTTCTGCTCATCCTCTCGTGCACTCTAAAGAGAGCTCAGGTGAGAAATTGCAAACGTCGAGCAATTGCTCAGAGATGAAAAGTGCCAGCACTGAAAGCTCTTGCTAGCCAGCACCCTTCCTTGGAAGCGCTTTTGTAGGCCTTAGAACACTGGGGTTCTGGGCTTCTCTAGCCACCTAATCTTCTGCTCATCCTCTCGCGCACTCTAAAGAGAGCTCAGGTGAGAAATTGCAAATGTCCAGCAATTGCTCAGAGATGAAAAGTGCCAGCACTGAAAGCTGTTGCTAGCCAGCACCCTTCCTTGGAAGCGCTTTTGTAGCCCTAAGAACACTGGGGTTCTGGGCTTCTCTAGCCACCTAATCTTCTGCTCATCCTCTCGCGCACTCTAAAGAGAGCTCAGGTGAGAAATTGCAAACGTCCAGCAATTGCTCAGAGATGAAAAGTGCCAGCACTGAAAGCTCTTGCTAGCCAGCAGCCTTCCTTGGAAGCGCTTTCACAGGCGCAGCAACACTGGGGCTTTGCGCTTCTCTAGCCACCAAACGTCACGGTCATTCTCTTTCCGTCTCGTAGACACGAGCTGAGAAATTGCAAACGTCGAGCAATTGCTCAGAGATGAAAAGTGCCAGCACTGAAAGCTGTTGCTAGCCAGCCCCCTTCCTTGGAAGCGCTTTTGTAGGCCTAAGAACACTGGGGCTCTGGGCTTCTCTAGCCACCTAATCTTCTGCTCATCCTCTCGCGCAGTCTAAAGAGAGCTCAGGTGAGAAATTGCAAACGTCGAGCAATTGCTCAGAGATGAAAAGTGCCAGCACTGAAAGCTGTTGCTAGCCAGCCCCCTTCCTTGGAAGCGCTTTTGTAGGCCTAAGAACACTGGGGCTCTGGGCTTCTCTAGCCACCTAATCTTCTGCTCATCCTCTCGCGCACTCTAAAGAGAGCTCAGGTGAGAAATTGCAAACGTCGAGCAATTGCTCAGAGATGAAAAGTGCCAGCACTGAAAGCTGTTACTAGCCAGCACCCTTCCTTGGAAGCGCTTTCACAGGCGCAGCAACACTGGGGCTTTGCGCTTCTCTAGCCACCAAACGTCACGGTCATTCTCTTTCCGTCTCGTAGACACGAGCTGAGAAATTGCAAACGTCGAGCAATTGCTCAGAGATGAAAAGTGCCAGCACTGAAAGCTGTTGCTAGCCAGCCCCCTTCCTTGGAAGCGCTTTTGTAGCACTAAGAACACTAGGGCTCTGGGCTTCTCTAGCCACCTAATCTTGTGCTCATCCTCTCGCGCACTCTAAAGAGAGCTCAGGTGAGAAATTGCAAACGTCGAGCAATTGCTCAGAGATGAAAAGTGCCAGCACTGAAAGCTGTTGCTAGCCAGCACCCTTCCTTGGAAGCGCTTTCACAGGCGCAGCAACACTGGGGCTTTGCGCTTCTCTAGCCACCAAACGTCACGGTCATTCTCTTTCCGTCTCGTAGACACGAGTTGAGAGATTTTAAAGGTCGAGCAATTGCTCAGAGATTACAAGTGCCAGCACTGAAAGCTGTTGCTAGCCAGCCCCCTTCCTTGGAAGCGCTTTTGTAGCCCTAAGAACACTGGGGTTCTGGGCTTCTCTAGCCACCTAATCTTCTGCTCATCCTCTCGCGCACTCTAAAGAGAGCTCAGGTGAGAAATTGCAAACGTCCAGCAATTGCTCAGAGATGAAAAGTGCCAGCACTGAAAGCTGTTGCTAGCCAGCAGCCTTCCTTGGAAGCGCTTTCACAGGCGCAGCAACACTGGGGCTTTGCGCTTCTCTAGCCACCAAACGTCACGGTCCTTCTCTTTCCGTCTCGTAGACACGAGCTGAGAAATTGCAAACGTCGAGCAATTGCTCAGAGATGAAAAGTGCCAGCACTGAAAGCTGTTGCTAGCCAGCACCCTTCCTTGGAAGCGCTTTCACAGGCGCAGCAACACTGGGGCTTTGCGCTTCTCTACCCACCAAACGTCACGGTCCTTCTCTTTCCGTCTCGTAGACACGAGCTGAGAAATTGCAAACGTCCAGCAATTGCTCAGAGATGAAAAGTGCCAGCACTGAAAGCTGTTGCTAGCCAGCCCCCTTCCTTGGAAGCGCTTTTGTAGGCCTAAGAAGACTGGGGCTCTGGGCTTCTCTAGCCACCTAATCTTCTGCTCATCCTCTCGCGCACTTTAAAGAGAGCTCAGGTGAGAAATTGCAAACGTCGAGCAATTGCTCAGAGATGAAAAGTGCCAGCACTGAAAGCTGTTGCTAGCCAGCACCCTTCCTTGGAAGCGCTTTCACAGGCGCAGTAATACTGGGGCTTTGCGCTTCTCTACCCACCAAACGTCACGGTCATTCTCTTTCCATCTCGTAGACACGAGCTGAGAGATTGCAAACGTCCAGCAATTGCTCAGAGATGAAAAGTGCCAGCACTGAAAGCTGTTGCTAGCCAGCACCCTTCCTTGGAAGCGCTTTTGTAGGCCTAAGAACACTGGGGCTTTGCTCTTCTCTAGCCACCAAACGTCACGGTCCTTCTCTTTCCGTCTCGTAGACACGAGTTGAGAAATTGCAAACGCCGAGCAATTGCTCAGAGATGAAAAGTGCCAGCACTGAAAGCTGTTGCTAGCCAGCACCCTTCCTTGGAAGCGCTTTCACAGGCGCAGCAACACTGGGGCTTTGCGCTTCTCTAGCCACCAAACGTCACGGTCATTCTCTTTCCGTCTCGTAGACACGAGCTGAGAAATTGCAAATGTCGAGCAATTGCTCAGAGATGAAAAGTGCCAGCACTGAAAGCTGTTGCCAGCCAGCACCCTTCCTTGGACGCGCTTTTGTAGGCCTAAGAACACTGGGGCTTTACGCTTCTCTAGCCACCTAATCTTCTGCTCATCCCCTCGCGCAATCTAAAGAGAGCTCAGGTGAGAAATTGCAAACGTCGAGCAATTGCTCAGAGATGAAAAGTGCCAGCACTGAAAGCTCTTGCTAGCCAGCACCCTTCCTTGGAAGCGCTTTTGTAGGCCTAAGAACACTGGGGCTTTACGCTTCTCTAGCCACCTCATCTTCTGCTCATCCTCTCGCGCACTCTAAAGAGAGCTCAGGTGAGAAATTGCAAACGTCGAGCAATTGCTCAGAGATGAAAAGTGCCAGCACTGAAAGCTGTTGCTAGCCAGCAGCCTTCCTTGGAAGCGCTTTCACAGGTGCAACAACACTGGGGCTTTGCGCTTCTCTAGCCACCAAACGTCACGGTCATTCTCTTTCCGTCTCGTAGACACGAGCTGAGAAATTGCAAACGTCGAGCAATTGCTCAGAGATGAAAAGTGCCAGCACTGAAAGCTGTTGCTAGCCAGCACCCTTCCTTGGAAGCGCTTTTGTAGGCCTAAGAACACTGGGGCTTTGCGCTTCTCTAGCCACCAAACGTCACGGTCCTTCTCTTTCCGTCTCGTAGACACGAGTTGAGAAATTGCAAACGCCGAGCAATTGCTCAGAGATGAAAAGTGCCAGCACTGAAAGCTCTTGCTAGCCAGCACCCTTCCTTGGAAGCGCTTTCACAGGCGCAGCAACACTGGGGCTTTGCGCTTCTCTACCCACCAAACGTCACGGTCATTCTCTTTCCGTCTCGTAGACACGAGCTGAGAAATTGCAAACGTCGAGCAATTGCTCAGAGATGAAAAGTGCCAGCACTGAAAGCTGTTGCCAGCCAGCACCCTTCCTTGGACGCGCTTTTGTAGGCCTAAGAACACTGGGGCTTTGAGCTTCTCTAGCCACCTAATCTTCTGCTCATCCTCTCGCGCACTCTAAAGGGTGCTCAGCTGAGAAATTGCAAACGTCCAGCAATTGCTCAGAGATGAAAAGTGCCAGCACTGAAAGCTCTTGCTAGCCAGCACCCTTCCTTGGAAGCGCTTTCACAGGCGCAGCAACACTGGGGCTTTGCGCTTCTCTACCCACCAAACGTCACGGTCATTCTCTTTCCGTCTCGTAGACACGAGTTGAGAAATTGCAAACGTCGAGCAATTGCTCAGAGATGAAAAGTGCCAGCACTGAAAGCTGTTGCTAGCCAGCCCCCTTCCTTGGAAGCGCTTTTGTAGGCCTAAGAACACTGGGGCTCTGGGCTTCTCTAGCCACCTAATCTTCTGCTCATCCTCTCGCGCACTCTAAAGAGAGCTCAGGTGAGAAATTGCAAACGTCGAGCAATTGCTCAGAGATGAAAAGTGCCAGCACTGAAAGCTGTTGCTAGCCAGCACCCTTCCTTGCAAGCGCTTTCACAGGCGCAGTAATACTGGGGCTTTGCGCTTCTCTAGCCACCAAACGTCACGGTCATTCTCTTTCCGTCTCGTAGACACGAGCTGAGAAATTGCAAACGTCGAGCAATTGCTCAGAGATGAAAAGTGCCAGCACTGAAAGCTGTTGCTAGCCAGCACCCTTCCTTGGAAGCGCTTTTGTAGGCCTAAGAACACTGGGGCTTTGCTCTTCTCTAGCCACCAAACGTCACGGTCCTTCTCTTTCCGTCTCGTAGACACGAGTTGAGAAATTGCAAACGCCGAGCAATTGCTCAGAGATGAAAAGTGCCAGCACTGAAAGCTGTTGCTAGCCAGCACCCTTCCTTGGAAGCGCTTTCACAGGCGCAGCAACACTGGGGCTTTGCGCTTCTCTAGCCACCAAACGTCACGGTCATTCTCTTTCCGTCTCGTAGACACGAGCTGAGAAATTGCAAACGTCGAGCAATTGCTCAGAGATGAAAAGTGCCAGCACTGAAAGCTGTTGCTAGCCAGCACCCTTCCTTGGAAGCGCTTTTGTAGGCCTAAGAACACTGGGGCTCTGGGCTTCTCTAGCCACCTAATCTTCTGCTCATCCTCTCGCGCACTCTAAAGAGAGGTCAGGTGAGAAATTGCAAACGTCGAGCAATTGCTCAGAGATGAAAAGTGCCAGCACTGAAAGCTGTTGCTAGCCAGCAGCCTTCCTTGGAAGCGCTTTCACAGGCGCAGTAATACTGGGGCTTTGCGCTTCTCTAGCCACCAAACGTCACTGTCATTCTCTTTCCGTCTCGTAGACACGAGCTGAGAGATTGCAAACGTCCAGCAATTGCTCAGAGATGAAAAGTGCCAGCACTGAAAGCTGTTGCTAGCCAGCACCCTTCCTTGGAAGCGCTTTTGTAGGCCTAAGAACACTGGGGCTTTGCGCTTCTCTAGCCACCAAACGTCACGGTCCTTCTCTTTCCGTCTCGTAGACACGAGTTGAGAAATTGCAAACGCCGAGCAATTGCTCAGAGATGAAAAGTGCCAGCACTGAAAGCTGTTGCTAGCCAGCACCCTTCCTTGGAAGTGCTTTCACAGGCGCAGCAACACTGGGGCTTTGCGCTTCTCTAGCCACCAAACGTCACGGTCATTCTCTTTCCGTCTCGTAGACACGAGCTGAGAAATTGCAAATGTCGAGCAATTGCTCAGAGATGAAAAGTGCCAGCACTGAAAGCTGTTGCCAGCCAGCACCCTTCCTTGGACGCGCTTTTGTAGGCCTAAGAACACTGGGGCTTTGAGCTTCTCTAGCCACCTAATCTTCTGCTCATCCTCTCGCGCACTCTAAAGAGAGCTCAGGTGAGAAATTGCAAACGTCGAGCAATTGCTCAGAGATGAAAAGTGCCAGCACTGAAAGCTGTTGCTAGCCAGCACCCTTCCTTGGAAGCGCTTTTGTAGGCCTAAGAACACTGGGGCTTTACGCTTCTCTAGCCACCTCATCTTCTGCTCATCCTCTCGCGCACTCTAAAGAGAGGTCAGGTGAGAAATTGCAAACGTCGAGCAATTGCTCAGAGATGAAAAGTGCCAGCACTGAAAGCTGTTGCTAGCCAGCACCCTTCCTTGGAAGCGCTTTCACAGGTGCAACAACACTGGGGCTTTGCGCTTCTCTACCCACCAAACGTCACGGTCATTCTCTTTCCGTCTCGTAGACACGAGCTGAGAAATTGCAAACGTCCAGCAATTGCTCAGAGATGAAAAGTGCCAGCACTGAAAGCTGTTGCTAGCCAGCACCCTTCCTTGGAAGCGCTTTTGTAGGCCTAAGAACACTGGGGCTTTGCGCTTCTCTAGCCACCAAACGTCACGGTCCTTCTCTTTCCGTCTCGTAGACACGAGTTGAGAAATTGCAAACGCCGAGCAATTGCTCAGAGATGAAAAGTGCCAGCACTGAAAGCTCTTGCTAGCCAGCACCCTTCCTTGGAAGCGCTTTCACAGGCGCAGCAACACTGGGGCTTTGCGCTTCTCTAGCCACCAAACGTCACGGTCATTCTCTTTCCGTCTCGTAGACACGAGCTGAGAAATTGCAAATGTCGAGCAATTGCTCAGAGATGAAAAGTGCCAGCACTGAAAGCTGTTGCCAGCCAGCACCCTTCCTTGGACGCGCTTTTGTAGGCCTAAGAACACTGGGGCTTTGAGCTTCTCTAGCCACCTAATCTTCTGCTCATCCTCTCGCGCACTCTAAAGGGTGCTCAGCTGAGAAATTGCAAACGTCCAGCAATTGCTCAGAGATGAAAAGTGCCAGCACTGAAAGCTGTTGCTAGCCAGCACCCTTCCTTGGAAGCGCTTTCACAGGCGCAGCAACACTGGGGCTTTGCGCTTCTCTAGCCACCAAACGTCACGGTCATTCTCTTTCCGTCTCGTAGACACGAGTTGAGAAATTGCAAACGTCGAGCAATTGCTCAGAGATGAAAAGTGCCAGCACTGAAAGCTGTTGCTAGCCAGCCCCCTTCCTTGGAAGCGCTTTTGTAGGCCTAAGAACACTGGGGCTCTGGGCTTCTCTAGCCACCTAATCTTCTGCTCATCCTCTCGCGCACTCTAAAGAGAGGTCAGGTGAGAAATTGCAAACGTCGAGCAATTGCTCAGAGATGAAAAGTGCCAGCACTGAAAGCTCTTGCTAGCCAGCACCCTTCCTTGGAAGCGCTTTCACAGGCGCAGTAATACTGGGGCTTTGCGCTTCTCTACCCACCAAACGTCACGGTCATTCTCTTTCCGTCTCGTAGGCACGAGCTGAGAAATTGCAAACGTCGAGCAATTGCTCAGAGATGAAAAGTGCCAGCACTGAAAGCTGTTGCTAGCCAGCACCCTTCCTTGGAAGCGCTTTTGTAGGCCTAAGAACACTGGGGCTTTGCTCTTCTCTAGCCACCAAACGTCACGGTCCTTCTCTTTCCGTCTCGTAGACACGAGTTGAGAAATTGCAAACGTCGAGCAATTGCTCAGAGATGAAAAGTGCCAGCACTGAAAGCTGTTGCTAGCCAGCACCCTTCCTTGGAAGCGCTTTCACAGGCGCAGCAACACTGGGGCTTTGCGCTTCTCTAGCCACCAAACGTCACGGTCATTCTCTTTCCGTCTCGTAGACACGAGCTGAGAAATTGCAAATGTCGAGCAATTGCTCAGAGATGAAAAGTGCCAGCACTGAAAGCTGTTGCCAGCCAGCACCCTTCCTTGGACGCGCTTTTGTAGGCCTAAGAACACTGGGGCTTTGCGCTTCTCTAGCCATCTAATCTTCTGCTCATCCTCTCGCGCACTCTAAAGAGAGCTCAGGTGAGAAATTGCAAACGTCGAGCAATTGCTCAGAGATGAAAAGTGCCAGCACTGAAAGCTCTTGCTAGCCAGCACCCTTCCTTGGAAGCGCTTTTGTAGGCCTAAGAACACTGGGGCTTTACGCTTCTCTAGCCACCTAATCTTGTGCTCATCCTCTCGCGCAGTCTAAAGAGAGCTCAGGTGAGAAATTGCAAACGTCGAGCAATTGCTCAGAGATGAAAAGTGCCAGCACTGAAAGCTGTTGCTAGCCAGCAGCCTTCCTTGGAAGCGCTTTCACAGGTGCAACAACACTGGGGCTTTGCGCTTCTCTAGCCACCAAACGTCACGGTCATTCTCTTTCCGTCTCGTAGACACGAGTTGAGAAATTGCAAACGTTGAGCAATTGCTCAGAGATGAAAAGTGCCAGCACTGAAAGCTGTTGCTAGCCAGCACCCTTCCTTGGAAGCGCTTTCACAGGCGCAGCAACACTGGGGCTTTGCGCTTCTCTAGCCACCAAACGCCACGGTCATTCTCTTTCCGTCTCGTAGACACGAGCTGAGAGATTGCAAACGTCCAGCAATTGCTCAGAGATGAAAAGTGCCAGCACTGAAAGCTGTTGCTAGCCAGCCCCCTTCCTTGGAAGCGCTTTTGTAGCCCTAAGAACACTGGGGCTTTGCGCTTCTCTAGCCACCAAACGTCACGGTCCTTCTCTTTCCGTCTCGTAGACACGAGTTGAGAAATTGCAAACGCCGAGCAATTGCTCAGAGATGAAAAGTGCCAGCACTGAAAGCTCTAGCTAGCCAGCACCCTTCCTTGGAAGCGCTTTCACAGGCGCAGCAACACTGGGGCTTTGCGCTTCTCTAGCCACCAAACGTCACGGTCATTCTCTTCCCGTCTCCTAGACACGAGTTGAGAAATTGCAAACGTCGAGCAATTGCTCAGAGATGAAAAGTGCCAGCACTGAAAGCTGTTGCTACCCAGCACTCTTCCTTGGAAGCGCTTTCACAGGCGCAGCAACACTGGGGCTTTGCGCTTCTCTAGCCACCAAACGTCACGGTCATTCTCTTTCCGTCTCGTAGACACGAGCTGAGAAATTGCAAACGTCGAGCAATTGCTCAGAGATGAAAAGTGCCAGCACTGAAAGCTGTTGCTAGCCAGCACCCTTCCTTGGAAGCGCTTTCATAGGCGCAGCAACACTGGGGCTTTGCGCTTCTCTACCCACCAAACGTCACGGTCATTCTCTTTCCATCTCGTAGACACGAGCTGAGAAATTGCAAACGTCAAGCAATTGCTCAGAGATGAAAAGTGCCAGCACTGAAAGCTGTTGCTAGCCAGCACCCTTCCTTGGAAGCGCTTTCACAGGCGTAGCAACACTGGGGCTTTGCGCTTCTCTAGCCACCAAACGTCACGGTCATTCTCTTTCCGTCTCGTAGACACGAGCTGAGAAATTGCAAACGTCGAGCAATTGCTCAGAGATGAAAAGTGCCAGCACTGAAAGCTGTTGCTAGCCAGCACCCTTCCTTGGAAGCTCTTTTGAAGCCCTAAAAACAGTAGGGCTCTGGGCTTCTCTAGCCACCTAATCTTCTGCTCATCCTCTCGCGCACTCTAAAGAGAGCTCAGGTGAGAAATTGCAAACGTCGAGCAATTGCTCAGAGATGAAAAGTGCCAGCACTGAAAGCTGTTGCTAGCCAGCACCCTTCCTTGGAAGCGCTTTCACAGGCGCAGCAACACTGGGGCTTTGCGCTTCTCTACCCACCAAACGTCACGGTCATTCTCTTTCCGTCTCATAGACACGAGCTGAGAAATTGCAAACGTCGAGCAATTGCTCAGAGATGAAAAGTGCCAGCACTGAAAGCTGTTGCTAGCCAGCAGCCTTCCTTGGAAGCGCTTTTGTAGCCCTAAGAACACTAGGGCTCTGGGCTTCTCTAGCCACCTAATCTTCTGCTCATCCTCTCGCGCACTCTAAAGAGAGCTCAGGTGAGAAATAACAAACGTCGAGCAATTGCTCAGAGATGAAAAGTGCCAGCACTGAAAGCTCTTGCTTGCCAGCACCCTTCCTTGGAAGCGCTTTCACAGGCGCAGCAACACTGGGGCTTTGCGCTTCTCTAGCCACCAAAAGTCACGGTCATTCTCTTTCCGTCTCCTAGACACGAGCTGAGAGATTGCAAACATCGAGCAATTGCTCAGAGATGAAAAGTGCCAGCACTGAAAGCTGTTGCTAGCCAGCACCCTTCCTTGGAAGCGCTTTTGTAGGCCTAAGAACACTGGGGCTCTGGGCTTCTCTAGCCACCTAATCTTCTGCTCATCCTCTCGAGCACTCTAAAGAGAGCTCAGGTGAGAAATTGCAAACGTCGAGCAATTGCTCAGAGATGAAAAGTGCCAGCACTGAAAGCTGTTGCTAGCCAGCCCCCTTCCTTGGAAGCGCTTTCACAGGCGCAGCAACACTGGGGCTTTGCACTTCTCTACCCACCAAACGTCACGGTCATTCTCTTTCCGTCTCGTAGACACGAGCTGAGAAATTGCAAACATCGAGCAATTGCTCAGAGATGAAAAGTGCCAGCACTGAAAGCTGTTGCTAGCCAGCACCCTTCCTTGGAAGCGCTTTTGTAGGCCTAAGAACAGTGGGGCTCTGGGCTTCTCTAGCCACCTCATCTTGTGCTCATCCTCTCGCGCACTCTAAAGAGAGCTCAGGTGAGAAATTGCAAACGTCGAGCAATTGCTCAGAGATGAAAAGTGCCAGCACTGAAAGCTCTTGCTAGCCAGCAGCCTTCCTTGGAAGCGCTTTCACAGGCGCAGCAACACTGGGGCTTTGCGCTTCTCTAGCCACCAAACGTCACGGTCATTCTCTTTCCGTCTCGTAGACACGAGTTGAGAAATTGCAAACGTCGAGCAATTGCTCAGAGATGAAAAGTGCCAGCACTGAAAGCTGTTGCTACCCAGCAGCCTTCCTTGGAAGCGCTTTCACAGGCGCAGCAACACTGGGGCTTTGCACTTCTCTAGCCACCAAACGTCACGGTCATTCTCTTCCCGTCTCCTAGACACGAGCTGAGAAATTGCAAACGTCGAGCAATTGCTCAGAGATGAAAAGTGCCAGCACTGAAAGCTGTTGCTAGCCAGCCCCCTTCCTTGGAAGCGCTTTTGTAGCCCTAAGAACACTGGGGCTTTGCGCTTCTCTAGCCACCTAATCTTCTGCTCATCCTCTCGCGCACTCTAAAGAGAGCTCAGGTGAGAAATTGCAAACGTCGAGCAATTGCTCAGAGATGAAAAGTGCCAGCACTGAAAGCTGTTGCTAGCCAGCACCCTTCCTTGGAAGCGCTTTCACAGGCGCAGCAACACTGGGGCTTTGCGCTTCTCTAGCCACCAAACGTCACGGTCATTCTCTTTCCGTCTCGTAGACACGAGCTGAGAGATTGCAAACGTCGAGCAATTGCTCAGAGATGAAAAGTGCCAGCACTGAAAGCTGTTGCTAGCCAGCCCCCTTCCTTGGAAGCGCTTTTGTAGGCCTAAGAACACTGGGGCTCTGGGCTTCTCTAGCCACCTAATCTTCTGCTCATCCTCTCGCGCAGTCTAAAGAGAGGTCAGGTGAGAAATTGCAAACGTCGAGCAATTGCTCAGAGATGAAAAGTGCCAGCACTGAAAGCTGTTGCTAGCCAGCACCCTTCCTTGGAAGCGCTTTCACAGGCGCAGCAACACTGGGGCTTTGCGCTTCTCTACCCACCAAACGTCACGGTCATTCTCTTTCCGTCTCGTAGACACGAGCTGAGAGATTGCAAACGTCCAGCAATTGCTCAGAGATGAAAAGTGCCAGCACTGAAAGCTGTTGCTAGCCAGCAGCCTTCCTTGGAAGCGCTTTCACAGGCGCAGCAACACTGGGGCTTTGCGCTTCTCTAGCCACCAAACGTCACGGTCCTTCTCTTTCCGTCTCGTAGACACGAGTTGAGAAATTGCAAACGTCGAGCAATTGCTCAGAGATGAAAAGTGCCAGCACTGAAAGCTGTTGCTAGCCAGCACCCTTCCTTGGAAGCGCTTTTGTAGGCCTAAGAACAGTGGGGCTCTGGGCTTCTCTAGCCACCTAATCTTCTGCTCATCCTCTCGCGCACTCTAAAGAGAGCTCAGGTGAGAAATTGCAAACGTCGAGCAATTGCTCAGAGATGAAAAGTGCCAGCACTGAAAGCTGTTGCTAGCCAGCACCCTTCCTTGGAAGCGCTTTTGTAGGCCTAAGAACACTGGGGCTCTGGGCTTCTCTAGCCACCTAATCTTCTGCTCATCCTCTCGCGCACTCTAAAGAGAGGTCAGGTGAGAAATAACAAACGTCGAGCAATTGCTCAGAGATGAAAAGTGCCAGCACTGAAAGCTCTTGCTAGCCAGCACCCTTCCTTGGAAGCGCTTTCACAGGCGCAGCAACACTGGGGCTTTGCGCTTCTCTAGCCACCAAACGTCACGGTCATTCTCCATCCGACTCGTAGACACGAGCTGAGAGATTGCAAACGTCGAGCAATTGCTCAGAGATGAAAAGTGCCAGCACTGAAAGCTGTTGCTAGCCAGCCCCCTTCCTTGGAAGCGCTTTTGTAGGCCTAAGAACAGTGGGGCTCTGGGCTTCTCTAGCCACCTAATCTTCTGCTCATCCTCTCGCGCACTCTAAAGAGAGCTCAGGTGAGAAATTGCAAACGTCGAGCAATTGCTCAGAGATGAAAAGTGCCAGCACTGAAAGCTGTTGCTAGCCAGCAGCCTTCCTTGGAAGCGCTTTCACAGGTGCAACAACACTGGGGCTTTGCGCTTCTCTAGCCACCAAACGTCACGGTCATTCTCTTTCCGTCTCGTAGACACGAGTTGAGAAATTGCAAACGTCGAGCAATTGCTCAGAGATGAAAAGTGCCAGCACTGAAAGCTGTTGCTAGCCAGCACCCTTCCTTGGAAGCGCTTTCACAGGCGCAGCAACACTGGGGCTTTGCGCTTCACTAGCCACCAAACGTCACGGTCATTCTCTTCCCGTCTCCTAGACACGAGCTGAGAGATTGCAAACGTCGAGCAATTGCTCAGAGATGAAAAGTGCCAGCACTGAAAGCTGTTGCTAGCCAGCACCCTTCCTTGGAAGCGCTTTTGTAGCCCTAAGAACACTGGGGCTCTGGGCTTCTCTAGCCACCTAATCTTCTGCTCATCCTCTCGCGCACTCAAAGGAGAGCTCAGGTGAGAAATTGCAAACGTCGAGCATTTGCTCAGAGATGAAAAGTGCCAGCACTGAAAGCTGTTGCTAGCCAGCACCCTTCCTTGGAAGCGCTTTTGTAGGCCTAAGAACACTGGGGCTTTGCGCTTCTCTAGCCACCTAATCTTCTGCTCATTCTCTCGCGCAGTCTAAAGAGAGCTCAGGTGAGAAATTACAAACGTTGAGCAATTGCTCAGAGATGAAAAGTGCCAGCACTGAAAGCTGTTGCTAGCCAGCACCCTTCCTTGGAAGCGCTTTCACAGGCGCAGCAACACTGGGGCTTTGCGCTTCTCTAGCCACCAAACGTCACGGTCATTCTCCATCCGTCTCGTAGACACGAGCTGAGAGATTGCAAACGTCGAGCAATTGCTCAGAGATGAAAAGTGCCAGCACTGAAAGCTGTTGCTAGCCAGCCCCCTTCCTTGGAAGCGCTTTTGTAGGCCTAAGAACACTGGGGCTTTACGCTTCTCTAGCCACCTAATCTTCTGCTCATCCTCTCGCGCACTCTAAAGAGAGCTCAGGTGAGAAATTGCAAACGTCGAGCAATTGCTCAGAGATGAAAAGTGCCAGCACTGAAAGCTGTTGCTAGCCAGCAGCCTTCCTTGGAAGCGCTTTCACAGGTGCAACAACACTGGGGCTTTGCACTTCTCTAGCCACCAAACGTCACGGTCATTCTCTTTCCGTCTCGTAGACACGAGTTGAGAAATTGCAAACGTCGAGCAATTGCTCAGAGATGAAAAGTGCCAGCACTGAAAGCTGTTGCTAGCCAGCACCCTTCCTTGGAAGCGCTTTCACAGGCGCAGCAACACTGGGGCTTTGCGCTTCTCTAGCCACCAAACGTCACGGTCATTCTCTTCCCGTCTCCTAGACACGAGCTGAGAGATTGCAAACGTCGAGCAATTGCTCAGAGATGAAAAGTGCCAGCACTGAAAGCTGTTGCTAGCCAGCCCCCTTCCTTGGAAGCGCTTTTGTAGGCCTAAGAACAGTGGGGCTCTGGGCTTCTCTAGCCACCTAATCTTCTGCTCATCCTCTCGCGCACTCTAAAGAGAGCTCAGGTGAGAAATTGCAAACGTCGAGCAATTGCTCAGAGATGAAAAGTGCCAGCACTGAAAGCTGTTGCTAGCCAGCACCCTTCCTTGGAAGCGCTTTCACAGGCGCAGTAACACTGGGGCTTTGCGCTTCTCTACCCACCAAACGTCACGGTCATTCTCTTTCCGTCCGGTAGACACGAGCTGAGAAATTGCAAACGTCGAGCAATTGCTCAGAGATGAAAAGTGCCAGCACTGAAAGCTGTTGCTAGCCAGCACCCTTCCTTGGAAGCGCTTTGTAGGCCTAAGAACACTGGGGCTCTGGGCTTCTCTAGCCACCTAATCTTCTGCTCATCCTCTCGCGCAGTCTAAAGAGAGCTCAGGTGAGAAATTGCAAACGTCGAGCAATTGCTCAGAGATGAAAAGTGCCAGCACTGAAAGCTGTTGCTAGCCAGCCCCCTTCCTTGGAAGCGCTTTCACAGGCGCAGCAACACTGGGTCTTTGCGCTTCTCTACCCACCAAACGTCACGGTCATTCTCTTTCCGTCTCGTAGACACGAGCTGAGAGATTGCAAACGTCGAGCAATTGCTCAGAGATGAAAAGTGCCAGCACTGAAAGCTGTTGCTAGCCAGCACCCTTCCTTGGAAGCGCTTTTGTAGGCCTAAGAACACTGGGGCTCTGGGCTTCTCTAGCCACCTAATCTTCTGCTCATCCTCTCGCGCACTCTAAAGAGAGCTCAGGTGAGAAATTGCAAACGTCGAGCAATTGCTCAGAGATGAAAAGTGCCAGCACTGAAAGCTGTTGCTAGCCAGCACCCTTCCTTGGAAGCGCTTTTGTAGGCCTAAGAACAGTGGGGCTCTGGGCTTCTCTAGCCACCTAATCTTCTGCTCATCCTCTCGCGCACTCTAAAGAGAGCTCAGGTGAGAAATTGCAAACGTCCAGCAATTGCTCAGAGATGAAAAGTGCCAGCACTGAAAGCTGTTGCTAGCCAGCACCCTTCCTTGGAAGCGCTTTCACAGGCGCAGCAACACTGGGGCTTTGCACTTCTCTACCCACCAAACGTCACGGTCATTCTCTTTCCGTCTCGTAGACACGAGTTGAGAAATTGCAAACGTCGAGCAATTGCTCAGAGATGAAAAGTGCCAGCACTGAAAGCTGTTGCTAGCCAGCACCCTTCCTTGGAAGCGCTTTTGTAGCCCTAAGAACACTGGGGCTCTGGGCTTCTCTAGCCACCTAATCTTCTGCTCATCCTCTCGCGCACTCTAAAGAGAGCTCAGGTGAGAAATTGCAAACGTCGAGCAATTGCTCAGAGATGAAAAGTGCCAGCACTGAAAGCTGTTGCTAGCCAGCCCCCTTCCTTGGAAGCGCTTTTGTAGCCCTGAGGACACTGGGGCTTTGCGCTTCTCTAGCCACCTAATCTTCTGCTCATCCTCTCGCGCACTCAAAGGAGAGCTCAAGTGAGAAATTGCAAACGTCGAGCAATTGCTCAGAGATGAAAAGTGCCAGCACTGAAAGCTGTTGCTAGCCAGCACCCTTCCTTGGAAGCGCTTTCACAGGCGCAGCAACACTGGGGCTTTGCGCTTCTCTACCCACCAAACGCCACGGTCCTTCTCTTTCCGTCTCGTAGACACGAGCTGAAAAATTGCAAACATCGAGCAATTGCTCAGAGATGAAAAGTGCCAGCACTGAAAGCTGTTGCTAGCCAGCCCCCTTCCTTGGAAGCGCTTTTGTAGGCCTAAGAACACTGGGGCTTTGCGCTTCTCTAGCCACCAAACGTCACGGTCCTTCTCTTTCCGTCTCGTAGACACGAGTTGAGAAATTGCAAACGCCGAGCAATTGCTCAGAGATGAAAAGTGCCAGCACTGAAAGCTCTTGCTAGCCAGCACCCTTCCTTGGAAGCGCTTTCACAGGCGCAGCAACACTGGGGCTTTGCGCTTCTCTAGCCACCAAACGTCACGGTCATTCTCTTTCCGTCTCGTAGACACGAGCTGAGAAATTGCAAATGTCGAGCAATTGCTCAGAGATGAAAAGTGCCAGCACTGAAAGCTGTTGCCAGCCAGCACCCTTCCTTGGACGCGCTTTTGTAGGCCTAAGAACACTGGGGCTTTGAGCTTCTCTAGCCACCTAATCTTCTGCTCATCCTCTCGCGCACTCTAAAGGGTGCTCAGCTGAGAAATTGCAAACGTCCAGCAATTGCTCAGAGATGAAAAGTGCCAGCACTGAAAGCTGTTGCTAGCCAGCACCCTTCCTTGGAAGCGCTTTCACAGGCGCAGCAACACTGGGGCTTTGCGCTTCTCTAGCCACCAAACGTCACGGTCATTCTCTTTCCGTCTCGTAGACACGAGTTGAGAAATTGCAAACGTCGAGCAATTGCTCAGAGATGAAAAGTGCCAGCACTGAAAGCTCTGCTAGCCAGCACCCTTCCTTGGAAGCGCTTTTGTAGGCCTAAGAACACTGGGGCTTTACGCTTCTCTAGCCACCTAATCTTGTGCTCATCCTCTCGCGCAGTCTAAAGAGAGCTCAGGTGAGAAATTGCAAACGTCGAGCAATTGCTCAGAGATGAAAAGTGCCAGCACTGAAAGCTGTTGCTAGCCAGCAGCCTTCCTTGGAAGCGCTTTCACAGGTGCAACAACACTGGGGCTTTGCGCTTCTCTAGCCACCAAACGTCACGGTCATTCTCTTTCCGTCTCGTAGACACGAGTTGAGAAATTGCAAACGTTGAGCAATTGCTCAGAGATGAAAAGTGCCAGCACTGAAAGCTGTTGCTAGCCAGCACCCTTCCTTGGAAGCGCTTTCACAGGCGCAGCAACACTGGGGCTTTGCGCTTCTCTAGCCACCAAACGCCACGGTCATTCTCTTTCCGTCTCGTAGACACGAGCTGAGAGATTGCAAACGTCCAGCAATTGCTCAGAGATGAAAAGTGCCAGCACTGAAAGCTGTTGCTAGCCAGCCCCCTTCCTTGGAAGCGCTTTTGTAGCCCTAAGAACACTGGGGCTTTGCGCTTCTCTAGCCACCAAACGTCACGGTCATTCTCTTCCCGTCTCCTAGACACGAGTTGAGAAATTGCAAACGTCGAGCAATTGCTCAGAGATGAAAAGTGCCAGCACTGAAAGCTGTTGCTAGCCAGCACTCTTCCTTGGAAGCGCTTTCACAGGCGCAGCAACACTGGGGCTTTGCGCTTCTCTAGCCACCAAACGTCACGGTCATTCTCTTTCCGTCTCGTAGACACGAGCTGAGAAATTGCAAACGTCGAGCAATTGCTCAGAGATGAAAAGTGCCAGCACTGAAAGCTGTTGCTAGCCAGCACCCTTCCTTGGAAGCGCTTTCATAGGCGCAGCAACACTGGGGCTTTGCGCTTCTCTACCCACCAAACGTCACGGTCATTCTCTTTCCATCTCGTAGACACGAGCTGAGAAATTGCAAACGTCAAGCAATTGCTCAGAGATGAAAAGTGCCAGCACTGAAAGCTGTTGCTAGCCAGCACCCTTCCTTGGAAGCGCTTTCACAGGCGTAGCAACACTGGGGCTTTGCGCTTCTCTAGCCACCAAACGTCACGGTCATTCTCTTTCCGTCTCGTAGACACGAGCTGAGAAATTGCAAACGTCGAGCAATTGCTCAGAGATGAAAAGTGCCAGCACTGAAAGCTGTTGCTAGCCAGCACCCTTCCTTGGAAGCTCTTTTGAAGCCCTAAAAACAGTAGGGCTCTGGGCTTCTCTAGCCACCTAATCTTCTGCTCATCCTCTCGCGCACTCTAAAGAGAGCTCAGGTGAGAAATTGCAAACGTCGAGCAATTGCTCAGAGATGAAAAGTGCCAGCACTGAAAGCTGTTGCTAGCCAGCACCCTTCCTTGGAAGCGCTTTCACAGGCGCAGCAACACTGGGGCTTTGCGCTTCTCTACCCACCAAACGTCACTGTCATTCTCTTTCCGTCTCGTAGACACGAGCTGAGAAATTGCAAACGTCGAGCAATTGCTCAGAGATGAAAAGTGCCAGCACTGAAAGCTGTTGCTAGCCAGCAGCCTTCCTTGGAAGCGCTTTTGTAGCCCTAAGAACACTAGGGCTCTGGGCTTCTCTAGCCACCTAATCTTCTGCTCATCCTCTCGCGCACTCTAAAGAGAGCTCAGGTGAGAAATAACAAACGTCGAGCAATTGCTCAGAGATGAAAAGTGCCAGCACTGAAAGCTCTTGCTTGCCAGCACCCTTCCTTGGAAGCGCTTTCACAGGCGCAGCAACACTGGGGCTTTGCGCTTCTCTAGCCACCAAAAGTCACGGTCATTCTCTTTCCGTCTCCTAGACACGAGCTGAGAGATTGCAAACATCGAGCAATTGCTCAGAGATGAAAAGTGCCAGCACTGAAAGCTGTTGCTAGCCAGCACCCTTCCTTGGAAGTGCTTTTGTAGGCCTAAGAACACTGGGGCTCTGGGCTTCTCTAGCCACCTAATCTTCTGCTCATCCTCTCGCGCACTCTAAAGAGAGCTCAGGTGAGAAATTGCAAACGTCGAGCAATTGCTCAGAGATGAAAAGTGCCAGCACTGAAAGCTGTTGCTAGCCAGCACCCTTCCTTGGAAGCGCTTTCACAGGCGCAGCAACACTGGGGCTTTGCACTTCTCTACCCACCAAACGTCACGGTCATTCTCTTTCCGTCTCGTAGACACGAGCTGAGAAATTGCAAACATCGAGCAATTGCTCAGAGATGAAAAGTGCCAGCACTGAAAGCTGTTGCTAGCCAGCACCCTTCCTTGGAAGCGCTTTTGTAGGCCTAAGAACAGTGGGGCTCTGGGCTTCTCTAGCCACCTCATCTTGTGCTCATCCTCTCGCGCACTCTAAAGAGAGCTCAGGTGAGAAATTGCAAACGTCGAGCAATTGCTCAGAGATGAAAAGTGCCAGCACTGAAAGCTGTTGCTAGCCAGCAGCCTTCCTTGGAAGCGCTTTCACAGGCGCAGCAACACTGGGGCTTTGCGCTTCTCTAGCCACCAAACGTCACGGTCATTCTCTTTCCGTCTCGTAGACACGAGTTGAGAAATTGCAAACGTCGAGCAATTGCTCAGAGATGAAAAGTGCCAGCACTGAAAGCTGTTGCTACCCAGCAGCCTTCCTTGGAAGCGCTTTCACAGGCGCAGCAACACTGGGGCTTTGCACTTCTCTAGCCACCAAACGTCACGGTCATTCTCTTCCCGTCTCCTAGACACGAGCTGAGAAATTGCAAACGTCGAGCAATTGCTCAGAGATGAAAAGTGCCAGCACTGAAAGCTGTTGCTAGCCAGCCCCCTTCCTTGGAAGCGCTTTTGTAGCCCTAAGAACACTGGGGCTTTGCGCTTCTCTAGCCACCTAATCTTCTGCTCATCCTCTCGCGCACTCTAAAGAGAGCTCAGGTGAGAAATAACAAACGTCGAGCAATTGCTCAGAGATGAAAAGTGCCAGCACTGAAAGCTCTTGCTTGCCAGCACCCTTCCTTGGAAGCGCTTTCACAGGCGCAGCAACACTGGGGCTTTGCGCTTCTCTAGCCACCAAAAGTCACGGTCATTCTCTTTCCGTCTCCTAGACACGAGCTGAGAGATTGCAAACGTCGAGCAATTGCTCAGAGATGAAAAGTGCCAGCACTGAAAGCTGTTGCTAGCCAGCAGCCTTCCTTGGAAGCGCTTTTGTAGCCCTAAGAACACTAGGGCTCTGGGCTTCTCTAGCCACCTAATCTTCTGCTCATCCTCTCGCGCACTCTAAAGAGAGCTCAGGTGAGAAATAACAAACGTCGAGCAATTGCTCAGAGATGAAAAGTGCCAGCACTGAAAGCTCTTGCTTGCCAGCACCCTTCCTTGGAAGCGCTTTCACAGGCGCAGCAACACTGGGGCTTTGCGCTTCTCTAGCCACCAAAAGTCACGGTCATTCTCTTTCCGTCTCCTAGACACGAGCTGAGAGATTGCAAACATCGAGCAATTGCTCAGAGATGAAAAGTGCCAGCACTGAAAGCTGTTGCTAGCCAGCACCCTTCCTTGGAAGCGCTTTTGTAGGCCTAAGAACACTGGGGCTCTGGGCTTCTCTAGCCACCTAATCTTCTGCTCATCCTCTCGAGCACTCTAAAGAGAGCTCAGGTGAGAAATTGCAAACGTCGAGCAATTGCTCAGAGATGAAAAGTGCCAGCACTGAAAGCTGTTGCTAGCCAGCACCCTTCCTTGGAAGCGCTTTCACAGGCGCAGCAACACTGGGGCTTTGCACTTCTCTACCCACCAAACGTCACGGTCATTCTCTTTCCGTCTCGTAGACACGAGCTGAGAAATTGCAAACATCGAGCAATTGCTCAGAGATGAAAAGTGCCAGCACTGAAAGCTGTTGCTAGCCAGCACCCTTCCTTGGAAGCGCTTTTGTAGGCCTAAGAACAGTGGGGCTCTGGGCTTCTCTAGCCACCTCATCTTGTGCTCATCCTCTCGCGCACTCTAAAGAGAGCTCAGGTGAGAAATTGCAAACGTCGAGCAATTGCTCAGAGATGAAAAGTGCCAGCACTGAAAGCTGTTGCTAGCCAGCAGCCTTCCTTGGAAGCGCTTTCACAGGCGCAGCAACACTGGGGCTTTGCGCTTCTCTAGCCACCAAACGTCACGGTCATTCTCTTTCCGTCTCGTAGACACGAGTTGAGAAATTGCAAACGTCGAGCAATTGCTCAGAGATGAAAAGTGCCAGCACTGAAAGCTGTTGCTACCCAGCAGCCTTCCTTGGAAGCGCTTTCACAGGCGCAGCAACACTGGGGCTTTGCACTTCTCTAGCCACCAAACGTCACGGTCATTCTCTTCCCGTCTCCTAGACACGAGCTGAGAAATTGCAAACGTCGAGCAATTGCTCAGAGATGAAAAGTGCCAGCACTGAAAGCTGTTGCTAGCCAGCCCCCTTCCTTGGAAGCGCTTTTGTAGCCCTAAGAACAGTGGGGCTTTGCGCTTCTCTAGCCACCTAATCTTCTGCTCATCCTCTCGCGCACTCTAAAGAGAGCTCAGGTGAGAAATTGCAAACGTCGAGCAATTGCTCAGAGATGAAAAGTGCCAGCACTGAAAGCTGTTGCTAGCCAGCACCCTTCCTTGGAAGCGCTTTCACAGGCGCAGCAACACTGGGGCTTTGCGCTTCTCTAGCCACCAAACGTCACGGTCATTCTCTTTCCGTCTCGTAGACACGAGCTGAGAGATTGCAAACGTCGAGCAATTGCTCAGAGATGAAAAGTGCCAGCACTGAAAGCTGTTGCTAGCCAGCCCCCTTCCTTGGAAGCGCTTTTGTAGGCCTAAGAACACTGGGGCTCTGGGCTTCTCTAGCCACCTAATCTTCTGCTCATCCTCTCGCGCAGTCTAAAGAGAGGTCAGGTGAGAAATTGCAAACGTCGAGCAATTGCTCAGAGATGAAAAGTGCCAGCACTGAAAGCTGTTGCTAGCCAGCACCCTTCCTTGGAAGCGCTTTCACAGGCGCAGCAACACTGGGGCTTTGCGCTTCTCTACCCACCAAACGTCACGGTCATTCTCTTTCCGTCTCGTAGACACGAGCTGAGAGATTGCAAACGTCCAGCAATTGCTCAGAGATGAAAAGTGCCAGCACTGAAAGCTGTTGCTAGCCAGCACCCTTCCTTGGAAGCGCTTTCACAGGCGCAGCAACACTGGGGCTTTGCGCTTCTCTAGCCACCAAACGTCACGGTCCTTCTCTTTCCGTCTCGTAGACACGAGTTGAGAAATTGCAAACGTCGAGCAATTGCTCAGAGATGAAAAGTGCCAGCACTGAAAGCTGTTGCTAGCCAGCACCCTTCCTTGGAAGCGCTTTTGTAGGCCTAAGAACAGTGGGGCTCTGGGCTTCTCTAGCCACCTAATCTTCTGCTCATCCTCTCGCGCACTCTAAAGAGAGCTCAGGTGAGAAATTGCAAACGTCGAGCAATTGCTCAGAGATGAAAAGTGCCAGCACTGAAAGCTGTTGCTAGCCAGCACCCTTCCTTGGAAGCGCTTTTGTAGGCCTAAGAACACTGGGGCTCTGGGCTTCTCTAGCCACCTAATCTTCTGCTCATCCTCTCGCGCACTCTAAAGAGAGGTCAGGTGAGAAATAACAAACGTCGAGCAATTGCTCAGAGATGAAAAGTGCCAGCACTGAAAGCTGTTGCTAGCCAGCAGCCTTCCTTGGAAGCGCTTTCACAGGTGCAACAACACTGGGGCTTTGCGCTTCTCTAGCCACCAAACGTCACGGTCATTCTCTTTCCGTCTCGTAGACACGAGTTGAGAAATTGCAAACGTCGAGCAATTGCTCAGAGATGAAAAGTGCCAGCACTGAAAGCTGTTGCTAGCCAGCACCCTTCCTTGGAAGCGCTTTCACAGGCGCAGCAACACTGGGGCTTTGCGCTTCACTAGCCACCAAACGTCACGGTCATTCTCTTCCCGTCTCCTAGACACGAGCTGAGAGATTGCAAACGTCGAGCAATTGCTCAGAGATGAAAAGTGCCAGCACTGAAAGCTGTTGCTAGCCAGCACCCTTCCTTGGAAGCGCTTTTGTAGCCCTAAGAACACTGGGGCTCTGGGCTTCTCTAGCCACCTAATCTTCTGCTCATCCTCTCGCGCACTCAAAGGAGAGCTCAGGTGAGAAATTGCAAACGTCGAGCATTTGCTCAGAGATGAAAAGTGCCAGCACTGAAAGCTGTTGCTAGCCAGCACCCTTCCTTGGAAGCGCTTTTGTAGGCCTAAGAACACTGGGGCTTTGCGCTTCTCTAGCCACCTAATCTTCTGCTCATTCTCTCGCGCAGTCTAAAGAGAGCTCAGGTGAGAAATTACAAACGTTGAGCAATTGCTCAGAGATGAAAAGTGCCAGCACTGAAAGCTGTTGCTAGCCAGCACCCTTCCTTGGAAGCGCTTTCACAGGCGCAGCAACACTGGGGCTTTGCGCTTCTCTAGCCACCAAACGTCACGGTCATTCTCCATCCGTCTCCTAGACACGAGCTGAGAGATTGCAAACGTCGAGCAATTGCTCAGAGATGAAAAGTGCCAGCACTGAAAGCTGTTGCTAGCCAGCCCCCTTCCTTGGAAGCGCTTTTGTAGGCCTAAGAACACTGGGGCTTTACGCTTCTCTAGCCACCTAATCTTCTGCTCATCCTCTCGCGCACTCTAAAGAGAGCTCAGGTGAGAAATTGCAAACGTCGAGCAATTGCTCAGAGATGAAAAGTGCCAGCACTGAAAGCTGTTGCTAGCCAGCAGCCTTCCTTGGAAGCGCTTTCACAGGTGCAACAACACTGGGGCTTTGCACTTCTCTAGCCACCAAACGTCACGGTCATTCTCTTTCCGTCTCGTAGACACGAGTTGAGAAATTGCAAACGTCCAGCAATTGCTCAGAGATGAAAAGTGCCAGCACTGAAAGCTGTTGCTAGCCAGCACCCTTCCTTGGAAGCGCTTTCACAGGCGCAGCAACACTGGGGCTTTGCGCTTCTCTAGCCACCAAACGTCACGGTCATTCTCTTCCCGTCTCCTAGACACGAGCTGAGAGATTGCAAACGTCGAGCAATTGCTCAGAGATGAAAAGTGCCAGCACTGAAAGCTGTTGCTAGCCAGCCCCCTTCCTTGGAAGCGCTTTTGTAGGCCTAAGAACAGTGGGGCTCTGGGCTTCTCTAGCCACCTAATCTTCTGCTCATCCTCTCGCGCACTCTAAAGAGAGCTCAGGTGAGAAATTGCAAACGTCGAGCAATTGCTCAGAGATGAAAAGTGCCAGCACTGAAAGCTGTTGCTAGCCAGCACCCTTCCTTGGAAGCGCTTTCACAGGCGCAGTAACACTGGGGCTTTGCGCTTCTCTACCCACCAAACGTCACGGTCATTCTCTTTCCGTCCGGTAGACACGAGCTGAGAAATTGCAAACGTCGAGCAATTGCTCAGAGATGAAAAGTGCCAGCACTGAAAGCTGTTGCTAGCCAGCACCCTTCCTTGGAAGCGCTTTGTAGGCCTAAGAACACTGGGGCTCTGGGCTTCTCTAGCCACCTAATCTTCTGCTCATCCTCTCGCGCAGTCTAAAGAGAGCTCAGGTGAGAAATTGCAAACGTCGAGCAATTGCTCAGAGATGAAAAGTGCCAGCACTGAAAGCTCTTGCTAGCCAGCCCCCTTCCTTGGAAGCGCTTTCACAGGCGCAGCAACACTGGGTCTTTGCGCTTCTCTACCCACCAAACGTCACGGTCATTCTCTTTCCGTCTCGTAGACACGAGCTGAGAGATTGCAAACGTCGAGCAATTGCTCAGAGATGAAAAGTGCCAGCACTGAAAGCTGTTGCTAGCCAGCCCCCTTCCTTGGAAGCGCTTTTGTAGGCCTAAGAACAGTGGGGCTCTGGGCTTCTCTAGCCACCTAATCTTCTGCTCATCCTCTCGCGCACTCTAAAGAGAGCTCAGGTGAGAAATTGCAAACGTCGAGCAATTGCTCAGAGATGAAAAGTGCCAGCACTGAAAGCTGTTGCTAGCCAGCACCCTTCCTTGGAAGCGCTTTTGTAGGCCTAAGAACAGTGGGGCTCTGGGCTTCTCTAGCCACCTAATCTTCTGCTCATCCTCTCGCGCAGTCTAAAGAGAGCTCAGGTGAGAAATTGCAAACGTCCAGCAATTGCTCAGAGATGAAAAGTGCCAGCACTGAAAGCTGTTGCTAGCCAGCACCCTTCCTTGGAAGCGCTTTCACAGGCGCAGCAACACTGGGGCTTTGCACTTCTCTACCCACCAAACGTCACGGTCATTCTCTTTCCGTCTCGTAGACACGAGTTGAGAAATTGCAAACGTCGAGCAATTGCTCAGAGATGAAAAGTGCCAGCACTGAAAGCTGTTGCTAGCCAGCACCCTTCCTTGGAAGCGCTTTTGTAGCCCTAAGAACACTGGGGCTCTGGGCTTCTCTAGCCACCTAATCTTCTGCTCATCCTCTCGCGCACTCTAAAGAGAGCTCAGGTGAGAAATTGCAAACGTCGAGCAATTGCTCAGAGATGAAAAGTGCCAGCACTGAAAGCTGTTGCTAGCCAGCCCCCTTCCTTGGAAGCGCTTTTGTAGCCCTGAGGACACTGGGGCTTTGCGCTTCTCTAGCCACCTAATCTTCTGCTCATCCTCTCGCGCACTCAAAGGAGAGCTCAAGTGAGAAATTGCAAACGTCGAGCAATTGCTCAGAGATGAAAAGTGCCAGCACTGAAAGCTGTTGCTAGCCAGCACCCTTCCTTGGAAGCGCTTTCACAGGCGCAGCAACACTGGGGCTTTGCGCTTCTCTACCCACCAAACGCCACGGTCCTTCTCTTTCCGTCTCGTAGACACGAGCTGAAAAATTGCAAACATCGAGCAATTGCTCAGAGATGAAAAGTGCCAGCACTGAAAGCTGTTGCTAGCCAGCCGCCTTCCTTGGAAGCGCTTTTGTAGGCCTAAGAACACTGGGGCTTTGCGCTTCTCTAGCCATCTAACCTTCTGCTCATTCTCTCGCGCACTCTAAAGGGTGCTCAGGTGAGAAATTGCAAACGTCGAGCAATTGCTCAGAGATGAAAAGTGCCAGCACTGAAAGCTGTTGCTAGCCAGCAGCCTTCCTTGGAAGCGCTTTCACAGGTGCAACAACACTGGGGCTTTGCGCTTCTCTAGCCACCAAACGTCACGGTCATTCTCTTTCCGTCTCGTAGACACGAGCTGAGAAATTGCAAACGTCGAGCAATTGCTCAGAGATGAAAAGTGCCAGCACTGAAAGCTGTTGCTAGCCAGCACCCTTCCTTGGAAGCGCTTTTGTAGGCCTAAGAACACTGGGGCTTTGCGCTTCTCTAGCCACCTAATCTTCTGCTCATTCTCTCGCGCACTCTAAAGAGAGCTCAGGTGAGAAATTACAAACGTCGAGCATTTGCTCAGAGATGAAAAGTGCCAGCACTGAAAGCTGTTGCTAGCCAGCCCCCTTCCTTGGAAGCGCTTTCACAGGCGCAGCAACACTGGGGCTTTGCGCTTCTCTAGCCACCAAACGTCACGGTCATTCTCTTACCGTCTCGTAGACACGAGCTGAGAGATTGCAAACGTCGAGCAATTGCTCAGAGATGAAAAGTGCCAGCACTGAAAGCTGTTGCTAGCCAGCCCCCTTCCTTGGAAGCGCTTTTGTAGGCATAAGAACACTGGGGCTTTACGCTTCTCTAGCCACCTAATCTTCTGCTCATCCTCTCGCGCACTCTAAAGAGAGGTCAGGTGAGAAATTGCAAACGTCGAGCAATTGCTCAGAGATGAAAAGTGCCAGCACTGAAAGCTGTTGCTAGCCAGCAGCCTTCCTTGGAAGCGCTTTCACAGGTGCAACAACACTGGGGCTTTGCGCTTCTCTAGCCACCAAACGTCACGGTCATTCTCCATCCGTCTCCTAGACACGAGCTGAGAGATTGCAAACGTCGAGCAATTGCTCAGAGATGAAAAGTGCCAGCACTGAAAGCTGTTGCTAGCCAGCACCCTTCCTTGGAAGCGCTTTTGTAGGCCTAAGAACACTGGGGCTTTGCGCTTCTCTAGCCACCAAACGTCACGGTCATTCTCTTTCCGTCTCGTAGACACGAGTTGAGAAATTGCAAACGCCAAGCAATTGCTCAGAGATGAAAAGTGCCAGCACTGAAAGCTCTTGCTAGCCAGCACCCTTCCTTGGAAGCGCTTTCACAGGCGCAGCAACACTGCGGCTTTGCGCTTCTCTAGCCACCAAACGTCACGGTCCTTCTCTTTCCGTCTCGTAGACACGAGCTGAGAAATTGCAAATGTCGAGCAATTGCTCAGAGATGAAAAGTGCCAGCACTGAAAGCTGTTGCCAGCCAGCACCCTTCCTTGGACGCGCTTTTGTAGGCCTAAGAACACTGGGGCTTTGCGCTTCTCTAGCCACCTAATCTTCTGCTCATCCTCTCGCGCACTCTAAAGAGAGCTCAGGTGAGAAATTGCAAACGTCGAGCAATTGCTCAGAGATGAAAAGTGCCAGCACTGAAAGCTGTTGCTAGCCAGCAGCCTTCCTTGGAAGCGCTTTCACAGGCGCAGCAACACTGGGGCTTTGCGCTTCTCTAGCCACCTAATCTTCTGCTCATCCTCTCGCGCACTCTAAAGAGAGCTCAGGTGAGAAATTGCAAACGTCGAGCAATTGCTCAGAGATGAAAAGTGCCAGCACTGAAAGCTGTTGCTAGCCAGCAGCCTTCCTTGGAAGCGCTTTCACAGGTGCAACAACACTGGGGCTTTGCGCTTCTCTACCCACCAAACGTCACGGTCATTCTCTTTCCGTCTCGTAGACACGAGCTGAGAAATTGCAAACGTCCAGCAATTGCTCAGAGATGAAAAGTGCCAGCACTGAAAGCTGTTGCTAGCCAGCACCCTTCCTTGGAAGCGCTTTTGTAGGCCTAAGAACACTGGGGCTTTGCGCTTCTCTAGCCACCAAACGTCACGGTCATTCTCTTTCCGTCTCGTAGACACGAGTTGAGAAATTGCAAACGCCGAGCAATTGCTCAGAGATGAAAAGTGCCAGCACTGAAAGCTCTTGCTAGCCAGCACCCTTCCTTGGAAGCGCTTTCACAGGCGCAGCAACACTGGGGCTTTGCGCTTCTCTAGCCACCAAACGTCACGGTCATTCTCTTTCCGTCTCGTAGACACGAGCTGAGAAATTGCAAATGTCCAGCAATTGCTCAGAGATGAAAAGTGCCAGCACTGAAAGCTGTTGCCAGCCAGCACCCTTCCTTGGACGCGCTTTTGTAGGCCTAAGAACACTGGGGCTTTGCGCTTCTCTAGCCACCTAATCTTCTGCTCATTCTCTCGCGCACTCTAAAGAGAGCTCAGGTGAGAAATTGCAAACGTCGAGCAATTGCTCAGAGATGAAAAGTGCCAGCACTGAAAGCTGTTGCTAGCCAGCAGCCTTCCTTGGAAGCGCTTTCACAGGCGCAGCAACACTGGGGCTTTGCGCTTCTCTAGCCACCAAACGTCACGGTCCTTCTCTTTCCGTCTCGTAGACACGAGTTGAGAAATTGCAAACGTCGAGCAATTGCTCAGAGATGAAAAGTGCCAGCACTGAAAGCTCTTGCTAGCCAGCCCCCTTCCTTGGAAGCGCTTTTGTAGGCCTAAGAACACTGGGGCTCTGGGCTTCTCTAGCCACCTAATCTTCTGCTCATCCTCTCGCGCACTCTAAAGAGAGGTCAGGTGAGAAATTGCAAACGTCGAGCAATTGCTCAGAGATGAAAAGTGCCAGCACTGAAAGCTGTTGCTAGCCAGCACCCTTCCTTGGAAGCGCTTTTGTAGGCCTAAGAACACTGGGGCTTTGCGCTTCTCTAGCCACCTAATCTTCTGCTCATTCTCTCGCGCACTCTAAAGAGAGCTCAGGTGAGAAATAACAAACGTCGAGCAATTGCTCAGAGATGAAAAGTGCCAGCACTGAAAGCTCTTGCTAGCCAGCACCCTTCCTTGGAAGCGCTTTCACAGGCGCAGCAACACTGGGGCTTTGCGCTTCTCTAGCCACCAAACGTCACGGTCATTCTCTTCCCGTCTCCTAGACACGAGCTGAGAGATTGCAAACGTCCAGCAATTGCTCAGAGATGAAAAGTGCCAGCACTGAAAGCTGTTGCTAGCCAGCACCCTTCCTTGGAAGCGCTTTTTTAGGCCTAAGAACACTGGGGCTCTGGGCTTCTCTAGCCACCTAATCTTCTGCTCATCCTCTCGCGCACTCTAAAGAGAGCTCAGGTGAGAAATTGCAAACGTCGAGCAATTGCTCAGAGATGAAAAGTGCCAGCACTGAAAGCTCTTGCTAGCCAGCACCCTTCCTTGGAAGCGCTTTCACAGGCGCAGCAACACTGGGGCTTTGCGCTTCTCTAGCCACCAAACGTCACGGTCATTCTCCATCCGTCTCGTAGACACGAGCTGAGAGATTGCAAACGTCGAGCAATTGCTCAGAGATGAAAAGTGCCAGCACTGAAAGCTGTTGCTAGCCAGCACCCTTCCTTGGAAGCGCTTTTGTAGGCCTAAGAACACTGGGGCTTTACACTTCTCTAGCCACCTAATCTTCTGCTCATCCTCTCGCGCACTCTAAAGAGAGCTCAGGTGAGAAATTGCAAACGTCGAGCAATTGCTCAGAGATGAAAAGTGCCAGCACTGAAAGCTGTTGCTAGCCAGCACCCTTCCTTGGAAGCGCTTTCACAGGTGCAACAACACTGGGGCTTTGCGCTTCTCTAGCCACCAAACGTCACGGTCATTCTCTTTCCGTCTCGTAGACACGAGTTGAGAAATTGCAAACGTCGAGCAATTGCTCAGAGATGAAAAGTGCCAGCACTGAAAGCTGTTGCTACCCAGCACCCTTCCTTGGAAGCGCTTTCACAGGCGCAGCAACACTGGGGCTTTGCGCTTCTCTAGCCACCAAACGTCACGGTCATTCTCTTCCCGTCTCCTAGACACGAGCTGAGAGATTGCAAACGTCGAGCAATTGCTCAGAGATGAAAAGTGCCAGCACTGAAAGCTGTTGCTAGCCAGCCCCCTTCCTTGGAAGCGCTTTTGTAGGCCTAAGAACAGTGGGGCTCTGGGCTTCTCTAGCCACCTAATCTTCTGCTCATCCTCTCGCGCACTCTAAAGAGAGCTCAGGTGAGAAATTGCAAACGTCGAGCAATTGCTCAGAGATGAAAAGTGCCAGCACTGAAAGCTGTTGCTAGCCAGCACCCTTCCTTGGAAGCGCTTTCACAGGCGCAGTAACACTGGGGCTTTGCGCTTCTCTACCCACCAAACGTCACGGTCATTCTCTTTCCGTCCGGTAGACACGAGCTGAGAAATTGCAAACGTCGAGCAATTGCTCAGAGATGAAAAGTGCCAGCACTGAAAGCTGTTGCTAGCCAGCACCCTTCCTTGGAAGCGCTTTCACAGGCGCAGCAACACTGGGTCTTTGCGCTTCTCTACCCACCAAACGTCACGGTCATTCTATTTCCGTCTCGTAGACACGAGCTGAGAGATTGCAAACGTCGAGCAATTGCTCAGAGATGAAAAGTGCCAGCACTGAAAGCTGTTGCTAGCCAGCCCCCTTCCTTGGAAGCGCTTTTGTAGGCCTAAGAACACTGGGGCTCTGGGCTTCTCTAGCCACCTAATCTTCTGCTCATCCTCTCGCGCACTCTAAAGAGAGCTCAGGTGAGAAATTGCAAAAGTCGAGCAATTGCTCAGAGATGAAAAGTGCCAGCACTGAAAGCTGTTGCTAGCCAGCAGCCTTCCTTGGAAGCGCTTTCACAGGCGCAGCAACACTGGGGCTTTGCACTTCTCTAGCCACCAAACGTCACGGTCCTTCTCTTTCCGTATCGTAGACACGAGTTGAGAAATTGCAAACGTCGAGCAATTGCTCAGAGATGAAAAGTGCCAGCACTGAGAGCTGTTGCTAGCCAGCACCCTTCCTTGGAAGCACTTTTGTAGGCCTAAGAACAGTGGGGCTCTGGGCTTCTCTAGCCACCTAATCTTCTGCTCATCCTCTCGCGCAGTCTAAAGAGAGCTCAGGTGAGAAATTGCAAACGTCGAGCAATTGCTCAGAGATGAAAAGTGCCAGCACTGAAAGCTCTTGCTAGCCAGCACCCTTCCTTGGAAGCGCTTTTGTAGCCCTAAGAACACTGGGGCTTTGCGCTTCTCTAGCCACCTAATCTTCTGCTCATCCTCTCGCGTACTCTAAAGAGAGCTCAGGTGAGAAATTGCAAACGTCCAGCAATTGCTCAGAGATGAAAAGTGCCAGCACTGAAAGCTGTTGCTAGCCAGCAGCCTTCCTTGGAAGCGCTTTCACAGGCGCAGCAACACTGGGGCTTTGCGCTTCTCTACCCACCAAACGTCACGGTCATTCTCCATCCGTCTCCTAGACACGAGCTGAGAGATTGCAAACGTCGAGCAATTGCTCAGAGATGAAAAGTGCCAGCACTGAAAGCTGTTGCTAGCCAGCACCCTTCCTTGGAAGCGCTTTTGTAGGCCTAAGAACACTGGGGCTTTACACTTCTCTAGCCACCTAATCTTCTGCTCATCCTCTCGCGCACTCTAAAGAGAGCTCAGGTGAGAAATTGCAAACGTCGAGCAATTGCTCAGAGATGAAAAGTGCCAGCACTGAAAGCTGTTGCTAGCCAGCAGCCTTCCTTGGAAGCGCTTTCACAGGTGCAACAACACTGGGGCTTTGCGCTTCTCTACCCACCAAACGTCACGGTCATTCTCTTTCCGTCTCGTAGACACGAGTTGAGAAATTGCAAACGTCCAGCAATTGCTCAGAGATGAAAAGTGCCAGCACTGAAAGCTCTTGCTAGCCAGCCCCCTTCCTTGGAAGCGCTTTTTTAGGCCTAAGAACACTGGGGCTCTGGGCTTCTCTAGCCACCTAATCTTCTGCTCATCCTCTCGCGCACTCAAAGGAGAGCTCAGGTGAGAAATTGCAAACGTCGAGCATTTGCTCAGAGATGAAAAGTGCCAGCACTGAAAGCTGTTGCTAGCCAGCACCCTTCCTTGGAAGCGCTTTTGTAGGCCTAAGAACACTGGGGCTTTGCGCTTCTCTAGCCACCTAATCTTCTGCTCATTCTCTCGCGCACTCTAAAGAGAGCTCAGGTGAGAAATTGCAAACGTCGAGCAATTGCTCAGAGATGAAAAGTGCCAGCACTGAAAGCTGTTGCTAGCCAGCACCCTTCCTTGGAAGCGCTTTCACAGGCGCAGCAACACTGGGGCTTTGCGCTTCTCTAGCCACCAAACGTCACGGTCATTCTCTTTCCATCTTGTAGTCACGAGCTGAGAAATTGCAAACGTTGAGCAATTGCTCAGAGATGAAAAGTGCCAGCACTGAAAGCTGTTGCTAGCCAGCCCCCTTCCTTGGAAGCGCTTTTGTAGGCCTAAGAACAGTGGGGCTCTGGGCTTCTCTAGCCACCTAATCTTCTGCTCATCCTCTCGCGCACTCTAAAGAGAGCTCAGGTGAGAAATTGCAAACATCCAGCAATTGCTCAGAGATGAAAAGTGCCAGCACTGAAAGCTGTTGCTAGCCCGCAGCCTTCCTTGGAAGCGCTTTCACAGGCACAGCAACACTGGGGCTTTGCGCTTCTCTAGCCACCAAATGTCACGGTCATTCTCTTTCCGTCTCATAGACACGAGCTGAGAAATTGCAAACGTCGAGCAATTGCTCAGAGATGAAAAGTGCCAGCACTGAAAGCTGTTGCTAGCCAGCACCCTTCCTTGGAAGCGCTTTTGTAGGCCTAAGAACACTGGGGCTTTGGGCTTCTCTAGCCACCTAATCTTCTGCTCATCCTCTCGCGCACTCTAAAGAGAGCTCAGGTGAGAAATTGCAAACGTCGAGCAATTGCTCAGAGATGAAAAGTGCCAGCACTGAAAGCTGTTGCTAGCCAGCACCCTTCCTTGGAAGCGCTTTCACAGGCGCAGCAACACTGGGGCTTTGCGCTTCTCTAGACACCAAACGTCACGGTCATTCTCTTTCCGTCTCGTAGACACGAGCTGAGAAATTGCAAACGTCCAGCAATTGCTCAGAGATGAAAAGTGCCAGCACTGAAAGCTGTTGCTAGCCAGCACCCTTCCTTGGAAGCACTTTTGTAGGCCTAAGAACACTGGGGCTTTGCGTTTCTCTAGCCACCTAATCTTCTGCTCATTCTCTCGCGCACTCTAAAGGGTGCTCAGGTGAGAAATTACAAACGTCGAGCAATTGCTCAGAGATGAAAAGTGCCAGCACTGAAAGCTGTTGCTAGCCAGCAGCCTTCCTTGGAAGCGCTTTCACAGGCGCAGCAACACTGGGGCTTTGCGCTTCTCTACCCACCAAACGTCATGGTCATTCTCTTTCCGTCTCGTAGACACGAGCTGAGAGATTTTAAACGTCGAGCAATTGCTCAGAGATGAAAAGTGCCAGCACTGAAAGCTGTTGCTAGCCAGCCCCCTTCCTTGGAAGCGCTTTTGTAGGCCTAAGAACACTGGGGCTCTGGGCTTCTCTAGCCACCTAATCTTCTGCTCATCCTCTCGCGCAGTCTAAAGAGAGCTCAGGTGAGAAATTGCAAACGTCGAGCAATTGCTCAGAGATGAAAAGTGCCAGCACTGAAAGCTGTTGCTAGCCAGCAGCCTTCCTTGGAAGCGCTTTCACAGGCGCAGCAACACTGGGGCTTTGCGCTTCTCTACCCACCAAACGTCATGGTCATTCTCTTTCCGTCTCGTAGACACGAGCTGAGAAATTGCAAACGTCCAGCAATTGCTCAGAGATGAAAAGTGCCAGCCCTGAAAGCTCTTGCTAGCCAGCACCCTTCCTTGGAAGCGCTTTCACAGGCGCAGCAACACTGGGTCTTTGCGCTTCTCTAGCCACCAAACGTCACGGTCATTCTCTTTCCGTCTCGTAGACACGAGCTGAGAAATTGCAAACGTCGAGCAATTGCTCAGAGATGAAAAGTGTCAGCACTGAAAGCTGTTGCTAGCCAGCACCCTTCCTTGGAAGCGCTTTTGTAGGCCTAAGAACACTGGGGCTCTGGGCTTCTCTAGCCACCTAATCTTCTGCTCATCCTCTCGCGCACTCTAAAGAGAGCTCAGGTGAGAAATTGCAAACGTCGAGCAATTGCTCAGAGATGAAAAGTGCCAGCACTGAAAGCTCTTGCTAGCCAGCACCCTTCCTTGGAAGCGCTTTTGTAGGCCTAAGAACACTGGGGCTTTGCGCTTCTCTAGCCACCTAATCTTCTGCTCATTCTCTCGCGCACTCTAAAGAGAGCTCAGGTGAGAAATAACAAACGTCGAGCAATTGCTCAGAGATGAAAAGTGCCAGCACTGAAAGCTGTTGCTAGCCAGCACCCTTCCTTGGAAGCGCTTTCACAGGCGCAGCAACACTGGGGCTTTGCGCTTCTCTAGCCACCAAACGTCACGGTCATTCTCTTCCCGTCTCCTAGACACGAGCTGAGAGATTGCAAACGTCCAGCAATTGCTCAGAGATGAAAAGTGCCAGCACTGAAAGCTGTTGCTAGCCAGCACCCTTCCTTGGAAGCGCTTTTTTAGGCCTAAGAACACTGGGGCTCTGGGCTTCTCTAGCCACCTAATCTTCTGCTCATCCTCTCGCGCACTCTAAAGAGAGCTCAGGTGAGAAATTGCAAACGTCGAGCAATTGCTCAGAGATGAAAAGTGCCAGCACTGAAAGCTCTTGCTAGCCAGCACCCTTCCTTGGAAGCGCTTTCACAGGCGCAGCAACACTGGGGCTTTGCGCTTCTCTAGCCACCAAACGTCACGGTCATTCTCCATCCGTCTCGTAGACACGAGCTGAGAGATTGCAAACGTCGAGCAATTGCTCAGAGATGAAAAGTGCCAGCACTGAAAGCTGTTGCTAGCCAGCACCCTTCCTTGGAAGCGCTTTTGTAGGCCTAAGAACACTGGGGCTTTACACTTCTCTAGCCACCTAATCTTCTGCTCATCCTCTCGCGCACTCTAAAGAGAGCTCAGGTGAGAAATTGCAAACGTCGAGCAATTGCTCAGAGATGAAAAGTGCCAGCACTGAAAGCTGTTGCTAGCCAGCACCCTTCCTTGGAAGCGCTTTCACAGGTGCAACAACACTGGGGCTTTGCGCTTCTCTAGCCACCAAACGTCACGGTCATTCTCTTTCCGTCTCGTAGACACGAGTTGAGAAATTGCAAACGTCGAGCAATTGCTCAGAGATGAAAAGTGCCAGCACTGAAAGCTGTTGCTACCCAGCACCCTTCCTTGGAAGCGCTTTCACAGGCGCAGCAACACTGGGGCTTTGCGCTTCTCTAGCCACCAAACGTCACGGTCATTCTCTTTCCGTCTCCTAGACACGAGCTGAGAGATTGCAAACGTCGAGCAATTGCTCAGAGATGAAAAGTGCCAGCACTGAAAGCTGTTGCTAGCCAGCCCCCTTCCTTGGAAGCGCTTTTGTAGCCCTAAGAACACTGGGGCTCTGGGCTTCTCTAGCCACCTAATCTTCTGCTCATCCTCTCGCGCACTCTAAAGAGAGCTCAGGTGAGAAATTGCAAACGTCGAGCAATTGCTCAGAGATGAAAAGTGCCAGCACTGAAAGCTGTTGCTAGCCAGCACCCTTCCTTGGAAGCGCTTTCACAGGCGCAGTAACACTGGGGCTTTGCGCTTCTCTACCCACCAAACGTCACGGTCATTCTCTTTCCGTCCGGTAGACACGAGCTGAGAAATTGCAAACGTCGAGCAATTGCTCAGAGATGAAAAGTGCCAGCACTGAAAGCTGTTGCTAGCCAGCACCCTTCCTTGGAAGCGCTTTCACAGGCGCAGCAACACTGGGTCTTTGCGCTTCTCTACCCACCAAACGTCACGGTCATTCTATTTCCGTCTCGTAGACACGAGCTGAGAGATTGCAAACGTCGAGCAATTGCTCAGAGATGAAAAGTGCCAGCACTGAAAGCTGTTGCTAGCCAGCCCCCTTCCTTGGAAGCGCTTTTGTAGGCCTAAGAACACTGGGGCTCTGGGCTTCTCTAGCCACCTAATCTTCTGCTCATCCTCTCGCGCACTCTAAAGAGAGCTCAGGTGAGAAATTGCAAAAGTCGAGCAATTGCTCAGAGATGAAAAGTGCCAGCACTGAAAGCTGTTGCTAGCCAGCAGCCTTCCTTGGAAGCGCTTTCACAGGCGCAGCAACACTGGGGCTTTGCACTTCTCTAGCCACCAAACGTCACGGTCCTTCTCTTTCCGTCTCGTAGACACGAGTTGAGAAATTGCAAACGTCGAGCAATTGCTCAGAGATGAAAAGTGCCAGCACTGAGAGCTGTTGCTAGCCAGCACCCTTCCTTGGAAGCACTTTTGTAGGCCTAAGAACACTGGGGCTCTGGGCTTCTCTAGCCACCTAATCTTCTGCTCATCCTCTCGCGCAGTCTAAAGAGAGCTCAGGTGAGAAATTGCAAACGTCGAGCAATTGCTCAGAGATGAAAAGTGCCAGCACTGAAAGCTCTTGCTAGCCAGCACCCTTCCTTGGAAGCGCTTTTGTAGCCCTAAGAACACTGGGGCTTTGCGCTTCTCTAGCCACCTAATCTTCTGCTCATCCTCTCGCGTACTCTAAAGAGAGCTCAGGTGAGAAATTGCAAACGTCCAGCAATTGCTCAGAGATGAAAAGTGCCAGCACTGAAAGCTGTTGCTAGCCAGCAGCCTTCCTTGGAAGCGCTTTCACAGGCGCAGCAACACTGGGGCTTTGCGCTTCTCTACCCACCAAACGTCACGGTCATTCTCCATCCGTCTCCTAGACACGAGCTGAGAGATTGCAAACGTCGAGCAATTGCTCAGAGATGAAAAGTGCCAGCACTGAAAGCTGTTGCTAGCCAGCACCCTTCCTTGGAAGCGCTTTTGTAGGCCTAAGAACACTGGGGCTTTACACTTCTCTAGCCACCTAATCTTCTGCTCATCCTCTCGCGCACTCTAAAGAGAGCTCAGGTGAGAAATTGCAAACGTCGAGCAATTGCTCAGAGATGAAAAGTGCCAGCACTGAAAGCTGTTGCTAGCCAGCAGCCTTCCTTGGAAGCGCTTTCACAGGTGCAACAACACTGGGGCTTTGCGCTTCTCTACCCACCAAACGTCACGGTCATTCTCTTTCCGTCTCGTAGACACGAGTTGAGAAATTGCAAACGTCGAGCAATTGCTCAGAGATGAAAAGTGCCAGCACTGAAAGCTCTTGCTAGCCAGCCCCCTTCCTTGGAAGCGCTTTTTTAGGCCTAAGAACACTGGGGCTCTGGGCTTCTCTAGCCACCTAATCTTCTGCTCATCCTCTCGCGCACTCAAAGGAGAGCTCAGGTGAGAAATTGCAAACGTCGAGCATTTGCTCAGAGATGAAAAGTGCCAGCACTGAAAGCTGTTGCTAGCCAGCACCCTTCCTTGGAAGCGCTTTTGTAGGCCTAAGAACACTGGGGCTTTGCGCTTCTCTAGCCACCTAATCTTCTGCTCATTCTCTCGCGCACTCTAAAGAGAGCTCAGGTGAGAAATTGCAAACGTCCAGCAATTGCTCAGAGATGAAAAGTGCCAGCACTGAAAGCTGTTGCTAGCCAGCACCCTTCCTTGGAAGCGCTTTCACAGGCGCAGCAACACTGGGGCTTTGCGCTTCTCTAGCCACCAAACGTCACGGTCATTCTCTTTCCATCTTGTAGTCACGAGCTGAGAAATTGCAAACGTTGAGCAATTGCTCAGAGATGAAAAGTGCCAGCACTGAAAGCTGTTGCTAGCCAGCCCCCTTCCTTGGAAGCGCTTTTGTAGGCCTAAGAACACTGGGGCTCTGGGCTTCTCTAGCCACCTAATCTTCTGCTCATCCTCTCGCGCACTCTAAAGAGAGCTCAGGTGAGAAATTGCAAACATCCAGCAATTGCTCAGAGATGAAAAGTGCCAGCACTGAAAGCTGTTGCTAGCCCGCAGCCTTCCTTGGAAGCGCTTTCACAGGCACAGCAACACTGGGGCTTTGCGCTTCTCTAGCCACCAAATGTCACGGTCATTCTCTTTCCGTCTCATAGACACGAGCTGAGAAATTGCAAACGTCGAGCAATTGCTCAGAGATGAAAAGTGCCAGCACTGAAAGCTGTTGCTAGCCAGCACCCTTCCTTGGAAGCGCTTTTGTAGGCCTAAGAACACTGGGGCTTTGGGCTTCTCTAGCCACCTAATCTTCTGCTCATCCTCTCGCGCACTCTAAAGAGAGCTCAGGTGAGAAATTGCAAACGTCGAGCAATTGCTCAGAGATGAAAAGTGCCAGCACTGAAAGCTCTTGCTAGCCAGCACCCTTCCTTGGAAGCGCTTTCACAGGCGCAGCAACACTGGGGCTTTGCGCTTCTCTAGACACCAAACGTCACGGTCATTCTCTTTCCGTCTCGTAGACACGAGCTGAGAAATTGCAAATGTCCAGCAATTGCTCAGAGATGAAAAGTGCCAGCACTGAAAGCTGTTGCTAGCCAGCACCCTTCCTTGGAAGCACTTTTGTAGGCCTAAGAACACTGGGGCTTTGCGTTTCTCTAGCCACCTAATCTTCTGCTCATTCTCTCGCGCACTCTAAAGGGTGCTCAGGTGAGAAATTACAAACGTCGAGCAATTGCTCAGAGATGAAAAGTGCCAGCACTGAAAGCTGTTGCTAGCCAGCAGCCTTCCTTGGAAGCGCTTTCACAGGCGCAGCAACACTGGGGCTTTGCGCTTCTCTACCCACCAAACGTCATGGTCATTCTCTTTCCGTCTCGTAGACACGAGCTGAGAAATTGCAAACGTCCAGCAATTGCTCAGAGATGAAAAGTGCCAGCCCTGAAAGCTCTTGCTAGCCAGCACCCTTCCTTGGAAGCGCTTTCACAGGCGCAGCAACACTGGGTCTTTGCGCTTCTCTAGCCACCAAACGTCACGGTCATTCTCTTTCCGTCTCGTAGACACGAGCTGAGAAATTGCAAACGTCGAGCAATTGCTCAGAGATGAAAAGTGTCAGCACTGAAAGCTGTTGCTAGCCAGCACCCTTCCTTGGAAGCGCTTTTGTAGGCCTAAGAACACTGGGGCTCTGGGCTTCTCTAGCCACCTAATCTTCTGCTCATCCTCTCGCGCACTCTAAAGAGAGCTCAGGTGAGAAACTGCAAACGTCGAGCAATTGCTCAGAGATGAAAAGTGCCAGCACTGAAAGCTGTTGCTAGCCAGCACCCTTCCTTGGAAGCGCTTTTGTAGGCCTAAGAACACTGGGGCTTTGCGCTTCTCTAGCCACCTAATCTTCTGCTCATCCTCTCGCGCACTCTAAAGAGAGCTCAGGTGAGAAATTGCAAACGTCGAGCAATTGCTCAGAGATGAAAAGTGCCAGCACTGAAAGCTGTTGCTAGCCAGCACCCTTCCTTGGAAGCGCTTTCACAGGCGCAGCAACACTGGGGCTTTGCACTTCTCTACCCACCAAACGTCACGGTCATTCTCTTTCCGTCTCGTAGACACGAGTTGAGAAATTGCAAACGTCGAGCAATTGCTCAGAGATGAAAAGTGCCAGCACTGAAAGCTGTTGCTAGCCAGCACCCTTCCTTGGAAGCGCTTTTGTAGCCCTAAGAACACTGGGGCTCTGGGCTTCTCTAGCCACCTAATCTTCTGCTCATCCTCTCGCGCACTCTAAAGAGAGCTCAGGTGAGAAATTGCAAACGTCGAGCAATTGCTCAGAGATGAAAAGTGCCAGCACTGAAAGCTGTTGCTAGCCAGCCCCCTTCCTTGGAAGTGCTTTTGTAGCCCTAAGAACAGTGGGGCTCTGGGCTTCTCTAGCCACCTAATCTTCTGCTCATCCTCTCGCGCACTCAAAGGAGAGCTCAGGTGAGAAATTGCAAACGTCGAGCAATTGCTCAGAGATGAAAAGTGCCAGCACTGAAAGCTGTTGCTAGCCAGCACCCTTCCTTGGAAGCGCTTTCACAGGCGCAGCAACACTGGGGCTTTGCGCTTCTCTACCCACCAAACGCCACGGTCATTCTCTTTCCGTCTCGTAGACACGAGCTGAAAAATTGCAAATGTCGAGCAATTGCTCAGAGATGAAAAGTGCCAGCACTGAAAGCTGTTGCCAGCCAGCACCCTTCCTTGGACGCGCTTTTGTAGGCCTAAGAACACTGGGGCTTTGCGCTTCTCTAGCCACCTAATCTTCTGCTCATCCTCTCGCGCACTCTAAAGAGAGCTCAGGTGAGAAATTGCAAACGTCGAGCAATTGCTCAGAGATGAAAAGTGCCAGCCCTGAAAGCTCTTGCTAGCCAGCACCCTTCCTTGGAAGCGCTTTCACAGGCGCAGCAACACTGGGGCTTTGCGCTTCTCTAGCCACCAAACGTCACGGTCCTTCTCTTTCCGTCTCGTAGACACGAGTTGAGAAATTGCAAACGTCGAGCAATTGCTCAGAGATGAAAAGTGCCAGCACTGAAAGCTCTTGCTACCCAGCACCCTTCCTTGGAAGCGCTTTCACAGGCGCAGCAACACTGGGGCTTTGCGCTTCTCTAGCCACCAAACGTCACGGTCATTCTCTTTCCGTCTCGTAGACACGAGCTGAGAGATTGCAAACGTCGAGCAATTGCTCAGAGATGAAAAGTGCCAGCACTGAAAGCTGTTGCTAGCCAGCCCCCTTCCTTGGAAGCGCTTTTGTAGGCCTAAGAACACTGGGGCTCTGGGCTTCTCTAGCCACCTAATCTTCTGCTCATCCTCTCGCGCACTCTAAAGAGAGGTCAGGTGAGAAATTGCAAACGTCGAGCAATTGCTCAGAGATGAAAAGTGCCAGCACTGAAAGCTCTTGCTAGCCAGCACCCTTCCTTGGAAGCGCTTTTGTAGGCCTAAGAACACTGGGGCTTTGCGCTTCTCTAGCCACCTAATCTTCTGCTCATTCTCTCGCGCACTCTAAAGAGAGCTCAGGTGAGAAATAACAAACGTCGAGCAATTGCTCAGAGATGAAAAGTGCCAGCACTGAAAGCTGTTGCTAGCCAGCAGCCTTCCTTGGAAGCGCTTTCACAGGCGCAGCAACACTGGGGCTTTGCGCTTCTCTAGCCACCAAACGTCACGGTCATTCTCTTTCCGTCTCGTAGACACGAGCTGAGAGATTGCAAACGTCGAGCAATTGCTCAGAGATGAAAAGTGCCAGCACTGAAAGCTGTTGCTAGCCAGCCCCCTTCCTTGGAAGCGCTTTTGTAGGCCTAAGAACAGTGGGGCTCTGGGCTTCTCTAGCCACCTAATCTTCTGCTCATCCTCTCGCGCAGTCTAAAGAGAGCTCAGGTGAGAAATTGCAAACGTCGAGCAATTGCTCAGAGATGAAAAGTGCCAGCACTGAAAGCTCTTGCTAGCCAGCACCCTTCCTTGGAAGCGCTTTCACAGGCGCAGCAACACTGGGGCTTTGCGCTTCTCTAGCCACCTAATCTTCTGCTCATTCTCTCGCGCACTCTAAAGAGAGCTCAGGTGAGAAATAACAAACGTCGAGCAATTGCTCAGAGATGAAAAGTGCCAGCACTGAAAGCTGTTGCTAGCCAGCACCCTTCCTTGGAAGCGCTTTCACATGCGCAGCAACACTGGGGCTTTGCGCTTCTCTAGCCACCAAACGTCACGGTCATTCTCCATCCGTCTCGTAGACACGAGCTGAGAGATTGCAAACGTCCAGCAATTGCTCAGAGATGAAAAGTGCCAGCAGTGAAAGCTGTTGCTAGCCAGCCCCCTTCCTTGGAAGCGCTTTTGTAGCCCTAAGAACACTGGGGCTCTGGGCTTCTCTAGCCACCTAATCTTCTGCTCATCCTCTCGCGCACTTTAAAGAGAGCTCAGGTGAGAAATTGCAAAAGTCGAGCAATTGCTCAGAGATGAAAAGTGCCAGCACTGAAAGCTGTTGCTAGCCAGCACCCTTCCTTGGAAGCGCTTTCACAGGCGCAGTAATACTGGGGCTTTGCGCTTCTCTACCCACCAAACGTCACGGTCATTCTCTTTCCGTCTCGTAGACACGAGCTGAGAAATTGCAAACGTCCAGCAATTGCTCAGAGATGAAAAGTGCCAGCACTGAAAGCTGTTGCTAGCCAGCACCCTTCCTTGGAAGCGCTTTTGTAGGCCTAAGAACACTGGGGCTTTGCGCTTCTCTAGCCACCAAACGTCACGGTCCTTCTCTTTCCGTCTCGTAGACACGAGTTGAGAAATTGCAAACGTCCAGCAATTGCTCAGAGATGAAAAGTGCCAGCACTGAAAGCTGTTGCTAGCCAGCACCCTTCCTTGGAAGCGCTTTCACAGGCGCAGCAACACTGGGGCTTTGCGCTTCTCTAGCCACCAAACGTCACGGTCATTCTCTTTCCGTCTCGTAGACACGAGCTGAGAAATTGCAAATGTCGAGCAATTGCTCAGAGATGAAAAGTGCCAGCACTGAAAGCTCTTGCTAGCCAGCACCCTTCCTTGGAAGCGCTTTCACAGGCGCAGCAACACTGGGGCTTTGCGCTTCTCTAGCCACCTAATCTTCTGCTCATCCTCTCGCGCACTCTAAAGAGAGCTCAGGTGAGAAATTGCAAACGTCCAGCAATTGCTCAGAGATGAAAAGTGCCAGCACTGAAAGCTGTTGCTAGCCAGCAGCCTTCCTTGGAAGCGCTTTCACAGGCGCAGCAACACTGGGGCTTTGCGCTTCTCTAGCCACCAAACGTCACGGTCATTCTCCATCCGTCTCCTAGACACGAGCTGAGAGATTGCAAACGTCCAGCAATTGCTCAGAGATGAAAAGTGCCAGCACTGAAAGCTGTTGCTAGCCAGCCCCCTTCCTTGGAAGCGCTTTTGTAGCCCTAAGAACACTGGGGCTCTGGGCTTCTCTAGCCACCTAATCTTCTGCTCATCCTCTCGCGCACTCTAAAGAGAGCTCAGGTGAGAAATTGCAAACGTCGAGCAATTGCTCAGAGATGAAAAGTGCCAGCACTGAAAGCTGTTGCTAGCCAGCAGCCTTCCTTGGAAGCGCTTTCACAGGTGCAACAACACTGGGGCTTTGCGCTTCTCTAGCCACCAAACGTCACGGTCATTCTCTTTCCGTCTCGTAGACACGAGCTGAGAGATTGCAAAGGTCGAGCAATTGCTCAGAGATGAAAAGTGCCAGCACTGAAAGCTGTTGCTAGCCAGCACCCTTCCTTGGAAGCGCTTTCACAGGCGCAGCAACACTGGGGCTTTGCGCTTCTCTAGCCACCAAACGTCACGGTCATTCTCTTTCCGTCTCGTAGACACGAGCTGAGAAATTGCAAACGTCCAGCAATTGCTCAGAGATGAAAAGTGCCAGCACTGAAAGCTGTTGCAAGCCAGCCCCCTTCCTTGGAAGCGCTTTTGTAGGCCTAAGAACACTGGGGCTCTGGGCTTGTCTAGCCACCTAATCTTCTGCTCATCCTCTCGCGCACTCTAAAGAGAGCTCAGGTGAGAAATTGCAAATGTCCAGCAATTGCTCAGAGATGAAAAGTGCCAGCACTGAAAGCTGTTGCTAGCCAGCAGCCTTCCTTGGAAGCGCTTTTGTAGGCCTAAGAACACTGGGGCTTTGCGCTTCTCTAGCCACCAAACGTCACGGTCCTTCTCTTTCCGTCTCGTAGACACGAGTTGAGAAATTGCAAACGTCGAGCAATTGCTCAGAGATGAAAAGTGCCAGCACTGAAAGCTGTTGCTAGCCAGCACCCTTCCTTGGAAGCGCTTTCACAGGCGCAGCAACAATGGGGCTTTGCGCTTCTCTAGCCACCAAACGTCACGGTCATTCTCTTTCCGTCTCGTAGACACGAGCTGAGAAATTGCAAATGTCGAGCAATTGCTCAGAGATGAAAAGTGCCAGCACTGAAAGCTGTTGCTAGCCAGCACCCTTCCTTGGAAGCGCTTTTGTAGGCCTAAGAACACTGGGGCTTTGCGCTTCTCTAGCCACCTAATCTTCTGCTCATCCTCTCGCGCACTCTAAAGAGAGCTCAGGTGAGAAATTGCAAACGTCCAGCAATTGCTCAGAGATGAAAAGTGCCAGCACTGAAAGCTGTTGCTAGCCAGCACCCTTCCTTGGAAGCGCTTTCACAGGCGCAGCAACACTGGGGCTTTGCGCTTCTCTAGCCACCAAACGTCACGGTCATTCTCTTTCCGTCTCGTAGACACGAGTTGAGAAATTGCAAACGTCGAGCAATTGCTCAGAGATGAAAAGTGCCAGCACTGAAAGCTGTTGCTAGCCAGCACCCTTCCTTGGAAGCGCTTTCACAGGCGCAGCAACACTGGGGCTTTGCGCTTCTCTACCCACCAAACGTCACAGTCATTCTCTTTCCGTCTCCTAGACACGAGCTGAGAGATTGCAAACGTCCAGCAATTGCTCAGAGATGAAAAGTGCCAGCACTGAAAGCTGTTGCTAGCCAGCACCCTTCCTTGGAAGCGCTTTTGTAGCCCTAAGAACACTGGGGCTCTGGGCTTCTCTAGCCACCTAATCTTCTGCTCATCCTCTCGCGCACTCAAAGGAGAGCACAAGTGAGAAATTGCAAACGTCGAGCAATTGCTCAGAGATGAAAAGTGCCAGCACTGAAAGCTGTTGCTAGCCAGCACCCTTCCTTGGAAGCGCTTTCACAGGCGCAGCAACACTGGGGCTTTGCGCTTCTCTACCCACCAAACGTCACGGTCATTCTCTTTCCGTCTCGTAGACACGAGCTGAAAAATTGCAAACATCGAGCAATTGCTCAGAGATGAAAAGTGCCAGCACTGAAAGCTGTTGCTAGCCAGCCCCCTTCCTTGGAAGCGCTTTTGTAGGCCTAAGAAGACTGGGGCTCTGGGCTTCTCTAGCCACCTAATCTTCTGCTCATCCTCTCGCGCACTCTAAAGAGAGGTCAGGTGAGAAATTGCAAATGTCCAGCAATTGCTCAGAGATGAAAAGTGCCAGCACTGAAAGCTGTTGCTAGCCAGCACCCTTCCTTGGAAGCGCTTTCACAGGTGCAAAAACACTGGGGCTTTGCGCTTCTCTAGCCACCAAACGTCACGGTCATTCTCTTTCCGTCTCATAGACACGAGCTGAGAAATTGCAAACGTCGAGCAATTGCTCAGAGATGAAAAGTGCCAGCACTGAAAGTTGTTGCTAGCCAGCACCCTTCCTTGGAAGCGCTTTCACAGGCGCAGCAACACTGGGGCTTTGCGCTTCTCTACCCACCAAACGTCACGGTCATTCTCTTCCCGTCTCCTAGACACGAGCTGATAGATTGCAAACGTCGAGCAATTGCTCAGAGATGAAAAGTGCCAGCACTGAAAGCTGTTGCTAGCCAGCCCCCTTCCTTGGAAGCGCTTTTGTAGGCCTAAGAACAGTGGGGCTCTGGGCTTCTCTAGCCACCTAATCTTCTGCTCATCCTCTCGCGCACTCTAAAGAGAGCTCAGGTGAGAAATTGCAAACGTCGAGCATTTGCTCAGAGATGAAAAGTGCCAGCACTGAAAGCTGTTGCTAGCCAGCACCCTTCCTTGGAAGCGCTTTTGTAGGCCTAAGAACACTGGGGCTTTGCGCTTCTCTAGCCACCTAATCTTCTGCTCATTCTGTCGCGCACTCTAAAGGGTGCTCAGGTGAGAAATTGCAAACGTCGAGCAATTGCTCAGAGATGAAAAGTGCCAGCACTGAAAGCTGTTGCTAGCCAGCACCCTTCCTTGGAAGCGCTTTCACAGGCGCAGCAACACTGGGGCTTTGCGCTTCTCTAGCCACCAAACGTCACGGTCATTCTCTTTCCGTCTCGTAGACACGAGCTGAGAAATTGCAAACATCGAGCAATTGCTCAGAGATGAAAAGTGCCAGCACTGAAAGCTGTTGCTAGCCAGCACCCTTCCTTGGAAGCGCTTTCACAGGCGCAGCAACACTGGGGCTTTGCGCTTCGCTAGCCACCAAACGTCACGGTCCTTCTCTTTCCGTCTCGTAGACACGAGCTGAGAAATTGCAAATGTCCAGCAATTGCTCAGAGATGAAAAGTGCCAGCACTGAAAGCTGTTGCTAGCCAGCACCCTTCCTTGGAAGCACTTTTGTAGGCCTAAGAACACTGGGGCTTTGCGCTTCTCTAGCCACCTAATCTTCTGCTCATTCTCTCGCGCACTCTAAAGGGTGCTCAGGTGAGAAATTACAAACGTCGAGCAATTGCTCAGAGATGAAAAGTGCCAGCACTGAAAGCTCTTGCTAGCCAGCAGCCTTCCTTGGAAGCGCTTTCACAGGCGCAGCAACACTGGGGCTTTGCGCTTCTCTAGCCACCAAACGTCACGGTCATTCTCTTTCCGTCTCGTAGACACGAGCTGAGAGATTTTAAACGTCGAGCAATTGCTCAGAGATGAAAAGTGCCAGCAGTGAAAGCTGTTGCTAGCCAGCACCCTTCCTTGGAAGCGCTTTCACAGGCGCAGCAACACTGGGGCTTTGCGCTTCTCTAGCCACCAAACGTCACGGTCCTTCTCTTTCCGTCTCGTAGACACGAGTTGAGAAATTGCAAACGTCGAGCAATTGCTCAGAGATGAAAAGTGCCAGCACTGAAAGCTCTTGCTAGCCAGCACCCTTCCTTGGAAGCGCTTTCACAGGCGCAGCAACACTGGGGCTTTGCACTTCTCTACCCACCAAACGTCACGGTCATTCTCTTTCCGTCTCGTAGACACGAGCTGAGAAATTGCAAATGTCCAGCAATTGCTCAGAGATGAAAAGTGCCAGCACTGAAAGCTGTTGCTAGCCAGCCCCCTTCCTTGGAAGCGCTTTTGTAGGCCTAAGAACAGTGGGGCTCTGGGCTTCTCTAGCCACCTAATCTTCTGCTCATCCTCTCGCGCACTCTAAAGAGAGCTCAGGTGAGAAATTGCAAAAGTCGAGCAATTGCTCAGAGATGAAAAGTGCCAGCACTGAAAGCTGTTGCTAGCCAGCAGCCTTCCTTGGAAGCGCTTTCACAGGCGCAGCAACACTGGGGCTTTGCACTTCTCTAGCCACCAAACGTCACGGTCCTTCTCTTTCCGTCTCGTAGACACGAGTTGAGAAATTGCAAACGTCGAGCAATTGCTCAGAGATGAAAAGTGCCAGCACTGAGAGCTGTTGCTAGCCAGCACCCTTCCTTGGAAGCACTTTTGTAGGCCTAAGAACAGTGGGGCTCTGGGCTTCTCTAGCCACCTAATCTTCTGCTCATCCTCTCGCGCAGTCTAAAGAGAGCTCAGGTGAGAAATTGCAAACGTCGAGCAATTGCTCAGAGATGAAAAGTGCCAGCACTGAAAGCTCTTGCTAGCCAGCACCCTTCCTTGGAAGCGCTTTTGTAGCCCTAAGAACACTGGGGCTTTGCGCTTCTCTAGCCACCTAATCTTCTGCTCATCCTCTCGCGTACTCTAAAGAGAGCTCAGGTGAGAAATTGCAAACGTCCAGCAATTGCTCAGAGATGAAAAGTGCCAGCACTGAAAGCTGTTGCTAGCCAGCACCCTTCCTTGGAAGCGCTTTCACAGGCGCAGCAACACTGGGGCTTTGCGCTTCTCTACCCACCAAACGTCACGGTCATTCTCCATCCGTCTCCTAGACACGAGCTGAGAGATTGCAAACGTCCAGCAATTGCTCAGAGATGAAAAGTGCCAGCACTGAAAGCTGTTGCTAGCCAGCACCCTTCCTTGGAAGCGCTTTTGTAGGCCTAAGAACACTGGGGTTTACACTTCTCTAGCCACCTAATCTTCTGCTCATCCTCTCGCGCACTCTAAAGAGAGCTCAGGTGAGAAATTGCAAACGTCGAGCAATTGCTCAGAGATGAAAAGTGCCAGCACTGAAAGCTGTTGCTAGCCAGCAGCCTTCCTTGGAAGCGCTTTCACAGGTGCAACAACACTGGGGCTTTGCGCTTCTCTACCCACCAAACGTCACGGTCATTCTCTTTCCGTCTCGTAGACACGAGTTGAGAAATTGCAAACGTCCAGCAATTGCTCAGAGATGAAAAGTGCCAGCACTGAAAGCTCTTGCTAGCCAGCCCCCTTCCTTGGAAGCGCTTTTTTAGGCCTAAGAACACTGGGGCTCTGGGCTTCTCTAGCCACCTAATCTTCTGCTCATCCTCTCGCGCACTCAAAGGAGAGCTCAGGTGAGAAATTGCAAACGTCGAGCATTTGCTCAGAGATGAAAAGTGCCAGCACTGAAAGCTGTTGCTAGCCAGCACCCTTCCTTGGAAGCGCTTTTTTAGGCCTAAGAACAGTAGGGCTTTGCGCTTCTCTAGCCACCTAATCTTCTGCTCATTCTCTCGCGCACTCTAAAGAGAGCTCAGGTGAGAAATTACAAACGTCGAGCAATTGCTCAGAGATGAAAAGTGCCAGCACTGAAAGCTGTTGCTAGCCAGCACCCTTCCTTGGAAGCGCTTTCACAGGCGCAGCAACACTGGGGCTTTGCGCTTCTCTAGCCACCAAACGTCACGGTCATTCTCTTTCCATCTTGTAGTCACGAGCTGAGAAATTGCAAACGTTGAGCAATTGCTCAGAGATGAAAAGTGCCAGCACTGAAAGCTGTTGCTAGCCAGCCCCCTTCCTTGGAAGCGCTTTTGTAGCCCTAAGAACACTGGGGCTCTGGGCTTCTCTAGCCACCTAATCTTCTGCTCATCCTCTCGCGCACTCTAAAGAGAGCTCAGGTGAGAAATTGCAAACATCCAGCAATTGCTCAGAGATGAAAAGTGCCAGCACTGAAAGCTGTTGCTAGCCAGCAGCCTTCCTTGGAAGCGCTTTCACAGGCACAGCAACACTGGGGCTTTGCGCTTCTCTAGCCACCAAATGTCACGGTCATTCTCATTCCGTCTCATAGACACGAGCTGAGAAATTGCAAACGTCGAGCAATTGCTCAGAGATGAAAAGTGCCAGCACTGAAAGCTGTTGCTAGCCAGCACCCTTCCTTGGAAGCGCTTTTGTAGGCCTAAGAACACTGGGGCTTTACGCTTCTCTAGCCACCTAATCTTCTGCTCATCCTCTCGCGCACTCTAAAGAGAGCTCAGGTGAGAAATTGCAAACGTCGAGCAATTGCTCAGAGATGAAAAGTGCCAGCACTGAAAGCTCTTGCTAGCCACCACCCTTCCTTGGAAGCGCTTTCACAGGCGCAGCAACACTGGGGCTTTGCGCTTCTCTAGACACCAAACGTCACGGTCATTCTCTTTCCGTCTCGTAGACACGAGCTGAGAAATTGCAAATGTCCAGCAATTGCTCAGAGATGAAAAGTGCCAGCACTGAAAGCTGTTGCTAGCCAGCCCCCTTCCTTGGAAGCACTTTTGTAGGCCTAAGAACACTGGGGCTTTGCGTTTCTCTAGCCACCTAATCTTCTGCTCATTCTCTCGCGCACTCTAAAGGGTGCTCAGGTGAGAGATTGCAAACGTCGAGCAATTGCTCAGAGATGAAAAGTGCCAGCACTGAAAGCTGTTGCTAGCCAGCAGCCTTCCTTGGAAGCGCTTTCACAGGCGCAGCAACACTGGGGCTTTGCGCTTCTCTACCCACCAAACGTCATGGTCATTCTCTTTCCGTCTCGTAGACACGAGCTGAGAGATTTTAAACGTCGAGCAATTGCTCAGAGATGAAAAGTGCCAGCACTGAAAGCTGTTGCTAGCCAGCCCCCTTCCTTGGAAGCGCTTTTGTAGGCCTAAGAACACTGGGGCTCTGGGCTTCTCTAGCCACCTAATCTTCTGCTCATCCTCTCGCGCAGTCTAAAGAGAGCTCAGGTGAGAAATTGCAAACGTCGAGCAATTGCTCAGAGATGAAAAGTGCCAGCACTGAAAGCTGTTGCTAGCCAGCAGCCTTCCTTGGAAGCGCTTTCACAGGCGCAGCAACACTGAGGCTTTGCGCTTCTCTACCCACCAAACGTCACGGTCATTCTCTTTCCGTCTCGTAGACACGAGCTGAGAAATTGCAAACGTCCAGCAATTGCTCAGAGATGAAAAGTGCCAGCACTGAAAGCTCTTGCTAGCCAGCACCCTTCCTTGGAAGCGCTTTCACAGGCGCAGCAACACTGGGGCTTTGCGCTTCTCTAGCCACCAAACGTCACGGTCATTCTCTTTCCGTCTCGTACACACGAGCTGAGAAATTGCAAACGTCGAGCAATTGCTCAGAGATGAAAAGTGTCAGCACTGAAAGCTGTTGCTAGCCAGCCCCCTTCCTTGGAAGCGCTTTTGTAGGCCTAAGAACACTGGGGCTCTGGGCTTCTCTAGCCACCTAATCTTCTGCTCATCCTCTCGCGCACTCTAAAGAGAGCTCAGGTGAGAAATTGCAAACGTCGAGCAATTGCTCAGAGATGAAAAGTGCCAGCACTGAAAGCTGTTGCTAGCCAGCACCCTTCCTTGGAAGCGCTTTTGTAGGCCTAAGAACAGTGGGGCTCTGGGCTTCTCTAGCCACCTAATCTTCTGCTCATCCTCTCGCGCACTCTAAAGAGAGCTCAGGTGAGAAATTGCAAACGTCGAGCAATTGCTCAGAGATGAAAAGTGCCAGCACTGAAAGCTGTTGCTAGCCAGCACCCTTCCTTGGAAGCGCTTTCACAGGCGCAGCAACACTGGGGCTTTGCACTTCTCTAGCCACCAAACGTCACGGTCATTCTCTTTCCGTCTCGTAGACACGAGTTGAGAAATTGCAAACGTCGAGCAATTGCTCAGAGATGAAAAGTGCCAGCACTGAAAGCTGTTGCTAGCCAGCACCCTTCCTTGGAAGCGCTTTTGTAGGCCTAAGAACACTGGGGCTCTGGGCTTCTCTAGCCACCTAATCTTCTGCTCATCCTCTCGCGCACTCTAAAGAGAGCTCAGGTGAGAAATTGCAAACGTCGAGCAATTGCTCAGAGATGAAAAGTGCCAGCACTGAAAGCTGTTGCTAGCCAGCCCCCTTCCTTGGAAGTGCTTTTGTAGCCCTAAGAACAGTGGGGCTCTGGGCTTCTCTAGCCACCTAATCTTCTGCTCATCCTCTCGCGCACTCAAAGGAGAGCTCAGGTGAGAAATTGCAAACGTCGAGCAATTGCTCAGAGATGAAAAGTGCCAGCACTGAAAGCTGTTGCTAGCCAGCACCCTTCCTTGGAAGCGCTTTCACAGGCGCAGCAACACTGGGGCTTTGCGCTTCTCTACCCACCAAACGCCACGGTCATTCTCTTTCCGTCTCGTAGACACGAGCTGAAAAATTGCAAATGTCGAGCAATTGCTCAGAGATGAAAAGTGCCAGCACTGAAAGCTGTTGCCAGCCAGCACCCTTCCTTGGACGCGCTTTTGTAGCCCTAAGAACACTGGGGCTTTGCGCTTCTCTAGCCACCTAATCTTCTGCTCATCCTCTCGCGCACTCTAAAGAGAGCTCAGGTGAGAAATTGCAAACGTCCAGCAATTGCTCAGAGATGAAAAGTGCCAGCACTGAAAGCTGTTGCTAGCCAGCAGCCTTCCTTGGAAGCGCTTTCACAGGTGCAACAACACTGGGGCTTTGCGCTTCTCTAGACACCAAACGTCACGGTCATTCTCTTTCCGTCTCATAGACACGAGTTGAGAAATTGCAAACGTCGAGCAATTGCTCAGAGATGAAAAGTGCCAGCACTGAAAGCTCTTGCTACCCAGCACCCTTCCTTGGAAGCGCTTTCACAGGCGCAGCAACACTGGGGCTTTGCGCTTCTCTACCCACCAAACGTCACGGTCATTCTCTTTCCGTCTCGTAGACACGAGCTGAGAAATTGCAAACGTCCAGCAATTGCTCAGAGATGAAAAGTGCCAGCACTGAAAGCTGTTGCAAGCCAGCCCCCTTCCTTGGAAGCGCTTTTGTAGGCCTAAGAACAGTGGGGCTCTGGGCTTCTCTAGCCACCTAATCTTCTGCTCATCCTCTCGCGCACTCTAAAGAGAGCTCAGGTGAGAAATTGCAAATGTCCAGCAATTGCTCAGAGATGAAAAGTGCCAGCACTGAAAGCTGTTGCTAGCCAGCAGCCTTCCTTGGAAGCGCTTTTGTAGGCCTAAGAACACTGGGGCTTTGCGCTTCTCTAGCCACCAAACGTCACGGTCCTTCTCTTTCCGTCTCGTAGACACGAGTTGAGAAATTGCAAACGTCGAGCAATTGCTCAGAGATGAAAAGTGCCAGCACTGAAAGCTGTTGCTAGCCAGCACCCTTCCTTGGAAGCGCTTTCACAGGCGCAGCAACAATGGGGCTTTGCGCTTCTCTAGCCACCAAACGTCACGGTCATTCTCTTTCCGTCTCGTAGACACGAGCTGAGAAATTGCAAATGTCGAGCAATTGCTCAGAGATGAAAAGTGCCAGCACTGAAAGCTGTTGCTAGCCAGCACCCTTCCTTGGAAGCGCTTTTGTAGGCCTAAGAACACTGGGGCTTTGCGCTTCTCTAGCCACCTAATCTTCTGCTCATCCTCTCGCGCACTCTAAAGAGAGCTCAGGTGAGAAATTGCAAACGTCCAGCAATTGCTCAGAGATGAAAAGTGCCAGCACTGAAAGCTGTTGCTAGCCAGCACCCTTCCTTGGAAGCGCTTTCACAGGCGCAGCAACACTGGGGCTTTGCGCTTCTCTAGCCACCAAACGTCACGGTCATTCTCTTTCCGTCTCCTAGACACGAGCTGAGAGATTGCAAACGTCCAGCAATTGCTCAGAGATGAAAAGTGCCAGCACTGAAAGCTGTTGCTAGCCAGCAGCCTTCCTTGGAAGCGCTTTCACAGGCGCAGCAACACTGGGGCTTTGCGCTTCTCTACCCACCAAACGTCACAGTCATTCTCTTTCCGTCTCCTAGACACGAGCTGAGAAATTGCAAATGTCGAGCAATTGCTCAGAGATGAAAAGTGCCAGCACTGAAAGCTGTTGCTAGCCAGCACCCTTCCTTGGAAGCGCTTTTGTAGCCCTAAGAACACTGGGGCTCTGGGCTTCTCTAGCCACCTAATCTTCTGCTCATCCTCTCGCGCACTCAAAGGAGAGCTCAAGTGAGAAATTGCAAACGTCCAGCAATTGCTCAGAGATGAAAAGTGCCAGCACTGAAAGCTGTTGCTAGGCAGCAGCCTTCCTTGGAAGCGCTTTCACAGGCGCAGCAACACTGGGGCTTTGCGCTTCTCTAGCCACCAAACGTCACGGTCATTCTCTTTCCGTCTCGTAGACACGAGCTGAAAAATTGCAAACGTCGAGCAATTGCTCAGAGATGAAAAGTGCCAGCACTGAAAGCTGTTGCTAGCCAGCCCCCTTCCTTGGAAGCAGTTTTGTAGGCCTAAGAAGACTGGGGCTCTGGGCTTCTCTAGCCACCTAATCTTCTGCTCATCCTCTCGCGCACTCTAAAGAGAGCTCAGGTGAGAAATTGCAAACGTCCAGCAATTGCTCAGAGATGAAAAGTGCCAGCACTGAAAGCTCTTGCTAGCCAGCAGCCTTCCTTGGAAGCGCTTTCACAGGTGCAAAAACACTGGGGCTTTGCGCTTCTCTAGCCACCAAACGTCACGGTCATTCTCTTTCCGTCTCATAGACACGAGCTGAGAAATTGCAAACGTCGAGCAATTGCTCAGAGATGAAAAGTGCCAGCACTGAAAGCTGTTGCTAGCCAGCACCCTTCCTTGGAAGCGCTTTCACAGGCGCAGCAACACTGGGGCTTTGCGCTTCTCTACCCACCAAACGTCACGGTCATTCTCTTCCCGTCTCCTAGACACGAGCTGATAGATTGCAAACGTCGAGCAATTGCTCAGAGATGAAAAGTGCCAGCACTGAAAGCTGTTGCTAGCCAGCCCCCTTCCTTGGAAGCGCTTTTGTAGGCCTAAGAACAGTGGGGCTCTGGGCTTCTCTAGCCACCTAATCTTCTGCTCATCCTCTCGCGCACTCTAAAGAGAGCTCAGGTGAGAAATTGCAAACGTCGAGCATTTGCTCAGAGATGAAAAGTGCCAGCACTGAAAGCTGTTGCTAGCCAGCACCCTTCCTTGGAAGCGCTTTTGTAGGCCTAAGAACACTGGGGCTTTGCGCTTCTCTAGCCACCTAATCTTCTGCTCATTCTCTCGCGCACTCTAAAGGGTGCTCAGGTGAGAAATTACAAACGTCGAGCAATTGCTCAGAGATGAAAAGTGCCAGCACTGAAAGCTCTTGCTAGCCAGCAGCCTTCCTTGGAAGCGCTTTCACAGGCGCAGCAACACTGGGGCTTTGCGCTTCTCTAGCCACCAAACGTCACGGTCATTCTCTTTCCGTCTCGTAGACACGAGCTGAGAAATTGCAAACATCGAGCAATTGCTCAGAGATGAAAAGTGCCAGCACTGAAAGCTGTTGCTAGCCAGCACCCTTCCTTGGAAGCGCTTTCACAGGCGCAGCAACACTGGGGCTTTGCGCTTCTCTAGCCACCAAACGTCACGGTCCTTCTCTTTCCGTCTCGTAGACACGAGCTGAGAAATTGAAAATGTCCAGCAATTGCTCAGAGATGAAAAGTGCCAGCACTGAAAGCTGTTGCTAGCCAGCACCCTTCCTTGGAAGCGCTTTCACAGGCGCAGCAACACTGGGGCTTTGCGCTTCTCTAGCCACCAAACGTCACGGTCATTCTCTTTCCGTCTCGTAGACACGAGCTGAGAGATTTTAAACGTCGAGCAATTGCTCAGAGATGAAAAGTGCCAGCACTGAAAGCTGTTGCTAGCCAGCACCCTTCCTTGGAAGCGCTTTCACAGGCGCAGCAACACTGGGGCTTTGCGCTTCTCTAGCCACCAAACGTCACGGTCATTCTCTTTCCGTCTCGTAGACACGAGTTGAGAAATTGCAAACGCCGAGCAATTGCTCAGAGATGAAAAGTGCCAGCACTGAAAGCTCTTGCTAGCCAGCACCCTTCCTTGGAAGCGCTTTCACAGGCGCAGCAACACTGGGGCTTTGCGCTTCTCTACCCACCAAACGTCACAGTCATTCTCTTTCCGTCTCCTAGACACGAGCTGAGAGATTGCAAACGTCGAGCAATTGCTCAGAGATGAAAAGTGCCAGCACTGAAAGCTGTTGCTAGCCAGCCCCCTTCCTTGGAAGTGCTTTTGTAGGCCTAAGAACAGTGGGGCTCTGGGCTTCTCTAGCCACCTAATCTTCTGCTCATCCTCTCGCGCACTCAAAGGAGAGCTCAAGTGAGAAATTGCAAACGTCGAGCAATTGCTCAGAGATGAAAAGTGCCAGCACTGAAAGCTGTTGCTAGCCAGCACCCTTCCTTGGAAGCGCTTTCACAGGCGCAGCAACACTGGGGCTTTGCGCTTCTCTAGCCACCAAACGTCACGGTCATTCTCTTTCCGTCTCGTAGACACGAGCTGAAAAATTGCAAACATCGAGCAATTGCTCAGAGATGAAAAGTGCCAGCACTGAAAGCTGTTGCTAGCCAGCACCCTTCCTTGGAAGCGCTTTTGTAGGCCTAAGAACACTGGGGCTCTGGGCTTCTCTAGCCACCTAATCTTCTGCTCATCCTCTCGCGCACTCTAAAGAGAGCTCAGGTGAGAAATTGCAAACGTCCAGCAATTGCTCAGAGATGAAAAGTGCCAGCACTGAAAGCTGTTGCTAGCCAGCACCCTTCCTTGGAAGCGCTTTCACAGGTGCAACAACACTGGGGCTTTGCGCTTCTCTAGCCACCAAACGTCACGGTCATTCTCTTTCCGTCACGTAGACACGAGCTGAGAAATTGCAAACGTCGAGCAATTGCTCAGAGATGAAAAGTGCCAGCACTGAAAGCTCTTGCTAGCCAGCAGCCTTCCTTGGAAGCGCTTTCACAGGCGCAGCAACACTGGGGCTTTGCGCTTCTCTACCCACCAAACGTCACGGTCATTCTCTTTCCGTCTCGTAGACACGAGCTGAGAAATTGCAAACATCGAGCAATTGCTCAGAGATGAAAAGTGCCAGCACTGAAAGCTGTTGCTAGCCAGCACCCTTCCTTGGAAGCGCTTTTGTAGGCCTAAGAACACTGGGGCTTTGCGCTTCTCTAGCCACCAAACGTCACGGTCATTCTCTTTCCGTCTCGTAGACACGAGTTGAGAAATTGCAAACGCCGAGCAATTGCTCAGAGATGAAAAGTGCCAGCACTGAAAGCTCTTGCTAGCCAGCACCCTTCCTTGGAAGTGCTTTCACAGGCGCAGCAACACTGCGGCTTTGCGCTTCTCTAGCCACCAAACGTCACGGTCATTCTCTTTCCGTCTCGTAGACACGAGCTGAGAAATTGCAAATGTCGAGCAATTGCTCAGAGATGAAAAGTGCCAGCACTGAAAGCTGTTGCCAGCCAGCACCCTTCCTTGGACGCGCTTTTGTAGGCCTAAGAACACTGGGGCTTTGCGCTTCTCTAGCCACCTAATCTTCTGCTCATCCTCTCGCGCACTCTAAAGAGAGCTCAGGTGAGAAATTGCAAACGTCCAGCAATTGCTCAGAGATGAAAAGTGCCAGCACTGAAAGCTGTTGCTAGCCAGCAGCCTTCCTTGGAAGCGCTTTCACAGGCGCAGCAACACTGGGGCTTTGCGCTTCTCTAGCCACCTAATCTTCTGCTCATCCTCTCGCGCACTCTAAAGAGAGCTCAGGTGAGAAATTGCAAACGTCGAGCAATTGCTCAGAGATGAAAAGTGCCAGCACTGAAAGCTGTTGCTAGCCAGCAGCCTTCCTTGGAAGCGCTTTCACAGGTGCAACAACACTGGGGCTTTGCGCTTCTCTACCCACCAAACGTCACGGTCATTCTCTTTCCGTCTCGTAGACACGAGCTGAGAAATTGCAAACGTCCAGCAATTGCTCAGAGATGAAAAGTGCCAGCACTGAAAGCTGTTGCTAGCCAGCACCCTTCCTTGGAAGCGCTTTTGTAGGCCTAAGAACACTGGGGCTTTGCGCTTCTCTAGCCACCTAATCTTCTGCTCATTCTCTCGCGCACTCTAAAGAGAGCTCAGGTGAGAAATTGCAAATGTCCAGCAATTGCTCAGAGATGAAAAGTGCCAGCACTGAAAGCTCTTGCTAGCCAGCAGCCTTCCTTGGAAGCGCTTTCACAGGCGCAGCAACACTGGGGCTTTGCGCTTCTCTAGCCACCAAACGTCACGGTCATTCTCTTTCCGTCTCGTAGACACGAGTTGAGAAATTGCAAACGTCGAGCAATTGCTCAGAGATGAAAAGTGCCAGCACTGAAAGCTGTTGCTAGCCAGCCCCCTTCCTTGGAAGCGCTTTTGTAGGCCTAAGAACAGTGGGGCTCTGGGCTTCTCTAGCCACCTAATCTTCTGCTCATCCTCTCGCGCACTCTAAAGAGAGGTCAGGTGAGAAATTGCAAACGTCGAGCAATTGCTCAGAGATGAAAAGTGCCAGCACTGAAAGCTCTTGCTAGCCAGCACCCTTCCTTGGAAGCGCTTTTGTAGGCCTAAGAACACTGGGGCTTTGCGCTTCTCTAGCCACCTAATCTTCTGCTCATTCTCTCGCGCACTCTAAAGAGAGCTCAGGTGAGAAATAACAAACGTCGAGCAATTGCTCAGAGATGAAAAGTGCCAGCACTGAAAGCTCTTGCTAGCCAGCACCCTTCCTTGGAAGCGCTTTCACAGGCGCAGCAACACTGGGGCTTTGCGCTTCTCTAGCCACCAAACGTCACGGTCATTCTCTTCCCGTCTCCTAGACACGAGCTGAGAGATTGCAAACGTCCAGCAATTGCTCAGAGATGAAAAGTGCCAGCACTGAAAGCTGTTGCTAGCCAGCACCCTTCCTTGGAAGCGCTTTTTTAGGCCTAAGAACACTGGGGCTCTGGGCTTCTCTAGCCACCTAATCTTCTGCTCATCCTCTCGCGCAGTCTAAAGAGAGCTCAGGTGAGAAATTGCAAAGGTAGAGCAATTGCTCAGAGATGAAAAGTGCCAGCACTGAAAGCTGTTGCTAGCCAGCACCCTTCCTTGGAAGCGCTTTCACAGGCGCAGCAACACTGGGGCTTTGCGCTTCTCTAGCCACCAAACGTCATGGTCATTCTCCATCCGTCTCGTAGACACGAGCTGAGAGATTGCAAACGTCGAGCAATTGCTCAGAGATGAAAAGTGCCAGCACTGAAAGCTGTTGCTAGCCAGCACCCTTCCTTGGAAGCGCTTTTGTAGGCCTAAGAACACTGGGGCTTTGCACTTCTCTAGCCACCTAATCTTCTGCTCATCCTCTCGCGCACTCTAAAGAGAGCTCAGGTGAGAAATTGCAAACGTCGAGCAATTGCTCAGAGATGAAAAGTGCCAGCACTGAAAGCTGTTGCTAGCCAGCACCCTTCCTTGGAAGCGCTTTCACAGGTGCAACAACACTGGGGCTTTGCGCTTCTCTAGCCACCAAACGTCACGGTCATTCTCTTTCCGTCTCGTAGACACGAGTTGAGAAATTGCAAACGTCGAGCAATTGCTCAGAGATGAAAAGTGCCAGCACTGAAAGCTGTTGCTAGCCAGCACCCTTCCTTGGAAGCGCTTTCACAGGCGCAGCAACACTGGGGCTTTGCGCTTCTCTAGCCACCAAACGTCACGGTCATTCTCTTCCCGTCTCCTAGACACGAGCTGAGAGATTGCAAACGTCGAGCAATTGCTCAGAGATGAAAAGTGCCAGCACTGAAAGCTGTTGCTAGCCAGCCCCCTTCCTTGGAAGCGCTTTTGTAGGCCTAAGAACAGTGGGGCTCTGGGCTTCTCTAGCCACCTAATCTTCTGCTCATCCTCTCGCGCACTCTAAAGAGAGCTCAGGTGAGAAATTGCAAACGTCGAGCAATTGCTCAGAGATGAAAAGTGCCAGCACTGAAAGCTGTTGCTAGCCAGCACCCTTCCTTGGAAGCGCTTTCACAGGCGCAGCAACACTGGGGCTTTGTGCTTCTCTACCCACCAAACGTCACGGTCATTCTCTTTCCGTCTCGTAGACACGAGCTGAGAGATTGCAAACGTCAAGCAATTGCTCAGAGATGAAAAGTGCCAGCACTGAAAGCTGTTGCTAGCCAGCCCCCTTCCTTGGAAGCGCTTTTGTAGGCCTAAGAACACTGGGGCTCTGGGCTTCTCTAGCCACCTAATCTTCTGCTCATTCTCTCGCGCACTCTAAAGAGAGCTCAGGTGAGAAATTGCAAACGTCCAGCAATTGCTCAGAGATGAAAAGTGCCAGCACTGAAAGCTGTTGCTAGCCAGCACCCTTCCTTGGAAGCGCTTTCACAGGCGCAGCAACAATGGGGCTTTGCGCTTCTCTAGCCACCAAACGTCACGGTCATTCTCTTTCCGTCTCGTAGACACGAGTTGAGAAATTGCAAACGTCGAGCAATTGCTCAGAGATGAAAAGTGCCAGCACTGAGAGCTGTTGCTAGCCAGCACCCTTCCTTGGAAGCGCTTTTGTAGGCCTAAGAAGACTGGGGCTCTGGGCTTCTCTAGCCACCTAATCTTCTGCTCATCCTCTCGCGCAGTCTAAAGAGAGCTCAGGTGAGAAATTGCAAACGTCGAGCAATTGCTCAGAGATGAAAAGTGCCAGCACTGAAAGCTGTTGCTAGCCAGCACCCTTCCTTGGAAGCGCTTTTGTAGGCCTAAGAACACTGGGGCTTTGCGCTTCTCTAGCCACCTAATCTTCTGCTCATCCTCTCGCGCACTCTAAAGAGAGCTCAGGTGAGAAATTGCAAACGTCCAGCAATTGCTCAGAGATGAAAAGTGCCAGCACTGAAAGCTGTTGCTAGCCAGCACCCTTCCTTGGAAGCGCTTTCACAGGCGCAGCAACACTGCGGCTTTGCGCTTCTCTAGCCACCAAACGTCACGGTCATTCTCCATCCGTCTCCTAGACACGAGCTGAGAGATTGCAAACGTCGAGCAATTGCTCAGAGATGAAAAGTGCCAGCACTGAAAGCTGTTGCTAGCCAGCACCCTTCCTTGGAAGCGCTTTTGTAGGCCTAAGAACACTGGGGCTTTACGCTTCTCTAGCCACCTAATCTTGTGCTCATCCTCTCGCGCACTCTAAAGAGAGCTCAGGTGAGAAATTGCAAACGTCGAGCAATTGCTCAGAGATGAAAAGTGCCAGCACTGAAAGCTGTTGCTAGCCAGCAGCCTTCCTTGGAAGCGCTTTCACAGGTGCAACAACACTGGGGCTTTGCGCTTCTCTACCCACCAAACGTCACGGTCATTCTCTTTCCGTCTCGTAGACACGAGTTGAGAAATTGCAAACGTCCAGCAATTGCTCAGAGATGAAAAGTGCCAGCACTGAAAGCTCTTGCTAGCCAGCACCCTTCCTTGGAAGCGCTTTCACAGGCGCAGCAACACTGGGGCTTTGCGCTTCACTAGCCACCAAACGTCACGGTCATTCTCTTTACGTCTCCTAGACACGAGCTGAGAGATTGCAAACGTCGAGCAATTGCTCAGAGATGAAAAGTGCCAGCACTGAAAGCTGTTGCTAGCCAGCCCCGTTCCTTGGAAGCGCTTTTTTAGGCCTAAGAACACTGGGGCTCTGGGCTTCTCTAGCCACCTAATCTTCTGCTCATCCTCTCGCGCACTCAAAGGAGAGCTCAGGTGAGAAATTGCAAACGTCGAGCATTTGCTCAGAGATGAAAAGTGCCAGCACTGAAAGCTGTTGCTAGCCAGCACCCTTCCTTGGAAGCGCTTTTGTAGGCCTAAGAACACTGGGGCTTTGCGCTTCTCTAGCCACCTAATCTTCTGCTCATTCTCTCGCGCACTCTAAAGAGAGCTCAGGTGAGAAATTACAAACGTCGAGCAATTGCTCAGAGATGAAAAGTGCCAGCACTGAAAGCTGTTGCTAGCCAGCACCCTTCCTTGGAAGCGCTTTCACAGGCGCAGCAACACTGGGGCTTTGCGCTTCTCTAGCCACCAAACGTCACGGTCATTCTCTTTCCATCTTGTAGAGACGAGCTGAGAAATTGCAAACGTCGAGCAATTGCTCAGAGATGAAAAGTGCCAGCACTGAAAGCTCTTGCTAGCCAGCACCCTTCCTTGGAAGCGCTTTTGTAGGCCTAAGAACACTGGGGCTCTGGGCTTCTCTAGCCACCTAATCTTCTGCTCATCCTCTCGCGCACTCTAAAGAGAGCTCAGGTGAGAAATTGCAAACATCCAGCAATTGCTCAGAGATGAAAAGTGCCAGCACTGAAAGCTGTTGCTAGCCCGCAGCCTTCCTTGGAAGCGCTTTCACAGGCACAGCAACACTGGGGCTTTGCGCTTCTCTAGCCACCAAATGTCACGGTCATTCTCTTTCCGTCTCATAGACACGAGCTGAGAAATTGCAAACGTCGAGCAATTGCTCAGAGATGAAAAGTGCCAGCACTGAAAGCTGTTGCTAGCCAGCACCCTTCCTTGGAAGCGCTTTTGTAGGCCTAAGAACACTGGGGCTTTACGCTTCTCTAGCCACCTAATCTTCTGCTCATCCTCTCGCGCACTCTAAAGAGAGCTCAGGTGAGAAATTGCAAACGTCGAGCAATTGCTCAGAGATGAAAAGTGCCAGCACTGAAAGCTCTTGCTAGCCAGCAGCCTTCCTTGGAAGCGCTTTCACAGGCGCAGCAACACTGGGGCTTTGCGCTTCTCTAGACACCAAACGTCACGGTCATTCTCTTTCCGTCTCGTAGACACGAGCTGAGAAATTGCAAATGTCCAGCAATTGCTCAGAGATGAAAAGTGCCAGCACTGAAAGCTGTTGCTAGCCAGCACCCTTCCTTGGAAGCACTTTTGTAGGCCTAAGAACACTGGGGCTTTGCGTTTCTCTAGCCACCTAATCTTCTGCTCATTCTCTCGCGCACTCTAAAGGGTGCTCAGGTGAGAAATTGCAAAGGTCGAGCAATTGCTCAGAGATGAAAAGTGCCAGCACTGAAAGCTGTTGCTAGCCAGCAGCCTTCCTTGGAAGCGCTTTCACAGGCGCAGCAACACTGGGGCTTTGCGCTTCTCTACCCACCAAACGTCATGGTCATTCTCTTTCCGTCTCGTAGACACGAGCTGAGAGATTTTAAACGTCGAGCAATTGCTCAGAGATGAAAAGTGCCAGCACTGAAAGCTGTTGCTAGCCAGCCCCCTTCCTTGGAAGCGCTTTTGTAGGCCTAAGAACACTGGGGCTCTGGGCTTCTCTAGCCACCTAATCTTCTGCTCATCCTCTCGCGCACTCTAAAGAGAGCTCAGGTGAGAAATTGCAAACGTCGAGCAATTGCTCAGAGATGAAAAGTGCCAGCACTGAAAGCTGTTGCTAGCCAGCAGCCTTCCTTGGAAGCGCTTTCACAGGCGCAGCAACACTGGGGTTTGCGCTTCTCTACCCACCAAACGTCACGGTCATTCTCTTTCCGTCTCGTAGACACGAGCTGAGAAATTGCAAACGTCCAGCAATTGCTCAGAGATGAAAAGTGCCAGCACTGAAAGCTGTTGCTAGCCAGCACCCTTCCTTGGAAGCGCTTTCACAGGCGCAGCAACACTGGGGCTTTGCGCTTCTCTAGCCACCAAACGTCACGGTCATTCTCTTTCCGTCTCGTAGACACGAGCTGAGAAATTGCAAACGTCGAGCAATTGCTCAGAGATGAAAAGTGCCAGCACTGAAAGCTGTTGCTAGCCAGCCCCCTTCCTTGGAAGCGCTTTTGTAGGCCTAAGAACAGTGGGGCTCTGGGCTTCTCTAGCCACCTAATCTTCTGCTCATCCTCTCGCGCACTCTAAAGAGAGCTCAGGTGAGAAATTGCAAACGTCGAGCAATTGCTCAGAGATGAAAAGTGCCAGCACTGAAAGCTGTTGCTAGCCAGCACCCTTCCTTGGAAGCGCTTTTGTAGGCCTAAGAACAGTGGGGCTCTGGGCTTCTCTAGCCACCTAATCTTCTGCTCATCCTCTCGCGCACTCTAAAGAGAGCTCAGGTGAGAAATTGCAAACGTCGAGCAATTGCTCAGAGATGAAAAGTGCCAGCACTGAAAGCTGTTGCTAGCCAGCACCCTTCCTTGGAAGCGCTTTCACAGGCGCAGCAACACTGGGGCTTTGCACTTCTCTACCCACCAAACGTCACGGTCATTCTCTTTCCGTCTCGTAGACACGAGTTGAGAAATTGCAAACGTCGAGCAATTGCTCAGAGATGAAAAGTGCCAGCACTGAAAGCTGTTGCTAGCCAGCACCCTTCCTTGGAAGCGCTTTTATAGGCCTAAGAACACTGGGGCTCTGGGCTTCTCTAGCCACCTAATCTTCTGCTCATCCTCTCGCGCACTCTAAAGAGAGCTCAGGTGAGAAATTGCAAACGTCGAGCAATTGCTCAGAGATGAAAAGTGCCAGCACTGAAAGCTGTTGCTAGCCAGCCCCCTTCCTTGGAAGCGCTTTTGTAGCCCTAAGAACAGTGGGGCTCTGGGCTTCTCTAGCCACCTAATCTTCTGCTCATCCTCTCGCACACTCTAAAGAGAGCTCAGGTGAGAAACTGCAAACGTCGAGCAATTGCTCAGAGATGAAAAGTGCCAGCACTGAAAGCTGTTGCTAGCCAGCACCCTTCCTTGGAAGCGCTTTCACAGGCGCAGCAACACTGGGGCTTTGCGCTTCTCTAGCCACCAAACGTCACGGTCATTCTCTTTCCGTCTCGTAGACACGAGCTGAGAAATTGCAAACGTCGAGCAATTGCTCAGAGATGAAAAGTGCCAGCACTGAAAGCTGTTGCTAGCCAGCACCCTTCCTTGGAAGCGCTTTCACAGGCGCAGCAACACTGGGGCTTTGCGCTTCTCTAGCCACCAAACGTCACGGTCATTCTCTTCCCGTCTCCTAGACACGAGCTGAGAGATTGCAAACGTCGAGCAATTGCTCAGAGATGAAAAGTGCCAGCACTGAAAGCTGTTGCTAGCCAGCCCCCTTCCTTGGAAGCGCTTTTGTAGCCCTAAGAACACTGGGGCTCTGGGCTTCTCTAGCCACCTAATCTTCTGCTCATCCTCTCGCGCACTCAAAGGAGAGCTCAGGTGAGAAATTGCAAACGTCGAGCAATTGCTCAGAGATGAAAAGTGCCAGCACTGAAAGCTCTTGCTAGCCAGCACCCTTCCTTGGAAGCGCTTTCACAGGCGCAGCAACACTGGGGCTTTGCGCTTCTCTAGCCACCAAACGTCACAGTCATTCTCTTTCCGTCTCGTAGACACGAGCTGAGAAATTGCAAACATCGAGCAATTGCTCAGAGATGAAAAGTGCCAGCACTGAAAGCTCTTGCTAGCCAGCACCCTTCCTTGGAAGCGCTTTCACAGGCGCAGCAACACTGGGGCTTTGCGCTTCTCTAGCCACCAAACGTCACGGTCATTCTCTTTCCGTCTCGTAGACACGAGCTGAGAAATTGCAAACGTCCAGCAATTGCTCAGAGATGAAAAGTGCCAGCACTGAAAGCTGTTGCTAGCCAGCACCCTTCCTTGGAAGCACTTTTGTAGGCCTAAGAACACTGGGGCTTTGCGCTTCTCTAGCCACCTAATCTTCTGCTCATCCTCTCGCGCACTCTAAAGGGTGCTCAGGTGAGAAATTACAAACGTCGAGCAATTGCTCAGAGATGAAAAGTGCCAGCACTGAAAGCTGTTGCTAGCCAGCACCCTTCCTTGGAAGCGTTTTCACAGGTGCAACAACACTGGGGCTTTGCGCTTCTCTAGCCACCAAACGTCACGGTCACTCTCTTCCCGTCTCCTAGACACGAGCTGAGAGATTTTAAACGTCGAGCAATTGCTCAGAGATGAAAAGTGCCAGCACTGAAAGCTGTTGCTAGCCAGCCCCCTTCCTTGGAAGCGCTTTTGTAGGCCTAAGAACACTGGGGCTCTGGGCTTCTCTAGCCACCTAATCTTCTGCTCATCCTCTCGCGCACTCAAAGGAGAGCTCAAGTGAGAAATTGCAAACGTCGAGCAATTGCTCAGAGATGAAAAGTGCCAGCACTGAAAGCTGTTGCTAGCCAGCACCCTTCCTTGGAAGCGCTTTTGTAGGCCTAAGAACACTGGGGCTTTGCGCTTCTCTAGCCACCTAATCTTCTGCTCATTCTCTCGCGCACTCTAAAGAGAGCTCAGGTGAGAAATTGCAAACGTCGAGCAATTGCTCAGAGATGAAAAGTGCCAGCACTGAAAGCTCTTGCTAGCCAGCAGCCTTCCTTGGAAGCGCTTTCACAGGCGCAGCAACACTGGGGCTTTGCGCTTCTCTAGCCACCAAAAGTCACGGTCCTTCTCTTTCCGTCTCGTAGACACGAGCTGAGAGATTGCAAAGGTCGAGCAATTGCTCAGAGATGAAAAGTGCCAGCACTGAAAGCTGTTGCTAGCCAGCCCCCTTCCTTGGAAGCGCTTTTGTAGGCCTAAGAACACTGGGGCTCTGGGCTTCTCTAGCCACCTAATCTTCTGCTCATCCTCTCGCGCACTCTAAAGAGAGGTCAGGTGAGAAATTGCAAACGTCCAGCAATTGCTCAGAGATGAAAAGTGCCAGCACTGAAAGCTGTTGCTAGCCAGCCCCCTTCCTTGGAAGCGCTTTCACAGGCGCAGCAACACTGGGGCTTTGCGCTTCTCTAGCCACCAAACGTCACGGTCATTCTCTTTCCGTCTCGTAGACACGAGCTGAGAAATTGCAAATGTCCAGCAATTGCTCAGAGATGAAAAGTGCCAGCACTGAAAGCTGTTGCTAGCCAGCCCCCTTCCTTGGAAGCGCTTTTGTAGGCCTAAGAACACTGGGGCTTTACGCTTCTCTAGCCACCTCATCTTCTGCTCATCCTCTCGCGCACTCTAAAGAGAGCTCAGGTGAGAAATTGCAAACGTCCAGCAATTGCTCAGAGATGAAAAGTGCCAGCACTGAAAGCTGTTGCTAGCCAGCACCCTTCCTTGGAAGCGCTTTCACAGGCGCAGCAACACTGGGGCTTTGCGCTTCTCTAGCAACCAAACGTCACGGTCATTCTCTTTCCGTCTCGTAGACACGAGTTGAGAAATTGCAAACATCGAGCAATTGCTCAGAGATGAAAAGTGCCAGCACTGAAAGCTCTTGATAGCCAGCACCCTTCCTTGGAAGCGCTTTCACAGGCGCAGAAACACTGGGGCTTTGCGCTTCTCTAGCCACCAAACGTCACGGTCATTCTCTTTCCGTCTCCTAGACACGAGCTGAGAGATTGCAAACGTCGAGCAATTGCTCAGAGATGAAAAGTGCCAGCACTGAAAGCTGTTGCTAGCCAGCCCCCTACCTTGGAAGCGCTTTTGTAGGCCTAAGAACACTGGGGCTCTGGGCTTCTCTAGCCACCTCATCTTCTGCTCATCCTCTCGCGCACTCAAAGGAGAGCTCAAGTGAGAAATTGCAAACGTCGAGCAATTGCTCAGAGATGAAAAGTGCCAGCACTGAAAGCTGTTGCTAGCCAGCACCCTTCCTTGGAAGCGCTTTCACAGGCGCAGCAACACTGGGGCTTTGCGCTTCTCTAGCCACCAAACGTCACGGTCATTCTCTTTCCGTCTCGTAGACACGAGCTGAGAAATTGCAAACGTCGAGCAATTGCTCAGAGATGAAAAGTGCCAGCACTGAAAGCTGTTGCTAGCCAGCACCCTTCCTTGGAAGCGCTTTCACAGGCGCAGCAACACTGGGGCTTTGCGCTTCTCTAGCCACCAAACGTCACGGTCATTCTCTTCCCGTCTCCTAGACACGAGCTGAGAGATTGCAAACGTCGAGCAATTGCTCAGAGATGAAAAGTGCCAGCACTGAAAGCTGTTGCTAGCCAGCACCCTTCCTTGGAAGCGCTTTTGTAGGCCTAAGAACACTGGGGCTCTGGGCTTCTCTAGCCACCTAATCTTCTGCTCATCCTCTCGCGCACTCAAAGGAGAGCTCAGGTGAGAAATTGCAAACGTCGAGCATTTGCTCAGAGATGAAAAGTGCCAGCACTGAAAGCTCTTGCTAGCCAGCACCCTTCCTTGGAAGCGCTTTTGTAGGCCTAAGAACACTGGGGCTTTGCGCTTCTCTAGCCACCTAATCTTCTGCTCATTCTCTCGCGCACTCTAAAGAGAGCTCAGGTGAGAAATTACAAACGTCGAGCAATTGCTCAGAGATGAAAAGTGCCAGCACTGAAAGCTCTTGCTAGCCAGCACCCTTCCTTGGAAGCGCTTTCACAGGTGCAGCAACACTGGGGCTTTGCGCTTCTCTAGCCACCAAACGTCACGGTCATTCTCCATCCGTCTCGTAGACACGAGCTGAGAGATTGCAAACATCGAGCAATTGCTCAGAGATGAAAAGTGCCAGCACTGAAAGATGTTGCTAGCCAGCACCCTTCCTTGGAAGCGCTTTCACAGGCGCAGCAACACTGGGGCTTTGCGCTTCTCTAGCCACCAAACGTCACGGTCATTCTCTTCCCGTCTCCTAGACACGAGCTGAGAGATTGCAAACGTCGAGCAATTGCTCAGAGATGAAAAGTGCCAGCACTGAAAGCTGTTGCTAGCCAGCCCCCTTCCTTGGAAGCGCTTTTGTAGGCCTAAGAAGACTGGGGCTCTGGGCTTCTCTAGCCACCTAATCTTCTGCTCATCCTCTCGCGCACTCAAAGGAGAGCTCAGGTGAGAAATTGCAAACGTCGAGCAATTGCTCAGAGATGAAAAGTGCCAGCACTGAAAGCTGTTGCTAGCCAGCACCCTTCCTTGGAAGCGCTTTCACAGGCGCAGCAACACTGGGGCTTTGCGCTTCTCTACCCACCAAACGTCACGGTCATTCTCTTTCCGTCTCGTAGACACGAGCTGAGAAATTGCAAACGTCGAGCAATTGCTCAGAGATGAAAAGTGCCAGCACTGAAAGATGTTGCTAGCCAGCCCCCTTCCTTGGAAGCGCTTTTGTAGGCCTAAGAAGACTGGGGCTCTGGGCTTCTCTAGCCACCTAATCTTCTGCTCATCCTCTCGCGCACTCTAAAGATAGCTCAAGTGAGAAATTGCAAATGTCCAGCAATTGCTCAGAGATGAAAAGTGCCAGCACTGAAAGCTGTTGCTAGCCAGCAGCCTTCCTTGGAAGCGCTTTCACAGGCGCAGTAACACTGGGGCTTTGCCCTTCTCTAGCCACCAAACGTCACAGTCATTCTCTTTCCGTCTCGTAGACACGAGCTGAGAGATTTTAAACGTCGAGCAATTGCTCAGAGATGAAAAGTGCCAGCACTGAAAGCTGTTGCTAGCCAGCAGCCTTCCTTGGAAGCGCTTTTGTAGGCCTAAGAACACTGGGCCTCTGGGCTTCTCTAGCCACCTAATCTTCTGCTCATCCTCTCGCGCACTCTAAAGAGAGCTCAGGTGAGAAATTGCAAACGTCCAGCAATTGCTCAGAGATGAAAAGTGCCAGCACTGAAAGCTGTTGCTAGCCAGCACCCTTCCTTGGAAGCGCTTTCACAGGCGCAGCAACACTGGGGCTTTGCGCTTCTCTAGCCACCAAACGTCACGGTCATTCTCTTTCCGTCTCGTAGACACGAGCTGAGAAATTGCAAACGTCGAGCAATTGCTCAGAGATGAAAAGTGCCAGCACTGAAAGCTGTTGCTAGCCAGCCCCCTTCCTTGGAAGCGCTTTTGTAGCCCTAAGAACACTGGGGCTTTGCGCTTCTCTAGCCACCTAATCTTCTGCTCATCCTCTCGCGCACTCTAAAGAGAGCTCAGGTGAGAAACTGCAAACGTCGAGCAATTGCTCAGAGATGAAAAGTGCCAGCACTGAAAGCTGTTGCTAGCCAGCAGCCTTCCTTGGAAGCGCTTTCACAGGCGCAGCAACACTGGGGCTTTGCGCTTCTCTAGCCACCAAACGTCACGGTCATTCTCTTTCCGTCTCGTAGACACGAGCTGAGAAATTGCAAATGTCCAGCAATTGCTCAGAGATGAAAAGTGCCAGCACTGAAAGCTGTTGCTAGCCAGCACCCTTCCTTGGAAGCGCTTTCACAGGCGCAGCAACACTGGGGCTTTGCGCTTCTCTAGCCACCAAACGTCACGGTCCTTCTCTTTCCGTCTCGTAGACACGAGTTGAGAAATTGCAAACGTCGAGCAATTGCTCAGAGATGAAAAGTGCCAGCACTGAAAGCTGTTGCTAGCCAGCCCCCTTCCTTGGAAGCGCTTTTGTAGGCCTAAGAACACTGGGGCTCTGGGCTTCTCTAGCCACCTAATCTTGTGCTCATCCTCTCGCGCACTCTAAAGAGAGCTCAGGTGAGAAATTGCAAACGTCGAGCAATTGCTCAGAGATGAAAAGTGCCAGCACTGAAAGCTGTTGCTAGCCAGCAGCCTTCCTTGGAAGCGCTTTCACAGGCGCAGCAACACTGGGGCTTTGCACTTCTCTAGCCACCAAACGTCACGGTCATTCTCTTTCCGTCTCGTAGACACGAGCTGAGAAATTGCAAACGTCCAGCAATTGCTCAGAGATGAAAAGTGCCAGCCCTGAAAGCTCTTGCTAGCCAGCACCCTTCCTTGGAAGCGCTTTCACAGGCGCAGCAACACTGGGGCTTTGCACTTCTCTACCCACCAAACGTCACGGTCATTCTCTTTCCGTCTCGTAGACACGAGCTGAGAAATTGCAAATGTCGAGCAATTGCTCAGAGATGAAAAGTGCCAGCACTGAAAGCTGTTGCTAGCCAGCACCCTTCCTTGGAAGCGCTTTTGTAGGCCTAAGAACACTGGGGCTTTGCGCTTCTCTAGCCACCTAATCTTCTGCTCATCCTCTCGCGCACTCTAAAGAGAGCTCAGGTGAGAAATTGCAAACGTCGAGCAATTGCTCAGAGATGAAAAGTGCCAGCACTGAAAGCTGTTGCTAGCCAGCAGCCTTCCTTGGAAGTGCTTTCACAGGCGCAGCAACACTGGGGCTTTGCGCTTCTCTAGCCACCAAACGTCACGGTCATTCTCCATCCGTCTCGTAGACACGAGCTGAGAAATTGCAAACGTCGAGCAATTGCTCAGAGATGAAAAGTGCCAGCACTGAAAGCTGTTGCTAGCCAGCAGCCTTCCTTGGAAGCGCTTTCACAGGCGCAGCAACACTGGGGCTTTGCGCTTCTCTAGCCACCAAACGTCACGGTCATTCTCTTCCCGTCTCCTAGACACGAGCTGAGAGATTGCAAAGGTCGAGCAATTGCTCAGAGATGAAAAGTGCCAGCACTGAAAGCTGTTGCTAGCCAGCCCCCTTCCTTGGAAGCGCTTTTGTAGGCCTAAGAACACTGGGGCTCTGGGCTTCTCTAGCCACCTAATCTTCTGCTCATCCTCTCGCGCACTCTAAAGAGACCTCAGGTGAGAAATTGCAAACGTCGAGCAATTGCTCAGAGATGAAAAGTGCCAGCACTGAAAGCTGTTGCTAGCCAGCACCCTTCCTTGGAAGCGCTTTCACAGGCGCAGTAACACTGGGGCTTTGCCCTTCTCTAGCCACCAAAAGTCACAGTCATTCTCTTTCCGTCTCGTAGACACGAGCTGAGAGATTGCAAACATCGAGCAATTGCTCAGAGATGAAAAGTGCCAGCACTGAAAGCTCTTGCTAGCCAGCACCCTTCCTTGGAAGCGCTTTTGTAGGCCTAAGAACACTGGGGCTCTGGGCTTCTCTAGCCACCTAATCTTCTGCTCATCCTCTCGCGCACTCTAAAGAGAGGTCAGGTGAGAAATTGCAAACGTCGAGCAATTGCTCAGAGATGAAAAGTGCCAGCACTGAAAGCTGTTGCTAGCCAGCAGCCTTCCTTGGAAGCGCTTTCACAGGTGCAACAACACTGGGGCTTTGCGCTTCTCTAGCCACCAAACGTCACGGTCATTCTCTTTCCGTCTCGTAGACACGAGCTGAGAAATTGCAAACGTCGAGCAATTGCTCAGAGATGAAAAGTGCCAGCACTGAAAGCTGTTGCTAGCCAGCACCCTTCCTTGGAAGCGCTTTCACAGGCGCAGCAACACTGGGGCTTTGCGCTTCTCTAGCCACCAAACGTCACGGTCATTCTCTTCCCGTCTCCTAGACACGAGCTGAGAGATTGCAAACGTCGAGCAATTGCTCAGAGATGAAAAGTGCCAGCACTGAAAGCTGTTGCTAGCCAGCCCCCTTCCTTGGAAGCGCTTTTGTAGCCCTAAGAACACTGGGGCTCTGGGCTTCTCTAGCCACCTAATCTTCTGCTCATCCTCTCGCGCACTCAAAGGAGAGCTCAGGTGAGAAATTGCAAACGTCGAGCAATTGCTCAGAGGTGAAAAGTGCCAGCACTGAAAGCTGTTGCTAGCCAGCACCCTTCCTTGGAAGCGCTTTCACAGGCGCAGCAACACTGGGGCTTTGCGCTTCTCTAGCCACCAAACGTCACAGTCATTCTCTTTCCGTCTCGTAGACACGAGCTGAGAAATTGCAAACATCGAGCAATTGCTCAGAGATGAAAAGTGCCAGCACTGAAAGCTCTTGCTAGCCAGCCCCCTTCCTTGGAAGCGCTTTCACAGGCGCAGCAACACTGGGGCTTTGCGCTTCTCTAGCCACCAAACGTCACGGTCATTCTCTTTCCGTCTCGTAGACACGAGCTGAAAAATTGCAAATGTCCAGCAATTGCTCAGAGATGAAAAGTGCCAGCACTGAAAGCTGTTGCTAGCCAGCACCCTTCCTTGGAAGCACTTTTGTAGGCCTAAGAACACTGGGGCTTTGCGCTTCTCTAGCCACCTAATCTTCTGCTCATCCTCTCGCGCACTCTAAAGGGTGCTCAGGTGAGAAATTACAAACGTCGAGCAATTGCTCAGAGATGAAAAGTGCCAGCACTGAAAGCTGTTGCTAGCCAGCACCCTTCCTTGGAAGCGCTTTCACAGGTGCAGCAACACTGGGGCTTTGCGCTTCTCTACCCACCAAACGTCACGGTCATTCTCTTCCCGTCTCCTAGACACGAGCTGAGAGATTTTAAACGTCGAGCAATTGCTCAGAGATGAAAAGTGCCAGCACTGAAAGCTGTTGCTAGCCAGCAGCCTTCCTTGGAAGCGCTTTCACAGGCGCAGTAACACTGGGGCTTTGCGCTTCTCTACCAACCAAACGTCACGGTCATTCTCTTTCCGTCTCGTAGACACGAGCTGAGAAATTGCAAACGTCCAGCAATTGCTCAGAGATGAAAAGTGCCAGCACTGTAAGCTGTTGCTAGCCAGCACCCTTCCTTGGAAGCGCTTTTGTAGCCCTAAGAACACTGGGGCTCTGGGCTTCTCTAGCCACCTAATCTTCTGCTCATCCTCTCGCGCACTCAAAGGAGAGCTCAAGTGAGAAATTGCAAACGTCGAGCAATTGCTCAGAGATGAAAAGTGCCAGCACTGAAAGCTGTTGCTAGCCAGCACCCTTCCTTGGAAGCGCTTTTGTAGGCCTAAGAACACTGGGGCTTTGCGCTTCTCTAGCCACCTAATCTTCTGCTCATTCTCTCGCGCACTCTAAAGAGAGCTCAGGTGAGAAATTGCAAACGTCGAGCAATTGCTCAGAGATGAAAAGTGCCAGCACTGAAAGCTCTTGCTAGCCAGCACCCTTCCTTGGAAGCGCTTTCACAGGCGCAGCAACACTGGGGCTTTGCGCTTCTCTAGCCACCAAAAGTCACGGTCCTTCTCTTTCCGTCTCGTAGACACGAGCTGAGAGATTGCAAAGGTCGAGCAATTGCTCAGAGATGAAAAGTGCCAGCACTGAAAGCTGTTGCTAGCCAGCACCCTTCCTTGGAAGCGCTTTTGTAGGCCTAAGAACACTGGGGCTCTGGGCTTCTCTAGCCACCTAATCTTCTGCTCATCCTCTCGCGCACTCAAAAGAGAGGTCAGGTGAGAAATTGCAAACGTCCAGCAATTGCTCAGAGATGAAAAGTGCCAGCACTGAAAGCTGTTGCTAGCCAGCACCCTTCCTTGGAAGCGCTTTCACAGGCGCAGCAACACTGGGGCTTTGCGCTTCTCTAGCCACCAAACGTCACGGTCATTCTCTTTCCGTCTCGTAGACACGAGCTGAGAAATTGCAAACATCAAGCAATTGCTCAGAGATGAAAAGTGCCAGCACTGAAAGCTGTTGCTAGCCAGCCCCCTTCCTTGGAAGCGCTTTTGTAGGCCTAAGAACACTGGGGCTTTACGCTTCTCTAGCCACCTCATCTTCTGCTCATCCTCTCGCGCACTCTAAAGAGAGCTCAGGTGAGAAATTGCAAATGTCCAGCAATTGCTCAGAGATGAAAAGTGCCAGCACTGAAAGCTGTTGCTAGCCAGCACCCTTCCTTGGAAGCGCTTTCACAGGTGCAACAACACTGGGGCTTTGCGCTTCTCTAGCAACCAAACGTCAAGGTCATTCTCTTTCCGTCTCGTAGACACGAGTTGAGAAATTGCAAACGTCGAGCAATTGCTCAGAGATGAAAAGTGCCAGCACTGAAAGCTCTTGATAGCCAGCAGCCTTCCTTGGAAGCGCTTTCACAGGCGCAGAAACACTGGGGCTTTGCGCTTCTCTAGCCACCAAACGTCACGGTCATTCTCTTTCCGTCTCCTAGACACGAGCTGAGAGATTGCAAACGTCGAGCAATTGCTCAGAGATGAAAAGTGCCAGCACTGAAAGCTGTTGCTAGCCAGCCCCCTACCTTGGAAGCGCTTTTGTAGGCCTAAGAACACTGGGGCTCTGGGCTTCTCTAGCCACCTCATCTTCTGCTCATCCTCTCGCGCACTCAAAGGAGAGCTCAAGTGAGAAACTGCAAACGTCGAGCAATTGCTCAGAGATGAAAAGTGCCAGCACTGAAAGCTGTTGCTAGCCAGCACCCTTCCTTGGAAGCGCTTTCACAGGCGCAGCAACACTGGGGCTTTGCGCTTCTCTAGCCACCAAACGTCACGGTCATTCTCTTTCCGTCTCGTAGACACGAGCTGAGAAATTGCAAACATCGAGCAATTGCTCAGAGATGAAAAGTGCCAGCACTGAAAGCTGTTGCTAGCCAGCACCCTTCCTTGGAAGCGCTTTCACAGGCGCAGCAACACTGGGGCTTTGCGCTTCTCTACCCACCAAACGTCACGGTCATTCTCTTCCCGTCTCCTAGACACGAGCTGAGAGATTGCAAACGTCGAGCAATTGCTCAGAGATGAAAAGTGCCAGCACTGAAAGCTGTTGCTAGCCAGCCCCCTTCCTTGGAAGCGCTTTTGTAGGCCTAAGAACACTGGGGCTCTGGGCTTCTCTAGCCACCTAATCTTCTGCTCATCCTCTCGCGCACTCAAAGGAGAGCTCAGGTGAGAAATTACAAACGTCGAGCAATTGCTCAGAGATGAAAAGTGCCAGCACTGAAAGCTCTTGCTAGCCAGCACCCTTCCTTGGAAGCGCTTTCACAGGTGCAGCAACACTGGGGCTTTGCGCTTCTCTAGCCACCAAACGTCACGGTCATTCTCCATCCGTCTCGTAGACACGAGCTGAGAGATTGCAAACATCGAGCAATTGCTCAGAGATGAAAAGTGCCAGCACTGAAAGCTGTTGCTAGCCAGCACCCTTCCTTGGAAGCGCTTTCACAGGCGCAGCAACACTGGGGCTTTGCGCTTCTCTAGCCACCAAACGTCACGGTCATTCTCTTCCCGTCTCCTAGACACGAGCTGAGAGATTGCAAACGTGGAGCAATTGCTCAGAGATGAAAAGTGCCAGCACTGAAAGCTCTTGCTAGCCAGCCCCCTTCCTTGGAAGCGCTTTTGTAGCCCTAAGAACACTGGGGCTCTGGGCTTCTCTAGCCACCTAATCTTCTGCTCATCCTCTCGCGCACTCAAAGGAGAGCTCAGGTGAGAAATTGCAAACGTCGAGCAATTGCTCAGAGATGAAAAGTGCCAGCACTGAAAGCTGTTGCTAGCCAGCACCCTTCCTTGGAAGCGCTTTCACAGGCGCAGCAACACTGGGGCTTTGCGCTTCTCTACCCACCAAACGTCACGGTCCTTCTCTTTCCGTCTCGTAGACACGAGCTGAGAAATTGCAAACGTCGAGCAATTGCTCAGAGATGAAAAGTGCCAGCACTGAAAGCTGTTGCTAGCCAGCCCCCTTCCTTGGAAGCGCTTTTGTAGGCCTAAGAAGACTGGGGCTCTGGGCTTCTCTAGCCACCTAATCTTCTGCTCATCCTCTCGCGCACTCTAAAGATAGCTCAAGTGAGAAATTGCAAATGTCCAGCAATTGCTCAGAGATGAAAAGTGCCAGCACTGAAAGCTGTTGCTAGCCAGCAGCCTTCCTTGGAAGCGCTTTCACAGGCGCAGTAACACTGGGGCTTTGCCCTTCTCTAGCCACCAAACGTCACAGTCATTCTCTTTCCGTCTCGTAGACACGAGCTGAGAGATTTTAAACGTCGAGCAATTGCTCAGAGATGAAAAGTGCCAGCACTGAAAGCTGTTGCTAGCCAGCAGCCTTCCTTGGAAGCGCTTTTGTAGGCCTAAGAACACTGGGCCTCTGGGCTTCTCTAGCCACCTAATCTTCTGCTCATCCTCTCGCGCACTCTAAAGAGAGCTCAGGTGAGAAACTGCAAACGTCGAGCAATTGCTCAGAGATGAAAAGTGCCAGCACTGAAAGCTGTTGCTAGCCAGCAGCCTTCCTTGGAAGCGCTTTCACAGGCGCAGCAACACTGGGGCTTTGCGCTTCTCTACCCACCAAACGTCACGGTCATTCTCTTTCCGTCTCGTAGACACGAGCTGAGAAATTGCAAATGTCCAGCAATTGCTCAGAGATGAAAAGTGCCAGCACTGAAAGCTGTTGCTAGCCAGCAGCCTTCCTTGGAAGCGCTTTCACAGGCGCAGCAACACTGGGGCTTTGCGCTTCTCTAGCCACCAAACGTCACGGTCATTCTCTTTCCGTCTCGTAGACACGAGTTGAGAAATTGCAAACGTCGAGCAATTGCTCAGAGATGAAAAGTGCCAGCACTGAAAGCTGTTGCTAGCCAGCCCCCTTCCTTGGAAGCGCTTTTGTAGGCCTAAGAACAGTGGGGCTCTGGGCTTCTCTAGCCACCTAATCTTGTGCTCATCCTCTCGCGCACTCTAAAGAGAGCTCAGGTGAGAAATTGCAAACGTCGAGCAATTGCTCAGAGATGAAAAGTGCCAGCACTGAAAGCTGTTGCTAGCCAGCAGCCTTCCTTGGAAGCGCTTTCACAGGCGCAGCAACACTGGGGCTTTGCGCTTCTCTAGCCACCAAACGTCACGGTCATTCTCTTTCCGTCTCGTAGACACGAGCTGAGAAATTGCAAACGTCCAGCAATTGCTCAGAGATGAAAAGTGCCAGCACTGAAAGCTCTTGCTAGCCAGCACCCTTCCTTGGAAGCGCTTTCACAGGCGCAGCAACACTGGGGCTTTGCACTTCTCTACCCACCAAACGTCACGGTCATTCTCTTTCCGTCTCGTAGACACGAGCTGAGAAATTGCAAATGTCGAGCAATTGCTCAGAGATGAAAAGTGCCAGCACTGAAAGCTGTTGCTAGCCAGCACCCTTCCTTGGAAGCGCTTTTGTAGGCCTAAGAACAGTGGGGCTTTGCGCTTCTCTAGCCACCTAATCTTCTGCTCATCCTCTCGCGCACTCTAAAGAGAGCTCAGGTGAGAAATTGCAAACGTCCAGCAATTGCTCAGAGATGAAAAGTGCCAGCACTGAAAGCTGTTGCTAGCCAGCAGCCTTCCTTGGAAGCGCTTTCACAGGCGCAGCAACACTGGGGCTTTGCGCTTCTCTAGCCACCAAACGTCACGGTCATTCTCCATCCGTCTCGTAGACACGAGCTGAGAAATTGCAAACGTCGAGCAATTGCTCAGAGATGAAAAGTGCCAGCACTGAAAGCTGTTGCTAGCCAGCACCCTTCCTTGGAAGCGCTTTCACAGGCGCAGCAACACTGGGGCTTTGCGCTTCTCTACCCACCAAACGTCACGGTCATTCTCTTCCCGTCTCCTAGACACGAGCTGATAGATTGCAAACGTCGAGCAATTGCTCAGAGATGAAAAGTGCCAGCACTGAAAGCTGTTGCTAGCCAGCCCCCTTCCTTGGAAGCGCTTTTGTAGGCCTAAGAACAGTGGGGCTCTGGGCTTCTCTAGCCACCTAATCTTCTGCTCATCCTCTCGCGCACTCAAAGGAGAGCTCAGGTGAGAAATTGCAAACGTCGAGCATTTGCTCAGAGATGAAAAGTGCCAGCACTGAAAGCTGTTGCTAGCCAGCACCCTTCCTTGGAAGCGCTTTTGTAGGCCTAAGAACACTGGGGCTTTGCGCTTCTCTAGCCACCTAATCTTCTGCTCATTCTCTCGCGCACTCTAAAGGGTGCTCAGGTGAGAAATTGCAAACGTCGAGCAATTGCTCAGAGATGAAAAGTGCCAGCACTGAAAGCTGTTGCTAGCCAGCACCCTTCCTTGGAAGCGCTTTTGTAGCCCTAAGAACATTGGGGCTCTGGGCTTCTCTAGCCACCTAATCTTCTGCTCATCCTCTCGCGCACTCAAAGGAGAGCTCAGGTGAGAAATTGCAAATGTCGAGCAATTGCTCAGAGATGAAAAGTGCCAGCACTGAAAGCTCTTGCTAGCCAGCACCCTTCCTTGGAAGCGCTTTTGTAGGCCTAAGAACACTGGGGCTTTGCGCTTCTCTAGCCACCTAATCTTCTGCTCATTCTCTCACGCACTCTAAAGAGAGCTCAGGTGAGAAATTACAAACGTCGAGCAATTGCTCAGAGATGAAAAGTGCCAGCACTGAAAGCTGTTGCTAGCCAGCAGCCTTCCTTGGAAGCGCTTTCACAGGCGCAGTAACACCGGGTCTTTGCGCTTCTCTAGCCACCAAACGTCACAGTCATTCTCTTTCCGTCTCGTAGACACGAGCTGAGAAATTGCAAACATCGAGCAATTGCTCAGAGATGAAAAGTGCCAGCACTGAAAGCTCTTGCTAGCCAGCACCCTTCCTTGGAAGCGCTTTCACAGGCGCAGCAACACTGGGGCTTTGCACTTCTCTACCCACCAAACGTCACGGTCATTCTCTTTCCGTCTCGTAGACACGAGCTGAGAAATTGCAAATGTCGAGCAATTGCTCAGAGATGAAAAGTGCCAGCACTGAAAGCTGTTGCTAGCCAGCCCCCTTCCTTGGAAGCGCTTTTGTAGGCCTAAGAACAGTGGGGCTTTGCGCTTCTCTAGCCACCTAATCTTCTGCTCATCCTCTCGCGCACTCTAAAGAGAGCTCAGGTGAGAAATTGCAAACGTCGAGCAATTGCTCAGAGATGAAAAGTGCCAGCACTGAAAGCTGTTGCTAGCCAGCAGCCTTCCTTGGAAGCGCTTTCACAGGCGCAGCAACACTGGGGCTTTGCGCTTCTCTAGCCACCAAACGTCACGGTCATTCTCCATCCGTCTCGTAGACACGAGCTGAGAAATTGCAAACGTCGAGCAATTGCTCAGAGATGAAAAGTGCCAGCACTGAAAGCTGTTGCTAGCCAGCCCCCTTCCTTGGAAGCGCTTTTGTAGGCCTAAGAACAGTGGGGCTCTGGGCTTCTCTAGCCACCTAATCTTCTGCTCATCCTCTCGCGCACTCAAAGGAGAGCTCAGGTGAGAAATTGCAAACGTCGAGCATTTGCTCAGAGATGAAAAGTGCCAGCACTGAAAGCTGTTGCTAGCCAGCACCCTTCCTTGGAAGCGCTTTTGTAGGCCTAAGAACACTGGGGCTTTGCGCTTCTCTAGCCACCTAATCTTCTGCTCATTCTCTCGCGCACTCTAAAGGGTGCTCAGGTGAGAAATTACAAACGTCGAGCAATTGCTCAGAGATGAAAAGTGCCAGCACTGAAAGCTGTTGCTAGCCAGCACCCTTCCTTGGAAGCGCTTTTGTAGCCCTAAGAACACTGGGGCTCTGGGCTTCTCTAGCCACCTAATCTTCTGCTCATCCTCTCTCGCGCACTCTAAAGGGTGCTCAGGTGAGAAATTACAAACGTCGAGCAATTGCTCAGAGATGAAAAGTGCCAGCACTGAAAGCTGTTGCTAGCCAGCACCCTTCCTTGGAAGCGCTTTCACAGGCGCAGCAACACTGGGGCTTTGCGCTTCTCTACCCACCAAACGTCACGGTCATTCTCTTTCCGTCTCGTAGACACGAGCTGAGAGATTGCAAACGTCGAACAATTGCTCAGAGATGAAAAGTGCCAGCACTGAAAGCTGTTGCTAGCCAGCAGCCTTCCTTGGAAGCGCTTTTGTAGGCCTAAGAAGACTGGGGCTCTGGGCTTCTCTAGCCACCTAATCTTCTGCTCATCCTCTCGCGCACTCTAAAGAGAGCTCAGGTGAGAAATTGCAAACGTCGAGCAATTGCTCAGAGATGAAAAGTGCCAGCACTGAAAGCTGTTGCTAGCCAGCACCCTTCCTTGGAAGCGCTTTCACAGGCGCAGCAACAGTGGGGCTTTGCGCTTCTCTAGCCACCAAACGTCACGGTCATTCTCTTTCCGTCTCGTAGACACGAGCTGAGAAATTGCAAACGTCCAGCAATTGCTCAGAGATGAAAAGTGCCAGCACTGAAAGCTGTTGCTAGCCAGCACCCTTCCTTGGAAGTGCTTTTGTAGGCCTAAGAACACTGGGGCTTTACGCTTCTCTAGCCACGTAATCTTCTGCTCATCCTCTCGCGCACTCTAAAGAGAGCTCAGGTGAGAAATTGCAAACGTCGAGCAATTGCTCAGAGATGAAAAGTGCCAGCACTGAAAGCTGTTGCTAGCCAGCACCCTTCCTTGGAAGCGCTTTTGTAGGCCTAAGAACACTGGGGCTTTGCGCTTCTCTAGCCACCAAACGTCACGGTCCTTCTCTTTCCGTCTCGTAGACACAAGTTGAGAAATTGCAAACGTCGAGCAATTGCTCAGAGATGAAAAGTGCCAGCACTGAAAGCTCTTGCTAGCCAGCAGCCTTCCTTGGAAGCGCTTTCACAGGCGCAGCAACACTGGGGCTTTGCGCTTCTCTACCCACCAAACGTCACGGTCATTCTCTTTCCGTCTCGTAGACACGAGCTGAGAAATTGCAAATGTCCAGCAATTGCTCAGAGATGAAAAGTGCCAGCACTGAAAGCTCTTGCTAGCCAGCACCCTTCCTTGGAAGCGCTTTTGTAGGCCTAAGAACAGTGGGGCTCTGGGCTTCTCTAGCCACCTAATCTTCTGCTCATCCTCTCGCGCACTCTAAAGAGAGCTCAGGTGAGAAATTGCAAACGTGGAGCAATTGCTCAGAGATGAAAAGTGCCAGCACTGAAAGCTGTTGCTAGCCAGCCCCCTTCCTTGGAAGCGCTTTTGTAGGCCTAAGAACACTGGGGCTTTGCGCTTCTCTAGCCACCTAATCTTCTGCTCATCCTCTCGCGCACTCTAAAGAGAGCTCAGGTGAGAAATTGCAAACGTCGAGCAATTGCTCAGCGATGAAAAGTGCCAGCACTGAAAGCTCTTGCTAGCCAGCCCCCTTCCTTGGAAGCGCTTTCACAGGCGCAGCAACACTGGGGCTTTGCGCTTCTCTAGCCACCAAACGTCACGGTCATTCTCTTTCCGTCTCGTAGACACGAGTTGAGAAATTGCAAACGTCGAGCAATTGCTCAGAGATGAAAAGTGCCAGCACTGAAAGCTGTTGCTAGCCAGCACCCTTCCTTGGAAGCGCTTTTGTAGGCCTAAGAACACTGGGGCTTTGCGCTTCTCTAGCCACCAAACGTCACGGTCCTTCTCTTTCCGTCTCGTAGACACAAGTTGAGAAATTGCAAACGTCGAGCAATTGCTCAGAGATGAAAAGTGCCAGCACTGAAAGCTGTTGCTAGCCAGCACCCTTCCTTGGAAGCGCTTTCACAGGAGCAGCAACAATGGGGCTTTGCGCTTCTCTACCCACCAAACGTCACGGTCATTCTCTTTCCGTCTCGTAGACACGAGCTGAGAAATTGCAAATGTCCAGCAATTGCTCAGAGATGAAAAGTGCCAGCACTGAAAGCTGTTGCTAGCCAGCCCCCTTCCTTGGAAGTGCTTTTGTAGCCCTAAGAACACTGGGGCTTTGCGATTCTCTAGCCACCTAATCTTGTGCTCATCCTCTCGCACACTCTAAAGAGAGCTCAGGTGAGAAATTGCAAACGTCCAGCAATTGCTCAGAGATGAAAAGTGCCAGCACTGAAAGCTGTTGCTAGCCAGCACCCTTCCTTGGAAGCGCTTTCACAGGCGCAGCAACACTGGGGCTTTGCGCTTCTCTACCCACCAAACGTCACGGTCCTTCTCTTTCCGTCTCGGAGACACGAGCTGAGAAATTGCAAACGTCGAGCAATTGCTCAGAGATGAAAAGTGCCAGCACTGAAAGCTGTTGCTAGCCAGCACCCTTCCTTGGAAGCGCTTTCACAGGTGCAGTAACACTGGGGCTTTGCGCTTCTCTAGCCACCAAACGTCACAGTCATTCTCTTTTCGTCTCCTAGACACGAGCTGAGAAATTGCAAACGTCGAGCAATTGCTCAGAGATGAAAAGTGCCAGCACTGAAAGCTGTTGCTAGCCAGCACCCTTCCTTGGAAGCGCTTTTATAGGCCTAAGAACACTGGGGCTTTGCGATTCTCTAGCCACCTAATCTTCTGCTCATCCTCTCTCGCGCACTCTAAAGGGTGCTCAGGTGAGAAATTACAAACGTCGAGCAATTGCTCAGAGATGAAAAGTGCCAGCACTGAAAGCTCTTGCTAGCCAGCACCCTTCCTTGGAAGCGCTTTCACAGGCGCAGCAACACTGGGGCTTTGCGCTTCTCTAGCCACCAAACGTCACGGTCCTTCTCTTTCCGTCTCGTAGACACGAGCTGAGAAATTGCAAACGTCGAGCAATTGCTCAGAGATGAAAAGTGCCAGCACTGAAAGCTGTTGCTAGCCAGCCCCCTTCCTTGGAAGTGCTTTTGTAGGCCTAAGAACACTGGGGCTCTGGGCTTCTCTAGCCACCTAATCTTCTGCTCATCCTCTCGCGCACTCTAAAGAGAGCTCAGGTGAGAAATTGCAAACGTCGAGCAATTGCTCAGAGATGAAAAGTGCCAGCACTGAAAGCTGTTGCTAGCCAGCACCCTTCCTTGGAAGCGCTTTCACAGGAGCAGCAACACTGGGGCTTTGCGCTTCTCTAGCCACCAAACGTCACGGTCATTCTCTTTCCGTCTCGTAGACACGAGCTGAGAAATTGCAAACGTCGAGCAATTGCTCAGAGATGAAAAGTGCCAGCACTGAAAGCTGTTGCTAGCCAGCAGCCTTCCTTGGAAGCGCTTTTGTAGGCCTAAGAACACTGGGGCTTTGCGCTTTTCTAGCCACCTAATCTTGTGCTTATCCTCTCGCGCACTCTAAAGAGAGCTCAGGTGAGAAATTGCAAACGTCGAGCAATTGCTCAGAGATGAAAAGTGCCAGCACTGAAAGCTGTTGCTAGCCAGCACCCTTCCTTGGAAGCGCTTTCACAGGCGCAGCAACACTGGGGCTTTGCGCTTCTCTACCCACCAAACGTCACGGTCCTTCTCTTTCCGTCTCGTAGACACGAGCTGAGAAATTGCAAACGTCGAGCAATTGCTCAGAGATGAAAAGTGCCAGCACTGAAAGCTCTTGCTAGCCAGCCCCCTTCCTTGGAAGCGCTTTTGTAGGCCTAAGAACACTGGGGCTTTGCGCTTCTCTAGCCACCTAATCTTCTGCTCATCCTCTCGCGCACTCTAAAGAGAGCTCAGGTGAGAAATTGCAAACGTCGAGCAATTGCTCAGAGATGAAAAGTGCCAGCACTGAAAGCTGTTGCTAGCCAGCACCCTTCCTTGGAAGCGCTTTCACAGGCGCAGCAACACTGGGGCTTTGCGCTTCTCTACCCACCAAACGTTACGGTCATTCTCTTTCCGTCTCGTAGACACGAGCTGAGAAATTGCAAACGTCGAGCAATTGCTCAGAGATGAAAAGTGCCAGCACTGAAAGCTGTTGCTAGCCAGCCCCCTTCCTTGGAAGCGCTTTTGTAGGCCTAAGAAGACTGGGGCTCTGGGCTTCTCTAGCCACCTAATCTTCTGCTCATCCTCTCTCGCGCACTCTAAAGGGTGCTCAGGTGAGAAATTGCAAACGTCGAGCAATTGCTCAGAGATGAAAAGTGCCAGCACTGAAAGCTGTTGCTAGCCAGCAGCCTTCCTTGGAAGCGCTTTCACAGGCGCAGCAACACTGGGGCTTTGCGCTTCTCTACCCACCAAACGTCACGGTCATTCTCTTTCCGTCTCGTAGACACGAGCTGAGAAATTGCAAATGTCCAGCAATTGCTCAGAGATGAAAAGTGCCAGCACTGAAAGCTGTTGCTAGCCAGCCCCCTTCCTTGGAAGCGCTTTTGTAGGCCTAAGAACAGTGGGGCTCTGGGCTTCTCTAGCCACGTAATCTTCTGCTCATTCTCTCGCGCACTCTAAAGGGTGCTCAGGTGAGAAATTGCAAACGTCCAGCAATTGCTCAGAGATGAAAAGTGCCAGCACTGAAAGCTCTTGCTAGCCAGCAGCCTTCCTTGGAAGCGCTTTCACAGGCGCAGCAACACTGGGGCTTTGCGCTTCTCTAGCCACCAAACGTCACGGTCCTTCTCTTTCCGTCTCGTAGACACGAGCTGAGAAATTGCAAACGTCCAGCAATTGCTCAGAGATGAAAAGTGCCAGCACTGAAAGCTGTTGCTAGCCAGCACCCTTCCTTGGAAGCGCTTTTGTAGGCCTAAGAACACTGGGGCTCTGGGCTTCTCTAGCCACCTAATCTTCTGCTCATCCTCTCGCGCACTCTAAAGAGAGCTCAGGTGAGAAATTGCAAACGTCGAGCAATTGCTCAGAGATGAAAAGTGCCAGCACTGAAAGCTGTTGCTAGCCAGCAGCCTTCCTTGGAAGCGCTTTCACAGGCGCAGCAACACTGGGGCTTTGCGCTTCTCTACCCACCAAACGTCACGGTCCTTCTCTTTCCGTCTCGTAGACACGAGCTGAGAAATTGCAAACGTCGAGCAATTGCTCAGAGATGAAAAGTGCCAGCACTGAAAGCTCTTGCTACCCAGCACCCTTCCTTGGAAGCGCTTTTGTAGGCCTAAGAACACTGGGGCTTTGCGCTTCTCTAGCCACCTAATCTTCTGCTCATCCTCTCGCGCACTCTAAAGAGAGCTCAGGTGAGAAATTGCAAACATCCAGCAATTGCTCAGAGATGAAAAGTGCCAGCACTGAAAGCTGTTGCTAGCCAGCACCCTTCCTTGGAAGTGCTTTCACAGGTGCAGCAACACTGGGGCTTTGCGCTTCTCTAGCCACCAAACATCACTGTCATTCTCTTTCCGTCTCGTAGACACGAGCTGAAAAATTGCAAACGTCGAGCAATTGCTCAGAGATGAAAAGTGCCAGCACTGAAAGCTGTTGCTAGCCAGCCCCCTTCCTTGGAAGCGCTTTTGTAGGCCTAAGAACACTGGGGCTCTGGGCTTCTCTAACCACCTAATCTTCTGCTCATCCTCTCGCGCACTCTAAAGAGAGCTCAGGTGAGAAATTGCAAAGGTCGAGCAATTGCTCAGAGATGAAAAGTGCCAGCACTGAAAGCTGTTGCTAGCCAGCACCCTTCCTTGGAAGCGCTTTCACAGGCGCAGCAACACTGGGGCTTTGCGCTTCTCTACCCACCAAACGTCACGGTCATTCTCTTTCCGTCTCGTAGACACGAGCTGAGAAATTGCAAACGTCGAGCAATTGCTCAGAGATGAAAAGTGCCAGCACTGAAAGCTGTTGCTAGCCAGCACCCTTCCTTGGAAGCGCTTTCACAGGAGCAGCAACACTGGGGCTTTGCGCTTCTCTACCCACCAAACGTCACGGTCATTCTCTTTCCGTCTCGTAGACACGAGCTGAGAAATTGCAAACGTCGAGCAATTGCTCAGAGATGAAAAGTGCCAGCACTGAAAGCTCTTGCTAGCCAGCCCCCTTCCTTGGAAGCGCTTTTGTAGGCCTAAGAACACTGGGGCTTTGCGCTTTTCTAGCCACCTAATCTTGTGCTTATCCTCTCGCGCACTCTAAAGAGAGCTCAGGTGAGAAATTGCAAACGTCGAGCAATTGCTCAGAGATGAAAAGTGCCAGCACTGAAAGCTGTTGCTAGCCAGCACCCTTCCTTGGAAGCGCTTTCACAGGCGCAGCAACACTGGGGCTTTGCGCTTCTCTAGCCACCAAACGTCACGGTCCTTCTCTTTCCGTCTCGTAGACACGAGCTGAGAAATTGCAAACGTCGAGCAATTGCTCAGAGATGAAAAGTGCCAGCACTGAAAGCTCTTGCTAGCCAGCACCCTTCCTTGGAAGCGCTTTTGTAGGCCTAAGAACACTGGGGCTCTGGGCTTCTCTAGCCACCTAATCTTCTGCTCATCCTCTCGCGCACTCTAAAGAGAGCTCAGGTGAGAAATTGCAAACGTCGAGCAATTGCTCAGAGATGAAAAGTGCCAGCACTGAAAGCTGTTGCTAGCCAGCACCCTTCCTTGGAAGCGCTTTCACAGGCGCAGCAACACTGGGGCTTTGCGCTTCTCTACCCACCAAACGTCACGGTCATTCTCTTTCCGTCTCGTAGACACGAGCTGAGAAATTGCAAACGTCGAGCAATTGCTCAGAGATGAAAAGTGCCAGCACTGAAAGCTGTTGCTAGCCAGCCCCCTTCCTTGGAAGCGCTTTTGTAGGCCTAAGAAGACTGGGGCTCTGGGCTTCTCTAGCCACCTAATCTTCTGCTCATCCTCTCTCGCGCACTCTAAAGGGTGCTCAGGTGAGAAATTACAAACGTCGAGCAATTGCTCAGAGATGAAAAGTGCCAGCACTGAAAGCTGTTGCTAGCCAGCACCCTTCCTTGGAAGTGCTTTCACAGGTGCAGCAACACTGGGGCTTTGCGCTTCTCTAGCCACCAAACGTCACGGTCATTCTCTTTCCGTCTCGTAGACACGAGCTGAGAAATTGCAAATGTCCAGCAATTGCTCAGAGATGAAAAGTGCCAGCACTGAAAGCTGTTGCTAGCCAGCACCCTTCCTTGGAAGCGCTTTTGTAGGCCTAAGAACAGTGGGGCTCTGGGCTTCTCTAGCCACCTAATCTTCTGCTCATTCTCTCGCGCACTCTAAAGGGTGCTCAGGTGAGAAATTGCAAACGTCCAGCAATTGCTCAGAGATGAAAAGTGCCAGCACTGAAAGCTCTTGCTAGCCAGCAGCCTTCCTTGGAAGCGCTTTCACAGGCGCAGCAACACTGGGGCTTTGCGCTTCTCTACCCACCAAACGTCACGGTCCTTCTCTTTCCGTCTCGTAGACACGAGCTGAGAAATTGCAAACGTCCAGCAATTGCTCAGAGATGAAAAGTGCCAGCACTGAAAGCTGTTGCTAGCCAGCACCCTTCCTTGGAAGCGCTTTTGTAGGCCTAAGAACACTGGGGCTTTGCGCTTCTCTAGCCACCTAATCTTCTGCTCATCCTCTCGCGCACTCTAAAGAGAGCTCAGGTGAGAAATTGCAAACATCCAGCAATTGCTCAGAGATGAAAAGTGCCAGCACTGAAAGCTGTTGCTAGCCAGCACCCTTCCTTGGAAGTGCTTTCACAGGCGCAGCAACACTGGGGCTTTGCGCTTCTCTACCCACCAAACATCACTGTCATTCTCTTTCCGTCTCGTAGACACGAGCTGAAAAATTGCAAACATCGAGCAATTGCTCAGAGGTGAAAAGTGCCAGCACTGAAAGCTGTTGCTAGCCAGCCCCCTTCCTTGGAAGCGCTTTTGTAGGCCTAAGAAGACTGGGGCTCTGGGCTTCTCTAGCCACCTAATCTTCTGCTCATCCTCTCGCGCACTCTAAAGAGAGCTCAGGTGAGAAATTGCAAACGTCGAGCAATTGCTCAGAGATGAAAAGTGCCAGCACTGAAAGCTGTTGCTAGCCAGCACCCTTCCTTGGAAGCGCTTTCACAGGCGCAGCAACACTGGGGCTTTGCGCTTCTCTAGCCACCAAACGTCACGGTCATTCTCTTTCCGTCTCGTAGACACGAGCTGAGAAATTGCAAACGTCGAGCAATTGCTCAGAGATGAAAAGTGCCAGCACTGAAAGCTGTTGCTAGCCAGCACCCTTCCTTGGAAGCGCTTTTGTAGGCCTAAGAACACTGGGGCTCTGGGCTTCTCTACCCACCTAATCTTCTGCTCATCCTCTCTCGCGCACTCTAAAGGGTGCTCAGGTGAGAAATTGCAAACGTCGAGCAATTGCTCAGAGATGAAAAGTGCCAGCACTGAAAGCTGTTGCTAGCCAGCACCCTTCCTTGGAAGCGCTTTCACAGGCGCAGCAACACTGGGGCTTTGCGCTTCTCTAGCCACCAAACGTCACGGTCCTTCTCTTTCCGTCTCGTAGACACGAGCTGAGAAATTGCAAACGTCGAGCAATTGCTCAGAGATGAAAAGTGCCAGCACTGAAAGCTCTTGCTACCCAGCACCCTTCCTTGGAAGTGCTTTTGTAGGCCTAAGAACACTGGGGCTCTGGGCTTCTCTAGCCACCTAATCTTCTGCTCATCCTCTCGCGCACTCTAAAGAGAGCTCAGGTGAGAAATTGCAAATGTCCAGCAATTGCTCAGAGATGAAAAGTGCCAGCACTGAAAGCTGTTGCTAGCCAGCACCCTTCCTTGGAAGCGCTTTCACAGGAGCAGCAACACTGGGGCTTTGCGCTTCTCTAGCCACCAAACGTCACGGTCATTCTCTTTCCGTCTCGTAGACACCAGCTGAGAAATTGCAAACGTCGAGCAATTGCTCAGAGATGAAAAGTGCCAGCACTGAAAGCTGTTGCTAGCCAGCCCCCTTCCTTGGAAGCGCTTTTGTAGGCCTAAGAACACTGGGGCTTTGCGCTTCTCTAGCCACCTAATCTTGTGCTTATCCTCTCGCGCACTCTAAAGAGAGCTCAGGTGAGAAATTGCAAACGTCGAGCAATTGCTCAGAGATGAAAAGTGCCAGCACTGAAAGCTGTTGCTAGCCAGCACCCTTCCTTGGAAGCGCTTTCACAGGCGCAGCAACACTGGGGCTTTGCGCTTCTCTAGCCACCAAACGTCACGGTCATTCTCTTTCCGTCTCGTAGACACGAGCTGAGAAATTGCAAACGTCGAGCAATTGCTCAGAGATGAAAAGTGCCAGCACTGAAAGCTCTTGCTACCCAGCACCCTTCCTTGGAAGCGCTTTTGTAGGCCTAAGAACAGTGGGGCTTTGCGCTTCTCTAGCCACCTAATCTTCTGCTCATCCTCTCGCGCACTCTAAAGAGAGCTCAGGTGAGAAATTGCAAACGTCCAGCAATTGCTCAGAGATGAAAAGTGCCAGCACTGAAAGCTCTTGCTAGCCAGCACCCTTCCTTGGAAGTGCTTTCACAGGTGCAGCAACACTGGGGCTTTGCGCTTCTCTACCCACCAAACATCACTGTCATTCTCTTTCCGTCTCGTAGACACGAGCTGAAAAATTGCAAACATCGAGCAATTGCTCAGAGATGAAAAGTGCCAGCACTGAAAGCTGTTGCTAGCCAGCCCCCTTCCTTGGAAGCGCTTTTGTAGGCCTAAGAACACTGGGGCTCTGGGCTTCTCTAGCCACCTAATCTTCTGCTCATCCTCTCGCGCACTCTAAAGAGAGCTCAGGTGAGAAATTGCAAACGTCCAGCAATTGCTCAGCGATGAAAAGTGCCAGCACTGAAAGCTCTTGCTAGCCAGCACCCTTCCTTGGAAGCGCTTTCACAGGCGCAGCAACACTGGGGCTTTGCGCTTCTCTAGCCACCAAACGTCACGGTCCTTCTCTTTCCGTCTCGTAGACACGAGCTGAGAAATTGCAAACGTCCAGCAATTGCTCAGAGATGAAAAGTGCCAGCACTGAAAGCTGTTGCTACCCAGCACCCTTCCTTGGAAGCGCTTTTGTAGGCCTAAGAACAGTGGGGCTCTGGGCTTCTCTAGCCACCTAATCTTCTGCTCATCCTCTCGCGCACTCTAAAGAGAGCTCAGGTGAGAAATTGCAAACGTCCAGCAATTGCTCAGAGATGAAAAGTGCCAGCACTGAAAGCTGTTGCTAGCCAGCACCCTTCCTTGGAAGCGCTTTCACAGGCGCAGCAACACTGGGGCTTTGCGCTTCTCTAGCCACCAAACGTCACGGTCCTTCTCTTTCCGTCTCGTAGACACGAGCTGAGAAATTGCAAACGTCGAGCAATTGCTCAGAGATGAAAAGTGCCAGCACTGAAAGCTCTTGCTACCCAGCACCCTTCCTTGGAAGCGCTTTTGTAGGCCTAAGAACACTGGGGCTTTGCGCTTCTCTAGCCACCTAATCTTCTGCTCATCCTCTCGCGCACTCTAAAGAGAGCTCAGGTGAGAAATTGCAAACGTCGAGCAATTGCTCAGAGATGAAAAGTGCCAGCACTGAAAGCTGTTGCTAGCCAGCACCCTTCCTTGGAAGTGCTTTCACAGGTGCAGCAACACTGGGGCTTTGCGCTTCTCTAGCCACCAAACATCACTGTCATTCTCTTTCCGTCTCGTAGACACGAGCTGAAAAATTGCAAACATCGAGCAATTGCTCAGAGATGAAAAGTGCCAGCACTGAAAGCTGTTGCTAGCCAGCACCCTTCCTTGGAAGCGCTTTTGTAGGCCTAAGAAGACTGGGGCTCTGGGCTTCTCTAGCCACCTAATCTTCTGCTCATCCTCTCGCGCACTCTAAAGAGAGCTCAGGTGAGAAATTGCAAACGTCCAGCAATTGCTCAGAGATGAAAAGTGCCAGCACTGAAAGCTCTTGCTAGCCAGCACCCTTCCTTGGAAGCGCTTTCACAGGCGCAGCAACACTGGGGCTTTGCGCTTCTCTAGCCACCAAACGTCACGGTCATTCTCTTTCCGTCTCGTAGACACGAGCTGAGAAATTGCAAACGTCGAGCAATTGCTCAGAGATGAAAAGTGCCAGCACTGAAAGCTGTTGCTAGCCAGCACCCTTCCTTGGAAGCGCTTTTGTAGGCCTAAGAAGACTGGGGCTCTGGGCTTCTCTAGCCACCTAATCTTCTGCTCATCCTCTCTCGCGCACTCTAAAGGGTGCTCAGGTGAGAAATTGCAAACGTCGAGCAATTGCTCAGAGATGAAAAGTGCCAGCACTGAAAGCTGTTGCTAGCCAGCAGCCTTCCTTGGAAGCGCTTTCACAGGCGCAGCAACACTGGGGCTTTGCGCTTCTCTACCCACCAAACGTCACGGTCCTTCTCTTTCCGTCTCGTAGACACGAGCTGAGAAATTGCAAACGTCGAGCAATTGCTCAGAGATGAAAAGTGCCAGCACTGAAAGCTGTTGCTAGCCAGCACCCTTCCTTGGAAGCGCTTTCACAGGCGCAGCAACAATGGGGCTTTGCGCTTCTCTAGCCACCAAACGTCACAGTCCTTCTCTTTCCGTCTCGTAGACACGAGCTGAGAAATTGCAAACGTCGAGCAATTGCTCAGAGATGAAAAGTGCCAGCACTGAAAGCTCTTGCTACCCAGCACCCTTCCTTGGAAGCGCTTTTGTAGGCCTAAGAACACTGGGGCTTTGCGATTCTCTAGCCACCTAATCTTCTGCTCATCCTCTCGCGCACTCTAAAGAGAGCTCAGGTGAGAAATTGCAAACGTCGAGCAATTGCTCAGAGATGAAAAGTGCCAGCACTGAAAGCTGTTGCTAGCCAGCACCCTTCCTTGGAAGTGCTTTCACAGGTGCAGCAACACTGGGGCTTTGCGCTTCTCTAGCCACCAAACATCACTGTCATTCTCTTTCCGTCTCGTAGACACGAGCTGAAAAATTGCAAACATCGAGCAATTGCTCAGAGATGAAAAGTGCCAGCACTGAAAGCTGTTGCTAGCCAGCACCCTTCCTTGGAAGCGCTTTTGTAGGCCTAAGAAGACTGGGGCTCTGGGCTTCTCTAGCCACCTAATCTTCTGCTCATCCTCTCGCGCACTCTAAAGAGAGCTCAGGTGAGAAATTGCAAACGTCGAGCAATTGCTCAGAGATGAAAAGTGCCAGCACTGAAAGCTCTTGCTAGCCAGCACCCTTCCTTGGAAGCGCTTTCACAGGCGCAGCAACACTGGGGCTTTGCGCTTCTCTACCCACCAAACGTCACGGTCATTCTCTTTCCGTCTCGTAGACACGAGCTGAGAAATTGCAAACGTCGAGCAATTGCTCAGAGATGAAAAGTGCCAGCACTGAAAGCTGTTGCTAGCCAGCACCCTTCCTTGGAAGCGCTTTTGTAGGCCTAAGAAGACTGGGGCTCTGGGCTTCTCTAGCCACCTAATCTTCTGCTCATCCTCTCTCGCGCACTCTAAAGGGTGCTCAGGTGAGAAATTGCAAACGTCGAGCAATTGCTCAGAGATGAAAAGTGCCAGCACTGAAAGCTGTTGCTAGCCAGCAGCCTTCCTTGGAAGCGCTTTCACAGGCGCAGCAACACTGGGGCTTTGCGCTTCTCTACCCACCAAACGTCACGGTCCTTCTCTTTCCGTCTCGTAGACACGAGCTGAGAAATTGCAAACGTCGAGCAATTGCTCAGAGATGAAAAGTGCCAGCACTGAAAGCTGTTGCTAGCCAGCACCCTTCCTTGGAAGCGCTTTCACAGGCGCAGCAACAATGGGGCTTTGCGCTTCTCTAGCCACCAAACGTCACGGTCCTTCTCTTTCCGTCTCGTAGACACGAGCTGAGAAATTGCAAACGTCGAGCAATTGCTCAGAGATGAAAAGTGCCAGCACTGAAAGCTCTTGCTACCCAGCACCCTTCCTTGGAAGTGCTTTTGTAGGCCTAAGAACACTGGGGCTCTGGGCTTCTCTAGCCACCTAATCTTCTGCTCATCCTCTCGCGCACTCTAAAGAGAGCTCAGGTGAGAAATTGTAAATGTCCAGCAATTGCTCAGAGATGAAAAGTGCCAGCACTGAAAGCTGTTGCTAGCCAGCACCCTTCCTTGGAAGCGCTTTCACAGGCGCAGCAACACTGGGGCTTTGCGCTTCTCTAGCCACCAAACGTCACGGTCATTCTCTTTCCGTCTCGTAGACACCAGCTGAGAAATTGCAAACGTCGAGCAATTGCTCAGAGATGAAAAGTGCCAGCACTGAAAGCTGTTGCTAGCCAGCCCCCTTCCTTGGAAGCGCTTTTGTAGGCCTAAGAACACTGGGGCTTTGCGCTTCTCTAGCCACCTAATCTTGTGCTTATCCTCTCGCGCACTCTAAAGAGAGCTCAGGTGAGAAATTGCAAACGTCGAGCAATTGCTCAGAGATGAAAAGTGCCAGCACTGAAAGCTGTTGCTAGCCAGCACCCTTCCTTGGAAGCGCTTTCACAGGCGCAGCAACACTGGGGCTTTGCGCTTCTCTAGCCACCAAACGTCACGGTCATTCTCTTTCCGTCTCGTAGACACGAGCTGAGAAATTGCAAACGTCGAGCAATTGCTCAGAGATGAAAAGTGCCAGCACTGAAAGCTGTTGCTAGCCAGCCCCCTTCCTTGGAAGCGCTTTTGTAGGCCTAAGAACAGTGGGGCTCTGGGCTTCTCTAGCCACCTAATCTTCTGCTCATCCTCTCGCGCACTCTAAAGAGAGCTCAGGTGAGAAATTGCAAACGTCCAGCAATTGCTCAGAGATGAAAAGTGCCAGCACTGAAAGCTCTTGCTAGCCAGCAGCCTTCCTTGGAAGCGCTTTCACAGGCGCAGCAACACTGGGGCTTTGCGCTTCTCTACCCACCAAACGTCACGGTCCTTCTCTTTCCGTCTCGTAGACACGAGCTGAGAAATTGCAAACGTCCAGCAATTGCTCAGAGATGAAAAGTGCCAGCACTGAAAGCTGTTGCTAGCCAGCACCCTTCCTTGGAAGCGCTTTTGTAGGCCTAAGAACAGTGGGGCTCTGGGCTTCTCTAGCCACCTAATCTTCTGCTCATCCTCTCGCGCACTCTAAAGAGAGCTCAGGTGAGAAATTGCAAACGTCGAGCAATTGCTCAGAGATGAAAAGTGCCAGCACTGAAAGCTGTTGCTAGCCAGCAGCCTTCCTTGGAAGCGCTTTCACAGGCGCAGCAACACTGGGGCTTTGCGCTTCTCTACCCACCAAACGTCACGGTCCTTCTCTTTCCGTCTCGTAGACACGAGCTGAGAAATTGCAAACGTCGAGCAATTGCTCAGAGATGAAAAGTGCCAGCACTGAAAGCTCTTGCTACCCAGCACCCTTCCTTGGAAGCGCTTTTGTAGGCCTAAGAACACTGGGGCTCTGGGCTTCTCTAGCCACCTAATCTTCTGCTCATCCTCTCTCGCGCACTCTAAAGAGAGCTCAGGTGAGAAATTGCAAACATCCAGCAATTGCTCAGAGATGAAAAGTGCCAGCACTGAAAGCTGTTGCTAGCCAGCACCCTTCCTTGGAAGTGCTTTCACAGGTGCAGCAACACTGGGGCTTTGCGCTTCTCTACCCACCAAACATCACTGTCATTCTCTTTCCGTCTCGTAGACACGAGCTGAAAAATTGCAAACATCGAGCAATTGCTCAGAGATGAAAAGTGCCAGCACTGAAAGCTGTTGCTAGCCAGCCCCCTTCCTTGGAAGCGCTTTTGTAGGCCTAAGAACACTGGGGCTCTGGGCTTCTCTAGCCACCTAATCTTCTGCTCATCCTCTCGCGCACTCTAAAGAGAGCTCAGGTGAGAAATTGCAAAGGTCGAGCAATTGCTCAGAGATGAAAAGTGCCAGCACTGAAAGCTGTTGCTAGCCAGCACCCTTCCTTGGAAGCGCTTTCACAGGCGCAGCAACACTGGGGCTTTGCGCTTCTCTAGCCACCAAACGTCACGGTCATTCTCTTTCCGTCTCGTAGACACGAGCTGAGAAATTGCAAACGTCGAGCAATTGCTCAGAGATGAAAAGTGCCAGCACTGAAAGCTGTTGCTAGCCAGCACCCTTCCTTGGAAGCGCTTTTGTAGGCCTAAGAACACTGGGGCTTTGCGCTTCTCTAGCCACCTAATCTTGTGCTCATCCTCTCTCGCGCACTCTAAAGAGAGCTCAGGTGAGAAATTGCAAACGTCGAGCAATTGCTCAGAGATGAAAAGTGCCAGCACTGAAAGCTGTTGCTAGCCAGCACCCTTCCTTGGAAGCGCTTTCACAGGAGCAGCAACACTGGGGCTTTGCGCTTCTCTACCCACCAAACGTCACGGTCATTCTCTTTCCGTCTCGTAGACACGAGCTGAGAAATTGCAAACGTCGAGCAATTGCTCAGAGATGAAAAGTGCCAGCACTGAAAGCTCTTGCTAGCCAGCACCCTTCCTTGGAAGCGCTTTTGTAGGCCTAAGAACACTGGGGCTTTGCGCTTTTCTAGCCACCTAATCTTGTGCTTATCCTCTCGCGCACTCTAAAGAGAGCTCAGGTGAGAAATTGCAAACGTCGAGCAATTGCTCAGAGATGAAAAGTGCCAGCACTGAAAGCTGTTGCTAGCCAGCACCCTTCCTTGGAAGCGCTTTCACAGGCGCAGCAACACTGGGGCTTTGCGCTTCTCTACCCACCAAACGTCACGGTCCTTCTCTTACCGTCTCGTAGACACGAGCTGAGAAATTGCAAACGTCGAGCAATTGCTCAGAGATGAAAAGTGCCAGCACTGAAAGCTCTTGCTACCCAGCACCCTTCCTTGGAAGCGCTTTTGTAGGCCTAAGAACACTGGGGCTTTGCGCTTCTCTAGCCACCTAATCTTCTGCTCATCCTCTCGCGCACTCTAAAGAGAGCTCAGGTGAGAAATTGCAAACGTCCAGCAATTGCTCAGAGATGAAAAGTGCCAGCACTGAAAGCTCTTGCTAGCCAGCACCCTTCCTTGGAAGTGCTTTCACAGGTGCAGCAACACTGGGGCTTTGCGCTTCTCTAGCCACCAAACGTCACGGTCATTCTCTTTCCGTCTCGTAGACACGAGCTGAGAAATTGCAAACATCGAGCAATTGCTCAGAGATGAAAAGTGCCAGCACTGAAAGCTGTTGCTAGCCAGCCCCCTTCCTTGGAAGCGCTTTTGTAGGCCTAAGAAGACTGGGGCTCTGGGCTTCTCTAGCCACCTAATCTTCTGCTCATCCTCTCGCGCACTCTAAAGAGAGCTCAGGTGAGAAATTGCAAACGTCGAGCAATTGCTCAGAGATGAAAAGTGCCAGCACTGAAAGCTGTTGCTAGCCAGCACCCTTCCTTGGAAGCGCTTTCACAGGCGCAGCAACACTGGGGCTTTGCGCTTCTCTACCCACCAAACGTCACGGTCATTCTCTTTCCGTCTCGTAGACACGAGCTGAGAAATTGCAAACGTCGAGCAATTGCTCAGAGATGAAAAGTGCCAGCACTGAAAGCTGTTGCTAGCCAGCCGCCTTCCTTGGAAGCGCTTTTGTAGGCCTAAGAACACTGGGGCTCTGGGCTTCTCTAGCCACCTAATCTTCTGCTCATTCTCTCGCGCACTCTAAAGGGTGCTCAGGTGAGAAATTGCAAACGTCCAGCAATTGCTCAGAGATGAAAAGTGCCAGCACTGAAAGCTCTTGCTAGCCAGCAGCCTTCCTTGGAAGCGCTTTCACAGGCGCAGCAACACTGGGGCTTTGCGCTTCTCTACCCACCAAACGTCACGGTCCTTCTCTTTCCGTCTCGTAGACACGAGCTGAGAAATTGCAAACGTCCAGCAATTGCTCAGAGATGAAAAGTGCCAGCACTGAAAGCTCTTGCTACCCAGCACCCTTCCTTGGAAGCGCTTTTGTAGGCCTAAGAACACTGGGGCTTTGCGCTTCTCTAGCCACCTAATCTTCTGCTCATCCTCTCGCGCACTCTAAAGAGAGCTCAGGTGAGAAATTGCAAACATCCAGCAATTGCTCAGAGATGAAAAGTGCCAGCACTGAAAGCTGTTGCTAGCCAGCACCCTTCCTTGGAAGTGCTTTCACAGGTGCAGCAACACTGGGGCTTTGCGCTTCTCTACCCACCAAACATCACTGTCATTCTCTTTCCGTCTCGTAGACACGAGCTGAAAAATTGCAAACATCGAGCAATTGCTCAGAGGTGAAAAGTGCCAGCACTGAAAGCTGTTGCTAGCCAGCCCCCTTCCTTGGAAGCGCTTTTGTAGGCCTAAGAACAGTGGGGCTCTGGGCTTCTCTAGCCACCTAATCTTCTGCTCATCCTCTCTCGCGCACTCTAAAGGGTGCTCAGGTGAGAAATTGCAAACGTCGAGCAATTGCTCAGAGATGAAAAGTGCCAGCACTGAAAGCTGTTGCTAGCCAGCAGCCTTCCTTGGAAGCGCTTTCACAGGCGCAGCAACACTGGGGCTTTGCGCTTCTCTACCCACCAAACGTCACGGTCCTTCTCTTTCCGTCTCGTAGACACGAGCTGAGAAATTGCAAACGTCGAGCAATTGCTCAGAGATGAAAAGTGCCAGCACTGAAAGCTGTTGCTAGCCAGCACCCTTCCTTGGAAGCGCTTTCACAGGCGCAGCAACAATGGGGCTTTGCGCTTCTCTAGCCACCAAACGTCACGGTCCTTCTCTTTCCGTCTCGTAGACACGAGCTGAGAAATTGCAAACGTCGAGCAATTGCTCAGAGATGAAAAGTGCCAGCACTGAAAGCTCTTGCTACCCAGCCCCCTTCCTTGGAAGTGCTTTTGTAGGCCTAAGAACACTGGGGCTCTGGGCTTCTCTAGCCACCTAATCTTCTGCTCATCCTCTCGCGCACTCTAAAGAGAGCTCAGGTGAGAAATTGCAAACGTCCAGCAATTGCTCAGAGATGAAAAGTGCCAGCACTGAAAGCTCTTGCTAGCCAGCACCCTTCCTTGGAAGCGCTTTCACAGGTGCAGCAACACTGGGGCTTTGCGCTTCTCTAGCCACCAAACGTCACGGTCCTTCTCTTTCCGTCTCGTAGACACGAGCTGAGAAATTGCAAACGTCGAGCAATTGCTCAGAGATGAAAAGTGCCAGCACTGAAAGCTGTTGCTAGCCAGCCCCCTTCCTTGGAAGCGCTTTTGTAGGCCTAAGAACACTGGGGCTTTGCGCTTCTCTAGCCACCTAATCTTGTGCTTATCCTCTCGCGCACTCTAAAGAGAGCTCAGGTGAGAAATTGCAAACGTCGAGCAATTGCTCAGAGATGAAAAGTGCCAGCACTGAAAGCTGTTGCTAGCCAGCACCCTTCCTTGGAAGCGCTTTCACAGGAGCAGCAACACTGGGGCTTTGCGCTTCTCTAGCCACCAAACGTCACGGTCATTCTCTTTCCGTCTCGTAGACACGAGCTGAGAAATTGCAAACGTCGAGCAATTGCTCAGAGATGAAAAGTGCCAGCACTGAAAGCTCTTGCTACCCAGCCCCCTTCCTTGGAAGCGCTTTTGTAGGCCTAAGAACAGTGGGGCTTTGCGCTTCTCTAGCCACCTAATCTTCTGCTCATCCTCTCGCGCACTCTAAAGAGAGCTCAGGTGAGAAATTGCAAACGTCCAGCAATTGCTCAGAGATGAAAAGTGCCAGCACTGAAAGCTCTTGCTAGCCAGCACCCTTCCTTGGAAGTGCTTTCACAGGTGCAGCAACACTGGGGCTTTGCGCTTCTCTACCCACCAAACATCACTGTCATTCTCTTTCCGTCTCGTAGACACGAGCTGAAAAATTGCAAACATCGAGCAATTGCTCAGAGATGAAAAGTGCCAGCACTGGAAGCTGTTGCTAGCCAGCCCCCTTCCTTGGAAGCGCTTTTGTAGGCCTAAGAACACTGGGGCTCTGGGCTTCTCTAGCCACCTAATCTTCTGCTCATCCTCTCGCGCACTCTAAAGAGAGCTCAGGTGAGAAATTGCAAACGTCCAGCAATTGCTCAGCGATGAAAAGTGCCAGCACTGAAAGCTCTTGCTAGCCAGCACCCTTCCTTGGAAGCGCTTTCACAGGCGCAGCAACACTGGGGCTTTGCGCTTCTCTAGCCACCAAACGTCACGGTCCTTCTCTTTCCGTCTCGTAGACACGAGCTGAGAAATTGCAAACGTCGAGCAATTGCTCAGAGATGAAAAGTGCCAGCACTGAAAGCTGTTGCTAGCCAGCACCCTTCCTTGGAAGCGCTTTTGTAGCCCTAAGCACACTGGGGCTCTGGGCTTCTCTAGCCACCTAATCTTCTGCTCATCCTCTCTCGCGCACTCTAAAGGGTGCTCAGGTGAGAAATTGCAAACGTCGAGCAATTGCTCAGAGATGAAAAGTGCCAGCACTGAAAGCTGTTGCTAGCCAGCACCCTTCCTTGGAAGCGCTTTCACAGGCGCAGCAACACTGGGGCTTTGCGCTTCTCTAGCCACCAAACGTCACGGTCCTTCTCTTTCCGTCTCGTAGACACGAGCTGAGAAATTGCAAACGTCCAGCAATTGCTCAGAGATGAAAAGTGCCAGCACTGAAAGCTGTTGCTAGCCAGCCCCCTTCCTTGGAAGCGCTTTTGTAGGCCTAAGAAGACTGGGGCTCTGGGCTTCTCTAGCCACCTAATCTTCTGCTCATCCTCTCGCGCACTCTAAAGAGAGCTCAGGTGAGAAATTGCAAACGTCGAGCAATTGCTCAGAGATGAAAAGTGCCAGCACTGAAAGCTGTTGCTAGCCAGCACCCTTCCTTGGAAGCGCTTTCACAGGCGCAGCAACACTGGGGCTTTGCGCTTCTCTAGCCACCAAACGTCACGGTCCTTCTCTTTCCGTCTCGTAGACACGAGCTGAGAAATTGCAAACGTCGAGCAATTGCTCAGAGATGAAAAGTGCCAGCACTGAAAGCTCTTGCTACCCAGCACCCTTCCTTGGAAGCGCTTTTGTAGGCCTAAGAACACTGGGGCTTTGCGCTTCTCTAGCCACCTAATCTTCTGCTCATCCTCTCGCGCACTCTAAAGAGAGCTCAGGTGAGAAATTGCAAACGTCGAGCAATTGCTCAGAGATGAAAAGTGCCAGCACTGAAAGCTGTTGCTAGCCAGCACCCTTCCTTGGAAGTGCTTTCACAGGTGCAGCAACACTGGGGCTTTGCGCTTCTCTACCCACCAAACATCACTGTCATTCTCTTTCCGTCTCGTAGACACGAGCTGAAAAATTGCAAACATCGAGCAATTGCTCAGAGATGAAAAGTGCCAGCACTGAAAGCTGTTGCTAGCCAGCACCCTTCCTTGGAAGCGCTTTTGTAGGCCTAAGAAGACTGGGGCTCTGGGCTTCTCTAGCCACCTAATCTTCTGCTCATCCTCTCGCGCACTCTAAAGAGAGCTCAGCTGAGAAATTGCAAACGTCCAGCAATTGCTCAGAGATGAAAAGTGCCAGCACTGAAAGCTGTTGCTAGCCAGCACCCTTCCTTGGAAGCGCTTTCACAGGCGCAGCAACACTGGGGCTTTGCGCTTCTCTAGCCACCAAACGTCACGGTCATTCTCTTTCCGTCTCGTAGACACGAGCTGAGAAATTGCAAACGTCGAGCAATTGCTCAGAGATGAAAAGTGCCAGCACTGAAAGCTGTTGCTAGCCAGCACCCTTCCTTGGAAGCGCTTTTGTAGGCCTAAGAAGACTGGGGCTCTGGGCTTCTCTAGCCACCTAATCTTCTGCTCATCCTCTCTCGCGCACTCTAAAGGGTGCTCAGGTGAGAAATTGCAAACGTCGAGCAATTGCTCAGAGATGAAAAGTGCCAGCACTGAAAGCTGTTGCTAGCCAGCAGCCTTCCTTGGAAGCGCTTTCACAGGCGCAGCAACACTGGGGCTTTGCGCTTCTCTACCCACCAAACGTCACGGTCCTTCTCTTTCCGTCTCGTAGACACGAGCTGAGAAATTGCAAACGTCGAGCAATTGCTCAGAGATGAAAAGTGCCAGCACTGAAAGCTGTTGCTAGCCAGCACCCTTCCTTGGAAGCGCTTTCACAGGCGCAGCAACACTGGGGCTTTGCGCTTCTCTAGCCACCAAACGTCACGGTCATTCTCTTTCCGTCTCGTAGACACCAGCTAGAGAAATTGCAAACATCGAGCAATTGCTCAGAGATGAAAAGTGCCAGCACTGAAAGCTCTTGCTAGCCAGCCCCCTTCCTTGGAAGCGCTTTTGTAGGCCTAAGAACACTGGGGCTTTGCGCTTCTCTAGCCACCTAATCTTGTGCTTATCCTCTCGCGCACTCTAAAGAGAGCTCAGGTGAGAAATTGCAAACGTCGAGCAATTGCTCAGAGATGAAAAGTGCCAGCACTGAAAGCTGTTGCTAGCCAGCACCCTTCCTTGGAAGCGCTTTCACAGGCGCAGCAACACTGGGGCTTTGCGCTTCTCTAGCCACCAAACGTCACGGTCATTCTCTTTCCGTCTCGTAGACACGAGCTGAGAAATTGCAAACGTCGAGCAATTGCTCAGAGATGAAAAGTGCCAGCACTGAAAGCTCTTGCTACCCAGCACCCTTCCTTGGAAGTGCTTTTGTAGGCCTAAGAACAGTGGGGCTTTGCGCTTCTCTAGCCACCTAATCTTCTGCTCATCCTCTCGCGCACTCTAAAGAGAGCTCAGGTGAGAAATTGCAAACGTCCAGCAATTGCTCAGAGATGAAAAGTGCCAGCACTGAAAGCTCTTGCTAGCCAGCACCCTTCCTTGGAAGTGCTTTCACAGGTGCAGCAACACTGGGGCTTTGCGCTTCTCTACCCACCAAACATCACTGTCATTCTCTTTCCGTCTCGTAGACACGAGCTGAAAAATTGCAAACATCGAGCAATTGCTCAGAGATGAAAAGTGCCAGCACTGAAAGCTGTTGCTAGCCAGCCCCCTTCCTTGGAAGCGCTTTTGTAGGCCTAAGAAGACTGGGGCTCTGGGCTTCTCTAGCCACCTAATCTTCTGCTCATCCTCTCGCGCACTCTAAAGAGAGCTCAGGTGAGAAATTGCAAACGTCCAGCAATTGCTCAGCGATGAAAAGTGCCAGCACTGAAAGCTGTTGCTAGCCAGCACCCTTCCTTGGAAGCGCTTTCACAGGCGCAGCAACACTGGGGCTTTGCGCTTCTCTAGCCACCAAACGTCACGGTCCTTCTCTTTCCGTCTCGTAGACACGAGCTGAGAAATTGCAAACGTCGAGCAATTGCTCAGAGATGAAAAGTGCCAGCACTGAAAGCTGTTGCTAGCCAGCACCCTTCCTTGGAAGCGCTTTTGTAGCCCTAAGAACACTGGGGCTCTGGGCTTCTCTAGCCACCTAATCTTCTGCTCATCCTCTCTCGCGCACTCTAAAGAGAGCTCAGGTGAGAAATTGCAAACGTCCAGCAATTGCTCAGAGATGAAAAGTGCCAGCACTGAAAGCTCTTGCTAGCCAGCACCCTTCCTTGGAAGCGCTTTCACAGGCGCAGCAACACTGGGGCTTTGCGCTTCTCTAGCCACCAAACGTCACGGTCCTTCTCTTTCCGTCTCGTAGACACGAGCTGAGAAATTGCAAACGTCCAGCAATTGCTCAGAGATGAAAAGTGCCAGCACTGAAAGCTGTTGCTAGCCAGCCCCCTTCCTTGGAAGCGCTTTTGTAGGCCTAAGAACAGTGGGGCTCTGGGCTTCTCTAGCCACCTAATCTTCTGCTCATCCTCTCGCGCACTCTAAAGAGAGCTCAGGTGAGAAATTGCAAACGTCCAGCAATTGCTCAGAGATGAAAAGTGCCAGCACTGAAAGCTGTTGCTAGCCAGCACCCTTCCTTGGAAGCGCTTTCACAGGCGCAGCAACACTGGGGCTTTGCGCTTCTCTAGCCACCAAACGTCACGGTCCTTCTCTTTCCGTCTCGTAGACACGAGCTGAGAAATTGCAAACGTCGAGCAATTGCTCAGAGATGAAAAGTGCCAGCACTGAAAGCTCTTGCTACCCAGCACCCTTCCTTGGAAGCGCTTTTGTAGGCCTAAGAACACTGGGGCTTTGCGCTTCTCTAGCCACCTAATCTTCTGCTCATCCTCTCGCGCACTCTAAAGAGAGCTCAGGTGAGAAATTGCAAACGTCGAGCAATTGCTCAGAGATGAAAAGTGCCAGCACTGAAAGCTGTTGCTAGCCAGCACCCTTCCTTGGAAGTGCTTTCACAGGTGCAGCAACACTGGGGCTTTGCGCTTCTCTAGCCACCAAACATCACTGTCATTCTCTTTCCGTCTCGTAGACACGAGCTGAAAAATTGCAAACATCGAGCAATTGCTCAGAGATGAAAAGTGCCAGCACTGAAAGCTGTTGCTAGCCAGCAGCCTTCCTTGGAAGCGCTTTTGTAGGCCTAAGAACACTGGGGCTCTGGGCTTCTCTAGCCACCTAATCTTCTGCTCATCCTCTCGCGCACTCTAAAGAGAGCTCAGCTGAGAAATTGCAAACGTCCAGCAATTGCTCAGAGATGAAAAGTGCCAGCACTGAAAGCTCTTGCTAGCCAGCAGCCTTCCTTGGAAGCGCTTTCACAGGCGCAGCAACACTGGGGCTTTGCGCTTCTCTACCCACCAAACGTCACGGTCCTTCTCTTTCCGTCTCGTAGACACGAGCTGAGAAATTGCAAACGTCGAGCAATTGCTCAGAGATGAAAAGTGCCAGCACTGAAAGCTGTTGCTAGCCAGCACCCTTCCTTGGAAGCGCTTTTGTAGGCCTAAGAACACTGGGGCTTTGCGCTTCTCTAGCCACCTAATCTTCTGCTCATCCTCTCGCGCACTCTAAAGAGAGCTCAGGTGAGAAATTGCAAACGTCGAGCAATTGCTCAGAGATGAAAAGTGCCAGCACTGAAAGCTGTTGCTAGCCAGCACCCTTCCTTGGAAGTGCTTTCACAGGTGCAGCAACACTGGGGCTTTGCGCTTCTCTACCCACCAAACATCACTGTCATTCTCTTTCCGTCTCGTAGACACGAGCTGAAAAATTGCAAACGTCGAGCAATTGCTCAGAGATGAAAAGTGCCAGCACTGAAAGCTGTTGCTAGCCAGCCCCCTTCCTTGGAAGCGCTTTTGTAGGCCTAAGAACAGTGGGGCTCTGGGCTTCTCTAGCCACCTAATCTTCTGCTCATCCTCTCGCGCACTCTAAAGAGAGCTCAGGTGAGAAATTGCAAACGTCCAGCAATTGCTCAGAGATGAAAAGTGCCAGCATTGAAAGCTGTTGCTAGCCAGCACCCTTCCTTGGAAGCGCTTTCACAGGAGCAGCAACACTGGGGCTTTGCGCTTCTCTACCCACCAAACGTCATGGTCATTCTCTTTCCGTCTCGTAGACACGAGCTGAGAAATTGCAAACGTCGAGCAATTGCTCAGAGATGAAAAGTGCCAGCACTGGAAGCTGTTGCTAGCCAGCCCCCTTCCTTGGAAGCGCTTTTGTAGGCCTAAGAAGACTGGGGCTCTGGGCTTCTCTAGCCACCTAATCTTCTGCTCATCCTCTCTCGCGCACTCTAAAGGGTGCTCAGGTGAGAAATTGCAAACGTCGAGCAATTGCTCAGAGATGAAAAGTGCCAGCACTGAAAGCTGTTGCTAGCCAGCACCCTTCCTTGGAAGCGCTTTCACAGGCGCAGCAACACTGGGGCTTTGCGCTTCTCTAGCCACCAAACGTCACGGTCATTCTCTTTCCGTCTCGTAGACACGAGCTGAGAAATTGCAAACGTCGAGCAATTGCTCAGAGATGAAAAGTGCCAGCACTGAAAGCTGTTGCTAGCCAGCACCCTTCCTTGGAAGCGCTTTTGTAGGCCTAAGAACACTGGGGCTCTGGGCTTCTCTAGCCACCTAATCTTCTGCTCATCCTCTCGCGCACTCTAAAGAGAGCTCAGGTGAGAAATTGCAAACGTCCAGCAATTGCTCAGAGATGAAAAGTGCCAGCACTGAAAGCTGTTGCTAGCCAGCACCCTTCCTTGGAAGCGCTTTCACAGGTGCAGCAACACTGGGGCTTTGCGCTTCTCTACCCACCAAACGTCACGGTCATTCTCTTTCCGTCTCGTAGACACGAGTTGAGAAATTGCAAACGTCGAGCAATTGCTCAGAGATGAAAAGTGCCAGCACTGAAAGCTGTTGCTAGCCAGCAGCCTTCCTTGGAAGCGCTTTTGTAGGCCTAAGAACACTGGGGCTCTGGGCTTCTCTAGCCACCTAATCTTCTGCTCATCCTCTCTCGCGCACTCTAAAGGGTGCTCAGGTGAGAAATTACAAACGTCGAGCAATTGCTCAGAGATGAAAAGTGCCAGCACTGAAAGCTGTTGCTAGCCAGCACCCTTCCTTGGAAGTGCTTTCACAGGCGCAGCAACACTGGGGCTTTGCGCTTCTCTACCCACCAAACGTCACGGTCATTCTCTTTCCGTCTCGTAGACACGAGCTGAGAGATTGCAAACGTCGAGCAATTGCTCAGAGATGAAAAGTGCCAGCACTGAAAGCTGTTGCTAGCCAGCCCCCTTCCTTGGAAGCGCTTTTGTAGGCCTAAGAAGACTGGGGCTCTGGGCTTCTCTAGCCACCTAATCTTCTGCTCATCCTCTCGCGCACTCTAAAGAGAGCTCAGGTGAGAAATTGCAAACGTCGAGCAATTGCTCAGAGATGAAAAGTGCCAGCACTGAAAGCTGTTGCTAGCCAGCAGCCTTCCTTGGAAGCGCTTTCACAGGCGCAGCAACACTGGGGCTTTGCGCTTCTCTAGCCACCAAACGTCACGGTCATTCTATTTCCGTCTCGTAGACACGAGCTGAGAAATTGCAAATGTCCAGCAATTGCTCAGAGATGAAAAGTGCCAGCACTGAAAGCTGTTGCTAGCCAGCACCCTTCCTTGGAAGTGCTTTTGTAGGCCTAAGAACACTGGGGCTTTACGCTTCTCTAGCCACCTAATCTTCTGCTCATCCTCTCGCGCACTCTAAAGAGAGCTCAGGTGAGAAATTGCAAACGTCCAGCAATTGCTCAGAGATGAAAAGTGCCAGCACTGAAAGCTGTTGCTAGCCAGCACCCTTCCTTGGAAGCGCTTTTGTAGGCCTAAGAACATTGGGGCTCTGGGCTTCTCTAGCCACCAAACGTCACGGTCCTTCTCTTTCCGTCTCGTAGACACAAGTTGAGAAATTGCAAACGTCGAGCAATTGCTCAGAGATGAAAAGTGCCAGCACTGAAAGCTCTTGCTAGCCAGCACCCTTCCTTGGAAGCGCTTTCACAGGCGCAGCAACACTGGGGCTTTGCGCTTCTCTAGCCACCAAACGTCACGGTCATTCTCTTTCCGTCTCGTAGACACGAGCTGAGAAATTGCAAACGTCGAGCAATTGCTCAGAGATGAAAAGTGCCAGCACTGAAAGCTGTTGCTAGCCAGCACCCTTCCTTGGAAGCGCTTTTGTAGGCCTAAGAACAGTGGGGCTCTGGGCTTCTCTAGCCACCTAATCTTCTGCTCATCCTCTCGCGCACTCTAAAGAGAGCTCAGGTGAGAAATTGCAAACGTCCAGCAATTGCTCAGAGATGAAAAGTGCCAGCACTGAAAGCTGTTGCTAGCCAGCACCCTTCCTTGGAAGCGCTTTTGTAGGCCTAAGAACACTGGGGCTTTGCGCTTCTCTAGCCACCTAATCTTCTGCTCATCCTCTCGCGCACTCTAAAGAGAGCTCAGGTGAGAAATTGCAAACGTCGAGCAATTGCTCAGCGATGAAAAGTGCCAGCACTGAAAGCTCTTGCTAGCCAGCACCCTTCCTTGGAAGCGCTTTCACAGGCGCAGCAACACTGGGGCTTTGCGCTTCTCTAGCCACCAAACGTCATGGTCATTCTCTTTCCGTCTCGTAGACACGAGCTGAGAAATTGCAAACGTCGAGCAATTGCTCAGAGATGAAAAGTGCCAGCACTGAAAGCTGTTGCTAGCCAGCACCCTTCCTTGGAAGCGCTTTCACAGGCGCAGCAACACTGGGGCTTTGCGCTTCTCTAGCCACCAAACGTCACGGTCATTCTCTTTCCGTCTCGTAGACACGAGCTGAGAGATTGCAAACGTCGAGCAATTGCTCAGAGATGAAAAGTGCCAGCACTGAAAGCTGTTGCTAGCCAGCACCCTTCCTTGGAAGCGCTTTTGTAGGCCTAAGAAGACTGGGGCTCTGGGCTTCTCTAGCCACCTAATCTTCTGCTCATCCTCTCGCGCACTCTAAAGAGAGCTCAGGTGAGAAATTGCAAACGTCCAGCAATTGCTCAGAGATGAAAAGTGCCAGCACTGAAAGCTGTTGCTAGCCAGCAGCCTTCCTTGGAAGCGCTTTCACAGGCGCAGCAACACTGGGGCTTTGCGCTTCTCTAGCCACCAAACGTCACGGTCATTCTATTTCCGTCTCGTAGACACGAGCTGAGAAATTGCAAATGTCCAGCAATTGCTCAGAGATGAAAAGTGCCAGCACTGAAAGCTGTTGCTAGCCAGCACCCTTCCTTGGAAGTGCTTTTGTAGGCCTAAGAACACTGGGGCTTTACGCTTCTCTAGCCACCTAATCTTCTGCTCATCCTCTCGCGCACTCTAAAGAGAGCTCAGGTGAGAAATTGCAAACGTCCAGCAATTGCTCAGAGATGAAAAGTGCCAGCACTGAAAGCTGTTGCTAGCCAGCACCCTTCCTTGGAAGCGCTTTTGTAGGCCTAAGAACATTGGGGCTCTGGGCTTCTCTACCCACCAAACGTCACGGTCATTCTCTTTCCGTCTCGTAGACACAAGTTGAGAAATTGCAAACGTCGAGCAATTGCTCAGAGATGAAAAGTGCCAGCACTGAAAGCTCTTGCTAGCCAGCACCCTTCCTTGGAAGCGCTTTCACAGGCGCAGCAACACTGGGGCTTTGCGCTTCTCTAGCCACCAAACGTCACGGTCATTCTCTTTCCGTCTCGTAGACACGAGCTGAGAAATTGCAAATGTCCAGCAATTGCTCAGAGATGAAAAGTGCCAGCACTGAAAGCTGTTGCTACCCAGCACCCTTCCTTGGAAGCGCTTTTGTAGGCCTAAGAACAGTGGGGCTCTGGGCTTCTCTAGCCACCTAATCTTCTGCTCATCCTCTCGCGCACTCTAAAGAGAGCTCAGGTGAGAAATTGCAAACGTGGAGCAATTGCTCAGAGATGAAAAGTGCCAGCACTGAAAGCTGTTGCTAGCCAGCACCCTTCCTTGGAAGCGCTTTTGTAGGCCTAAGAACACTGGGGCTTTGCGCTTCTCTAGCCACCTAATCTTCTGCTCATCCTCTCGCGCACTCTAAAGAGAGCTCAGGTGAGAAATTGCAAACGTCGAGCAATTGCTCTAGCGATGAAAAGTGCCAGCACTGAAAGCTCTTGCTAGCCAGCACCCTTCCTTGGAAGCGCTTTCACAGGCGCAGCAACACTGGGGCTTTGCGCTTCTCTAGCCACCAAAAGTCACGGTCATTCTCTTTCCGTCTCGTAGACACGAGCTGAGAAATTGCAAACGTCGAGCAATTGCTCAGAGATGAAAAGTGCCAGCACTGAAAGCTGTTGCTAGCCAGCAGCCTTCCTTGGAAGCGCTTTCACAGGCGCAGCAACACTGGGGCTTTGCGCTTCTCTAGCCACCAAACGTCACGGTCATTCTCTTTCCGTCTCGTAGACACGAGCTGAGAAATTGCAAACGTCGAGCAATTGCTCAGAGATGAAAAGTGCCAGCACTGAAAGCTGTTGCTAGCCAGCACCCTTCCTTGGAAGCGCTTTCACAGGAGCAGCAACACTGGGGCTTTGCGCTTCTCTAGCCACCAAACGTCACGGTCATTCTCTTTCCGTCTCGTAGACACGAGCTGAGAAATTGCAAATGTCCAGCAATTGCTCAGAGATGAAAAGTGCCAGCACTGAAAGCTGTTGCTAGCCAGCCCCCTTCCTTGGAAGTGCTTTTGTAGCCCTAAGAACACTGGGGCTTTGCGATTCTCTAGCCACCTAATCTTGTGCTCATCCTCTCGCACACTCTAAAGAGAGCTCAGGTGAGAAATTGCAAACGTCCAGCAATTGCTCAGAGATGAAAAGTGCCAGCACTGAAAGCTCTTGCTAGCCAGCACCCTTCCTTGGAAGCGCTTTCACAGGCGCAGCAACACTGGGGCTTTGCGCTTCTCTAGCCACCAAACGTCACGGTCCTTCTCTTTCCGTCTCGGAGACACGAGCTGAGAAATTGCAAACGTCGAGCAATTGCTCAGAGATGAAAAGTGCCAGCACTGAAAGCTGTTGCTAGCCAGCACCCTTCCTTGGAAGCGCTTTCACAGGTGCAGTAACACTGGGGCTTTGCGCTTCTCTAGCCACCAAACGTCACAGTCATTCTCTTTTCGTCTCGTAGACACGAGCTGAGAAATTGCAAACGTCCAGCAATTGCTCAGAGATGAAAAGTGCCAGCACTGAAAGCTGTTGCTAGCCTGCACCCTTCCTTGGAAGCGCTTTTATAGGCCTAAGAACACTGGGGCTTTGCGATTCTCTAGCCACCTAATCTTCTGCTCATCCTCTCGCGCACTCTAAAGGGTGCTCAGGTGAGAAATTACAAACGTCGAGCAATTGCTCAGAGATGAAAAGTGCCAGCACTGAAAGCTCTTGCTAGCCAGCACCCTTCCTTGGAAGCGCTTTCACAGGCGCAGCAACACTGGGGCTTTGCGCTTCTCTAGCCACCAAACGTCACGGTCATTCTCTTTCCGTCTCGTAGACACGAGCTGAGAGATTGCAAACGTCCAGCAATTGCTCAGAGATGAAAAGTGCCAGCACTGAAAGCTGTTGCTAGCCAGCACCCTTCCTTGGAAGCGCTTTTGTAGGCCTAAGAAGACTGGGGCTCTGGGCTTCTCTAGCCACCTAATCTTCTGCTCATCCTCTCGCGCACTCTAAAGAGAGCTCAGGTGAGAAATTGCAAACGTCCAGCAATTGCTCAGAGATGAAAAGTGCCAGCACTGAAAGCTCTTGCTAGCCAGCACCCTTCCTTGGAAGCGCTTTCACAGGCGCAGCAACACTGGGGCTTTGCGCTTCTCTAGCCACCAAACGTCACTGTCATTCTCTTTCCGTCTCGTAGACACGAGCTGAAAAATTGCAAACGTCCAGCAATTGCTCAGAGATGAAAAGTGCCAGCACTGAAAGCTGTTGCTAGCCAGCCCCCTTCCTTGGAAGCGCTTTTGTAGGCCTAAGAACAGTGGGGCTCTGGTCTTCTCTAGCCACCTAATCTTCTGCTCATCCTCTCGCGCAGTCTAAAGAGAGCTCAGGTGAGAAATTGCAAACGTCGAGCAATTGCTCAGAGATGAAAAGTGCCAGCACTGAAAGCTGTTGCTAGCCAGCACCCTTCCTTGGAAGCGCTTTCACAGGCGCAGCAACACTGGGGCTTTGCGCTTCTCTACCCACCAAACGCCACGGTCCTTCTCTTTCCGTCTCGTAGACACGAGCTGAGAAATTGCAAACGTCGAGCAATTGCTCAGAGATGAAAAGTGCCAGCACTGAAAGCTCTTGCTACCCAGCACCCTTCCTTGGAAGCGCTTTTGTAGGCCTAAGAACACTGGGGCTCTGGGCTTCTCTAGCCACCTAATCTTCTGCTCATCCTCTCGCGCACTCTAAAGAGAGCTCAGGTGAGAAATTGCAAACATCCAGCAATTGCTCAGAGATGAAAAGTGCCAGCACTGAAAGCTGTTGCTAGCCAGCACCCTTCCTTGGAAGCGCTTTCACAGGCGCAGCAACACTGGGGCTTTGCGCTTCTCTAGCCACCAAACGTCACGGTCCTTCTCTTTCCGTCTCGTAGACACGAGCTGAGAAATTGCAAACGTCCAGCAATTGCTCAGAGATGAAAAGTGCCAGCACTGAAAGCTGTTGCTAGCCAGCACCCTTCCTTGGAAGCGCTTTCACAGGCGCAGCAACACTGGGGCTTTGCGCTTCTCTACCCACCAAACGTCACGGTCATTCTCTTTCCGTCTCGTAGACACGAGCTGAGAAATTGCAAACGTCGAGCAATTGCTCAGAGATGAAAAGTGCCAGCACTGAAAGCTGTTGCTAGCCAGCCCCCTTCCTTGGAAGCGCTTTTGTAGGCCTAAGAAGACTGGGGCTCTGGGCTTCTCTAGCCACCTAATCTTCTGCTCATCCTCTCTCGCGCACTCTAAAGGGTGCTCAGGTGAGAAATTGCAAACGTCGAGCAATTGCTCAGAGATGAAAAGTGCCAGCACTGAAAGCTGTTGCTAGCCAGCACCCTTCCTTGGAAGCGCTTTCACAGGCGCAGCAACACTGGGGCTTTGCGCTTCTCTAGCCACCAAACGTCACGGTCATTCTCTTTCCGTCTCGTAGACACGAGCTGAGAGATTGCAAACGTCCAGCAATTGCTCAGAGATGAAAAGTGCCAGCACTGAAAGCTGTTGCTAGCCAGCACCCTTCCTTGGAAGCGCTTTTGTAGGCCTAAGAAGACTGGGGCTCTGGGCTTCTCTAGCCACCTAATCTTCTGCTCATCCTCTCGCGCACTCTAAAGAGAGCTCAGGTGAGAAATTGCAAACGTCCAGCAATTGCTCAGAGATGAAAAGTGCCAGCACTGAAAGCTCTTGCTAGCCAGCACCCTTCCTTGGAAGCGCTTTCACAGGCGCAGCAACACTGGGGCTTTGCGCTTCTCTAGCCACCAAACGTCACTGTCATTCTCTTTCCGTCTCGTAGACACGAGCTGAAAAATTGCAAACGTCGAGCAATTGCTCAGAGATGAAAAGTGCCAGCACTGGAAGCTGTTGCTAGCCAGCCCCCTTCCTTGGAAGCGCTTTTGTAGGCCTAAGAACAGTGGGGCTCTGGTCTTCTCTAGCCACCTAATCTTCTGCTCATCCTCTCGCGCAGTCTAAAGAGAGCTCAGGTGAGAAATTGCAAACGTCGAGCAATTGCTCAGAGATGAAAAGTGCCAGCACTGAAAGCTGTTGCTAGCCAGCACCCTTCCTTGGAAGCGCTTTCACAGGCGCAGCAACACTGGGGCTTTGCGCTTCTCTACCCACCAAACGCCACGGTCCTTCTCTTTCCGTCTCGTAGACACGAGCTGAGAAATTGCAAACGTCGAGCAATTGCTCAGAGATGAAAAGTGCCAGCACTGAAAGCTCTTGCTACCCAGCACCCTTCCTTGGAAGCGCTTTTGTAGGCCTAAGAACACTGGGGCTCTGGGCTTCTCTAGCCACCTAATCTTCTGCTCATCCTCTCGCGCACTCTAAAGAGAGCTCAGGTGAGAAATTGCAAACATCCAGCAATTGCTCAGAGATGAAAAGTGCCAGCACTGAAAGCTGTTGCTAGCCAGCAGCCTTCCTTGGAAGCGCTTTCACAGGCGCAGCAACACTGGGGCTTTGCGCTTCTCTACCCACCAAACGTCACGGTCCTTCTCTTTCCGTCTCGTAGACACGAGCTGAGAAATTGCAAACGTCCAGCAATTGCTCAGAGATGAAAAGTGCCAGCACTGAAAGCTGTTGCTAGCCAGCACCCTTCCTTGGAAGCGCTTTTGTAGGCCTAAGAACACTGGGGCTTTGCGCTTCTCTACCCACCAAACGTCACGGTCATTCTCTTTCCATCTCGTAGACACGAGCTGAGAAATTGCAAACGTCGAGCAATTGCTCAGAGATGAAAAGTGCCAGCACTGAAAGCTGTTGCTAGCCAGCCCCCTTCCTTGGAAGCGCTTTTGTAGGCCTAAGAAGACTGGGGCTCTGGGCTTCTCTAGCCACCTAATCTTCTGCTCATCCTCTCTCGCGCACTCTAAAGGGTGCTCAGGTGAGAAATTGCAAACGTCGAGCAATTGCTCAGAGATGAAAAGTGCCAGCACTGAAAGCTGTTGCTAGCCAGCACCCTTCCTTGGAAGCGCTTTCACAGGCGCAGCAACACTGGGGCTTTGCGCTTCTCTAGCCACCAAACGTCACGGTCATTCTCTTTCCGTCTCATAGACACGAGCTGAGAAATTGCAAATGTCCAGCAATTGCTCAGAGATGAAAAGTGCCAGCACTGAAAGCTGTTGCTAGCCAGCACCCTTCCTTGGAAGCGCTTTTGTAGGCCTAAGAACAGTGGGGCTTTGCGCTTCTCTAGCCACCTAATCTTCTGCTCATCCTCTCGCGCACTCTAAAGAGAGCTCAGGTGAGAAATTGCAAACGTCCAGCAATTGCTCAGAGATGAAAAGTGCCAGCACTGAAAGCTGTTGCTAGCCAGCAGCCTTCCTTGGAAGCGCTTTCACAGGCGCAGCAACACTGGGGCTTTGCGCTTCTCTACCCACCAAACGTCACGGTCATTCTCTTTCCGTCTCGTAGACACGAGCTGAGAAATTGCAAACGTCGAGCAATTGCTCAGAGATGAAAAGTGCCAGCACTGAAAGCTGTTGCTAGCCAGCAGCCTTCCTTGGAAGCGCTTTTGTAGGCCTAAGAACACTGGGGCTCTGGGCTTCTCTAGCCACCTAATCTTCTGCTCATCCTCTCGCGCAGTCTAAAGAGAGCTCAGGTGAGAAATTGCAAACGTCGAGCAATTGCTCAGAGATGAAAAGTGCCAGCACTGAAAGCTGTTGCTAGCCAGCAGCCTTCCTTGGAAGCGCTTTCACAGGCGCAGCAACACTGGGGCTTTGCGCTTCTCTAGCCACCAAACGTCACGGTCCTTCTCTTTCCGTCTCGTAGACACGAGCTGAGAAATTGCAAACGTCGAGCAATTGCTCAGAGATGAAAAGTGCCAGCACTGAAAGCTCTTGCTACCCAGCACCCTTCCTTGGAAGCGCTTTTGTAGGCCTAAGAACACTGGGGCTCTGGGCTTCTCTAGCCACCTAATCTTCTGCTCATCCTCTCGCGCACTCTAAAGAGAGCTCAGGTGAGAAATTGCAAACATCCAGCAATTGCTCAGAGATGAAAAGTGCCAGCACTGAAAGCTGTTGCTAGCCAGCACCCTTCCTTGGAAGCGCTTTCACAGGCGCAGCAACACTGGGGCTTTGCGCTTCTCTACCCACCAAACGTCACGGTCATTCTCTTTCCGTCTCATAGACACGAGCTGAGAAATTGCAAACGTCCAGCAATTGCTCAGAGATGAAAAGTGCCAGCACTGAAAGCTGTTGCTAGCCAGCACCCTTCCTTGGAAGCGCTTTTGTAGCCCTAAGAACACTGGGGCTCTGGGCTTCTCTAGCCACCTAATCTTGTGTTCATCCTCTCTCGCGCACTCTAAAGAGAGCTCAGGTGAGAAATTGCAAACGTCGAGCAATTGCTCAGAGATGAAAAGTGCCAGCACTGAAAGCTGTTGCTAGCCAGCAGCCTTCCTTGGAAGCGCTTTCACAGGCGCAGCAACACTGGGGCTTTGCGCTTCTCTAGCCACCAAACGTCACGGTCATTCTCTTTCCGTCTCGTAGACACGAGCTGAGAAATTGCAAATGTCCAGCAATTGCTCAGAGATGAAAAGTGCCAGCACTGAAAGCTGTTGCTAGCCAGCCCCCTTCCTTGGAAGCGCTTTTGTAGGCCTAAGAACACTGGGGCTCTGGGCTTCTCTAGCCACCTAATCTTCTGCTCATCCTCTCGCGCACTCTAAAGAGAGCTCAGGTGAGAAATTGCAAACGTCGAGCAATTGCTCAGAGATGAAAAGTGCCAGCACTGAAAGCTCTTGCTAGCCAGCACCCTTCCTTGGAAGCGCTTTCACAGGCGCAGCAACACTGGGGCTTTGCGCTTCTCTAGCCACCAAACGTCACGGTCCTTCTCTTTCCGTCTCGTAGACACGAGCTGAGAAATTGCAAACGTCGAGCAATTGCTCAGAGATGAAAAGTGCCAGCACTGAAAGCTGTTGCTAGCCAGCCCCCTTCCTTGGAAGTGCTTTTGTAGGCCTAAGAACACTGGGGCTCTGGGCTTCTCTAGCCACCTAATCTTCTGCTCATCCTCTCGCGCACTCTAAAGAGAGCTCAGGTGAGAAATTGCAAACGTCGAGCAATTGCTCAGAGATGAAAAGTGCCAGCACTGAAAGCTGTTGCTAGCCAGCAGCCTTCCTTGGAAGCGCTTTCACAGGCGCAGCAACACTGGGGCTTTGCGCTTCTCTAGCCACCAAACGTCACGGTCATTCTCTTTCCGTCTCGTAGAAACGAGCTGAGAAATTGCAAATGTCCAGCAATTGCTCAGAGATGAAAAGTGCCAGCACTGAAAGCTGTTGCTAGCCAGCAGCCTTCCTTGGAAGCGCTTTTGTAGGCCTAAGAAGACTGGGGCTCTGGGCTTCTCTAGCCACCTAATCTTCTGCTCATCCTCTCGCGCACTCTAAAGAGAGCTCAGGTGAGAAATTGCAAACGTCGAGCAATTGCTCAGAGATGAAAAGTGCCAGCACTGAAAGCTGTTGCTAGCCAGCACCCTTCCTTGGAAGCGCTTTCACAGGCGCAGCAACACTGGGGCTTTGCGCTTCTCTAGCCACCAAACGTCACGGTCCTTCTCTTTCCGTCTCGTAGACACGAGCTGAGAAATTGCAAACGTCGAGCAATTGCTCAGAGATGAAAAGTGCCAGCACTGAAAGCTGTTGCTAGCCAGCCCCCTTCCTTGGAAGTGCTTTTGTAGGCCTAAGAACAGTGGGGCTCTGGGCTTCTCTAGCCACCTAATCTTCTGCTCATCCTCTCGCGCACTCTAAAGAGAGCTCAGGTGAGAAATTGCAAACGTCGAGCAATTGCTCAGAGATGAAAAGTGCCAGCACTGAAAGCTCTTGCTACCCAGCACCCTTCCTTGGAAGCGCTTTCACAGGCGCAGCAACACTGGGGCTTTGCGCTTCTCTAGCCACCAAACGTCACGGTCATTCTCTTTCTGTCTCGTAGACACGAGCTGAGAAATTGCAAACGTCGAGCAATTGCTCAGAGATGAAAAGTGCCAGCACTGAAAGCTGTTGCTAGCCAGCACCCTTCCTTGGAAGCGCTTTTGTAGGCCTAAGAACACTGGGGCTTTGCGCTTCTCTAGCCACCTAATCTTGTGCTTATCCTCTCGCGCACTCTAAAGAGAGCTCAGGTGAGAAATTGCAAACGTCGAGCAATTGCTCAGAGATGAAAAGTGCCAGCACTGAAAGCTGTTGCTAGCCAGCACCCTTCCTTGGAAGCGCTTTCACAGGCGCAGCAACACTGGGGCTTTGCGCTTCTCTAGCCACCAAACGTCACGGTCATTCTCTTTCCGTCTCGTAGACACGAGCTGAGAAATTGCAAACGTCGAGCAATTGCTCAGAGATGAAAAGTGCCAGCACTGAAAGCTCTTGCTACCCAGCACCCTTCCTTGGAAGCGCTTTTGTAGGCCTAAGAACACTGGGGCTTTGCGCTTCTCTAGCCACCTAATCTTCTGCTCATCCTCTCGCGCACTCTAAAGAGAGCTCAGGTGAGAAATTGCAAACGTCCAGCAATTGCTCAGAGATGAAAAGTGCCAGCACTGAAAGCTGTTGCTAGCCAGCACCCTTCCTTGGAAGTGCTTTCACAGGTGCAGCAACACTGGGGCTTTGCGCTTCTCTACCCACCAAACATCACTCTCATTCTCTTTCCGTCTCGTAGACACGAGCTGAAAAATTGCAAACGTCGAGCAATTGCTCAGAGATGAAAAGTGCCAGCACTGAAAGCTGTTGCTAGCCAGCACCCTTCCTTGGAAGCGCTTTCACAGGCGCAGCAACACTGGGGCTTTGCGCTTCTCTAGCCACCAAACGTCACGGTCATTCTCTTTCCGTCTCGTAGACACGAGCTGAGAAATTGCAAACGTCGAGCAATTGCTCAGAGATGAAAAGTGCCAGCACTGAAAGCTCTTGCTACCCAGCACCCTTCCTTGGAAGTGCTTTTGTAGGCCTAAGAACACTGGGGCTCTGGGCTTCTCTAGCCACCTAATCTTGTGCTTATCCTCTCGCGCACTCTAAAGAGAGCTCAGGTGAGAAATTGCAAACGTCGAGCAATTGCTCAGAGATGAAAAGTGCCAGCACTGAAAGCTGTTGCTAGCCAGCACCCTTCCTTGGAAGCGCTTTCACAGGCGCAGCAACACTGGGGCTTTGCGCTTCTCTAGCCACCAAACGTCACGGTCATTCTCCATCCGTCTCCTAGACACGAGCTGAGAGATTGCAAACGTCGAGCAATTGCTCAGAGATGAAAAGTGCCAGCACTGAAAGCTGTTGCTAGCCAGCACCCTTCCTTGGAAGCGCTTTTGTAGGCCTAAGAACACTGGGGCTTTACGCTTCTCTAGCCACCTAATCTTGTGCTTCTCCTCTCGCGCACTCTAAAGAGAGCTCAGGTGAGAAATTGCAAACGTCGAGCAATTGCTCAGAGATGAAAAGTGCCAGCACTGAAAGCTGTTGCTAGCCAGCACCCTTCCTTGGAAGCGCTTTCACAGGCGCAGCAACACTGGGGCTTTGCGCTTCTCTAGCCACCAAACGTCACGGTCCTTCTCTTTCCGTCTCGTAGACACGAGCTGAGAAATTGCAAACGTCGAGCAATTGCTCAGAGATGAAAAGTGCCAGCACTGAAAGCTCTTGCTACCCAGCACCCTTCCTTGGAAGCGCTTTTGTAGGCCTAAGAACACTGGGGCTTTGCGCTTCTCTAGCCACCTAATCTTCTGCTCATCCTCTCGCGCACTCTAAAGAGAGCTCAGGTGAGAAATTGCAAACGTCCAGCAATTGCTCAGAGATGAAAAGTGCCAGCACTGAAAGCTCTTGCTAGCCAGCACCCTTCCTTGGAAGTGCTTTCACAGGTGCAGCAACACTGGGGCTTTGCGCTTCTCTACCCACCAAACATCACTGTCATTCTCTTTCCGTCTCGTAGACACGAGCTGAAAAATTGCAAACATCGAGCAATTGCTCAGAGATGAAAAGTGCCAGCACTGAAAGCTGTTGCTAGCCAGCCCCCTTCCTTGGAAGCGCTTTTGTAGGCCTAAGAACACTGGGGCTCTGGGCTTCTCTAGCCACCTAATCTTCTGCTCATCCTCTCGCGCACTCTAAAGAGAGCTCAGGTGAGAAATTGCAAACGTCCAGCAATTGCTCAGCGATGAAAAGTGCCAGCACTGAAAGCTCTTGCTAGCCAGCAGCCTTCCTTGGAAGCGCTTTCACAGGCGCAGCAACACTGGGGCTTTGCGCTTCTCTACCCACCAAACGTCACGGTCATTCTCTTTCCGTCTCGTAGACACGAGCTGAGAAATTGCAAACGTCGAGCAATTGCTCAGAGATGAAAAGTGCCAGCACTGAAAGCTGTTGCTAGCCAGCACCCTTCCTTGGAAGCGCTTTTGTAGGCCTAAGAACACTGGGGCTCTGGGCTTCTCTAGCCACCTAATCTTCTGCTCATCCTCTCTCGCGCACTCTAAAGGGTGCTCAGGTGAGAAATTGCAAACGTCGAGCAATTGCTCAGAGATGAAAAGTGCCAGCACTGAAAGCTGTTGCTAGCCAGCACCCTTCCTTGGAAGCGCTTTCACAGGTGCAGCAACACTGGGGCTTTGCGCTTCTCTAGCCACCAAACGTCACGGTCATTCTCTTTCCGTCTCGTAGACACGAGCTGAGAAATTGCAAATGTCCAGCAATTGCTCAGAGATGAAAAGTGCCAGCACTGAAAGCTGTTGCTAGCCAGCACCCTTCCTTGGAAGCGCTTTTGTAGGCCTAAGAACAGTGGGGCTCTGGGCTTCTCTAGCCACCTAATCTTCTGCTCATCCTCTCGCGCACTCTAAAGAGAGCTCAGGTGAGAAATTGCAAACGTCCAGCAATTGCTCAGAGATGAAAAGTGCCAGCACTGAAAGCTCTTGCTAGCCAGCACCCTTCCTTGGAAGCGCTTTCACAGGCGCAGCAACACTGGGGCTTTGCGCTTCTCTAGCCACCAAACGTCACGGTCCTTCTCTTTCCGTCTCGTAGACACGAGCTGAGAAATTGCAAACATCGAGCAATTGCTCAGAGATGAAAAGTGCCAGCACTGAAAGCTGTTGCTAGCCAGCCCCCTTCCTTGGAAGCGCTTTTGTAGCCCTAAGAACAGTGGGGCTCTGGGCTTCTCTAGCCACCTAATCTTCTGCTCATCCTCTCGCGCACTCTAAAGAGAGCTCAGGTGAGAAATTGCAAACGTCGAGCAATTGCTCAGAGATGAAAAGTGCCAGCACTGAAAGCTGTTGCTAGCCAGCACCCTTCCTTGGAAGCGCTTTCACAGGCGCAGCAACACTGGGGCTTTGCGCTTCTCTAGCCACCAAACGTCACGGTCCTTCTCTTTCCGTCTCGTAGACACGAGCTGAGAAATTGCAAACGTCCAGCAATTGCTCAGAGATGAAAAGTGCCAGCACTGAAAGCTCTTGCTACCCAGCACCCTTCCTTGGAAGCGCTTTTGTAGGCCTAAGAACACTGGGGCTTTGCGCTTCTCTAGCCACCTAATCTTCTGCTCATCCTCTCGCGCACTCTAAAGAGAGCTCAGGTGAGAAATTGCAAACGTCGAGCAATTGCTCAGAGATGAAAAGTGCCAGCACTGAAAGCTGTTGCTAGCCAGCACCCTTCCTTGCAAGTGCTTTCACAGGTGCAGCAACACTGGGGCTTTGCGCTTCTCTACCCACCAAACATCACTGTCATTCTCTTTCCGTCTCCTAGACACGAGCTGAGAAATTGCAAACGTTGAGCAATTGCTCAGAGATGAAAAGTGCCAGCACTGAAAGCTGTTGCTAGCCAGCACCCTTCCTTGGAAGCGCTTTTGTAGGCCTAAGAACAGTGGGGCTCTGGGCTTCTCTAGCCACCTAATCTTCTGCTCATCCTCTCGCGCACTCTAAAGAGAGCTCAGGTGAGAAATTGCAAACGTCGAGCAATTGCTCAGAGATGAAAAGTGCCAGCACTGAAAGCTGTTGCTAGCCAGCACCCTTCCTTGGAAGCGCTTTTGTAGGCCTAAGAACAGTGGGGCTCTGGGCTTCTCTAGCCACCTAATCTTCTGCTCATCCTCTCGCGCAGTCTAAAGAGAGCTCAGGTGAGAAATTGCAAATGTCCAGCAATTGCTCAGCGATGAAAAGTGCCAGCACTGAAAGCTGTTGCTAGCCAGCACCCTTCCTTGGAAGCGCTTTCACAGGCGCAGCAACACTGGGGCTTTGCGCTTCTCTACCCACCAAACGTCACGGTCCTTCTCTTTCCGTCTCGTAGACACGAGCTGAGAAATTGCAAACGTCGAGCAATTGCTCAGAGATGAAAAGTGCCAGCACTGAAAGCTCTTGCTACCCAGCACCCTTCCTTGGAAGCGCTTTTGTAGGCCTAAGAACACTGGGGCTTTGCGCTTCTCTAGCCACCTAATCTTCTGCTCATCCTCTCGCGCACTCTAAAGAGAGCTCAGGTGAGAAATTGCAAACGTCGAGCAATTGCTCAGAGATGAAAAGTGCCAGCACTGAAAGCTGTTGCTAGCCAGCACCCTTCCTTGGAAGCGCTTTCACAGGCGCAGCAACACTGGGGCTTTGCGCTTCTCTACCCACCAAACGTCACGGTCATTCTCTTTCCGTCTCGTAGACACGAGCTGAGAAATTGCAAACGTCGAGCAATTGCTCAGAGATGAAAAGTGCCAGCACTGGAAGCTGTTGCTAGCCAGCCCCCTTCCTTGGAAGCGCTTTTGTATGCCTAAGAAGACTGGGGCTCTGGGCTTCTCTAGCCACCTAATCTTCTGCTCATCCTCTCTCGCGCACTCTAAAGGGTGCTCAGGTGAGAAATTGCAAACGTCGAGCAATTGCTCAGAGATGAAAAGTGCCAGCACTGAAAGCTGTTGCTAGCCAGCACCCTTCCTTGGAAGCGCTTTCACAGGAGCAGCAACACTGGGGCTTTGCGCTTCTCTACCCACCAAACGTCACGGTCATTCTCTTTCCGTCTCGTAGACACGAGCTGAGAAATTGCAAATGTCCAGCAATTGCTCAGAGATGAAAAGTGCCAGCACTGAAAGCTGTTGCTAGCCAGCACCCTTCCTTGGAAGCGCTTTTGTAGGCCTAAGAAGACTGGGGCTCTGGGCTTCTCTAGCCACCTAATCTTCTCCTCATCCTCTCGCGCACTCTAAAGAGAGCTCAGGTGAGAAATTGCAAACGTCCAGCAATTGCTCAGAGATGAAAAGTGCCAGCACTGAAAGCTATTGCTAGCCAGCAGCCTTCCTTGGAAGCGCTTTCACAGGCGCAGCAACACTGCGGCTTTGCGCTTCTCTACCCACCAAACGTCACAGTCATTCTCTTTCCGTCTCGTAGACACCAGCTGAGAAATTGCAAACATCGAGCAATTGCTCAGAGATGAAAAGTGCCAGCACTGAAAGCTGTTGCTAGCCAGCAGCCTTCCTTGGAAGTGCTTTTGTAGGCCTAAGAACACTGGGGCTTTGCGCTTCTCTAGCCACCTAATCTTGTGCTCATCCTCTCGCGCACTCTAAAGAGAGCTCAGGTGAGAAATTGCAAACGTCCAGCAATTGCTCAGAGATGAAAAGTGCCAGCACTGAAAGCTCTTGCTAGCCAGCACCCTTCCTTGGAAGCGCTTTCACAGGCGCAGCAACACTGGGGCTTTGCGCTTCTCTAGCCACCAAACGTCACGGTCATTCTCTTTCCGTCTCGTAGACACGAGCTGAGAAATTGCAAACGTCGAGCAATTGCTCAGAGATGAAAAGTGCCAGCACTGAAAGCTGTTGCTAGCCAGCACCCTTCCTTGGAAGCGCTTTTGTAGGCCTAAGAACACTGGGGCTTTGCGCTTCTCTAGCCACCTAATCTTCTGCTCATTCTCTCACGCACTCTAAAGGGTGCTCAGGTGAGAAATTACAAACGTCGAGCAATTGCTCAGAGATGAAAAGTGCCAGCACTGAAAGCTGTTGCTAGCCAGCACCCTTCCTTGGAAGCGCTTTCACAGGCGCAGCAACACTGGGGCTTTGCGCTTCTCTAGCCACCAAACGTCACGGTCCTTCTCTTTCCGTCTCGTAGACACGAGCTGAGAAATTGCAAACGTCGAGCAATTGCTCAGAGATGAAAAGTGCCAGCACTGAAAGCTGTTGCTAGCCAGCACCCTTCCTTGGAAGCGCTTTCACAGGCGCAGCAACACTGCGGCTTTGCGCTTCTCTACCCACCAAACGTCACGGTCATTCTCTTTCCGTCTCGTAGACACGAGCTGAGAAATTGCAAATGTCCAGCAATTGCTCAGAGATGAAAAGTGCCAGCACTGAAAGCTGTTGCTAGCCAGCACCCTTCCTTGGAAGCGCTTTTGTAGGCCTAAGAACACTGGGGCTCTGGGCTTCTCTAGCCACCTAATCTTCTGCTCATCCTCTCGCGCACTCTAAAGAGAGCTCAGGTGAGAAATTGCAAACGTCGAGCAATTGCTCAGAGATGAAAAGTGCCAGCACTGAAAGCTGTTGCTAGCCAGCACCCTTCCTTGGAAGCGCTTTCACAGGCGCAGCAACACTGGGGCTTTGCGCTTCTCTAGCCACCAAACGTCACGGTCCTTCTCTTTCCGTCTCGTAGACACGAGCTGAGAAATTGCAAACGTCGAGCAATTGCTCAGAGATGAAAAGTGCCAGCACTGAAAGCTGTTGCTAGCCAGCCCCCTTCCTTGGAAGTGCTTTTGTAGGCCTAAGAACACTGGGGCTCTGGGCTTCTCCAGCCACCTAATCTTCTGCTCATCCTCTCGCGCACTCTAAAGAGAGCTCAGGTGAGAAATTGCAAATGTCCAGCAATTGCTCAGAGATGAAAAGTGCCAGCACTGAAAGCTGTTGCTAGCCAGCACCCTTCCTTGGAAGCGCTTTCACAGGAGAAGCAACACTGGGGCTTTGCGCTTCTCTACCCACCAAACATCACTGTCATTCTCTTTCCGTCTCGTAGACACGAGCTGAAAAATTGCAAACGTCGAGCAATTGCTCAGAGATGAAAAGTGCCAGCACTGAAAGCTGTTGCTAGCCAGCACCCTTCCTTGGAAGCGCTTTCACAGGCGCAGCAACACTGGGGCTTTGCGCTTCTCTACCCACCAAACGTCACGGTCCTTCTCTTTCCGTCTCGTAGACACGAGCTGAGAAATTGCAAACGTCCAGCAATTGCTCAGAGATGAAAAGTGCCAGCACTGAAAGCTGTTGCTAGCCAGCCCCCTTCCTTGGAAGCGCTTTTGTAGGCCTAAGAACACTGGGGCTCTGGGCTTCTCTAGCCACCTAATCTTCTGCTCATCCTCTCGCACACTCTAAAGAGAGCTCAGGTGAGAAATTGCAAATGTCCAGCAATTGCTCAGAGATGAAAAGTGCCAGCACTGAAAGCTGTTGCTAGCCAGCACCCTTCCTTGGAAGCGCTTTCACAGGCGCAGCAACACTGGGGCTTTGCGCTTCTCTACCCACCAAACGTCACGGTCATTCTCTTTCCGTCTCGTAGACACGAGCTGAGAAATTGCAAACGTCGAGCAATTGCTCAGAGATGAAAAGTGCCAGCACTGAAAGCTGTTGCTAGCCAGCACCCTTCCTTGGAAGCGCTTTTGTAGGCCTAAGAACACTGGGGCTTTGCGCTTCTCTAGCCACCTAATCTTGTGCTTATCCTCTCGCGCACTCTAAAGAGAGCTCAGGTGAGAAATTGCAAACGTCGAGCAATTGCTCAGAGATGAAAAGTGCCAGCACTGAAAGCTGTTGCTAGCCAGCACCCTTCCTTGGAAGCGCTTTCACAGGCGCAGCAACACTGGGGCTTTGCGCTTCTCTAGCCACCAAACGTCACGGTCCTTCTCTTTCCGTCTCGTAGACACGAGCTGAAAAATTGCAAACGTCGAGCAATTGCTCAGAGATGAAAAGTGCCAGCACTGAAAGCTCTTGCTAGCCAGCAGCCTTCCTTGGAAGCGCTTTCACAGGCGCAGCAACACTGCGGCTTTGCGCTTCTCTACCCACCAAATGTCACGGTCCTTCTCTTTCCGTCTCGTAGACACGAGCTGAGAAATTGCAAACGTCGAGCAATTGCTCAGAGATGAAAAGTGCCAGCACTGAAAGCTGTTGCTAGCCAGCAGCCTTCCTTGGAAGCGCTTTTGTAGGCCTAAGAACACTGGGGCTCTGGGCTTCTCTAGCCACCTAATCTTCTGCTCATCCTCTCGCGCACTCTAAAGAGAGCTCAGGTGAGAAATTGCAAACGTCGAGCAATTGCTCAGAGATGAAAAGTGCCAGCACTGAAAGCTGTTGCTAGCCAGCACCCTTCCTTGGAAGCGCTTTCACAGGCGCAGCAACACTGGGGCTTTGCGCTTCTCTAGCCACCAAACGTCACGGTCATTCTCTTTCCGTCTCGTAGACACGAGCTGAGAAATTGCAAACGTCCAGCAATTGCTCAGAGATGAAAAGTGCCAGCACTGAAAGCTCTTGCTAGCCAGCCCCCTTCCTTGGAAGCGCTTTTGTAGGCCTAAGAACACTGGGGCTTTGCGCTTCTCTAGCCACCTAATCTTGTGCTCATCCTCTCGCGCACTCTAAAGAGAGCTCAGGTGAGAAATTGCAAACGTTGAGCAATTGCTCAGAGATGAAAAGTGCCAGCACTGAAAGCTGTTGCTAGCCAGCACCCTTCCTTGGAAGCGCTTTTGTAGGCCTAAGAACACTGGGGCTTTGCGCTTCTCTAGCCACCTAATCTTCTGCTCATTCTCTCACGCACTCTAAAGGGTGCTCAGGTGAGAAATTACAAACGTCGAGCAATTGCTCAGAGATGAAAAGTGCCAGCACTGAAAGCTGTTGCTAGCCAGCACCCTTCCTTGGAAGCGCTTTCACAGGCGCAGCAACACTGGGGCTTTGCGCTTCTCTAGCCACCAAACGTCACGGTCATTCTCTTTCCGTCTCGTAGACACGAGCTGAGAAATTGCAAACGTCGAGCAATTGCTCAGAGATGAAAAGTGCCAGCACTGAAAGCTGTTGCTAGCCAGCACCCTTCCTTGGAAGCGCTTTTGTAGGCCTAAGAAGACTGGGGCTCTGGGCTTCTCTAGCCACCTAATCTTGTGCTCATCCTCTCGCGCACTCTAAAGAGAGCTCAGGTGAGAAATTGCAAACGTCGAGCAATTGCTCAGAGATGAAAAGTGCCAGCACTGAAAGCTGTTGCTAGCCAGCAGCCTTCCTTGGAAGCGCTTTCACAGGCGCAGCAACACTGGGGCTTTGCGCTTCTCTAGCCACCAAACGTCACGGTCATTCTCTTTCCGTCTCGTAGACACGAGCTGAAAAATTGCAAATGTCCAGCAATTGCTCAGAGAGGAAAAGTGCCAGCACTGAAAGCTGTTGCTAGCCAGCAGCCTTCCTTGGAAGCGCTTTTGTAGGCCTAAGAACACTGGGGCTCTGGGCTTCTCTAGCCACCTAATCTTCTGCTCATCCTCTCGTGCACTCTAAAGAGAGCTCAGGTGAGAAATTGCAAACGTCGAGCAATTGCTCAGAGATGAAAAGTGCCAGCACTGAAAGCTGTTGCTAACCAGCACCCTTCCTTGGAAGCGCTTTCACAGGCGCAGCAACACTGGGGCTTTGCGCTTCTCTACCCACCAAACGTCACGGTCATTCTCTTTCCGTCTCATAGACACGAGCTGAGAAATTGCAAACGTCGAGCAATTGCTCAGAGATGAAAAGTGCCAGCACTGAAAGCTGTTGCTAGCCAGCACCCTTCCTTGGAAGCGCTTTTGTAGCCCTAAGAACACTGGGGCTCTGGGCTTCTCTAGCCACCTAATCTTGTGCTCATCCTCTCTCGCGCACTCTAAAGAGAGCTCAGGTGAGAAATTGCAAACGTGGAGCAATTGCTCAGAGATGAAAAGTGCCAGCACTGAAAGCTGTTGCTAGCCAGCAGCCTTCCTTGGAAGCGCTTTCACAGGCGCAGCAACACTGGGGCTTTGCGCTTCTCTAGCCACCAAACGTCACGGTCCTTCTCTTTCCGTCTCGTAGACACGAGCTGAGAAATTGCAAATGTCCAGCAATTGCTCAGAGATGAAAAGTGCCAGCACTGAAAGCTGTTGCTAGCCAGCACCCTTCCTTGGAAGCGCTTTTGTAGGCCTAAGAACACTGGGGCTCTGGGCTTCTCTAGCCACCTAATCTTCTGCTCATCCTCTCGCGCACTCTAAAGAGAGCTCAGGTGAGAAATTGCAAACGTCGAGCAATTGCTCAGAGATGAAAAGTGCCAGCACTGAAAGCTGTTGCTAGCCAGCACCCTTCCTTGGAAGCGCTTTCACAGGCGCAGCAACACTGGGGCTTTGCGCTTCTCTAGCCACCAAACGTCACGGTCCTTCTCTTTCCGTCTCGTAGACACGAGCTGAGAAATTGCAAACATCGAGCAATTGCTCAGAGATGAAAAGTGCCAGCACTGAAAGCTGTTGCTAGCCAGCCCCCTTCCTTGGAAGTGCTTTTGTAGGCCTAAGAACACTGGGGCTCTGGGCTTCTCTAGCCACCTAATCTTCTGCTCATCCTCTCGCGCACTCTAAAGAGAGCTCAGGTGAGAAATTGCAAATGTCCAGCAATTGCTCAGAGATGAAAAGTGCCAGCACTGAAAGCTGTTGCTAGCCAGCACCCTTCCTTGGAAGCGCTTTCACAGGAGCAGCAACACTGGGGCTTTGCGCTTCTCTAGCCACCAAACGTCACGGTCATTCTCTTTCCGTCTCGTAGACACGAGCTGAGAAATTGCAAACGTCCAGCAATTGCTCAGAGATGAAAAGTGCCAGCACTGAAAGCTCTTGCTAGCCAGCCCCCTTCCTTGGAAGCGCTTTTGTAGGCCTAAGAACACTGGGGCTTTGCGCTTCTCTAGCCACCTAATCTTGTGCTTATCCTCTCGCGCACTCTAAAGAGAGCTCAGGTGAGAAATTGCAAACGTCGAGCAATTGCTCAGAGATGAAAAGTGCCAGCACTGAAAGCTGTTGCTAGCCAGCACCCTTCCTTGGAAGCGCTTTCACAGGCGCAGCAACACTGGGGCTTTGCGCTTCTCTAGCCACCAAACGTCACGGTCATTCTCTTTCCGTCTCGTAGACACGAGCTGAGAAATTGCAAACGTCGAGCAATTGCTCAGAGATGAAAAGTGCCAGCACTGAAAGCTCTTGCTACCCAGCACCCTTCCTTGGAAGCGCTTTTGTAGGCCTAAGAACACTGGGGCTTTGCGCTTCTCTAGCCACCTAATCTTCTGCTCATCCTCTCGCGCACTCTAAAGAGAGCTCAGGTGAGAAATTGCAAACGTCCAGCAATTGCTCAGAGATGAAAAGTGCCAGCACTGAAAGCTGTTGCTAGCCAGCACCCTTCCTTGGAAGTGCTTTCACAGGTGCAGCAACACTGGGGCTTTGCGCTTCTCTACCCACCAAACATCACGGTCATTCTCTTTCCGTCTCGTAGACACGAGCTGAAAAATTGCAAACGTCGAGCAATTGCTCAGAGATGAAAAGTGCCAGCACTGAAAGCTGTTGCTAGCCAGCACCCTTCCTTGGAAGCGCTTTCACAGGCGCAGCAACACTGGGGCTTTGCGCTTCTCTAGCCACCAAACGTCACGGTCCTTCTCTTTCCGTCTCGTAGACACGAGCTGAGAAATTGCAAACGTCGAGCAATTGCTCAGAGATGAAAAGTGCCAGCACTGAAAGCTGTTGCTAGCCAGCCCCCTTCCTTGGAAGTGCTTTTGTAGGCCTAAGAACAGTGGGGCTCTGGGCTTCTCTAGCCACCTAATCTTCTGCTCATCCTCTCGCGCACTCTAAAGAGAGCTCAGGTGAGAAATTGCAAACGTCGAGCAATTGCTCAGAGATGAAAAGTGCCAGCACTGAAAGCTGTTGCTAGCCAGCACCCTTCCTTGGAAGTGCTTTCACAGGTGCAGCAACACTGGGGCTTTGCGCTTCTCTACCCACCAAACATCACTGTCATTCTCTTTCCGTCTCCTAGACACGAGCTGAGAAATTGCAAACGTTGAGCAATTGCTCAGAGATGAAAAGTGCCAGCACTGAAAGCTGTTGCTAGCCAGCACCCTTCCTTGGAAGCGCTTTTGTAGGCCTAAGAACAGTGGGGCTCTGGGCTTCTCTAGCCACCTAATCTTCTGCTCATCCTCTCGCGCACTCTAAAGAGAGCTCAGGTGAGAAATTGCAAACGTCGAGCAATTGCTCAGAGATGAAAAGTGCCAGCACTGAAAGCTGTTGCTAGCCAGCACCCTTCCTTGGAAGCGCTTTTGTAGGCCTAAGAACAGTGGGGCTCTGGGCTTCTCTAGCCACCTAATCTTCTGCTCATCCTCTCGCGCAGTCTAAAGAGAGCTCAGGTGAGAAATTGCAAATGTCCAGCAATTGCTCAGCGATGAAAAGTGCCAGCACTGAAAGCTGTTGCTAGCCAGCACCCTTCCTTGGAAGTGCTTTCACAGGTGCAGCAACACTGGGGCTTTGCGCTTCTCTACCCACCAAACATCACTGTCATTCTCTTTCCGTCTCGTAGACACGAGCTGAAAAATTGCAAACATCGAGCAATTGCTCAGAGATGAAAAGTGCCAGCACTGAAAGCTGTTGCTAGCCAGCCCCCTTCCTTGGAAGCGCTTTTGTAGGCCTAAGAACACTGGGGCTCTGGGCTTCTCTAGCCACCTAATCTTCTGCTCATCCTCTCGCGCACTCTAAAGAGAGCTCAGGTGAGAAATTGCAAACGTCGAGCAATTGCTCAGAGATGAAAAGTGCCAGCACTGAAAGCTGTTGCTAGCCAGCACCCTTCCTTGGAAGCGCTTTCACAGGCGCAGCAACACTGGGGCTTTGCGCTTCTCTACCCACCAAACGTCACGGTCATTCTCTTTCCGTCTCGTAGACACGAGCTGAGAAATTGCAAACGTCGAGCAATTGCTCAGAGATGAAAAGTGCCAGCACTGGAAGCTGTTGCTAGCCAGCCCCCTTCCTTGGAAGCGCTTTTGTAGGCCTAAGAACACTGGGGCTCTGGGCTTCTCTAGCCACCTAATCTTCTGCTCATCCTCTCTCGCGCACTCTAAAGGGTGCTCAGGTGAGAAATTGCAAACGTCGAGCAATTGCTCAGAGATGAAAAGTGCCAGCACTGAAAGCTGTTGCTAGCCAGCACCCTTCCTTGGAAGCGCTTTCACAGGCGCAGCAACACTGGGGCTTTGCGCTTCTCTACCCACCAAACGTCACGGTCATTCTCTTTCCGTCTCGTAGACACGAGCTGAGAAATTGCAAATGTCCAGCAATTGCTCAGAGATGAAAAGTGCCAGCACTGAAAGCTGTTGCTAGCCAGCACCCTTCCTTGGAAGCGCTTTTGTAGGCCTAAGAACAGTGGGGCTCTGGGCTTCTCTAGCCACCTAATCTTCTCCTCATCCTCTCGCGCACTCTAAAGAGAGCTCAGGTGAGAAATTGCAAACGTCCAGCAATTGCTCAGAGATGAAAAGTGCCAGCACTGAAAGCTATTGCTAGCCAGCAGCCTTCCTTGGAAGCGCTTTCACAGGCGCAGCAACACTGCGGCTTTGCGCTTCTCTACCCACCAAACGTCACAGTCATTCTCTTTCCGTCTCGTAGACACCAGCTGAGAAATTGCAAACATCGAGCAATTGCTCAGAGATGAAAAGTGCCAGCACTGAAAGCTGTTGCTAGCCAGCAGCCTTCCTTGGAAGTGCTTTTGTAGGCCTAAGAACACTGGGGCTTTGCGCTTCTCTAGCCACCTAATCTTGTGCTCATCCTCTCGCGCACTCTAAAGAGAGCTCAGGTGAGAAATTGCAAACGTCCAGCAATTGCTCAGAGATGAAAAGTGCCAGCACTGAAAGCTCTTGCTAGCCAGCACCCTTCCTTGGAAGCGCTTTCACAGGCGCAGCAACACTGGGGCTTTGCGCTTCTCTAGCCACCAAACGTCACGGTCATTCTCTTTCCGTCTCGTAGACACGAGCTGAGAAATTGCAAACGTCCAGCAATTGCTCAGAGATGAAAAGTGCCAGCACTGAAAGCTGTTGCTAGCCAGCACCCTTCCTTGGAAGCGCTTTTGTAGGCCTAAGAACACTGGGGCTTTGCGCTTCTCTAGCCACCTAATCTTCTGCTCATTCTCTCACGCACTCTAAAGGGTGCTCAGGTGAGAAATTACAAACGTCGAGCAATTGCTCAGAGATGAAAAGTGCCAGCACTGAAAGCTGTTGCTAGCCAGCACCCTTCCTTGGAAGCGCTTTCACAGGCGCAGCAACACTGGGGCTTTGCGCTTCTCTAGCCACCAAACGTCACGGTCATTCTCTTTCCGTCTCGTAGACACGAGCTGAGAAATTGCAAACGTCCAGCAATTGCTCAGAGATGAAAAGTGCCAGCACTGAAAGCTGTTGCTAGCCAGCACCCTTCCTTGGAAGCGCTTTTGTAGGCCTAAGAACACTGGGGCTTTGCGCTTCTCTAGCCACCTAATCTTCTGCTCATTCTCTCACGCACTCTAAAGGGTGCTCAGGTGAGAAATTACAAACGTCGAGCAATTGCTCAGAGATGAAAAGTGCCAGCACTGAAAGCTGTTGCTAGCCAGCACCCTTCCTTGGAAGCGCTTTCACAGGCGCAGCAACACTGGGGCTTTGCGCTTCTCTAGCCACCAAACGTCACGGTCCTTCTCTTTCCGTCTCGTAGACACGAGCTGAGAAATTGCAAACGTCGAGCAATTGCTCAGAGATGAAAAGTGCCAGCACTGAAAGCTGTTGCTAGCCAGCACCCTTCCTTGGAAGCGCTTTCACAGGCGCAGCAACACTGCGGCTTTGCGCTTCTCTAGCCACCAAACGTCACGGTCATTCTCTTTCCGTCTCGTAGACACGAGCTGAGAAATTGCAAATGTCCAGCAATTGCTCAGAGATGAAAAGTGCCAGCACTGAAAGCTGTTGCTAGCCAGCACCCTTCCTTGGAAGCGCTTTTGTAGGCCTAAGAACACTGGGGCTCTGGGCTTCTCTAGCCACCTAATCTTCTGCTCATCCTCTCGCGCACTCTAAAGAGAGCTCAGGTGAGAAATTGCAAACGTCGAGCAATTGCTCAGAGATGAAAAGTGCCAGCACTGAAAGCTGTTGCTAGCCAGCACCCTTCCTTGGAAGCGCTTTCACAGGCGCAGCAACACTGGGGCTTTGCGCTTCTCTAGCCACCAAACGTCACGGTCCTTCTCTTTCCGTCTCGTAGACACGAGCTGAGAAATTGCAAACGTCGAGCAATTGCTCAGAGATGAAAAGTGCCAGCACTGAAAGCTGTTGCTAGCCAGCCCCCTTCCTTGGAAGTGCTTTTGTAGGCCTAAGAACACTGGGGCTCTGGGCTTCTCCAGCCACCTAATCTTCTGCTCATCCTCTCGCGCACTCTAAAGAGAGCTCAGGTGAGAAATTGCAAATGTCCAGCAATTGCTCAGAGATGAAAAGTGCCAGCACTGAAAGCTGTTGCTAGCCAGCACCCTTCCTTGGAAGCGCTTTCACAGGAGAAGCAACACTGGGGCTTTGCGCTTCTCTACCCACCAAACATCACTGTCATTCTCTTTCCGTCTCGTAGACACGAGCTGAAAAATTGCAAACGTCGAGCAATTGCTCAGAGATGAAAAGTGCCAGCACTGAAAGCTGTTGCTAGCCAGCACCCTTCCTTGGAAGCGCTTTCACAGGCGCAGCAACACTGGGGCTTTGCGCTTCTCTACCCACCAAACGTCACGGTCCTTCTCTTTCCGTCTCGTAGACACGAGCTGAGAAATTGCAAACGTCGAGCAATTGCTCAGAGATGAAAAGTGCCAGCACTGAAAGCTGTTGCTAGCCAGCCCCCTTCCTTGGAAGTGCTTTTGTAGGCCTAAGAACACTGGGGCTCTGGGCTTCTCTAGCCACCTAATCTTCTGCTCATCCTCTCGCGCACTCTAAAGAGAGCTCAGGTGAGAAATTGCAAATGTCCAGCAATTGCTCAGAGATGAAAAGTGCCAGCACTGAAAGCTGTTGCTAGCCAGCAGCCTTCCTTGGAAGCGCTTTCACAGGCGCAGCAACACTGGGGCTTTGCGCTTCTCTAGCCACCAAACGTCACGGTCATTCTCTTTCCGTCTCGTAGACACGAGCTGAGAAATTGCAAACGTCGAGCAATTGCTCAGAGATGAAAAGTGCCAGCACTGAAAGCTGTTGCTAGCCAGCACCCTTCCTTGGAAGCGCTTTTGTAGGCCTAAGAACACTGGGGCTTTGCGCTTCTCTAGCCACCTAATCTTGTGCTTATCCTCTCGCGCACTCTAAAGAGAGCTCAGGTGAGAAATTGCAAACGTCGAGCAATTGCTCAGAGATGAAAAGTGCCAGCACTGAAAGCTGTTGCTAGCCAGCACCCTTCCTTGGAAGCGCTTTCACAGGCGCAGCAACACTGGGGCTTTGCGCTTCTCTAGCCACCAAACGTCACGGTCCTTCTCTTTCCGTCTCGTAGACACGAGCTGAGAAATTGCAAACGTCGAGCAATTGCTCAGAGATGAAAAGTGCCAGCACTGAAAGCTCTTGCTAGCCAGCAGCCTTCCTTGGAAGCGCTTTCACAGGCGCAGCAACACTGCGGCTTTGCGCTTCTCTACCCACCAAATGTCACGGTCCTTCTCTTTCCGTCTCGTAGACACGAGCTGAGAAATTGCAAACGTCCAGCAATTGCTCAGAGATGAAAAGTGCCAGCACTGAAAGCTGTTGCTAGCCAGCACCCTTCCTTGGAAGCGCTTTTGTAGGCCTAAGAACACTGGGGCTCTGGGCTTCTCTAGCCACCTAATCTTCTGCTCATCCTCTCGCGCACTCTAAAGAGAGCTCAGGTGAGAAATTGCAAACGTCGAGCAATTGCTCAGAGATGAAAAGTGCCAGCACTGAAAGCTGTTGCTAGCCAGCACCCTTCCTTGGAAGCGCTTTCACAGGCGCAGCAACACTGGGGCTTTGCGCTTCTCTAGCCACCAAACGTCACGGTCATTCTCTTTCCGTCTCGTAGACACGAGCTGAGAAATTGCAAACGTCCAGCAATTGCTCAGAGATGAAAAGTGCCAGCACTGAAAGCTCTTGCTAGCCAGCCCCCTTCCTTGGAAGCGCTTTTGTAGGCCTAAGAACACTGGGGCTTTGCGCTTCTCTAGCCACCTAATCTTGTGCTCATCCTCTCGCGCACTCTAAAGAGAGCTCAGGTGAGAAATTGCAAACGTTGAGCAATTGCTCAGAGATGAAAAGTGCCAGCACTGAAAGCTGTTGCTAGCCAGCACCCTTCCTTGGAAGCGCTTTTGTAGGCCTAAGAACACTGGGGCTTTGCGCTTCTCTAGCCACCTAATCTTCTGCTCATTCTCTCACGCACTCTAAAGGGTGCTCAGGTGAGAAATTACAAACGTCGAGCAATTGCTCAGAGATGAAAAGTGCCAGCACTGAAAGCTGTTGCTAGCCAGCACCCTTCCTTGGAAGCGCTTTCACAGGCGCAGCAACACTGGGGCTTTGCGCTTCTCTAGCCACCAAACGTCACGGTCATTCTCCATCCGTCTCGTAGACACGAGCTGAGAAATTGCAAACGTCGAGCAATTGCTCAGAGATGAAAAGTGCCAGCACTGAAAGCTGTTGCTAGCCAGCACCCTTCCTTGGAAGCGCTTTTGTAGCCCTAAGAACACTGGGGCTCTGGGCTTCTCTAGCCACCTAATCTTGTGCTCATCCTCTCGCGCACTCTAAAGAGAGCTCAGGTGAGAAATTGCAAACGTCGAGCAATTGCTCAGAGATGAAAAGTGCCAGCACTGAAAGCTGTTGCTAGCCAGCAGCCTTCCTTGGAAGCGCTTTCACAGGCGCAGCAACACTGGGGCTTTGCGCTTCTCTAGCCACCAAACGTCACGGTCATTCTCTTTCCGTCTCGTAGACACGAGCTGAAAAATTGCAAATGTCCAGCAATTGCTCAGAGAGGAAAAGTGCCAGCACTGAAAGCTGTTGCTAGCCAGCAGCCTTCCTTGGAAGCGCTTTTGTAGGCCTAAGAACACTGGGGCTCTGGGCTTCTCTAGCCACCTAATCTTCTGCTCATCCTCTCGTGCACTCTAAAGAGAGCTCAGGTGAGAAATTGCAAACGTCGAGCAATTGCTCAGAGATGAAAAGTGCCAGCACTGAAAGCTGTTGCTAACCAGCACCCTTCCTTGGAAGCGCTTTCACAGGCGCAGCAACACTGGGGCTTTGCGCTTCTCTACCCACCAAACGTCACGGTCATTCTCTTTCCGTCTCATAGACACGAGCTGAGAAATTGCAAACGTCGAGCAATTGCTCAGAGATGAAAAGTGCCAGCACTGAAAGCTGTTGCTAGCCAGCACCCTTCCTTGGAAGCGCTTTTGTAGCCCTAAGAACACTGGGGCTCTGGGCTTCTCTAGCCACCTAATCTTGTGCTCATCCTCTCTCGCGCACTCTAAAGAGAGCTCAGGTGAGAAATTGCAAACGTCCAGCAATTGCTCAGAGATGAAAAGTGCCAGCACTGAAAGCTGTTGCTAGCCAGCAGCCTTCCTTGGAAGCGCTTTCACAGGCGCAGCAACACTGGGGCTTTGCGCTTCTCTAGCCACCAAACGTCACGGTCCTTCTCTTTCCGTCTCGTAGACACGAGCTGAGAAATTGCAAATGTCCAGCAATTGCTCAGAGATGAAAAGTGCCAGCACTGAAAGCTGTTGCTAGCCAGCACCCTTCCTTGGAAGCGCTTTTGTAGGCCTAAGAACACTGGGGCTCTGGGCTTCTCTAGCCACCTAATCTTCTGCTCATCCTCTCGCGCACTCTAAAGAGAGCTCAGGTGAGAAATTGCAAACGTCGAGCAATTGCTCAGAGATGAAAAGTGCCAGCACTGAAAGCTGTTGCTAGCCAGCACCCTTCCTTGGAAGCGCTTTCACAGGCGCAGCAACACTGGGGCTTTGCGCTTCTCTAGCCACCAAACGTCACGGTCCTTCTCTTTCCGTCTCGTAGACACGAGCTGAGAAATTGCAAACATCGAGCAATTGCTCAGAGATGAAAAGTGCCAGCACTGAAAGCTGTTGCTAGCCAGCCCCCTTCCTTGGAAGTGCTTTTGTAGGCCTAAGAACACTGGGGCTCTGGGCTTCTCTAGCCACCTAATCTTCTGCTCATCCTCTCGTGCACTCTAAAGAGAGCTCAGGTGAGAAATTGCAAATGTCCAGCAATTGCTCAGAGATGAAAAGTGCCAGCACTGAAAGCTGTTGCTAGCCAGCACCCTTCCTTGGAAGCGCTTTCACAGGAGCAGCAACACTGGGGCTTTGCGCTTCTCTAGCCACCAAACGTCACGGTCATTCTCTTTCCGTCTCGTAGACACGAGCTGAGAAATTGCAAACGTCCAGCAATTGCTCAGAGATGAAAAGTGCCAGCACTGAAAGCTCTTGCTAGCCAGCCCCCTTCCTTGGAAGCGCTTTTGTAGGCCTAAGAACACTGGGGCTTTGCGCTTCTCTAGCCACCTAATCTTCTGCTCATCCTCTCGCGCACTCTAAAGAGAGCTCAGGTGAGAAATTGCAAACGTCGAGCAATTGCTCAGAGATGAAAAGTGCCAGCACTGAAAGCTGTTGCTAGCCAGCACCCTTCCTTGGAAGCGCTTTCACAGGCGCAGCAACACTGGGGCTTTGCGCTTCTCTAGCCACCAAACGTCACGGTCATTCTCTTTCCGTCTCGTAGACACGAGCTGAGAAATTGCAAACGTCGAGCAATTGCTCAGAGATGAAAAGTGCCAGCACTGAAAGCTCTTGCTACCCAGCACCCTTCCTTGGAAGCGCTTTTGTAGGCCTAAGAACACTGGGGCTTTGCGCTTCTCTAGCCACCTAATCTTCTGCTCATCCTCTCGCGCACTCTAAAGAGAGCTCAGGTGAGAAATTGCAAACGTCCAGCAATTGCTCAGAGATGAAAAGTGCCAGCACTGAAAGCTGTTGCTAGCCAGCACCCTTCCTTGGAAGTGCTTTCACAGGTGCAGCAACACTGGGGCTTTGCGCTTCTCTACCCACCAAACATCACGGTCATTCTCTTTCCGTCTCGTAGACACGAGCTGAAAAATTGCAAACGTCGAGCAATTGCTCAGAGATGAAAAGTGCCAGCACTGAAAGCTGTTGCTAGCCAGCACCCTTCCTTGGAAGCGCTTTCACAGGCGCAGCAACACTGGGGCTTTGCGCTTCTCTAGCCACCAAACGTCACGGTCCTTCTCTTTCCGTCTCGTAGACACGAGCTGAGAAATTGCAAACGTCGAGCAATTGCTCAGAGATGAAAAGTGCCAGCACTGAAAGCTGTTGCTAGCCAGCCCCCTTCCTTGGAAGTGCTTTTGTAGGCCTAAGAACAGTGGGGCTCTGGGCTTCTCTAGCCACCTAATCTTCTGCTCATCCTCTCGCGCACTCTAAAGAGAGCTCAGGTGAGAAATTGCAAATGTCCAGCAATTGCTCAGAGATGAAAAGTGCCAGCACTGAAAGCTGTTGCTAGCCAGCACCCTTCCTTGGAAGCGCTTTCACAGGCGCAGCAACACTGGGGCTTTGCGCTTCTCTAGCCACCAAACGTCACGGTCATTCTCTTTCCGTCTCGTAGACACGAGCTGAGAAATTGCAAACGTCGAGCAATTGCTCAGAGATGAAAAGTGCCAGCACTGAAAGCTGTTGCTAGCCAGCACCCTTCCTTGGAAGCGCTTTTGTAGGCCTAAGAACACTGGGGCTTTGCGCTTCTCTAGCCACCTAATCTTGTGCTTATCCTCTCGCGCACTCTAAAGAGAGCTCAGGTGAGAAATTGCAAACGTCGAGCAATTGCTCAGAGATGAAAAGTGCCAGCACTGAAAGCTGTTGCTAGCCAGCACCCTTCCTTGGAAGCGCTTTCACAGGCGCAGCAACACTGGGGCTTTGCACTTCTCTAGCCACCAAACATCACTGTCATTCTCTTTCCGTCTCGTAGACACGAGCTGAAAAATTGCAAACATCGAGCAATTGCTCAGAGATGAAAAGTGCCAGCACTGAAAGCTGTTGCTAGCCAGCACCCTTCCTTGGAAGCGCTTTTGTAGGCCTAAGAACACTGGGGCTCTGGGCTTCTCTAGCCACCTAATCTTCTGCTCATCCTCTCGCGCACTCTAAAGAGAGCTCAGGTGAGAAATTGCAAACGTCCAGCAATTGCTCAGCGATGAAAAGTGCCAGCACTGAAAGCTGTTGCTAGCCAGCACCCTTCCTTGGAAGCGCTTTCACAGGCGCAGCAACACTGGGGCTTTGCGCTTCTCTAGCCACCAAACGTCACGGTCATTCTCTTTCCGTCTCGTAGACACGAGCTGAGAAATTGCAAACGTCGAGCAATTGCTCAGAGATGAAAAGTGCCAGCACTGAAAGCTGTTGCTAGCCAGCACCCTTCCTTGGAAGCGCTTTTGTAGGCCTAAGAACACTGGGGCTCTGGGCTTCTCTAGCCACCTAATCTTCTGCTCATCCTCTCTCGCGCACTCTAAAGGGTGCTCAGGTGAGAAATTGCAAACGTCGAGCAATTGCTCAGAGATGAAAAGTGCCAGCACTGAAAGCTGTTGCTAGCCAGCAGCCTTCCTTGGAAGCGCTTTCACAGGTGCAGCAACACTGGGGCTTTGCGCTTCTCTAGCCACCAAACGTCACGGTCATTCTCTTTCCGTCTCGTAGACACGAGCTGAGAAATTGCAAATGTCCAGCAATTGCTCAGAGATGAAAAGTGCCAGCACTGAAAGCTGTTGTTAGCCAGCACCCTTCCTTGGAAGCGCTTTTGTAGGCCTAAGAACAGTGGGGCTCTGGGCTTCTCTAGCCACCTAATCTTCTGCTCATCCTCTCGCGCACTCTAAAGAGAGCTCAGGTGAGAAATTGCAAACGTCCAGCAATTGCTCAGAGATGAAAAGTGCCAGCACTGAAAGCTGTTGCTAGCCAGCACCCTTCCTTGGAAGCGCTTTCACAGGCGCAGCAACACTGGGGCTTTGCGCTTCTCTAGCCACCAAACGTCACGGTCCTTCTCTTTCCGTCTCGTAGACACGAGCTGAGAAATTGCAAACGTCCAGCAATTGCTCAGAGATGAAAAGTGCCAGCACTGAAAGCTGTTGCTAGCCAGCACCCTTCCTTGGAAGCGCTTTTGTAGGCCTAAGAACAGTGGGGCTCTGGGCTTCTCTAGCCACCTAATCTTCTGCTCATCCTCTCGCGCACTCTAAAGAGAGCTCAGGTGAGAAATTGCAAACGTCGAGCAATTGCTCAGAGATGAAAAGTGCCAGCACTGAAAGCTCTTGCTAGCCAGCAGCCTTCCTTGGAAGCGCTTTCACAGGCGCAGCAACACTGGGGCTTTGCGCTTCTCTAGCCACCAAACGTCACGGTCCTTCTCTTTCCGTCTCGTAGACACGAGCTGAGAAATTGCAAACGTCGAGCAATTGCTCAGAGATGAAAAGTGCCAGCACTGAAAGCTCTTGCTAGCCAGCACCCTTCCTTGGAAGCGCTTTTGTAGGCCTAAGAACACTGGGGCTTTGCGCTTCTCTAGCCACCTAATCTTCTGCTCATCCTCTCGCGCACTCTAAAGAGAGCTCAGGTGAGAAATTGCAAACGTCGAGCAATTGCTCAGAGATGAAAAGTGCCAGCACTGAAAGCTGTTGCTAGCCAGCACCCTTCCTTGGAAGTGCTTTCACAGGTGCAGCAACACTGGGGCTTTGCGCTTCTCTACCCACCAAACATCACTGTCATTCTCTTTCCGTCTCGTAGACACGAGCTGAAAAATTGCAAACATCGAGCAATTGCTCAGAGATGAAAAGTGCCAGCACTGAAAGCTGTTGCTAGCCAGCCCCCTTCCTTGGAAGCGCTTTTGTAGGCCTAAGAACACTGGGGCTCTGGGCTTCTCTAGCCACCTAATCTTCTGCTCATCCTCTCGCGCACTCTAAAGAGAGCTCAGGTGAGAAATTGCAAACGTCGAGCAATTGCTCAGAGATGAAAAGTGCCAGCACTGAAAGCTCTTGCTAGCCAGCACCCTTCCTTGGAAGCGCTTTCACAGGCGCAGCAACACTGGGGCTTTGCGCTTCTCTACCCACCAAACGTCACGGTCCTTCTCTTTCCGTCTCGTAGACACGAGCTGAGAAATTGCAAACGTCGAGCAATTGCTCAGAGATGAAAAGTGCCAGCACTGAAAGCTGTTGCTAGCCAGCCCCCTTCCTTGGAAGTGCTTTTGTAGGCCTAAGAACAGTGGGGCTCTGGGCTTCTCTAGCCACCTAATCTTCTGCTCATCCTCTCGCGCACTCTAAAGAGAGCTCAGGTGAGAAATTGCAAATGTCCAGCAATTGCTCAGAGATGAAAAGTGCCAGCACTGAAAGCTGTTGCTAGCCAGCACCCTTCCTTGGAAGCGCTTTCACAGGCGCAGCAACACTGGGGCTTTGCGCTTCTCTAGCCACCAAACGTCACGGTCATTCTCTTTCCGTCTCGTAGACACGAGCTGAGAAATTGCAAACGTCGAGCAATTGCTCAGAGATGAAAAGTGCCAGCACTGAAAGCTCTTGCTAGCCAGCACCCTTCCTTGGAAGCGCTTTTGTAGGCCTAAGAACACTGGGGCTTTGCGCTTCTCTAGCCACCTAATCTTGTGCTTATCCTCTCGCGCACTCTAAAGAGAGCTCAGGTGAGAAATTGCAAACGTCGAGCAATTGCTCAGAGATGAAAAGTGCCAGCACTGAAAGCTGTTGCTAGCCAGCACCCTTCCTTGGAAGCGCTTTCACAGGCGCAGCAACACTGGGGCTTTGCACTTCTCTAGCCACCAAACATCACTGTCATTCTCTTTCCGTCTCGTAGACACGAGCTGAAAAATTGCAAACATCGAGCAATTGCTCAGAGATGAAAAGTGCCAGCACTGAAAGCTGTTGCTAGCCAGCACCCTTCCTTGGAAGCGCTTTTGTAGGCCTAAGAACACTGGGGCTCTGGGCTTCTCTAGCCACCTAATCTTCTGCTCATCCTCTCGCGCACTCTAAAGAGAGCTCAGGTGAGAAATTGCAAACGTCCAGCAATTGCTCAGCGATGAAAAGTGCCAGCACTGAAAGCTGTTGCTAGCCAGCACCCTTCCTTGGAAGCGCTTTCACAGGCGCAGCAACACTGGGGCTTTGCGCTTCTCTAGCCACCAAACGTCACGGTCCTTCTCTTTCCGTCTCGTAGACACGAGCTGAGAAATTGCAAACGTCGAGCAATTGCTCAGAGATGAAAAGTGCCAGCACTGAAAGCTGTTGCTAGCCAGCACCCTTCCTTGGAAGCGCTTTTGTAGGCCTAAGAACACTGGGGCTTTGCGCTTCTCTAGCCACCTAATCTTCTGCTCATTCTCTCACGCACTCTAAAGGGTGCTCAGGTGAGAAATTGCAAACGTCGAGCAATTGCTCAGAGATGAAAAGTGCCAGCACTGAAAGCTGTTGCTAGCCAGCACCCTTCCTTGGAAGCGCTTTCACAGGTGCAGCAACACTGGGGCTTTGCGCTTCTCTAGCCACCAAACGTCACGGTCATTCTCTTTCCGTCTCGTAGACACGAGCTGAGAAATTGCAAATGTCCAGCAATTGCTCAGAGATGAAAAGTGCCAGCACTGAAAGCTGTTGTTAGCCAGCACCCTTCCTTGGAAGCGCTTTTGTAGGCCTAAGAACAGTGGGGCTCTGGGCTTCTCTAGCCACCTAATCTTCTGCTCATCCTCTCGCGCACTCTAAAGAGAGCTCAGGTGAGAAATTGCAAACGTCCAGCAATTGCTCAGAGATGAAAAGTGCCAGCACTGAAAGCTCTTGCTAGCCAGCACCCTTCCTTGGAAGCGCTTTCACAGGCGCAGCAACACTGGGGCTTTGCGCTTCTCTAGCCACCAAACGTCACGGTCCTTCTCTTTCCGTCTCGTAGACACGAGCTGAGAAATTGCAAACGTCCAGCAATTGCTCAGAGATGAAAAGTGCCAGCACTGAAAGCTGTTGCTAGCCAGCACCCTTCCTTGGAAGCGCTTTTGTAGGCCTAAGAACACTGGGGCTCTGGGCTTCTCTAGCCACCTAATCTTCTGCTCATCCTCTCGCGCACTCTAAAGAGAGCTCAGGTGAGAAATTGCAAACGTCGAGCAATTGCTCAGAGATGAAAAGTGCCAGCACTGAAAGCTCTTGCTAGCCAGCAGCCTTCCTTGGAAGCGCTTTCACAGGCGCAGCAACACTGGGGCTTTGCGCTTCTCTAGCCACCAAACGTCACGGTCCTTCTCTTTCCGTCTCGTAGACACGAGCTGAGAAATTGCAAACGTCCAGCAATTGCTCAGAGATGAAAAGTGCCAGCACTGAAAGCTCTTGCTACCCAGCACCCTTCCTTGGAAGCGCTTTTGTAGGCCTAAGAACACTGGGGCTTTGCGCTTCTCTAGCCACCTAATCTTCTGCTCATCCTCTCGCGCACTCTAAAGAGAGCTCAGGTGAGAAATTGCAAACGTCGAGCAATTGCTCAGAGATGAAAAGTGCCAGCACTGAAAGCTGTTGCTAGCCAGCACCCTTCCTTGGAAGTGCTTTCACAGGTGCAGCAACACTGGGGCTTTGCGCTTCTCTACCCACCAAACATCACTGTCATTCTCTTTCCGTCTCGTAGACACGAGCTGAAAAATTGCAAACATCGAGCAATTGCTCAGAGATGAAAAGTGCCAGCACTGAAAGCTGTTGCTAGCCAGCCCCCTTCCTTGGAAGCGCTTTTGTAGGCCTAAGAACACTGGGGCTCTGGGCTTCTCTAGCCACCTAATCTTCTGCTCATCCTCTCGCGCACTCTAAAGAGAGCTCAGGTGAGAAATTGCAAACGTCGAGCAATTGCTCAGAGATGAAAAGTGCCAGCACTGAAAGCTGTTGCTAGCCAGCACCCTTCCTTGGAAGCGCTTTCACAGGCGCAGCAACACTGGGGCTTTGCGCTTCTCTACCCACCAAACGTCACGGTCATTCTCTTTCTGTCTCGTAGACACGAGCTGAGAAATTGCAAACGTCGAGCAATTGCTCAGAGATGAAAAGTGCCAGCACTGGAAGCTGTTGCTAGCCAGCAGCCTTCCTTGGAAGCGCTTTTGTAGGCCTAAGAAGACTGGGGCTCTGGGCTTCTCTAGCCACCTAATCTTCTGCTCATCCTCTCTCGCGCACTCTAAAGGGTGCTCAGGTGAGAAATTGCAAACGTCGAGCAATTGCTCAGAGATGAAAAGTGCCAGCACTGAAAGCTGTTGCTAGCCAGCAGCCTTCCTTGGAAGCGCTTTCACAGGCGCAGCAACACTGGGGCTTTGCGCTTCTCTACCCACCAAACGTCACGGTCATTCTCTTTCCGTCTCGTAGACACGAGCTGAGAAATTGCAAATGTCCAGCAATTGCTCAGAGATGAAAAGTGCCAGCACTGAAAGCTCTTGCTACCCAGCACCCTTCCTTGGAAGCGCTTTTGTAGGCCTAAGAACAGTGGGGCTCTGGGCTTCTCTAGCCACCTAATCTTCTGCTCATCCTCTCGCGCACTCTAAAGAGAGCTCAGGTGAGAAATTGCAAACGTCCAGCAATTGCTCAGAGATGAAAAGTGCCAGCACTGAAAGCTGTTGCTAGCCAGCACCCTTCCTTGGAAGCGCTTTCACAGGCGCAGCAACACTGGGGCTTTGCGCTTCTCTACCCACCAAACGTCACAGTCATTCTCTTTCCGTCTCGTAGACACCAGCTGAGAAATTGCAAACATCGAGCAATTGCTCAGAGATGAAAAGTGCCAGCACTGAAAGCTGTTGCTAGCCAGCAGCCTTCCTTGGAAGCGCTTTTATAGGCCTAAGAACACTGGGGCTTTGCGCTTCTCTAGCCACCTAATCTTCTGCTCATCCTCTCGCGCACTCTAAAGAGAGCTCAGGTGAGAAATTGCAAACGTCCAGCAATTGCTCAGAGATGAAAAGTGCCAGCACTGAAAGCTGTTGCTAGCCAGCACCCTTCCTTGGAAGCGCTTTCACAGGCGCAGCAACACTGGGGCTTTGCGCTTCTCTAGCCACCAAACGTCACGGTCCTTCTCTTTCCGTCTCGTAGACACGAGCTGAGAAATTGCAAACGTCGAGCAATTGCTCAGAGATGAAAAGTGCCAGCACTGAAAGCTGTTGCTAGCCAGCACCCTTCCTTGGAAGCGCTTTTGTAGGCCTAAGAACACTGGGGCTTTGCGCTTCTCTAGCCACCTAATCTTCTGCTCATTCTCTCACGCACTCTAAAGGGTGCTCAGGTGAGAAATTACAAACGTCGAGCAATTGCTCAGAGATGAAAAGTGCCAGCACTGAAAGCTGTTGCTAGCCAGCACCCTTCCTTGGAAGCGCTTTCACAGGCGCAGCAACACTGGGGCTTTGCGCTTCTCTAGCCACCAAACGTCACGGTCCTTCTCTTTCCGTCTCGTAGACACGAGCTGAGAAATTGCAAACGTCGAGCAATTGCTCAGAGATGAAAAGTGCCAGCACTGAAAGCTGTTGCTAGCCAGCACCCTTCCTTGGAAGCGCTTTTGTAGGCCTAAGAACACTGGGGCTTTGCGCTTCTCTAGCCACCTAATCTTCTGCTCATCCTCTCGCGCACTCTAAAGAGAGCTCAGGTGAGAAATTGCAAACGTCGAGCAATTGCTCAGAGATGAAAAGTGCCAGCACTGAAAGCTGTTGCTAGCCAGCACCCTTCCTTGGAAGTGCTTTCACAGGTGCAGCAACACTGGGGCTTTGCGCTTCTCTACCCACCAAACATCACTGTCATTCTCTTTCCGTCTCGTAGACACGAGCTGAAAAATTGCAAACATCGAGCAATTGCTCAGAGATGAAAAGTGCCAGCACTGAAAGCTGTTGCTAGCCAGCCCCCTTCCTTGGAAGCGCTTTTGTAGGCCTAAGAACACTGGGGCTCTGGGCTTCTCTAGCCACCTAATCTTCTGCTCATCCTCTCGCGCACTCTAAAGAGAGCTCAGGTGAGAAATTGCAAACGTCGAGCAATTGCTCAGAGATGAAAAGTGCCAGCACTGAAAGCTGTTGCTAGCCAGCACCCTTCCTTGGAAGCGCTTTCACAGGCGCAGCAACACTGGGGCTTTGCGCTTCTCTACCCACCAAACGTCACGGTCATTCTCTTTCTGTCTCGTAGACACGAGCTGAGAAATTGCAAACGTCGAGCAATTGCTCAGAGATGAAAAGTGCCAGCACTGGAAGCTGTTGCTAGCCAGCCCCCTTCCTTGGAAGCGCTTTTGTAAGCCTAAGAAGACTGGGGCTCTGGGCTTCTCTAGCCGCCTAATCTTCTGCTCATCCTCTCTCGCGCACTCTAAAGAGAGCTCAGGTGAGAAATTGCAAACGTCGAGCAATTGCTCAGAGATGAAAAGTGCCAGCACTGAAAGCTGTTGCTAGCCAGCACCCTTCCTTGGAAGCGCTTTTGTAGCCCTAAGAACACTGGGGCTCTGGGCTTCTCTAGCCACCTAATCTTCTGCTCATCCTCTCGCGCACTCTAAAGAGAGCTCAGGTGAGAAATTGCAAATGTCCAGCAATTGCTCAGAGATGAAAAGTGCCAGCACTGAAAGCTCTTGCTAGCCAGCACCCTTCCTTGGAAGCGCTTTCACAGGCGCAGCAACACTGCGGCTTTGCGCTTCTCTAGCCACCAAACGTCACGGTCATTCTCTTTCCGTCTCGTAGACACGAGCTGAGAAATTGCAAACGTCGAGCAATTGCTCAGAGATGAAAAGTGCCAGCACTGAAAGCTGTTGCTAGCCAGCACCCTTCCTTGGAAGCGCTTTTGTAGGCCTAAGAACACTGGGGCTTTGCGCTTCTCTAGCCACCTAATCTTGTGCTTATCCTCTCGCGCACTCTAAAGAGAGCTCAGGTGAGAAATTGCAAACGTCGAGCAATTGCTCAGAGATGAAAAGTGCCAGCACTGAAAGCTGTTGCTAGCCAGCACCCTTCCTTGGAAGCGCTTTCACAGGCGCAGCAACACTGGGGCTTTGCACTTCTCTAGCCACCAAACATCACTGTCATTCTCTTTCCGTCTCGTAGACACGAGCTGAAAAATTGCAAACATCGAGCAATTGCTCAGAGATGAAAAGTGCCAGCACTGAAAGCTGTTGCTAGCCAGCACCCTTCCTTGGAAGCGCTTTTGTAGGCCTAAGAACACTGGGGCTCTGGGCTTCTCTAGCCACCTAATCTTCTGCTCATCCTCTCGCGCACTCTAAAGAGAGCTCAGGTGAGAAATTGCAAACGTCCAGCAATTGCTCAGCGATGAAAAGTGCCAGCACTGAAAGCTGTTGCTAGCCAGCACCCTTCCTTGGAAGCGCTTTCACAGGCGCAGCAACACTGGGGCTTTGCGCTTCTCTAGCCACCAAACGTCACGGTCATTCTCTTTCCGTCTCGTAGACACGAGCTGAGAAATTGCAAACGTCGAGCAATTGCTCAGAGATGAAAAGTGCCAGCACTGAAAGCTGTTGCTAGCCAGCACCCTTCCTTGGAAGCGCTTTTGTAGGCCTAAGAACACTGGGGCTCTGGGCTTCTCTAGCCACCTAATCTTCTGCTCATCCTCTCTCGCGCACTCTAAAGGGTGCTCAGGTGAGAAATTGCAAACGTCGAGCAATTGCTCAGAGATGAAAAGTGCCAGCACTGAAAGCTGTTGCTAGCCAGCACCCTTCCTTGGAAGCGCTTTCACAGGTGCAGCAACACTGGGGCTTTGCGCTTCTCTAGCCACCAAACGTCACGGTCATTCTCTTTCCGTCTCGTAGACACGAGCTGAGAAATTGCAAATGTCCAGCAATTGCTCAGAGATGAAAAGTGCCAGCACTGAAAGCTGTTGTTAGCCAGCACCCTTCCTTGGAAGCGCTTTTGTAGGCCTAAGAACAGTGGGGCTCTGGGCTTCTCTAGCCACCTAATCTTCTGCTCATCCTCTCGCGCACTCTAAAGAGAGCTCAGGTGAGAAATTGCAAACGTCCAGCAATTGCTCAGAGATGAAAAGTGCCAGCACTGAAAGCTCTTGCTAGCCAGCAGCCTTCCTTGGAAGCGCTTTCACAGGCGCAGCAACACTGGGGCTTTGCGCTTCTCTAGCCACCAAACGTCACGGTCCTTCTCTTTCCGTCTCGTAGACACGAGCTGAGAAATTGCAAACGTCCAGCAATTGCTCAGAGATGAAAAGTGCCAGCACTGAAAGCTGTTGCTAGCCAGCACCCTTCCTTGGAAGCGCTTTTGTAGGCCTAAGAACAGTGGGGCTCTGGGCTTCTCTAGCCACCTAATCTTCTGCTCATCCTCTCGCGCACTCTAAAGAGAGCTCAGGTGAGAAATTGCAAACGTCGAGCAATTGCTCAGAGATGAAAAGTGCCAGCACTGAAAGCTCTTGCTAGCCAGCAGCCTTCCTTGGAAGCGCTTTCACAGGCGCAGCAACACTGGGGCTTTGCGCTTCTCTAGCCACCAAACGTCACGGTCCTTCTCTTTCCGTCTCGTAGACACGAGCTGAGAAATTGCAAACGTCCAGCAATTGCTCAGAGATGAAAAGTGCCAGCACTGAAAGCTCTTGCTAGCCAGCACCCTTCCTTGGAAGCGCTTTTGTAGGCCTAAGAACACTGGGGCTTTGCGCTTCTCTAGCCACCTAATCTTCTGCTCATCCTCTCGCGCACTCTAAAGAGAGCTCAGGTGAGAAATTGCAAATGTCGAGCAATTGCTCAGAGATGAAAAGTGCCAGCACTGAAAGCTGTTGCTAGCCAGCACCCTTCCTTGGAAGTGCTTTCACAGGTGCAGCAACACTGGGGCTTTGCGCTTCTCTACCCACCAAACATCACTGTCATTCTCTTTCCGTCTCGTAGACACGAGCTGAAAAATTGCAAACATCGAGCAATTGCTCAGAGATGAAAAGTGCCAGCACTGAAAGCTGTTGCTAGCCAGCCCCCTTCCTTGGAAGCGCTTTTGTAGGCCTAAGAACACTGGGGCTCTGGGCTTCTCTAGCCACCTAATCTTCTGCTCATCCTCTCGCGCACTCTAAAGAGAGCTCAGGTGAGAAATTGCAAACGTCGAGCAATTGCTCAGAGATGAAAAGTGCCAGCACTGAAAGCTGTTGCTAGCCAGCACCCTTCCTTGGAAGCGCTTTCACAGGCGCAGCAACACTGGGGCTTTGCGCTTCTCTACCCACCAAACGTCACGGTCCTTCTCTTTCCGTCTCGTAGACACGAGCTGAGAAATTGCAAACGTCCAGCAATTGCTCAGAGATGAAAAGTGCCAGCACTGAAAGCTGTTGCTAGCCAGCCCCCTTCCTTGGAAGTGCTTTTGTAGGCCTAAGAACAGTGGGGCTCTGGGCTTCTCTAGCCACCTAATCTTCTGCTCATCCTCTCGCGCACTCTAAAGAGAGCTCAGGTGAGAAATTGCAAATGTCCAGCAATTGCTCAGAGATGAAAAGTGCCAGCACTGAAAGCTGTTGCTAGCCAGCACCCTTCCTTGGAAGCGCTTTCACAGGCGCAGCAACACTGGGGCTTTGCGCTTCTCTAGCCACCAAACGTCACGGTCATTCTCTTTCCATCTCGTAGACACGAGCTGAGAAATTGCAAACGTCGAGCAATTGCTCAGAGATGAAAAGTGCCAGCACTGAAAGCTCTTGCTAGCCAGCACCCTTCCTTGGAAGCGCTTTTGTAGGCCTAAGAACACTGGGGCTTTGCGCTTCTCTAGCCACCTAATCTTGTGCTTATCCTCTCGCGCACTCTAAAGAGAGCTCAGGTGAGAAATTGCAAACGTCGAGCAATTGCTCAGAGATGAAAAGTGCCAGCACTGAAAGCTGTTGCTAGCCAGCACCCTTCCTTGGAAGCGCTTTCACAGGCGCAGCAACACTGGGGCTTTGCACTTCTCTAGCCACCAAACATCACTGTCATTCTCTTTCCGTCTCGTAGACACGAGCTGAAAAATTGCAAACATCGAGCAATTGCTCAGAGATGAAAAGTGCCAGCACTGAAAGCTGTTGCTAGCCAGCACCCTTCCTTGGAAGCGCTTTTGTAGGCCTAAGAACACTGGGGCTCTGGGCTTCTCTAGCCACCTAATCTTCTGCTCATCCTCTCGCGCACTCTAAAGAGAGCTCAGGTGAGAAATTGCAAACGTCCAGCAATTGCTCAGCGATGAAAAGTGCCAGCACTGAAAGCTGTTGCTAGCCAGCACCCTTCCTTGGAAGCGCTTTCACAGGCGCAGCAACACTGGGGCTTTGCGCTTCTCTAGCCACCAAACGTCACGGTCCTTCTCTTTCCGTCTCGTAGACACGAGCTGAGAAATTGCAAACGTCGAGCAATTGCTCAGAGATGAAAAGTGCCAGCACTGAAAGCTGTTGCTAGCCAGCACCCTTCCTTGGAAGCGCTTTTGTAGGCCTAAGAACACTGGGGCTTTGCGCTTCTCTAGCCACCTAATCTTCTGCTCATTCTCTCACGCACTCTAAAGGGTGCTCAGGTGAGAAATTGCAAACGTCGAGCAATTGCTCAGAGATGAAAAGTGCCAGCACTGAAAGCTGTTGCTAGCCAGCACCCTTCCTTGGAAGCGCTTTCACAGGTGCAGCAACACTGGGGCTTTGCGCTTCTCTAGCCACCAAACGTCACGGTCATTCTCTTTCCGTCTCGTAGACACGAGCTGAGAAATTGCAAATGTCCAGCAATTGCTCAGAGATGAAAAGTGCCAGCACTGAAAGCTGTTGTTAGCCAGCACCCTTCCTTGGAAGCGCTTTTGTAGGCCTAAGAACACTGGGGCTCTGGGCTTCTCTAGCCACCTAATCTTCTGCTCATCCTCTCGCGCACTCTAAAGAGAGCTCAGGTGAGAAATTGCAAACGTCCAGCAATTGCTCAGAGATGAAAAGTGCCAGCACTGAAAGCTCTTGCTAGCCAGCACCCTTCCTTGGAAGCGCTTTCACAGGCGCAGCAACACTGGGGCTTTGCGCTTCTCTAGCCACCAAACGTCACGGTCATTCTCTTTCCGTCTCGTAGACACGAGCTGAGAAATTGCAAACGTCCAGCAATTGCTCAGAGATGAAAAGTGCCAGCACTGAAAGCTGTTGCTAGCCAGCACCCTTCCTTGGAAGCGCTTTTGTAGGCCTAAGAACAGTGGGGCTCTGGGCTTCTCTAGCCACCTAATCTTCTGCTCATCCTCTCGCGCACTCTAAAGAGAGCTCAGGTGAGAAATTGCAAACGTCGAGCAATTGCTCAGAGATGAAAAGTGCCAGCACTGAAAGCTCTTGCTAGCCAGCAGCCTTCCTTGGAAGCGCTTTCACAGGTGCAGCAACACTGGGGCTTTGCGCTTCTCTACCCACCAAACATCACTGTCATTCTCTTTCCGTCTCGTAGACACGAGCTGAAAAATTGCAAACATCGAGCAATTGCTCAGAGATGAAAAGTGCCAGCACTGAAAGCTGTTGCTAGCCAGCCCCCTTCCTTGGAAGCGCTTTTGTAGGCCTAAGAACACTGGGGCTCTGGGCTTCTCTAGCCACCTAATCTTCTGCTCATCCTCTCGCGCACTCTAAAGAGAGCTCAGGTGAGAAATTGCAAACGTCGAGCAATTGCTCAGAGATGAAAAGTGCCAGCACTGAAAGCTGTTGCTAGCCAGCACCCTTCCTTGGAAGCGCTTTCACAGGCGCAGCAACACTGGGGCTTTGCGCTTCTCTAGCCACCAAACGTCACGGTCATTCTCTTTCTGTCTCGTAGACACGAGCTGAGAAATTGCAAACGTCGAGCAATTGCTCAGAGATGAAAAGTGCCAGCACTGGAAGCTGTTGCTAGCCAGCCCCCTTCCTTGGAAGCGCTTTTGTAGGCCTAAGAAGACTGGGGCTCTGGGCTTCTCTAGCCACCTAATCTTCTGCTCATCCTCTCTCGCGCACTCTAAAGGGTGCTCAGGTGAGAAATTGCAAACGTCGAGCAATTGCTCAGAGATGAAAAGTGCCAGCACTGAAAGCTGTTGCTAGCCAGCACCCTTCCTTGGAAGCGCTTTCACAGGCGCAGCAACACTGGGGCTTTGCGCTTCTCTAGCCACCAAACGTCACGGTCATTCTCTTTCTGTCTCGTAGACACGAGCTGAGAAATTGCAAACGTCGAGCAATTGCTCAGAGATGAAAAGTGCCAGCACTGGAAGCTGTTGCTAGCCAGCCCCCTTCCTTGGAAGCGCTTTTGTAGGCCTAAGAAGACTGGGGCTCTGGGCTTCTCTAGCCACCTAATCTTGTGCTCATCCTCTCTCGCGCACTCTAAAGGGTGCTCAGGTGAGAAATTGCAAACGTCGAGCAATTGCTCAGAGATGAAAAGTGCCAGCACTGAAAGCTGTTGCTAGCCAGCAGCCTTCCTTGGAAGCGCTTTCACAGGCGCAGCAACACTGGGGCTTTGCGCTTCTCTACCCACCAAACGTCACGGTCATTCTCTTTCCGTCTCGTAGACACGAGCTGAGAAATTGCAAATGTCCAGCAATTGCTCAGAGATGAAAAGTGCCAGCACTGAAAGCTCTTGCTACCCAGCACCCTTCCTTGGAAGCGCTTTTGTAGGCCTAAGAACAGTGGGGCTCTGGGCTTCTCTAGCCACCTAATCTTCTGCTCATCCTCTCGCGCACTCTAAAGAGAGCTCAGGTGAGAAATTGCAAACGTCCAGCAATTGCTCAGAGATGAAAAGTGCCAGCACTGAAAGCTGTTGCTAGCCAGCACCCTTCCTTGGAAGCGCTTTCACAGGCGCAGCAACACTGGGGCTTTGCGCTTCTCTACCCACCAAACGTCATGGTCATTCTCTTTCCGTCTCGTAGACACCAGCTGAGAAATTGCAAACATCGAGCAATTGCTCAGAGATGAAAAGTGCCAGCACTGAAAGCTGTTGCTAGCCAGCAGCCTTCCTTGGAAGCGCTTTTATAGGCCTAAGAACACTGGGGCTTTGCGCTTCTCTAGCCACCTAATCTTCTGCTCATCCTCTCGCGCACTCTAAAGAGAGCTCAGGTGAGAAATTGCAAACGTCCAGCAATTGCTCAGAGATGAAAAGTGCCAGCACTGAAAGCTGTTGCTAGCCAGCACCCTTCCTTGGAAGCGCTTTCACAGGCGCAGCAACACTGGGGCTTTGCGCTTCTCTAGCCACCAAACGTCACGGTCCTTCTCTTTCCGTCTCGTAGACACGAGCTGAGAAATTGCAAACGTCGAGCAATTGCTCAGAGATGAAAAGTGCCAGCACTGAAAGCTGTTGCTAGCCAGCACCCTTCCTTGGAAGCGCTTTTGTAGGCCTAAGAACACTGGGGCTTTGCGCTTCTCTAGCCACCTAATCTTCTGCTCATTCTCTCACGCACTCTAAAGGGTGCTCAGGTGAGAAATTACAAACGTCGAGCAATTGCTCAGAGATGAAAAGTGCCAGCACTGAAAGCTGTTGCTAGCCAGCCCCCTTCCTTGGAAGCGCTTTCACAGGCGCAGCAACACTGGGGCTTTGCGCTTCTCTAGCCACCAAACGTCACGGTCCTTCTCTTTCCGTCTCGTAGACACGAGCTGAGAAATTGCAAACGTCGAGCAATTGCTCAGAGATGAAAAGTGCCAGCACTGAAAGCTGTTGCTAGCCAGCACCCTTCCTTGGAAGCGCTTTTGTAGGCCTAAGAACACTGGGGCTTTGCGCTTCTCTAGCCACCTAATCTTCTGCTCATCCTCTCGCGCACTCTAAAGAGAGCTCAGGTGAGAAATTGCAAACGTCGAGCAATTGCTCAGAGATGAAAAGTGCCAGCACTGAAAGCTGTTGCTAGCCAGCACCCTTCCTTGGAAGTGCTTTCACAGGTGCAGCAACACTGGGGCTTTGCGCTTCTCTACCCACCAAACATCACTGTCATTCTCTTTCCGTCTCGTAGACACGAGCTGAAAAATTGCAAACATCGAGCAATTGCTCAGAGATGAAAAGTGCCAGCACTGAAAGCTGTTGCTAGCCAGCCCCCTTCCTTGGAAGCGCTTTTGTAGGCCTAAGAACACTGGGGCTCTGGGCTTCTCTAGCCACCTAATCTTCTGCTCATCCTCTCGCGCACTCTAAAGAGAGCTCAGGTGAGAAATTGCAAACGTCGAGCAATTGCTCAGAGATGAAAAGTGCCAGCACTGAAAGCTCTTGCTAGCCAGCACCCTTCCTTGGAAGCGCTTTCACAGGCGCAGCAACACTGGGGCTTTGCGCTTCTCTACCCACCAAACGTCACGGTCATTCTCTTTCTGTCTCGTAGACACGAGCTGAGAAATTGCAAACGTCGAGCAATTGCTCAGAGATGAAAAGTGCCAGCACTGGAAGCTGTTGCTAGCCAGCCCCCTTCCTTGGAAGCGCTTTTGTAAGCCTAAGAAGACTGGGGCTCTGGGCTTCTCTAGCCGCCTAATCTTCTGCTCATCCTCTCTCGCGCACTCTAAAGGGTGCTCAGCTGAGAAATTGCAAACGTCGAGCAATTGCTCAGAGATGAAAAGTGCCAGCACTGAAAGCTGTTGCTAGCCAGCAGCCTTCCTTGGAAGCGCTTTCACAGGCGCAGCAACACTGGGGCTTTGCGCTTCTCTAGCCACCAAACGTCACGGTCATTCTCTTTCCGTCTCGTAGACACGAGCTGAGAAATTGCAAACGTCCAGCAATTGCTCAGAGATGAAAAGTGCCAGCACTGAAAGCTGTTGCTAGCCAGCACCCTTCCTTGGAAGCGCTTTTGTAGGCCTAAGAACACTGGGGCTTTGCGCTTCTCTAGCCACCTAATCTTCTGCTCATTCTCTCACGCACTCTAAAGGGTGCTCAGGTGAGAAATTACAAACGTCGAGCAATTGCTCAGAGATGAAATGTGCCAGCACTGAAAGCTGTTGCTAGCCAGCAGCCTTCCTTGGAAGCGCTTTCACAGGCGCAGCAACACTGGGGCTTTGCGCTTCTCTAGCCACCAAACGTCACGGTCATTCTCTTTCCGTCTCGTAGACACGAGCTGAGAAATTGCAAACGTCGAGCAATTGCTCAGAGATGAAAAGTGCCAGCACTGAAAGCTGTTGCTAGCCAGCAGCCTTCCTTGGAAGCGCTTTCACAGGCGCAGCAACACTGCGGCTTTGCGCTTCTCTACCCACCAAACGTCACGGTCCTTCTCTTTCCGTCTCGTAGACACGAGCTGAGAAATTGCAAACGTCGAGCAATTGCTCAGAGATGAAAAGTGCCAGCACTGAAAGCTGTTGCTAGCCAGCAGCCTTCCTTGGAAGCGCTTTTGTAGGCCTAAGAACAGTGGGGCTCTGGGCTTCTCTAGCCACCTAATCTTGTGCTCATCCTCTCGCGCACTCTAAAGAGAGCTCAGGTGAGAAATTGCAAACGTCGAGCAATTGCTCAGAGATGAAAAGTGCCAGCACTGAAAGCTGTTGCTAGCCAGCACCCTTCCTTGGAAGCGCTTTCACAGGCGCAGCAACACTGGGGCTTTGCGCTTCTCTAGCCACCAAACGTCACGGTCATTCTCTTTCCGTCTCGTAGACACGAGCTGAGAAATTGCAAATGTCCAGCAATTGCTCAGAGATGAAAAGTGCCAGCACTGAAAGCTGTTGCTAGCCAGCACCCTTCCTTGGAAGCGCTTTTGTAGCCCTAAGAACACTGGGGCTCTGGGCTTCTCTAGCCACCTAATCTTCTGCTCATCCTCTCTCGCGCACTCTAAAGGGTGCTCAGGTGAGAAATTGCAAACGTCGAGCAATTGCTCAGAGATGAAAAGTGCCAGCACTGAAAGCTGTTGCTAGCCAGCACCCTTCCTTGGAAGCGCTTTCACAGGCGCAGCAACACTGGGGCTTTGCGCTTCTCTAGCCACCAAACGTCACGGTCATTCTCTTCCTGTCTCGTAGACACGAGCTGAGAAATTGCAAACGTCGAGCAATTGCTCAGAGATGAAAAGTGCCAGCACTGAAAGCTGTTGCTAGCCAGCCCCCTTCCTTGGAAGCGCTTTTGTAGGCCTAAGAACACTGGGGCTTTGCGCTTCTCTAGCCACCTAATCTTCTGCTCATCCTCTCGCGCACTCTAAAGAGAGCTCAGGTGAGAAATTGCAAACGTCCAGCAATTACTCAGAGATGAAAAGTGCCAGCACTGAAAGCTGTTGCTAGCCAGCACCCTTCCTTGGAAGTGCTTTCACAGGTGCAGCAACACTGGGGCTTTGCGCTTCTCTACCCACCAAACATCACTGTCATTCTCTTTCCGTCTCGTAGACACGAGCTGAAAAATTGCAAACATCGAGCAATTGCTCAGAGATGAAAAGTGCCAGCACTGAAAGCTGTTGCTAGCCAGCACCCTTCCTTGGAAGCGCTTTTGTAGGCCTAAGAACAGTGGGGCTCTGGGCTTCTCTAGCCACCTAATCTTGTGCTCATCCTCTCGCGCACTCTAAAGAGAGCTCAGGTGAGAAATTGCAAACGTCGAGCAATTGCTCAGGGATGAAAAGTGCCAGCACTGAAAGCTGTTGCTAGCCAGCAGCCTTCCTTGGAAGTGCTTTCACAGGCGCAGCAACACTGGGGCTTTGCGCTTCTCTAGCCACCAAACGTCACGGTCATTCTCTTTCCGTCTCGTAGACACGAGCTGAAAAATTGCAAATGTCCAGCAATTGCTCAGAGAGGAAAAGTGCCAGCACTGAAAGCTCTTGCTAGCCAGCAGCCTTCCTTGGAAGCGCTTTTGTAGGCCTAAGAACAGTGGGGCTCTGGGCTTCTCTAGCCACCTAATCTTCTGCTCATCCTCTCGCGCACTCTAAAGAGAGCTCAGGTGAGAAATTGCAAACGTCCAGCAATTGCTCAGAGATGAAAAGTGCCAGCACTGAAAGCTGTTGCTAGCCAGCACCCTTCCTTGGAAGCGCTTTCACAGGCGCAGCAACACTGGGGCTTTGCGCTTCTCTAGCCACCAAACGTCACGGTCCTTCTCTTTCCGTCTCGTAGACACGAGCTGAGAAATTGCAAACGTCGAGCAATTGCTCAGAGATGAAAAGTGCCAGCACTGAAAGCTGTTGCTAGCTAGCACCCTTCCTTGGAAGCGCTTTCACAGGCGCAGCAACACTGGGGCTTTGCGCTTCTCTAGCCACCAAACGTCACGGTCCTTCTCTTTCCGTCTCGTAGACACGAGCTGAGAAATTGCAAACGTCCAGCAATTGCTCAGAGATGAAAAGTGCCAGCACTGAAAGCTGTTGCTAGCCAGCACCCTTCCTTGGAAGCGCTTTTGTAGGCCTAAGAACACTGGGGCTCTGGCCTTCTCTAGCCACCTAATCTTCTGCTCATCCTCTCGCGCACTCTAAAGAGAGCTCAGGTGAGAAATTGCAAACGTCCAGCAATTGCTCAGAGATGAAAAGTGCCAGCACTGAAAGCTGTTGCTAGCCAGCACCCTTCCTTGGAAGCGCTTTCACAGGCGCAGCAACACTGGGGCTTTGCGCTTCTCTACCCACCAAACGTCACGGTCCTTCTCTTTCCGTCTCGTAGACACGAGCTGAGAAATTGCAAACGTCGAGCAATTGCTCAGAGATGAAAAGTGCCAGCACTGAAAGCTGTTGCTAGCCAGCACCCTTCCTTGGAAGCGCTTTTGTAGGCCTAAGAACACTGGGGCTCTGGCCTTCTCTAGCCACCTAATCTTCTGCTCATCCTCTCGCGCACTCTAAAGAGAGCTCAGGTGAGAAATTGCAAACGTCGAGCAATAGCTCAGAGATGAAAAGTGCCAGCACTGAAAGCTCTTGCTAGCCAGCAGCCTTCCTTGGAAGCGCTTTCACAGGCGCAGCAACACTGGGGCTTTGCGCTTCTCTAGCCACCAAACGTCACGGTCATTCTCTTCCTGTCTCGTAGACACGAGCTGAGAAATTGCAAACGTCGAGCAATTGCTCAGAGATGAAAAGTGCCAGCACTGAAAGCTGTTGCTAGCCAGCCCCCTTCCTTGGAAGCGCTTTTGTAGGCCTAAGAACACTGGGGCTTTGCGCTTCTCTAGCCACCTAATCTTCTGCTCATCCTCTCGCGCACTCTAAAGAGAGCTCAGGTGAGAAATTGCAAACGTCGAGCAATTGCTCAGAGATGAAAAGTGCCAGCACTGAAAGCTCTTGCTAGCCAGCACCCTTCCTTGGAAGCGCTTTCACAGGCGCAGCAACACTGGGGCTTTGCGCTTCTCTAGCCACCAAACGTCACGGTCATTCTCTTTCCGTCTCGTAGACACGAGCTGAGAAATTGCAAATGTCCAGCAATTGCTCAGAGATGAAAAGTGCCAGCACTGAAAGCTGTTGCTAGCCAGCACCCTTCCTTGGAAGCGCTTTTGTAGCCCTAAGAACACTGGGGCTCTGGGCTTCTCTAGCCACCTAATCTTCTGCTCATCCTCTCTCGCGCACTCTAAAGGGTGCTCAGGTGAGAAATTGCAAACGTCGAGCAATTGCTCAGAGATGAAAAGTGCCAGCACTGAAAGCTGTTGCTAGCCAGCACCCTTCCTTGGAAGCGCTTTCACAGGCGCAGCAACACTGGGGCTTTGCGCTTCTCTAGCCACCAAACGTCACGGTCATTCTCTTCCTGTCTCGTAGACACGAGCTGAGAAATTGCAAACGTCGAGCAATTGCTCAGAGATGAAAAGTGCCAGCACTGAAAGCTGTTGCTAGCCAGCCCCCTTCCTTGGAAGCGCTTTTGTAGGCCTAAGAACACTGGGGCTTTGCGCTTCTCTAGCCACCTAATCTTCTGCTCATCCTCTCGCGCACTCTAAAGAGAGCTCAGGTGAGAAATTGCAAACGTCCAGCAATTACTCAGAGATGAAAAGTGCCAGCACTGAAAGCTGTTGCTAGCCAGCACCCTTCCTTGGAAGTGCTTTCACAGGTGCAGCAACACTGGGGCTTTGCGCTTCTCTACCCACCAAACATCACTGTCATTCTCTTTCCGTCTCGTAGACACGAGCTGAAAAATTGCAAACATCGAGCAATTGCTCAGAGATGAAAAGTGCCAGCACTGAAAGCTCTTGATAGCCAGCAGCCTTCCTTGGAAGCGCTTTTGTAGGCCTAAGAACAGTGGGGCTCTGGGCTTCTCTAGCCACCTAATCTTCTGCTCATCCTCTCGCGCACTCTAAAGAGAGCTCAGGTGAGAAATTGCAAACGTCGAGCAATTGCTCAGAGATGAAAAGTGCCAGCACTGAAAGCTCTTGCTAGCCAGCACCCTTCCTTGGAAGCGCTTTCACAGGCGCAGCAACACTGGGGCTTTGCGCTTCTCTAGCCACCAAACGTCACGGTCATTCTCTTTCCGTCTCGTAGACACGAGCTGAGAAATTGCAAATGTCCAGCAATTGCTCAGAGATGAAAAGTGCCAGCACTGAAAGCTGTTGCTAGCCAGCACCCTTCCTTGGAAGCGCTTTTGTAGGCCTAAGAAGACTGGGGCTCTGGGCTTCTCTAGCCACCTAATCTTGTGCTCATCCTCTCTCGCGCACTCTAAAGGGTGCTCAGGTGAGAAATTGCAAACGTCGAGCAATTGCTCAGAGATGAAAAGTGCCAGCACTGAAAGCTGTTGCTAGCCAGCAGCCTTCCTTGGAAGCGCTTTCACAGGCGCAGCAACACTGGGGCTTTGCGCTTCTCTAGCCACCAAACGTCACGGTCCTTCTCTTTCCGTCTCGTAGACACGAGCTGAGAGATTGCAAATGTCCAGCAATTGCTCAGAGATGAAAAGTGCCAGCACTGAAAGCTGTTGCTAGCCAGCACCCTTCCTTGGAAGCGCTTTCACAGGCGCAGCAACACTGGGGCTTTGCGCTTCTCTAGCCACCAAACGTCACGGTCATTCTCTTTCCGTCTCGTAGACACGAGCTGAGAAATTGCAAACGTCGAGCAATTGCTCAGAGATGAAAAGTGCCAGCACTGAAAGCTGTTGCTAGCCAGCACCCTTCCTTGGAAGCGCTTTTGTAGGCCTAAGAACAGTGGGGCTCTGGGCTTCTCTAGCCACCTAATCTTCTGCTCATCCTCTCGCGCACTCTAAAGAGAGCTCAGGTGAGAAATTGCAAACGTCGAGCAATTGCTCAGGGATGAAAAGTGCCAGCACTGAAAGCTGTTGCTAGCCAGCAGCCTTCCTTGGAAGTGCTTTCACAGGCGCAGCAACACTGGGGCTTTGCGCTTCTCTAGCCACCAAACGTCACGGTCATTCTCTTTCCGTCTCGTAGACACGAGCTGAAAAATTGCAAATGTCCAGCAATTGCTCAGAGAGGAAAAGTGCCAGCACTGAAAGCTCTTGCTAGCCAGCAGCCTTCCTTGGAAGCGCTTTTGTAGGCCTAAGAACAGTGGGGCTCTGGGCTTCTCTAGCCACCTAATCTTCTGCTCATCCTCTCGCGCACTCTAAAGAGAGCTCAGGTGAGAAATTGCAAACGTCCAGCAATTGCTCAGAGATGAAAAGTGCCAGCACTGAAAGCTGTTGCTAGCCAGCACCCTTCCTTGGAAGCGCTTTCACAGGCGCAGCAACACTGGGGCTTTGCGCTTCTCTACCCACCAAACGTCACGGTCATTCTCTTTCCGTCTCGTAGACACGAGCTGAGAAATTGCAAACGTCCAGCAATTGCTCAGAGATGAAAAGTGCCAGCACTGAAAGCTGTTGCTAGCCAGCAGCCTTCCTTGGAAGCGCTTTTGTAGGCCTAAGAACACTGGGGCTCTGGGCTTCTCTAGCCACCTAATCTTCTGCTCATCCTCTCTCGCGCACTCTAAAGGGTGCTCAGGTGAGAAATTACAAACGTCGAGCAATTGCTCAGAGATGAAAAGTGCCAGCACTGAAAGCTGTTGCTAGCCAGCACCCTTCCTTGGAAGCGCTTTCACAGGCGCAGCAACACTGGGGCTTTGCGCTTCTCTAGCCACCAAACGTCACGGTCCTTCTCTTTCCGTCTCGTAGACACGAGCTGAGAAATTGCAAACGTCGAGCAATTGCTCAGAGATGAAAAGTGCCAGCACTGAAAGCTGTTGCTAGCTAGCACCCTTCCTTGGAAGCGCTTTCACAGGCGCAGCAACACTGGGGCTTTGCGCTTCTCTAGCCACCAAACGTCACGGTCCTTCTCTTTCCGTCTCGTAGACACGAGCTGAGAAATTGCAAACGTCCAGCAATTGCTCAGAGATGAAAAGTGCCAGCACTGAAAGCTGTTGCTAGCCAGCACCCTTCCTTGGAAGCGCTTTTGTAGGCCTAAGAACACTGGGGCTCTGGCCTTCTCTAGCCACCTAATCTTCTGCTCATCCTCTCGCGCACTCTAAAGAGAGCTCAGGTGAGAAATTGCAAACGTCCAGCAATTGCTCAGAGATGAAAAGTGCCAGCACTGAAAGCTGTTGCTAGCCAGCACCCTTCCTTGGAAGCGCTTTCACAGGCGCAGCAACACTGGGGCTTTGCGCTTCTCTAGCCACCAAACGTCACGGTCATTCTCTTTCCGTCTCGTAGACACGAGCTGAGAAATTGCAAACGTCGAGCAATTGCTCAGAGATGAAAAGTGCCAGCACTGAAAGCTGTTGCTAGCCAGCACCCTTCCTTGGAAGCGCTTTTGTAGGCCTAAGAACACTGGGGCTCTGGCCTTCTCTAGCCACCTAATCTTGTGCTCATCCTCTCGCGCACTCTAAAGAGAGCTCAGGTGAGAAATTGCAAACGTCGAGCAATTGCTCAGAGATGAAAAGTGCCAGCACTGAAAGCTCTTGCTAGCCAGCAGCCTTCCTTGGAAGCGCTTTCACAGGCGCAGCAACACTGGGGCTTTGCGCTTCTCTAGCCACCAAACGTCACGGTCATTCTCTTTCCGTCTCGTAGACACGAGCTGAAAAATTGCAAACGTCGAGCAATTGCTCAGAGATGAAAAGTGCCAGCACTGAAAGCTCTTGCTAGCCAGCACCCTTCCTTGGAAGCGCTTTTGTAGGCCTAAGAACAGTGGGGCTCTGGGCTTCTCTAGCCACCTAATCTTGTGCTCATCCTCTCGCGCACTCTAAAGAGAGCTCAGGTGAGAAATTGCAAACGTCCAGCAATTGCTCAGAGATGAAAAGTGCCAGCACTGAAAGCTGTTGCTAGCCAGCACCATTCCTAGGAAGCGCTTTCACAGGCGCAGCAACACTGGGGCTTTGCGCTTCTCTACCCACCAAACGTCACGGTCATTCTCTTTCCGTCTCGTAGACACGAGCTGAGAAATTGCAAACGTCGAGCAATTGCTCAGAGATGAAAAGTGCCAGCACTGAAAGCTGTTGCTAGCCAGCACCCTTCCTTGGAAGCGCTTTTGTAGGCCTAAGAAGACTGGGGCTCTGGGCTTCTCTAGCCACCTAATCTTCTGCTCATTCTCTCGCGCACTCTAAAGGGTGCTCAGGTGAGAAATTACAAACGTCGAGCAATTGCTCAGAGATGAAAAGTGCCAGCACTGAAAGCTGTTGCTAGCCAGCACCCTTCCTTGGAAGCGCTTTCACAGGCGCAGCAACACTGGGGCTTTGCGCTTCTCTAGCCACCAAACGTCACGGTCATTCTCTTTCCGTCTCGTAGACACGAGCTGAGAAATTGCAAACGTCCAGCAATTGCTCAGAGATGAAAAGTGCCAGCACTGAAAGCTCTTGCTAGCCAGCACCCTTCCTTGGAAGCGCTTTTGTAGGCCTAAGAACACTGGGGCTCTGGGCTTCTCTAGCCACCTAATCTTCTGCTCATCCTCTCGCGCACTCTAAAGAGAGCTCAGGTGAGAAATTGCAAACGTCCAGCAATTGCTCAGAGATGAAAAGTGCCAGCACTGAAAGCTGTTGCTAGCCAGCACCCTTCCTTGGAAGTGCTTTCACAGGTGCAGCAACACTGGGGCTTTGCGCTTCTCTACCCACCAAACATCACTGTCATTCTCTTTCCGTCTCGTAGACACGAGCTGAAAAATTGCAAACGTCGAGCAATTGCTCAGAGATGAAAAGTGCCAGCACTGAAAGCTGTTGCTAGCCAGCACCCTTCCTTGGAAGCGCTTTCACAGGCGCAGCAACACTGGGGCTTTGCGCTTCTCTAGCCACCAAACGTCACGGTCCTTCTCTTTCCGTCTCGTAGACACGAGCTGAGAAATTACAAACGTCGAGCAATTGCTCAGAGATGAAAAGTGCCAGCACTGAAAGCTGTTGCTAGCCAGCCCCCTTCCTTGGAAGTGCTTTTGTAGGCCTAAGAACAGTGGGGCTCTGGGCTTCTCTAGCCACCTAATCTTCTGCTCATCCTCTCGCGCACTCTAAAGAGAGCTCAGGTGAGAAATTGCAAATGTCCAGCAATTGCTCAGAGATGAAAAGTGCCAGCACTGAAAGCTGTTGCTAGCCAGCACCCTTCCTTGGAAGCGCTTTCACAGGCGCAGCAACACTGGGGCTTTGCGCTTCTCTAGCCACCAAACGTCACGGTCATTCTCTTTCCGTCTCGTAGACACGAGCTGAGAAATTGCAAACGTCGAGCAATTGCTCAGAGATGAAAAGTGCCAGCACTGAAAGCTGTTGCTAGCCAGCACCCTTCCTTGGAAGCGCTTTTGTAGGCCTAAGAACACTGGGGCTTTGCGCTTCTCTAGCCACCTAATCTTGTGCTTATCCTCTCGCGCACTCTAAAGAGAGCTCAGGTGAGAAATTGCAAACGTCGAGCAATTGCTCAGAGATGAAAAGTGCCAGCACTGAAAGCTCTTGCTAGCCAGCAGCCTTCCTTGGAAGCGCTTTCACAGGCGCAGCAACACTGGGGCTTTGCGCTTCTCTAGCCACCAAACGTCACGGTCATTCTCTTTCCGTCTCGTAGACACGAGCTGAGAAATTGCAAACGTCGAGCAATTGCTCAGAGATGAAAAGTGCCAGCACTGAAAGCTCTTGCTAGCCAGCAGCCTTCCTTGGAAGCGCTTTTGTAGGCCTAAGAACAGTGGGGCTCTGGGCTTCTCTAGCCACCTAATCTTCTGCTCATTCTCTCGCGCACTCTAAAGGGTGCTCAGGTGAGAAATTGCAAACGTCGAGCAATTGCTCAGAGATGAAAAGTGCCAGCACTGAAAGCTGTTGCTAGCCAGCACCCTTCCTTGGAAGCGCTTTCGCAGGCGCAGCAACACTGGGGCTTTGCGCTTCTCTAGCCACCTAATTTTCTGCTCATTCTCTCGCGCACTCTAAAGAGAGCTCAGGTGAGAAATTGCAAACGTCGAGCAATTGCTCAGAGATGAAAAGTGCCAGCACTGAAAGCTCTTGCTAGCCAGCACCCTTCCTTGGAAGCGCTTTCACAGGCGCAGCAACACTGGGGCTTTGCGCTTCTCTACCCACCAAACGTCACGGTCATTCTCTTTCCGTCTCTTAGACACGAGCTGAGAAATTGCAAACGTCGAGCAATTGCTCAGAGATGAAAAGTGCCAGCACTGAAAGCTGTTGCTAGCCAGCACCCTTCCTTGGAAGCGCTTTTGTAGCCCTAAGAACACTGGGGCTTTGCGCTTCTCTAGCCACCTAATCTTCTGCTCATCCCCTCGCGCACTCTAAAGGGTGCTCAGGTGAGAAATTACAAACGTCGAGCAATTGCTCAGAGATGAAAAGTGCCAGCACTGAAAGCTGTTGCTAGCCAGCACCCTTCCTTGGAAGCGCTTTCACAGGCGCAGCAACAATGGGGCTTTGCGCTTCTCTACCCACCAAACGTCACGGTCATTCTCTTTCCGTCTCGTAGACACGAGCTGAGAGATTGCAAACGTCGAGCAATTGCTCAGAGATGAAAAGTGCCAGCACTGAAAGCTGTTGCTAGCCAGCCGCCTTCCTTGGAAGCGCTTTTGTAGGCCTAAGAACACTGGGGCTTTGCGCTTCTCTAGCCACCTAATCTTCTGCTCATCCTCTCTCGCGCACTCTAAAGAGAGCTCAGGTGAGAAATTGCAAACGTCGAGCAATTGCTCAGAGATGAAAAGTGCCAGCACTGAAAGCTGTTGCTAGCCAGCACCCTTCCTTGGAAGCGCTTTCACAGGAGCAGCAACACTGGGGCTTTGCGCTTCTCTAGCCACCAAACGTCACGGTCATTCTCTTTCCGTCTCGTAGACACGAGCTGAGAAATTGCAAACGTCGAGCAATTGCTCAGAGATGAAAAGTGCCAGCACTGAAAGCTGTTGCTAGCCAGCCCCCTTCCTTGGAAGCGCTTTTGTAGGCCTAAGAACACTGGGGCTTTGCGCTTCTCTAGCCACCTAATCTTCTGCTCATCCCCTCGCGCACTCTAAAGGGTGCTCAGGTGAGAAATTGCAAACGTCGAGCAATTGCTCAGAGATGAAAAGTGCCAGCACTGAAAGCTGTTGCTAGCCAGCAGCCTTCCTTGGAAGCGCTTTCACAGGCACAGCAACACTGGGGCTTTGCGCTTCTCTAGCCACCAAACGCCACGGTCATTCTCTTTCCGTCTCGTAGACACGAGCTGAGAAATTGCAAATGTCCAGCAATTGCTCAGAGATGAAAAGTGCCAGCACTGAAAGCTGTTGCTAGCCAGCCGCCTACCTTGGAAGTGCTTTTGTAGGCCTAAGAACACTGGGGCTTTGCGCTTCTCTAGCCACCTAATCTTCTGCTCTTCCTCTCGCGCACTCTAAAGAGAGCTCAGGTGAGAAATTGCAAACGTCGAGCAATTGCTCAGAGATGAAAAGTGCCAGCACTGAAAGCTCTTGCTAGCCAGCCCCCTTCCTTGGAAGCGCTTTCACAGGCGCAGCAACACTGGGGCTTTGCGCTTCTCTAGCCACCAAACGTCACGGTCATTCTCTTTCCGTCTCGTAGACACGAGCTGAGAAATTGCAAATGTCGAGCAATTGCTCAGAGATGAAAAGTGCCAGCACTGAAAGCTCTTGCTAGCCAGCAGCCTTCCTTGGAAGCGCTTTTGTAGGCCTAAGAACACTGGGGCTCTGGGCTTCTCTAGCCACCTAATCTTCTGCTCATCCTCTCTCGCGCACTCTAAAGGGTGCTCAGGTGAGAAATTACAAACGTCGAGCAATTGCTCAGAGATGAAAAGTGCCAGCACTGAAAGCTGTTGCTAGCCAGCACCCTTCCTTGGAAGCGCTTTCACAGGCGCAGCAACAATGGGGCTTTGCGCTTCTCTAGCCACCAAACGTCACGGTCATTCTCTTTCCGTCTCGTAGACACGAGCTGAGAAATTGCAAACGTCGAGCAATTGCTCAGAGATGAAAAGTGCCAGCACTGAAAGCTGTTGCTAGCCAGCAGCCTTCCTTGGAAGCGCTTTTGTAGGCCTAAGAACAGTGGGGCTCTGGGCTTCTCTAGCCACCTAATCTTCTGCTCATCCTCTCGCGCACTCTAAAGAGAGCTCAGGTGAGAAATTGCAAACGTCCAGCAATTGCTCAGAGATGAAAAGTGCCAGCACTGAAAGCTGTTGCTAGCCAGCCCCCTTCCTTGGAAGCGCTTTCACAGGCGCAGCAACACTGGGGCTTTGCGCTTCTCTAGCCACCAAACGTCACGGTCATTCTATTTCCGTCTCGTAGACACGAGCTGAGAAATTGCAAACGTCGAGCAATTGCTCAGAGATGAAAAGTGCCAGCACTGAAAGCTCTTGCTAGCCAGCACCCTTCCTTGGAAGCGCTTTCACAGGCGCAGCAACACTGCGGCTTTGCGCTTCTCTACCCACCAAACGTCACGGTCATTCTCTTTCCGTCTCGTAGACACGAGCTGAGAGATTGCAAACGTCGAGCAATTGCTCAGAGATGAAAAGTGCCAGCACTGAAAGCTGTTGCTAGCCAGCACCCTTCCTTGGAAGCGCTTTTGTAGGCCTAAGAACACTGGGGCTTTGCGCTTCTCTAGCCACCGAATCTTCTGCTCATCCTCTCTCGCGCACTCTAAAGAGAGCTCAGGTGAGAAATTGCAAACGTCGAGCAATTGCTCAGAGGTGAAAAGTGCCAGCACTGAAAGCTGTTGCTAGCCAGCACCCTTCCTTGGAAGCGCTTTCACAGGAGCAGCAACACTGGGGCTTTGCGCTTCTCTAGCCACCAAACGTCACGGTCATTCTCTTTCCGTCTCGTAGACACGAGCTGAGAAATTGCAAACGTCCAGCAATTGCTCAGAGATGAAAAGTGCCAGCACTGAAAGCTGTTGCTAGCCAGCCCCCTTCCTTGGAAGCGCTTTTGTAGGCCTAAGAACAGTGGGGCTCTGGGCTTCTCTAGCCACCTAATCTTGTGCTTATCCTCTCGCGCACTTCAAAGAAGAGCTCAGGTGAGAAATTGCAAATGTCGAGCAATTGCTCAGAGATGAAAAGTGCCAGCACTGAAAGCTGTTGCTAGCCAGCACCCTTCCTTGGAAGCGCTTTCACAGGCGCAGCAACACTGGGGCTTTGCGCTTCTCTAGCCACCAAACGCCACGGTCATTCTCTTTCCGTCTCGTAGACACGAGCTGAGAAATTGCAAATGTCCAGCAATTGCTCAGAGATGAAAAGTGCCAGCACTGAAAGCTGTTGCTAGCCAGCCCCCTTCCTTGGAAGTGCTTTTGTAGCCCTAAGAACACTGGGGCTTTGCGCTTCTCTAGCCACCTAATCTTCTGCTCATCCTCTCGCGCACTCTAAAGAGAGCTCAGGTGAGAAATTGCAAACGTCGAGCAATTGCTCAGAGATGAAAAGTGCCAGCACTGAAAGCTCTTGCTAGCCAGCACCCTTCCTTGGAAGCGCTTTCACAGGCGCAGCAACACTGGGGCTTTGCGCTTCTCTAGCCACCAAACGTCACGGTCATTCTCTTTCCGTCTCGTAGACACGAGCTGAGAAATTGCAAATGTCGAGCAATTGCTCAGAGATGAAAAGTGCCAGCACTGAAAGCTCTTGCTAGCCAGCACCCTTCCTTGGAAGCGCTTTTGTAGGCCTAAGAAGACTGCGGCTCTGGGCTTCTCTAGCCACCTAATCTTCTGCTCATCCTCTCGCGCACTCTAAAGAGAGCTCAGGTGAGAAATTGCAAACGTCCAGCAATTGCTCAGAGATGAAAAGTGCCAGCACTGAAAGCTCTTGCTAGCCAGCACCCTTCCTTGGAAGCGCTTTCACAGGTGCAGCAACACTGGGGCTTTGCGCTTCTCTAGCCACCAAACGTCACGGTCATTCTCTTTCCGTCTCGTAGACACGAGCTGAGAAATTGCAAACGTCCAGCAATTGCTCAGAGATGAAAAGTGCCAGCACTGAAAGCTGTTGCTAGCCAGCAGCCTTCCTTGGAAGCGCTTTTGTAGGCCTAAGAACAGTGGGGCTCTGGGCTTCTCTAGCCACCTAATCTTCTGCTCATCCTCTCTCGCGCACTCTAAAGGGTGCTCAGGTGAGAAATTACAAACGTCGAGCAATTGCTCAGAGATGAAAAGTGCCAGCACTGAAAGCTGTTGCTAGCCAGCAGCCTTCCTTGGAAGCGCTTTCACAGGCGCAGCAACACTGGGGCTTTGCGCTTCTCTAGCCACCAAACGTCACGGTCATTCTCTTTCCGTCTCGTAGACACGAGCTGAGAAATTGCAAACGTCCAGCAATTGCTCAGAGATGAAAAGTGCCAGCACTGAAAGCTGTTGCTAGCCAGCAGCCTTCCTTGGAAGCGCTTTTGTAGGCCTAAGAACAGTGGGGCTCTGGGCTTCTCTAGCCACCTAATCTTCTGCTCATCCTCTCGCGCACTATAAAGAGGGCTCAGGTTAGAAATTGCAAACGTCCAGCAATTGCTCAGAGATGAAAAGTGCCAGCACTGAAAGCTGTTGCTAGCCAGCCCCCTTCCTTGGAAGCGCTTTCACAGGCGCAGCAACACTGGGGCTTTGCGCTTCTCTAGCCACCAAACGTCACGGTCATTCTCTTTCCGTCTCGTAGACACGAGCTGAGAAATTACAAACGTCGAGCAATTGCTCAGAGATGAAAAGTGCCAGCACTGAAAGCTGTTGCTAGCCAGCCCCCTTCCTTGGAAGCGCTTTCACAGGCGCAGCAACACTGGGGCTTTGCGCTTCTCTAGCCACCAAACGTCACGGTCATTCTCTTTCCGTCTCGTAGACACGAGCTGAGAAATTGCAAACGTCGAGCAATTGCTCAGAGATGAAAAGTGCCAGCACTGAAAGCTCTTGCTAGCCAGCCCCCTTCCTTGGAAGCGCTTTTGTAGGCCTAAGAACACTGGGGCTCTGGGCTTCTCTAGCCACCTAATCTTCTGCTCATCCTCTCGCGCACTCTAAAGAGAGCTCAGGTGAGAAATTGCAAACGTCGAGCAATTGCTCAGAGATGAAAAGTGCCAGCACTGAAAGCTGTTGCTAGCCAGCAGCCTTCCTTGGAAGCGCTTTCACAGGAGCAGCAACACTGGGGCTTTGCGCTTCTCTAGCCACCAAACGTCACGGTCATTCTCTTTCCGTCTCGTAGACACGAGCTGAGAAATTGCAAACGTCGAGCAATTGCTCAGAGATGAAAAGTGCCAGCACTGAAAGCTGTTGCTAGCCAGCAGCCTTCCTTGGAAGCGCTTTTGTAGGCCTAAGAAGACTGGGGCTCTGGGCTTCTCTAGCCACCTAATCTTCTGCTCATTCTCTCGCGCACTCTAAAGGGTGCTCAGGTGAGAAATTACAAACGTCGAGCAATTGCTCAGAGATGAAAAGTGCCAGCACTGAAAGCTGTTGCTAGCCAGCACCCTACCTTGGAAGCGCTTTCACAGGCGCAGCAACACTGGGGCTTTGCGCTTCTCTAGCCACCAAACGTCACGGTCATTCTCTTTCCGTCTCGTAGACACGAGCTGAGAAATTGCAAACGTCGAGCAATTGCTCAGAGATGAAAAGTGCCAGCACTGAAAGCTGTTGCTAGCCAGCACCCTTCCTTGGAAGCGCTTTTGTAGGCCTAAGAACACTGGGGCTCTGGGCTTCTCTAGCCACCTAATCTTGTGCTCATCCTCTCGCGCACTCTAAAGAGAGCTCAGGTGAGAAATTGCAAACGTCGAGCAATTGCTCAGAGATGAAAAGTGCCAGCACTGAAAGCTGTTGCTAGCCAGCACCCTTCCTTGGAAGCGCTTTTGTAGGCCTAAGAACACTGGGGCTCTGGGCTTCTCTAGCCACCTAATCTTGTGCTCATCCTCTCGCGCACTCTAAAGAGAGCTCAGGTGAGAAATTGCAAACGTCCAGCAATTGCTCAGAGATGAAAAGTGCCAGCACTGAAAGCTGTTGCTAGCCAGCAGCCTTCCTTGGAAGCGCTTTCACAGGCGCAGCAACACTGGGGCTTTGCGCTTCTCTAGCCACCAAACGCCACGGTCATTCTCTTTCCGTCTCGTAGACACGAGCTGAGAAATTGCAAATGTCCAGCAATTGCTCAGAGATGAAAAGTGCCAGCACTGAAAGCTGTTGCTAGCCAGCCCCCTTCCTTGGAAGTGCTTTTGTAGCCCTAAGAACACTGGGGCTTTGCGCTTCTCTAGCCACCTAATCTTCTGCTCATCCTCTCGCGCACTCTAAAGAGAGCTCAGGTGAGAAATTGCAAACGTCGAGCAATTGCTCAGAGATGAAAAGTGCCAGCACTGAAAGCTCTTGCTAGCCAGCACCCTTCCTTGGAAGCGCTTTCACAGGCGCAGCAACACTGGGGCTTTGCGCTTCTCTAGCCACCAAACGTCACGGTCATTCTCTTTCCGTCTCGTAGACACGAGCTGAGAAATTGCAAATGTCGAGCAATTGCTCAGAGATGAAAAGTGCCAGCACTGAAAGCTCTTGCTAGCCAGCACCCTTCCTTGGAAGCGCTTTTGTAGGCCTAAGAAGACTGCGGCTCTGGGCTTCTCTAGCCACCTAATCTTCTGCTCATCCTCTCGCGCACTCTAAAGAGAGCTCAGGTGAGAAATTGCAAACGTCGAGCAATTGCTCAGAGATGAAAAGTGCCAGCACTGAAAGCTCTTGCTAGCCAGCACCCTTCCTTGGAAGCGCTTTCACAGGTGCAGCAACACTGGGGCTTTGCGCTTCTCTAGCCACCAAACGTCACGGTCCTTCTCTTTCCGTCTCGTAGACACGAGTTGAGAAATTGCAAACGTCGAGCAATTGCTCAGAGATGAAAAGTGCCAGCACTGAAAGCTGTTGCTAGCCAGCACCCTTCCTTGGAAGCGCTTTTGTAGGCCTAAGAACAGTGGGGCTCTGGGCTTCTCTAGCCACCTAATCTTCTGCTCATCCTCTCTCGCGCACTCTAAAGGGTGCTCAGGTGAGAAATTACAAACGTCGAGCAATTGCTCAGAGATGAAAAGTGCCAGCACTGAAAGCTGTTGCTAGCCAGCAGCCTTCCTTGGAAGCGCTTTCACAGGCGCAGCAACACTGCGGCTTTGCGCTTCTCTACCCACCAAACGTCACGGTCATTCTCTTTCCGTCTCGTAGACACGAGCTGAGAAATTGCAAACGTCCAGCAATTGCTCAGAGATGAAAAGTGCCAGCACTGAAAGCTGTTGCTAGCCAGCAGCCTTCCTTGGAAGCGCTTTTGTAGGCCTAAGAACAGTGGGGCTCTGGGCTTCTCTAGCCACCTAATCTTCTGCTCATCCTCTCGCGCACTATAAAGAGAGCTCAGGTTAGAAATTGCAAACGTCCAGCAATTGCTCAGAGATGAAAAGTGCCAGCACTGAAAGCTGTTGCTAGCCAGCCCCCTTCCTTGGAAGCGCTTTCACAGGCGCAGCAACACTGGGGCTTTGCGCTTCTCTAGCCACCAAACGTCACGGTCATTCTCTTTCCGTCTCGTAGACACGAGCTGAGAAATTACAAACGTCGAGCAATTGCTCAGAGATGAAAAGTGCCAGCACTGAAAGCTGTTGCTAGCCAGCCCCCTTCCTTGGAAGCGCTTTCACAGGCGCAGCAACACTGGGGCTTTGCGCTTCTCTAGCCACCAAACGTCACGGTCATTCTCTTTCCGTCTCGTAGACACGAGCTGAGAAATTGCAAACGTCGAGCAATTGCTCAGAGATGAAAAGTGCCAGCACTGAAAGCTCTTGCTAGCCAGCCCCCTTCCTTGGAAGCGCTTTTGTAGGCCTAAGAACACTGGGGCTCTGGGCTTCTCTAACCACCTAATCTTCTGCTCATCCTCTCGCGCACTCTAAAGAGAGCTCAGGTGAGAAATTGCAAACGTCGAGCAATTGCTCAGAGATGAAAAGTGCCAGCACTGAAAGCTGTTGCTAGCCAGCAGCCTTCCTTGGAAGCGCTTTCACAGGAGCAGCAACACTGGGGCTTTGCGCTTCTCTAGCCACCAAACGTCACGGTCATTCTCTTTCCGTCTCGTAGACACGAGCTGAGAAATTGCAAACGTCGAGCAATTGCTCAGAGATGAAAAGTGCCAGCACTGAAAGCTGTTGCTAGCCAGCAGCCTTCCTTGGAAGCGCTTTTGTAGGCCTAAGAAGACTGGGGCTCTGGGCTTCTCTAGCCACCTAATCTTCTGCTCATTCTCTCGCGCACTCTAAAGGGTGCTCAGGTGAGAAATTACAAACGTCGAGCAATTGCTCAGAGATGAAAAGTGCCAGCACTGAAAGCTGTTGCTAGCCAGCACCCTACCTTGGAAGCGCTTTCACAGGCGCAGCAACACTGGGGCTTTGCGCTTCTCTAGCCACCAAACGTCACGGTCATTCTCTTTCCGTCTCGTAGACACGAGCTGAGAAATTGCAAACGTCGAGCAATTGCTCAGAGATGAAAAGTGCCAGCACTGAAAGCTGTTGCTAGCCAGCACCCTTCCTTGGAAGCGCTTTTGTAGGCCTAAGAACACTGGGGCTCTGGGCTTCTCTAGCCACCTAATCTTGTGCTCATCCTCTCGCGCACTCTAAAGAGAGCTCAGGTGAGAAATTGCAAACGTCGAGCAATTGCTCAGAGATGAAAAGTGCCAGCACTGAAAGCTGTTGCTAGCCAGCACCCTTCCTTGGAAGCGCTTTTGTAGGCCTAAGAACACTGGGGCTCTGGGCTTCTCTAGCCACCTAATCTTGTGCTCATCCTCTCGCGCACTCTAAAGAGAGCTCAGGTGAGAAATTGCAAACGTCCAGCAATTGCTCAGAGATGAAAAGTGCCAGCACTGAAAGCTGTTGCTAGCCAGCACCCTTCCTTGGAAGCGCTTTCACAGGCGCAGCAACACTGGGGCTTTGCGCTTCTCTAGCCACCAAACGTCACGGTCATTCTCTTTCCGTCTCGTAGACACGAGCTGAGAAATTGCAAACGTCGAGCAATTGCTCAGAGATGAAAAGTGCCAGTACTGAAAGCTGTTGCTAGCCAGCAGCCTTCCTTGGAAGCGCTTTTGTAGGCCTAAGAACACTGGGGCTCTGGGCTTCTCTAGCCACCTAATCTTCTGCTCATCCTCTCGCGCACTCTAAAGAGAGCTCAGGTGAGAAATTGCAAACGTCGAGCAATTGCTCAGAGATGAAAAGTGCCAGCACTGAAAGCTCTTGCTAGCCAGCACCCTTCCTTGGAAGCGCTTTCACAGGCGCAGCAACACTGGGGCTTTGCGCTTCTCTAGCCACCAAACGTCACGGTCATTCTCTTTCCGTCTCGTAGACACGAGCTGAGAAATTGCAAACGTCCAGCAATTGCTCAGAGATGAAAAGTGCCAGCACTGAAAGCTGTTGCTAGCCAGCAGCCTTCCTTGGAAGCGCTTTTGTAGGCCTAAGAACACTGGGGCTCTGGGCTTCTCTAGCCACCTAATCTTCTGCTCATCCTCTCGCGCACTCTAAAGAGAGCTCAGGTGAGAAATTGCAAACGTCGAGCAATTGCTCAGAGATGAAAAGTGCCAGCACTGAAAGCTGTTGCTAGCCAGCACCCTTCCTTGGAAGCGCTTTTGTAGGCCTAAGAACACTGGGGCTCTGGGCTTCTCTAGCCACCTAATCTTGTGCTCATCCTCTCGCGCACTCTAAAGAGAGCTCAGGTGAGAAATTGCAAACGTCCAGCAATTGCTCAGAGATGAAAAGTGCCAGCACTGAAAGCTCTTGCTAGCCAGCACCCTTCCTTGGAAGCGCTTTCACAGGCGCAGCAACACTGGGGCTTTGCGCTTCTCTAGCCACCAAACGTCACGGTCATTCTCTTTCCGTCTCGTAGACACGAGCTGAGAAATTGCAAACGTCGAGCAATTGCTCAGAGATGAAAAGTGCCAGCACTGAAAGCTGTTGCTAGCCAGCACCCTTCCTTGGAAGCGCTTTTGTAGGCCTAAGAACAGTGGGGCTCTGGGCTTCTCTAGCCACCTAATCTTCTGCTCATCCTCTCGCGCACTCTAAAGAGAGCTCAGGTGAGAAATTGCAAATGTCCAGCAATTGCTCAGAGATGAAAAGTGCCAGCACTGAAAGCTCTTGCTAGCCAGCACCCTTCCTTGGAAGCGCTTAACACAGGAGCAGCAACACTGGGGCTTTGCGCTTCTCTAGCCACCAAACTTCACGGTCATTCTCTTTCCGTCTCGTAGACACGAGCTGAGAAATTGCAAACGTCCAGCAATTGCTCAGAGATGAAAAGTGCCAGCACTGAAAGCTGTTGCTAGCCAGCAGCCTTCCTTGGAAGCGCTTTTGTAGGCCTAAGAACACTGGGGCTCTGGGCTTCTCTAGCCACCTAATCTTCTGCTCATCCTCTCGCGCACTCTAAAGAGAGCTCAGGTGAGAAATTGCAAACGTCCAGCAATTGCTCAGAGATGAAAAGTGCCAGCACTGAAAGCTCTTGCAAGCCAGCACCCTTCCTTGGAAGTGCTTTCACAGGCGCAGCAACACTGGGGCTTTGCGCTTCTCTAGCCACCAAACGTCACGGTCATTCTCTTTCCGTCTCGTAGACACGAGCTGAGAAATTGCAAACGTCGAGCAATTGCTCAGAGATGAAAAGTGCCAGCACTGAAAGCTGTTGCTAGCCAGCACCCTTCCTTGGAAGCGCTTTTGTAGGCCTAAGAAGACTGGGGCTCTGGGCTTCTCTAGCCACCTAATCTTCTCCTCATCCTCTCGCGCACTCTAAAGAGAGCTCAGGTGAGAAATTGCAAACGTCGAGCAATTGCTCAGAGATGAAAAGTGCCAGCACTGAAAGCTGTTGCTAGCCAGCACCCTTCCTTGGAAGCGCTTTTGTAGGCCTAAGAACACTGGGGCTTTGCGCTTCTCTAGCCACTTAATCTTCTGCTCATCCTCTCGCGCACTCTAAAGAGAGCTCAGGTGAGAAATTGCAAATGTCCAGCAATTGCTCAGAGATGAAAAGTGCCAGCACTGAAAGCTGTTGCTAGCCAGCACCCTTCCTTGGAAGCGCTTTCACAGGAGCAGCAACACTGGGGCTTTGCGCTTCTCTAGCCACCAAACGTCACGGTCATTCTCTTCCTGTCTCGTAGACACGAGCTGAGAAATTGCAAACATCGAGCAATTGCTCAGAGATGAAAAGTGCCAGCACTGAAAGCTGTTGCTAGCCAGCACCGTTCCTTGGAAGCGCTTTTGTAGGCCTAAGAAGACTGGGGCTCTGGGCTTCTCTAGCCACCTAATCTTCTGCTCATCCTCTCGCGCACTCTAAAGAGAGCTCAGGTGAGAAATTGCAAACGTCGAGCAATTGCTCAGAGATGAAAAGTGCCAGCACTGAAAGCTGTTGCTAGCCAGCCCCCTTCCTTGGAAGCGCTTTCACAGGCGCAGCAACACTGGGGCTTTGCGCTTCTCTAGCCACCAAACGTCACGGTCATTCTCTTTCCGTCTCTTAGACACGAGCTGAGAGATTGCAAACATCGAGCAATTGCTCAGAGATGAAAAGTGCCAGCACTGAAAGCTGTTGCTAGCCAGCACCCTTCCTTGGAAGCGCTTTTGTAGGCCTAAGAACACTGGGGCTTTGTGCTTCTCTAGCCACCTCATCTTCTGCTCATTCTCTCGCGCACTCTAAAGGGTGCTCAGGTGAGAAATTACAAACGTCGAGCAATTGCTCAGAGATGAAAAGTGCCAGCACTGAAAGCTGTTGCTAGCCAGCACCCTTCCTTGGAAGCGCTTTCACAGGCGCAGCAACACTGGGGCTTTGCGCTTCTCTAGCCACCAAACGTCACGGTCATTCTCTTTCCGTCTCGTAGACACGAGCTGAGAAATTGCAAACGTCCAGCAATTGCTCAGAGATGAAAAGTGCCAGCACTGAAAGCTGTTGCTAGCCAGCCGCCTTCCTTGGAAGCGCTTTTGTAGGCCTAAGAACAATGGGGCTTTGCGCTTCTCTAGCCACCTAATCTTGTGCTCATCCTCTCGCGCACTCTAAAGAGAGCTCAGGTGAGAAATTGCAAACGTCGAGCAATTGCTCAGAGATGAAAAGTGCCAGCACTGAAAGCTGTTGCTAGCCAGCCCCCTTCCTTGGAAGCGCTTTTGTAGGCCTAAGAACACTGGGGCTTTGCGCTTCTCTAGCCACCTCATCTTCTGCTCATTCTCTCGCGCACTCTAAAGGGTGCTCAGGTGAGAAATTACAAACGTCGAGCAACTGCTCAGAGATGAAAAGTGCCAGCACTGAAAGCTGTTGCTAGCCAGCACCCTTCCTTGGAAGCGCTTTCACAGGCGCAGCAACACTGGGGCTTTGCGCTTCTCTACCCACCAAACGTCACGGTCATTCTCTTTCCGTCTCGTAGACACGAGCTGAGAGATTGCAAACGTCGAGCAATTGCTCAGAGATGAAAAGTGCCAGCGCTGAAAGCTGTTGCTAGCCAGCCGCCTTCCTTGGAAGCGCTTTTGTAGGCCTAAGAACACTGGGGCTTTGCGCTTCTCTAGCCACCTAATCTTCTGCTCATCCTCTCTCGCGCACTCTAAAGAGAGCTCAGGTGAGAAATTGCAAACGTCGAGCAATTGCTCAGAGATGAAAAGTGCCAGCACTGAAAGCTGTTGCTAGCCAGCAGCCTTCCTTGGAAGCGCTTTCACAGGAGCAGCAACACTGGGGCTTTGCGCTTCTCTACCCACCAAACGTCACGGTCATTCTCTTTCCGTCTCGTAGACACGAGCTGAGAAATTGCAAACGTCGAGCAATTGCTCAGAGATGAAAAGTGCCAGCACTGAAAGCTCTTGCTAGCCAGCCCCCTTCCTTGGAAGCGCTTTTGTAGGCCTAAGAACACTGGGGCTCTGGGCTTCTCTAGCCACCTAATCTTGTGCTTATCCTCTCGCGCACTTCAAAGAAGAGCTCAGGTGAGAAATTGCAAACGTCGAGCAATTGCTCAGAGATGAAAAGTGCCAGCACTGAAAGCTCTTGCTAGCCAGCCCCCTTCCTTGGAAGCGCTTTCACAGGCGCAGCAACACTGGGGCTTTGCGCTTCTCTAGCCACCAAACGTCACGGTCCTTCTCTTTCCGTCTCGTAGACACGAGTTGAGAAATTGCAAACGTCGAGCAATTGCTCAGAGATGAAAAGTGCCAGCACTGAAAGCTCTTGCTAGCCAGCACCCTTCCTTGGAAGCGCTTTTGTAGGCCTAAGAACACTGGGGCTTTGTGCTTCTCTAGCCACCTCATCTTCTGCTCATTCTCTCGCGCACTCTAAAGGGTGCTCAGGTGAGAAATTACAAACGTCGAGCAATTGCTCAGAGATGAAAAGTGCCAGCACTGAAAGCTGTTGCTAGCCAGCACCCTTCCTTGGAAGCGCTTTCACAGGCGCAGCAACACTGGGGCTTTGCGCTTCTCTAGCCACCAAACGTCACGGTCATTCTCTTTCCGTCTCGTAGACACGAGCTGAGAAATTGCAAACGTCCAGCAATTGCTCAGAGATGAAAAGTGCCAGCACTGAAAGCTGTTGCTAGCCAGCAGCCTTCCTTGGAAGCGCTTTTGTAGGCCTAAGAACAATGGGGCTTTGCGCTTCTCTAGCCACCTAATCTTGTGCTCATCCTCTCGCGCACTCTAAAGAGAGCTCAGGTGAGAAATTGCAAACGTCGAGCAATTGCTCAGAGATGAAAAGTGCCAGCACTGAAAGCTCTTGCTAGCCAGCAGCCTTCCTTGGAAGCGCTTTTGTAGGCCTAAGAACACTGGGGCTCTGGGCTTCTCTAGCCACCTAATCTTCTGCTCATCCTCTCGCGCACTCTAAAGAGAGCTCAGGTGAGAAATTGCAAACGTCGAGCAATTGCTCAGAGATGAAAAGTGCCAGCACTGAAAGCTCTTGCTAGCCAGCACCCTTCCTTGGAAGCGCTTTCACAGGCGCAGCAACACTGCGGCTTTGCGCTTCTCTACCCACCAAACGTCACGGTCATTCTCTTTCCGTCTCTTAGACACGAGCTGAGAAATTGCAAACATCGAGCAATTGCTCAGAGATGAAAAGTGCCAGCACTGAAAGCTGTTGCTAGCCAGCCGCCTTCCTTGGAAGCGCTTTTGTAGGCCTAAGAACACTGGGGCTTTGCGCTTCTCTAGCCACCTCATCTTCTGCTCATTCTCTCGCGCACTCTAAAGGGTGCTCAGGTGAGAAATTACAAACGTCGAGCAATTGCTCAGAGATGAAAAGTGCCAGCACTGAAAGCTGTTGCTAGCCAGCAGCCTTCCTTGGAAGCGCTTTCACAGGCGCAGCAACACTGGGGCTTTGCGCTTCTCTACCCACCAAACGTCACGGTCATTCTCTTTCCGTCTCGTAGACACGAGCTGAGAGATTGCAAACGTCGAGCAATTGCTCAGAGATGAAAAGTGCCAGCACTGAAAGCTGTTGCTAGCCAGCACCCTTCCTTGGAAGCGCTTTTGTAGGCCTAAGAACACTGGGGCTTTGCGCTTCTCTAGCCACCTAATCTTCTGCTCATCCTCTCTCGCGCACTCTAAAGAGAGCTCAGGTGAGAAATTGCAAACGTCGAGCAATTGCTCAGAGATGAAAAGTGCCAGCACTGAAAGCTGTTGCTAGCCAGCACCCTTCCTTGGAAGCGCTTTCACAGGAGCAGCAACAATGGGGCTTTGCGCTTCTCTACCCACCAAACGTCACGGTCATTCTCTTTCCGTCTCGTAGACACGAGCTGAGAAATTGCAAACGTCGAGCAATTGCTCAGAGATGAAAAGTGCCAGCACTGAAAGCTGTTGCTAGCCAGCCCCCTTCCTTGGAAGCGCTTTTGTAGGCCTAAGAACACTGGGGCTCTGGGCTTCTCTAGCCACCTAATCTTGTGCTTATCCTCTCGCGCACTTCAAAGAAGAGCTCAGGTGAGAAATTGCAAACGTCGAGCAATTGCTCAGAGATGAAAAGTGCCAGCACTGAAAGCTGTTGCTAGCCAGCACCCTTCCTTGGAAGCGCTTTCACAGGCGCAGCAACACTGGGGCTTTGCGCTTCTCTAGCCACCAAACGTCACGGTCATTCTCTTTCCGTCTCGTAGACACGAGCTGAGAAATTGCAAATGTCCAGCAATTGCTCAGAGATGAAAAGTGCCAGCACTGAAAGCTGTTGCTAGCCAGCCCCCTTCCTTGGAAGTGCTTTTGTAGCCCTAAGAACACTGGGGCTTTGCGCTTCTCTAGCCACCGAATCTTCTGCTCATCCTCTCGCGCACTCTAAAGAGAGCTCAGGTGAGAAATTGCAAACGTCGAGCAATTGCTCAGAGATGAAAAGTGCCAGCACTGAAAGCTCTTGCTAGCCAGCCCCCTTCCTTGGAAGCGCTTTCACAGGCGCAGCAACACTGGGGCTTTGCGCTTCTCTAGCCACCAAACGTCACGGTCCTTCTCTTTCCGTCTCGTAGACACGAGTTGAGAAATTGCAAACGTCCAGCAATTGCTCAGAGATGAAAAGTGCCAGCACTGAAAGCTCTTGCTAGCCAGCACCCTTCCTTGGAAGCGCTTTTGTAGGCCTAAGAACACTGGGGCTTTGCGCTTCTCTAGCCACCTAATCTTCTGCTCATCCTCTCGCGCACTCTAAAGAGAGCTCAGGTGAGAAATTGCAAACGTCGAGCAATTGCTCAGAGATGAAAAGTGCCAGCACTGAAAGCTGTTGCTAGCCAGCACCCTTCCTTGGAAGTGCTTTCACAGGCGCAGCAACACTGGGGCTTTGCGCTTCTCTACCCACCAAACATCACTGTCATTCTCTTTCCGTCTCGTAGACACGAGCTGAAAAATTGCAAACATCGAGCAATTGCTCAGAGATGAAAAGTGCCAGCACTGAAAGCTGTTGCTAGCCAGCCCCCTTCCTTGGAAGCGCTTTTGTAGGCCTAAGAACAGTGGGGCTCTGGGCTTCTCTAGCCACCTAATCTTCTGCTCATCCTCTCGCGCACTCTAAAGAGAGCTCAGGTGAGAAATTGCAAACGTCGAGCAATTGCTCAGAGATGAAAAGTGCCAGCACTGAAAGCTGTTGCTAGCCAGCAGCCTTCCTTGGAAGCGCTTTTGTAGGCCTAAGAACAGTGGGGCTCTGGGCTTCTCTAGCCACCTAATCTTGTGCTCATCCTCTCGCGCACTCTAAAGAGAGCTCAGGTGAGAAATTGCAAATGTCCAGCAATTGCTCAGAGATGAAAAGTGCCAGCACTGAAAGCTCTTGCTACCCAGCACCCTTCCTTGGAAGCGCTTAACACAGGAGCAGCAACACTGGGGCTTTGCGCTTCTCTAGCCACCAAACGTCACGGTCATTCTCTTTCCGTCTCGTAGACACGAGCTGAGAAATTGCAAACGTCGAGCAATTGCTCAGAGATGAAAAGTGCCAGCACTGAAAGCTGTTGCTAGCCAGCACCCTTCCTTGGAAGCGCTTTTGTAGGCCTAAGAACAGTGGGGCTCTGGGCTTCTCTAGCCACCTAATCTTGTGCTCATCCTCTCGCGCACTCTAAAGAGAGCTCAGGTGAGAAATTGCAAACGTCGAGCAATTGCTCAGAGATGAAAAGTGCCAGCACTGAAAGCTGTTGCTAGCCAGCACCCTTCCTTGGAAGCGCTTTTGTAGGCCTAAGAACACTGGGGCTTTGCGCTTCTCTAGCCACCTAATTTTCTGCTCATTCTCTCGCGCACTCTAAAGGGTGCTCAGGTGAGAAATTACAAACGTCGAGCAATTGCTCAGAGATGAAAAGTGCCAGCACTGAAAGCTGTTGCTAGCCAGCCCCCTTCCTTGGAAGCGCTTTTGTAGGCCTAAGAACACTGGGGCTTTGCGCTTCTCTAGCCACCTTATCTTCTGCTCATCCTCTCGCGCACTCTAAAGAGAGCTCAGGTGAGAAATTGCAAACGTCGAGCAATTGCTCAGAGATGAAAAGTGCCAGCACTGAAAGCTGTTGCTAGCCAGCACCCTTCCTTGGAAGCGCTTTTGTAGGCCTAAGAACACTGGGGCTTTGCGCTTCTCTAGCCAGCAAACGTCACGGTCCTTCTCTTTCCGTCTCGTAGACACAAGTTGAGAAATTGCAAACGTCGAGCAATTGCTCAGAGATGAAAAGTGCCAGCACTGAAAGCTCTTGCTAGCCAGCACCCTTCCTTGGAAGCGCTTTCACAGGCGCAGCAACACTGGGGCTTTGCGCTTCTCTGGCCACCAAATATCACAGTCACTATCTCTCCGTCTCGTAGACACGAGCTGAGAAATTGCAAATGTCGAGCAATTGCTCAGAGATGAAAAGTGCCAGCACTGAAAGCTGTTGCTAGCCAGCACCCTTCCTTGGAAGCGCTTTTGTAGGCCTAAGAACACTGGGGCTTTGCGCTTCTCTAGCCACTTAATCTTCTGCTCATCCTCTCGCGCACTCTAAAGAGAGCTCAGGTGAGAAATTGCAAACGTCGAGCAATTGCTCAGAGATGAAAAGTGCCAGCACTGAAAGCTGTTGCTAGCCAGCAGCCTTCCTTGGAAGCGCTTTTGTAGGCCTAAGAACAGTGGGGCTCTGGGCTTCTCTAGCCACCTAATCTTCTGCTCATCCTCTCGCGCACTCTAAAGAGAGCTCAGGTGAGAAATTGCAAACGTCGAGCAATTGCTCAGAGATGAAAAGTGCCAGCACTGAAAGCTGTTGCTAGCCAGCACCCTTCCTTGGAAGCGCTTTCACAGGCGCAGCAGCACTGGGGCTTTGCGCTTCTCTAGCCACCAAACGTCACGGTCATTCTCTTTCCGTCTCTTAGACACGAGCTGAGAAATTGCAAATGTCGAGCAATTGCTCAGAGATGAAAAGTGCCAGCACTGAAAGCTGTTGCTAGCCAGCACCCTTCCTTGGAAGCGCTTTTGTAGCCCTAAGAACACTGGGGCTTTGCGCTTCTCTAGCCACCTCATCTTCTGCTCATTCTCTCGCGCACTCTAAAGGGTGCTCAGGTGAGAAATTACAAACGTCGAGCAATTGCTCAGAGATGAAAAGTGCCAGCACTGAAAGCTGTTGCTAGCCAGCACCCTTCCTTGGAAGCGCTTTCACAGGCGCAGCAACAATGGGGCTTTGCGCTTCTCTACCCACCAAACGTCACGGTCATTCTCTTTCCGTCTCGTAGACACGAGCTGAGAGATTGCAAACGTCGAGCAATTGCTCAGAGATGAAAAGTGCCAGCACTGAAAGCTGTTGCTAGCCAGCACCCTTCCTTGGAAGCGCTTTTGTAGGCCTAAGAACACTGGGGCTTTGCGCTTCTCTAGCCACCTAATCTTCTGCTCATCCTCTCTCGCGCACTCTAAAGAGAGCTCAGGTGAGAAATTGCAAACGTCGAGCAATTGCTCAGAGATGAAAAGTGCCAGCACTGAAAGCTGTTGCTAGCCAGCACCCTTCCTTGGAAGCGCTTTCACAGGCGCAGCAACACTGGGGCTTTGCGCTTCTCTAGCCACCAAACGTCACGGTCATTCTCTTTCCGTCTCGTAGACACGAGCTGAGAAATTGCAAACGTCGAGCAATTGCTCAGAGATGAAAAGTGCCAGCACTGAAAGCTCTTGCTAGCCAGCACCCTTCCTTGGAAGCGCTTTTGTAGGCCTAAGAACACTGGGGCTTTGCGCTTCTCTAGCCACCTAATCTTCTGCTCATCCTCTCGCGCACTCTAAAGAGAGCTCAGGTGAGAAATTGCAAACGTCCAGCAATTGCTCAGAGATGAAAAGTGCCAGCACTGAAAGCTGTTGCTAGCCAGCACCCTTCCTTGGAAGTGCTTTCACAGGCACAGCAACACTGGGGCTTTGCGCTTCTCTACCCACCAAACATCACTGTCATTCTCTTTCCGTCTCGTAGACACGAGCTGAAAAATTGCAAATGTCCAGCAATTGCTCAGAGATGAAAAGTGCCAGCACTGAAAGCTGTTGCTAGCCAGCCCCCTTCCTTGGAAGCGCTTTTGTAGGCCTAAGAACACTGGGGCTCTGGGCTTCTCTAGCCACCTAATCTTCTGCTCATCCTCTCGCGCACTCTAAAGAGAGCTCAGGTGAGAAATTGCAAACGTCGAGCAATTGCTCAGAGATGAAAAGTGCCAGCACTGAAAGCTCTTGCTAGCCAGCACCCTTCCTTGGAAGCGCTTTCACAGGTGCAGCAACACTGGGGCTTTGCGCTTCTCTAGCCACCAAACGTCACGGTCATTCTCTTTCCGTCTCGTAGACACGAGTTGAGAAATTGCAAACGTCGAGCAATTGCTCAGAGATGAAAAGTGCCAGCACTGAAAGCTGTTGCTAGCCAGCAGCCTTCCTTGGAAGCGCTTTTGTAGGCCTAAGAAGACTGGGGCTCTGGGCTTCTCTAGCCACCTAATCTTCTGCTCATCCTCTCTCGCGCACTCTAAAGGGTGCTCAGGTGAGAAATTACAAACGTCGAGCAATTGCTCAGAGATGAAAAGTGCCAGCACTGAAAGCTGTTGCTAGCCAGCACCCTTCCTTGGAAGCGCTTTCACAGGCGCAGCAACACTGGGGCTTTGCGCTTCTCTACCCACCAAACGTCACGGTCACTATCTCTCCGTCTTGTGGACACGAGCTGAGAAATTGCAAACGTCGAGCAATTGCTCAGAGATGAAAAGTGCCAGCACTGAAAGCTGTTGCTAGCCAGCCCCCTTCCTTGGAAGCGCTTTTGTAGGCCTAAGAACACTGGGGCTCTGGGCTTCTCTAGCCACCTAATCTTCTGCTCATCCTCTCGCGCACTCTAAAGAGAGCTCAGGTGAGAAATTGCAAACGTCGAGCAATTGCTCAGAGATGAAAAGTGCCAGCACTGAAAGCTGTTGCTAGCCAGCAGCCTTCCTTGGAAGCGCTTTCACAGGTGCAGCAACACTGGGGCTTTGCGCTTCTCTAGCCACCAAACGTCACGGTCATTCTCTTTCCGTCTCGTAGACACGAGCTGAGAAATTGCAAATGTCCAGCAATTGCTCAGAGATGAAAAGTGCCAGCACTGAAAGCTGTTGCTAGCCAGCACCCTTCCTTGGAAGTGCTTTTGTAGGCCTAAGAACACTGGGGCTTTACGCTTCTCTAGCCACGTAATCTTCTGCTCATCCTCTCGCGCACTCTAAAGAGAGCTCAGGTGAGAAATTGCAAACGTCGAGCAATTGCTCAGAGATGAAAAGTGCCAGCACTGAAAGCTGTTGCTAGCCAGCACCCTTCCTTGGAAGCGCTTTTGTAGGCCTAAGAACACTGGGGCTTTGCGCTTCTCTAGCCACCAAACGTCACGGTCCTTCTCTTTCCGTCTCGTAGACACAAGTTGAGAAATTGCAAACGTCGAGCAATTGCTCAGAGATGAAAAGTGCCAGCACTGAAAGCTCTTGCTAGCCAGCCCCCTTCCTTGGAAGCGCTTTCACAGGCGCAGCAACACTGGGGCTTTGCGCTTCTCTACCCACCAAACGTCACGGTCCTTCTCTTTCCGTCTCGTAGACACGAGCTGAGAAATTGCAAATGTCCAGCAATTGCTCAGAGATGAAAAGTGCCAGCACTGAAAGCTGTTGCTAGCCAGCACCCTTCCTTGGAAGCGCTTTTGTAGGCCTAAGAACAGTGGGGCTCTGGGCTTCTCTAGCCACCTAATCTTCTGCTCATCCTCTCGCGCACTCTAAAGAGAGCTCAGGTGAGAAATTGCAAACGTCGAGCAATTGCTCAGAGATGAAAAGTGCCAGCACTGAAAGCTGTTGCTAGCCAGCACCCTTCCTTGGAAGCGCTTTCGCAGGCGCAGCAACACTGGGGCTTTGCGCTTCTCTAGCCACCAAACGTCACGGTCATTCTCTTTCCGTCTCGTAGACACGAGCTGAGAAATTGCAAACGTCGAGCAATTGCTCAGAGATGAAAAGTGCCAGCACTGAAAGCTGTTGCTAGCCAGCACCCTTCCTTGGAAGCGCTTTTGTAGGCCTAAGAACAGTGGGGCTCTGGGCTTCTCTAGCCACCTAATCTTCTGCTCATCCTCTCGCGCACTCTAAAGAGAGCTCAGGTGAGAAATTGCAAACGTCGAGCAATTGCTCAGAGATGAAAAGTGCCAGCACTGAAAGCTGTTGCTAGCCAGCACCCTTCCTTGGAAGCGCTTTTGTAGGCCTAAGAACACTGGGGCTTTGCGCTTTTCTAGCCACCTAATTTTCTGCTCATTCTCTCGCGCACTCTAAAGGGTGCTCAGGTGAGAAATTACAAACGTCGAGCAATTGCTCAGAGATGAAAAGTGCCAGCACTGAAAGCTGTTGCTAGCCAGCACCCTTCCTTGGAAGCGCTTTTGTAGGCCTAAGAACACTGGGGCTTTGCGCTTCTCTAGCCACCTTATCTTCTGCTCATCCTCTCGCGCACTCTAAAGAGAGCTCAGGTGAGAAATTGCAAACGTCGAGCAATTGCTCAGAGATGAAAAGTGCCAGCACTGAAAGCTGTTGCTAGCCAGCACCCTTCCTTGGAAGCGCTTTTGTAGGCCTAAGAACACTGGGGCTTTGCGCTTCTCTAGCCAGCAAACGTCACGGTCCTTCTCTTTCCGTCTCGTAGACACGAGTTGAGAAATTGCAAACGTCGAGCAATTGCTCAGAGATGAAAAGTGCCAGCACTGAAAGCTCTTGCTAGCCAGCACCCTTCCTTGGAAGCGCTTTCACAGGCGCAGCAACACTGGGGCTTTGCGCTTCTCTAGCCACCAAATATCACAGTCACTATCTCTCCGTCTCGTAGACACGAGCTGAGAAATTGCAAATGTCGAGCAATTGCTCAGAGATGAAAAGTGCCAGCACTGAAAGCTGTTGCTAGCCAGCACCCTTCCTTGGAAGCGCTTTTGTAGGCCTAAGAACACTGGGGCTTTGCGCTTCTCTAGCCACTTAATCTTCTGCTCATCCTCTCGCACACTCTAAAGAGAGCTCAGGTGAGAAATTGCAAACGTCGAGCAATTGCTCAGAGATGAAAAGTGCCAGCACTGAAAGCTGTTGCTAGCCAGCAGCCTTCCTTGGAAGCGCTTTTGTAGGCCTAAGAACAGTGGGGCTCTGGGCTTCTCTAGCCACCTAATCTTCTGCTCATCCTCTCGCGCACTCTAAAGAGAGCTCAGGTGAGAAATTGCAAACGTCGAGCAATTGCTCAGAGATGAAAAGTGCCAGCACTGAAAGCTCTTGCTAGCCAGCACCCTTCCTTGGAAGCGCTTTTGTAGGCCTAAGAACAGTGGGGCTCTGGGCTTCTCTAGCCACCTAATCTTCTGCTCATCCTCTTGCGCACTCTAAAGAGAGCTCAGGTGAGAAATTGCAAACGTCGAGCAATTGCTCAGAGATGAAAAGTGCCAGCACTGAAAGCTGTTGCTAGCCAGCCCCCTTCCTTGGAAGCGCTTTCACAGGCGCAGCAGCACTGGGGCTTTGCGCTTCTCTAGCCACCAAACGTCACGGTCATTCTCTTTCCGTCTCTTAGACACGAGCTGAGAAATTGCAAACATCGAGCAATTGCTCAGAGATGAAAAGTGCCAGCACTGAAAGCTGTTGCTAGCCAGCACCCTTCCTTGGAAGCGCTTTTGTAGCCCTAAGAACACTGGGGCTTTGCGCTTCTCTAGCCACCTCATCTTCTGCTCATTCTCTCGCGCACTCTAAAGGGTGCTCAGGTGAGAAATTACAAACGTCGAGCAATTGCTCAGAGATGAAAAGTGCCAGCACTGAAAGCTGTTGCTAGCCAGCACCCTTCCTTGGAAGCGCTTTCACAGGCGCAGCAACAATGGGGCTTTGCGCTTCTCTACCCACCAAACGTCACGGTCATTCTCTTTCCGTCTCGTAGACACGAGCTGAGAGATTGCAAACGTCGAGCAATTGCTCAGAGATGAAAAGTGCCAGCACTGAAAGCTGTTGCTAGCCAGCCGCCTTCCTTGGAAGCGCTTTTGTAGGCCTAAGAACACTGGGGCTTTGCGCTTCTCTAGCCACCTAATCTTCTGCTCATCCTCTCTCGCGCACTCTAAAGAGAGCTCAGGTGAGAAATTGCAAACGTCGAGCAATTGCTCAGAGATGAAAAGTGCCAGCACTGAAAGCTGTTGCTAGCCAGCACCCTTCCTTGGAAGCGCTTTCACAGGCGCAGCAACACTGGGGCTTTGCGCTTCTCTAGCCACCAAACGTCACGGTCATTCTCTTTCCGTCTCGTAGACACGAGCTGAGAAATTGCAAACGTCGAGCAATTGCTCAGAGATGAAAAGTGCCAGCACTGAAAGCTCTTGCTAGCCAGCACCCTTCCTTGGAAGCGCTTTTGTAGGCCTAAGAACACTGGGGCTTTGCGCTTCTCTAGCCACCGAATCTTCTGCTCATCCTCTCGCGCACTCTAAAGAGAGCTCAGGTGAGAAATTGCAAACGTCCAGCAATTGCTCAGAGATGAAAAGTGCCAGCACTGAAAGCTGTTGCTAGCCAGCACCCTTCCTTGGAAGTGCTTTCACAGGCACAGCAACACTGGGGCTTTGCGCTTCTCTACCCACCAAACATCACTGTCATTCTCTTTCCGTCTCGTAGACACGAGCTGAGAAATTGCAAACGTCGAGCAATTGCTCAGAGATGAAAAGTGCCAGCACTGAAAGCTGTTGCTAGCCAGCCCCCTTCCTTGGAAGCGCTTTTGTAGGCCTAAGAACACTGGGGCTCTGGGCTTCTCTAGCCACCTAATCTTCTGCTCATCCTCTCGCGCACTCTAAAGAGAGCTCAGGTGAGAAATTGCAAACGTCCAGCAATTGCTCAGAGATGAAAAGTGCCAGCACTGAAAGCTCTTGCTAGCCAGCACCCTTCCTTGGAAGCGCTTTCACAGGTGCAGCAACACTGGGGCTTTGCGCTTCTCTAGCCACCAAACGTCACGGTCATTCTCTTTCCGTCTCGTAGACACGAGTTGAGAAATTGCAAACGTCGAGCAATTGCTCAGAGATGAAAAGTGCCAGCACTGAAAGCTGTTGCTAGCCAGCAGCCTTCCTTGGAAGCGCTTTTGTAGGCCTAAGAAGACTGGGGCTCTGGGCTTCTCTAGCCACCTAATCTTCTGCTCATCCTCTCTCGCGCACTCTAAAGGGTGCTCAGGTGAGAAATTGCAAACGTCCAGCAATTGCTCAGAGATGAAAAGTGCCAGCACTGAAAGCTGTTGCTAGCCAGCACCCTTCCTTGGAAGCGCTTTCACAGGCGCAGCAACAATGGGGCTTTGCGCTTCTCTACCCACCAAACGTCACGGTCATTCTCTTTCCGTCTCGTAGACACGAGCTGAGAGATTGCAAACGTCGAACAATTGCTCAGAGATGAAAAGTGCCAGCACTGAAAGCTGTTGCTAGCCAGCACCCTTCCTTGGAAGCGCTTTTGTAGGCCTAAGAACACTGGGGCTCTGGGCTTCTCTAGCCACCTAATCTTCTGCTCATCCTCTCGCGCACTCTAAAGAGAGCTCAGGTGAGAAATTGCAAACGTCGAGCAATTGCTCAGAGATGAAAAGTGCCAGCACTGAAAGCTGTTGCTAGCCAGCACCCTTCCTTGGAAGCACTTTTATAGGCCTAAGAACACTGGGGCTTTGCGATTCTCTAGCCACCTAATCTTCTGCTCATCCTCTCGCGCACTCTAAAGGGTGCTCAGGTGAGAAATTGCAAACGTCGAGCAATTGCTCAGAGATGAAAAGTGCCAGCACTGAAAGCTCTTGCTAGCCAGCACCCTTCCTTGGAAGCGCTTTCACAGGCGCAGCAACACTGGGGCTTTGCGCTTCTCTAGCCACCAAACGTCACGGTCATTCTCTTTCCGTCTCGTAGACACGAGCTGAGAAATTGCAAACGTCGAGCAATTGCTCAGAGATGAAAAGTGCCAGCACTGAAAGCTGTTGCTAGCCAGCACCCTTCCTTGGAAGCGCTTTTGTAGGCCTAAGAACACTGGGGCTTTGCGCTTCTCTAGCCACCTAATCTTCTGCTCATTCTCTCGCGCACTCTAAAGGGTGCTCAGGTGAGAAATTGCAAACGTCGAGCAATTGCTCAGAGATGAAAAGTGCCAGCACTGAAAGCTGTTGCTAGCCAGCACCCTTCCTTGGAAGCGCTTTCACAGGCGCAGCAACACTGGGGCTTTGCGCTTCTCTAGCCACCTAATTTTCTGCTCATTCTCTCGCGCACTCTAAAGGGTGCTCAGGTGAGAAATTACAAACGTCGAGCAATTGCTCAGAGATGAAAAGTGCCAGCACTGAAAGCTCTTGCTAGCCAGCACCCTTCCTTGGAAGCGCTTTTGTAGGCCTAAGAACAGTGGGGCTCTGGGCTTCTCTAGCCACCTAATCTTGTGCTCATCCTCTCGCGCACTCTAAAGAGAGCTCAGGTGAGAAATTGCAAACGTCGAGCAATTGCTCAGAGATGAAAAGTGCCAGCACTGAAAGCTGTTGCTAGCCAGCACCCTTCCTTGGAAGCGCTTTCACAGGTGCAGCAACACTGGGGCTTTGCGCTTCTCTACCCACCAAACGTCACGGTCATTCTCTTTCCGTCTCTTAGACACGAGCTGAGAAATTGCAAACATCGAGCAATTGCTCAGAGATGAAAAGTGCCAGCACTGAAAGCTGTTGCTAGCCAGCACCCTTCCTTGGAAGCGCTTTTGTAGCCCTAAGAACACTGGGGCTTTGCGCTTCTCTAGCCACCTCATCTTCTGCTCATTCTCTCGCGCACTCTAAAGGGTGCTCAGGTGAGAAATTACAAACGTCGAGCAATTGCTCAGAGATGAAAAGTGCCAGCACTGAAAGCTGTTGCTAGCCAGCAGCCTTCCTTGGAAGCGCTTTCACAGGCGCAGCAACACTGGGGCTTTGCGCTTCTCTACCCACCAAACGTCACGGTCATTCTCTTTCCGTCTCGTAGACACGAGCTGAGAGATTGCAAACGTCGAGCAATTGCTCAGAGATGAAAAGTGCCAGCACTGAAAGCTGTTGCTAGCCAGCCGCCTTCCTTGGAAGCGCTTTTGTAGGCCTAAGAACACTGGGGCTTTGCGCTTCTCTAGCCACCTAATCTTCTGCTCATCCTCTCTCGCGCACTCTAAAGAGAGCTCAGGTGAGAAATTGCAAACGTCGAGCAATTGCTCAGAGATGAAAAGTGCCAGCACTGAAAGCTGTTGCTAGCCAGCACCCTTCCTTGGAAGCGCTTTCACAGGAGCAGCAACACTGGGGCTTTGCGCTTCTCTAGCCACCAAACGTCACGGTCCTTCTCTTTCCGTCTCGTAGACACGAGCTGAGAAATTGCAAACGTCGAGCAATTGCTCAGAGATGAAAAGTGCCAGCACTGAAAGCTCTTGCTAGCCAGCCCCCTTCCTTGGAAGCGCTTTTGTAGGCCTAAGAACACTGGGGCTTTGTGCTTCTCTAGCCACCTAATCTTGTGCTTATCCTCTCGCGCACTTCAAAGAAGAGCTCAGGTGAGAAATTGCAAACGTCGAGCAATTGCTCAGAGATGAAAAGTGCCAGCACTGAAAGCTGTTGCTAGCCAGCAGCCTTCCTTGGAAGCGCTTTCACAGGCGCAGCAACACTGGGGCTTTGCGCTTCTCTAGCCACCAAACGCCACGGTCATTCTCTTTCCGTCTCGTAGACACGAGCTGAGAAATTGCAAATGTCCAGCAATTGCTCAGAGATGAAAAGTGCCAGCACTGAAAGCTGTTGCTAGCCAGCCCCCTTCCTTGGAAGTGCTTTTGTAGCCCTAAGAACACTGGGGCTTTGCGCTTCTCTAGCCACCTAATCTTCTGCTCTTCCTCTCGTGCACTCTAAAGAGAGCTCAGGTGAGAAATTGCAAACGTCGAGCAATTGCTCAGAGATGAAAAGTGCCAGCACTGAAAGCTCTTGCTAGCCAGCACCCTTCCTTGGAAGCGCTTTCACAGGCGCAGCAACACTGGGGCTTTGCGCTTCTCTAGCCACCAAACGTCACGGTCATTCTCTTTCCGTCTCGTAGACACGAGCTGAGAAATTGCAAATGTCGAGCAATTGCTCAGAGATGAAAAGTGCCAGCACTGAAAGCTCTTGCTAGCCAGCACCCTTCCTTGGAAGCGCTTTTGTAGGCCTAAGAACACTGGGGCTCTGGGCTTCTCTAGCCACCTAATCTTCTGCTCATCCTCTCGCGCACTCTAAAGAGAGCTCAGGTGAGAAATTGCAAACGTCCAGCAATTGCTCAGAGATGAAAAGTGCCAGCACTGAAAGCTCTTGCTAGCCAGCAGCCTTCCTTGGAAGCGCTTTCACAGGCGCAGCAACACTGGGGCTTTGCGCTTCTCTACCCACCAAACGTCACGGTCCTTCTCTTTCCGTCTCGTAGACACGAGTTGAGAAATTGCAAACGTCGAGCAATTGCTCAGAGATGAAAAGTGCCAGCACTGAAAGCTGTTGCTAGCCAGCACCCTTCCTTGGAAGCGCTTTTGTAGGCCTAAGAACAGTGGGGCTCTGGGCTTCTCTAGCCACCTAATCTTCTGCTCATCCTCTCTCGCGCACTCTAAAGGGTGCTCAGGTGAGAAATTACAAACGTCGAGCAATTGCTCAGAGATGAAAAGTGCCAGCACTGAAAGCTGTTGCTAGCCAGCACCCTTCCTTGGAAGCGCTTTCACAGGCGCAGCAACAATGGGGCTTTGCGCTTCTCTAGCCACCAAACGTCACGGTCATTCTCTTTCCGTCTCGTAGACACGAGCTGAGAAATTGCAAACGTCCAGCAATTGCTCAGAGATGAAAAGTGCCAGCACTGAAAGCTGTTGCTAGCCAGCAGCCTTCCTTGGAAGCGCTTTTGTAGGCCTAAGAACAGTGGGGCTCTGGGCTTCTCTAGCCACCTAATCTTCTGCTCATCCTCTCGCGCACTCTAAAGAGAGCTCAGGTGAGAAATTGCAAACGTCCAGCAATTGCTCAGAGATGAAAAGTGCCAGCACTGAAAGCTGTTGCTAGCCAGCCCCCTTCCTTGGAAGCGCTTTCACAGGCGCAGCAACACTGGGGCTTTGCGCTTCTCTAGCCACCAAACGTCACGGTCATTCTCTTTCCGTCTCGTAGACACGAGCTGAGAAATTGCAAACGTCGAGCAATTGCTCAGAGATGAAAAGTGCCAGCACTGAAAGCTCTTGCTAGCCAGCAGCCTTCCTTGGAAGCGCTTTCACAGGCGCAGCAACACTGGGGCTTTGCGCTTCTCTACCCACCAAACGTCACGGTCATTCTCTTTCCGTCTCGTAGACACGAGCTGAGAGATTGCAAACGTCGAGCAATTGCTCAGAGATGAAAAGTGCCAGCACTGAAAGCTGTTGCTAGCCAGCCCCCTTCCTTGGAAGCGCTTTTGTAGGCCTAAGAACACTGGGGCTTTGCGCTTCTCTAGCCACCTAATCTTCTGCTCATCCTCTCTCGCGCACTCTAAAGAGAGCTCAGGTGAGAAATTGCAAACGTCGAGCAATTGCTCAGAGATGAAAAGTGCCAGCACTGAAAGCTGTTGCTAGCCAGCACCCTTCCTTGGAAGCGCTTTCACAGGAGCAGCAACACTGGGGCTTTGCGCTTCTCTAGCCACCAAACGTCACGGTCATTCTCTTTCCGTCTCGTAGACACGAGCTGAGAAATTGCAAACGTCCAGCAATTGCTCAGAGATGAAAAGTGCCAGCACTGAAAGCTGTTGCTAGCCAGCCCCCTTCCTTGGAAGCGCTTTTGTAGGCCTAAGAACAGTGGGGCTCTGGGCTTCTCTAGCCACCTAATCTTGTGCTTATCCTCTCGCGCACTTCAAAGAAGAGCTCAGGTGAGAAATTGCAAACGTCGAGCAATTGCTCAGAGATGAAAAGTGCCAGCACTGAAAGCTGTTGCTAGCCAGCACCCTTCCTTGGAAGCGCTTTCACAGGCGCAGCAACACTGGGGCTTTGCGCTTCTCTAGCCACCAAACGCCACGGTCATTCTCTTTCCGTCTCGTAGACACGAGCTGAGAAATTGCAAATGTCCAGCAATTGCTCAGAGATGAAAAGTGCCAGCACTGAAAGCTGTTGCTAGCCAGCCCCCTTCCTTGGAAGTGCTTTTGTAGCCCTAAGAACACTGGGGCTTTGCGCTTCTCTAGCCACCTAATCTTCTGCTCATTCTCTCACGCACTCTAAAGAGAGCTCAGGTGAGAAATTGCAAACGTCGAGCAATTGCTCAGAGATGAAAAGTGCCAGCACTGAAAGCTCTTGCTAGCCAGCACCCTTCCTTGGAAGCGCTTTCACAGGCGCAGCAACACTGCGGCTTTGCGCTTCTCTACCCACCAAACGTCACGGTCATTCTCTTTCCGTCTCGTAGACACGAGCTGAGAAATTGCAAATGTCGAGCAATTGCTCAGAGATGAAAAGTGCCAGCACTGAAAGCTGTTGCTAGCCAGCACCCTTCCTTGGAAGCGCTTTTGTAGGCCTAAGAAGACTGCGGCTCTGGGCTTCTCTAGCCACCTAATCTTCTGCTCATCCTCTCGCGCACTCTAAAGAGAGCTCAGGTGAGAAATTGCAAACGTCCAGCAATTGCTCAGAGATGAAAAGTGCCAGCACTGAAAGCTCTTGCTAGCCAGCACCCTTCCTTGGAAGCGCTTTCACAGGTGCAGCAACACTGGGGCTTTGCGCTTCTCTAGCCACCAAACGTCACGGTCCTTCTCTTTCCGTCTCGTAGACACGAGTTGAGAAATTGCAAACGTCGAGCAATTGCTCAGAGATGAAAAGTGCCAGCACTGAAAGCTGTTGCTAGCCAGCAGCCTTCCTTGGAAGCGCTTTTGTAGGCCTAAGAACAGTGGGGCTCTGGGCTTCTCTAGCCACCTAATCTTCTGCTCATCCTCTCTCGCGCACTCTAAAGGGTGCTCAGGTGAGAAATTACAAACGTCGAGCAATTGCTCAGAGATGAAAAGTGCCAGCACTGAAAGCTGTTGCTAGCCAGCACCCTTCCTTGGAAGCGCTTTCACAGGCGCAGCAACACTGGGGCTTTGCGCTTCTCTAGCCACCAAACGTCACGGTCATTCTCTTTCCGTCTCGTAGACACGAGCTGAGAAATTGCAAACGTCCAGCAATTGCTCAGAGATGAAAAGTGCCAGCACTGAAAGCTGTTGCTAGCCAGCAGCCTTCCTTGGAAGCGCTTTTGTAGGCCTAAGAACAGTGGGGCTCTGGGCTTCTCTAGCCACCTAATCTTCTGCTCATCCTCTCGCGCACTCTAAAGAGAGCTCAGGTTAGAAATTGCAAACGTCCAGCAATTGCTCAGAGATGAAAAGTGCCAGCACTGAAAGCTGTTGCTAGCCAGCCCCCTTCCTTGGAAGCGCTTTCACAGGCGCAGCAACACTGGGGCTTTGCGCTTCTCTAGCCACCAAACGTCACGGTCATTCTCTTTCCGTCTCGTAGACACGAGCTGAGAAATTGCAAACGTCGAGCAATTGCTCAGAGATGAAAAGTGCCAGCACTGAAAGCTGTTGCTAGCCAGCAGCCTTCCTTGGAAGCGCTTTTGTAGGCCTAAGAACACTGGGGCTCTGGGCTTCTCTAGCCACCGAATCTTCTGCTCATCCTCTCGCGCACTCTAAAGAGAGCTCAGGTGAGAAATTGCAAACGTCGAGCAATTGCTCAGAGATGAAAAGTGCCAGCACTGAAAGCTGTTGCTAGCCAGCCCCCTTCCTTGGAAGCGCTTTCGCAGGCGCAGCAACACTGGGGCTTTGCGCTTCTCTAGCCACCAAACGTCACGGTCATTCTCTTTCCGTCTCGTAGACACGAGTTGAGAAATTGCAAACGTCGAGCAATTGCTCAGAGATGAAAAGTGCCAGCACTGAAAGCTGTTGCTAGCCAGCACCCTTCCTTGGAAGCGCTTTCACAGGCGCAGCAACACTGGGGCTTTGCGCTTCTCTACCCACCAAACGTCACGGTCATTCTCTTTCCGTCTCGTAGACACGAGCTGAGAAATTGCAAACGTCGAGCAATTGCTCAGAGATGAAAAGTGCCAGCACTGAAAGCTGTTGCTAGCCAGCCCCCTTCCTTGGAAGCGCTTTTGTAGGCCTAAGAACAGTGGGGCTCTGGGCTTCTCTAGCCACCTAATCTTCTGCTCATCCTCTCTCGCGCACTCTAAAGGGTGCTCAGGTGAGAAATTACAAACGTCGAGCAATTGCTCAGAGATGAAAAGTGCCAGCACTGAAAGCTGTTGCTAGCCAGCACCCTTCCTTGGAAGCGCTTTCACAGGCGCAGCAACACTGGGGCTTTGCGCTTCTCTAGCCACCAAACGTCACGGTCATTCTCTTTCCGTCTCGTAGACACGAGCTGAGAAATTGCAAATGTCCAGCAATTGCTCAGAGATGAAAAGTGCCAGCACTGAAAGCTGTTGCTAGCCAGCCCCCTTCCTTGGAAGTGCTTTTGTAGCCCTAAGAACACTGGGGCTTTGCGATTCTCTAGCCACCTAATCTTGTGCTCATCCTCTCGCACACTCTAAAGAGAGCTCAGGTGAGAAATTGCAAACGTCCAGCAATTGCTCAGAGATGAAAAGTGCCAGCACTGAAAGCTGTTGCTAGCCAGCACCCTTCCTTGGAAGCGCTTTCACAGGCGCAGCAACACTGGGGCTTTGCGCTTCTCTACCCACCAAACGTCACGGTCATTCTCTTTCCGTCTCGGAGACACGAGCTGAGAAATTGCAAACGTCGAGCAATTGCTCAGAGATGAAAAGTGCCAGCACTGAAAGCTGTTGCTAGCCAGCACCCTTCCTTGGAAGCGCTTTCACAGGTGCAGTAACACTGGGGCTTTGCGCTTCTCTAGCCACCAAACGTCACAGTCATTCTCTTTTCGTCTCCTAGACACGAGCTGAGAAATTGCAAACGTCGAGCAATTGCTCAGAGATGAAAAGTGCCAGCACTGAAAGCTGTTGCTAGCCAGCACCCTTCCTTGGAAGCGCTTTTATAGGCCTAAGAACACTGGGGCTTTGCGATTCTCTAGCCACCTAATCTTCTGCTCATCCTCTCGCGCACTCTAAAGGGTGCTCAGGTGAGAAATTACAAACGTCGAGCAATTGCTCAGAGATGAAAAGTGCCAGCACTGAAAGCTCTTGCTAGCCAGCACCCTTCCTTGGAAGCGCTTTCACAGGCGCAGCAACACTGGGGCTTTGCGCTTCTCTAGCCACCAAACGTCACGGTCATTCTCTTTCCGTCTCGTAGACACGAGCTGAGAAATTGCAAACGTCGAGCAATTGCTCAGAGATGAAAAGTGCCAGCACTGAAAGCTCTTGCTAGCCAGCCCCCTTCCTTGGAAGCGCTTTTGTAGGCCTAAGAACACTGGGGCTTTGCGCTTCTCTAGCCACCTAATCTTCTGCTCATTCTCTCGCGCACTCTAAAGGGTGCTCAGGTGAGAAATTGCAAACGTCGAGCAATTGCTCAGAGATGAAAAGTGCCAGCACTGAAAGCTGTTGCTAGCCAGCACCCTTCCTTGGAAGCGCTTTCGCAGGCGCAGCAACACTGGGGCTTTGCGCTTCTCTAGCCACCTAATTTTCTGCTCATTCTCTCGCGCACTCTAAAGGGTGCTCAGGTGAGAAATTACAAACGTCGAGCAATTGCTCAGAGATGAAAAGTGCCAGCACTGAAAGCTGTTGCTAGCCAGCACCCTTCCTTGGAAGCGCTTTTGTAGGCCTAAGAACAGTGGGGCTCTGGGCTTCTCTAGCCACCTAATCTTGTGCTCATCCTCTCGCGCACTCTAAAGAGAGCTCAGGTGAGAAATTGCAAACGTCGAGCAATTGCTCAGAGATGAAAAGTGCCAGCACTGAAAGCTCTTGCTAGCCAGCACCCTTCCTTGGAAGCGCTTTCACAGGTGCAGCAACACTGGGGCTTTGCGCTTCTCTACCCACCAAACGTCACGGTCATTCTCTTTCCGTCTCGTAGACACGAGCTGAGAAATTGCAAACATCGAGCAATTGCTCAGAGATGAAAAGTGCCAGCACTGAAAGCTGTTGCTAGCCAGCACCCTTCCTTGGAAGCGCTTTTGTAGCCCTAAGAACACTGGGGCTTTGCGCTTCTCTAGCCACCTCATCTTCTGCTCATTCTCTCGCGCACTCTAAAGGGTGCTCAGGTGAGAAATTACAAACGTCGAGCAATTGCTCAGAGATGAAAAGTGCCAGCACTGAAAGCTGTTGCTAGCCAGCACCCTTCCTTGGAAGCGCTTTCACAGGCGCAGCAACAATGGGGCTTTGCGCTTCTCTACCCACCAAACGTCACGGTCATTCTCTTTCCGTCTCGTAGACACGAGCTGAGAGATTGCAAACGTCGAGCAATTGCTCAGAGATGAAAAGTGCCAGCACTGAAAGCTGTTGCTAGCCAGCCGCCTTCCTTGGAAGCGCTTTTGTAGGCCTAAGAACACTGGGGCTTTGCGCTTCTCTAGCCACCTAATCTTCTGCTCATCCTCTCTCGCGCACTCTAAAGAGAGCTCAGGTGAGAAATTGCAAACGTCGAGCAATTGCTCAGAGATGAAAAGTGCCAGCACTGAAAGCTGTTGCTAGCCAGCACCCTTCCTTGGAAGCGCTTTCACAGGAGCAGCAACACTGGGGCTTTGCGCTTCTCTAGCCACCAAACGTCACGGTCATTCTCTTTCCGTCTCGTAGACACGAGCTGAGAAATTGCAAACGTCGAGCAATTGCTCAGAGATGAAAAGTGCCAGCACTGAAAGCTGTTGCTAGCCAGCCCCCTTCCTTGGAAGCGCTTTTGTAGGCCTAAGAACACTGGGGCTTTGTGCTTCTCTAGCCACCTAATCTTGTGCTTATCCTCTCGCGCACTTCAAAGAAGAGCTCAGGTGAGAAATTGCAAACGTCGAGCAATTGCTCAGAGATGAAAAGTGCCAGCACTGAAAGCTGTTGCTAGCCAGCACCCTTCCTTGGAAGCGCTTTCACAGGAGCAGCAACACTGGGGCTTTGCGCTTCTCTAGCCACCAAACGTCACGGTCATTCTCTTTCCGTCTCGTAGACACGAGCTGAGAAATTGCAAACGTCCAGCAATTGCTCAGAGATGAAAAGTGCCAGCACTGAAAGCTGTTGCTAGCCAGCCCCCTTCCTTGGAAGCGCTTTTGTAGGCCTAAGAACAGTGGGGCTCTGGGCTTCTCTAGCCACCTAATCTTGTGCTTATCCTCTCGCGCACTTCAAAGAAGAGCTCAGGTGAGAAATTGCAAACGTCGAGCAATTGCTCAGAGATGAAAAGTGCCAGCACTGAAAGCTGTTGCTAGCCAGCACCCTTCCTTGGAAGCGCTTTTGTAGGCCTAAGAACACTGGGGCTTTGCGCTTCTCTAGCCACCTAATCTTCTGCTCATCCTCTCGCGCACTCTAAAGGGTGCTCAGGTGAGAAATTGCAAACGTCGAGCAATTGCTCAGAGATGAAAAGTGCCAGCACTGAAAGCTGTTGCTAGCCAGCACCCTTCCTTGGAAGCGCTTTCGCAGGCGCAGCAACACTGGGGCTTTGCGCTTCTCTAGCCACCAAACGTCACGGTCCTTCTCTTTCCGTCTCGTAGACACGAGTTGAGAAATTGCAAACGTCGAGCAATTGCTCAGAGATGAAAAGTGCCAGCACTGAAAGCTCTTGCTAGCCAGCACCCTTCCTTGGAAGCGCTTTCACAGGCGCAGCAACACAGGGCTTTGCGCTTCTCTAGCCACCAAATATCACGGTCACTATCTCTCCGTCTCGTAGACACGAGCTGAGAAATTGCAAATGTCGAGCAATTGCTCAGAGATGAAAAGTGCCAGCACTGAAAGCTGTTGCTAGCCAGCACCCTTCCTTGGAAGCGCTTTTGTAGGCCTAAGAACACTGGGGCTTTGCGCTTCTCTAGCCACTTAATCTTCTGCTCATCCTCTCGCGCACTCTAAAGAGAGCTCAGGTGAGAAATTGCAAATGTCCAGCAATTGCTCAGAGATGAAAAGTGCCAGCACTGAAAGCTGTTGCTAGCCAGCCCCCTTCCTTGGAAGCGCTTTCACAGGCGCAGCAACACTGGGGCTTTGCGCTTCTCTAGCCACCAAACGTCACGGTCATTCTCTTCCTGTCTCTTAGACACGAGCTGAGAAATTGCAAACATCGAGCAATTGCTCAGAGATGAAAAGTGCCAGCACTGAAAGCTGTTGCTAGCCAGCACCGTTCCTTGGAAGCGCTTTTGTAGGCCTAAGAAGACTGGGGCTCTGGGCTTCTCTAGCCACCTAATCTTCTGCTCATCCTCTCGCGCACTCTAAAGAGAGCTCAGGTGAGAAATTGCAAACGTCGAGCAATTGCTCAGAGATGAAAAGTGCCAGCACTGAAAGCTGTTGCTAGCCAGCACCCTTCCTTGGAAGCGCTTTCACAGGAGCAGCAACACTGGGGCTTTGCGCTTCTCTACCCACCAAACGTCACGGTCATTCTCTTTCCGTCTCTTAGACATGAGCTGAGAGATTGCAAACGTCGAGCAATTGCTCAGAGATGAAAAGTGCCAGCACTGAAAGCTGTTGCTAGCCAGCACCCTTCCTTGGAAGCGCTTTTGTAGGCCTAAGAACACTGGGGCTTTGTGCTTCTCTAGCCACCTCATCTTCTGCTCATTCTCTCGCGCACTCTAAAGGGTGCTCAGGTGAGAAATTACAAACGTCGAGCAATTGCTCAGAGATGAAAAGTGCCAGCACTGAAAGCTGTTGCTAGCCAGCAGCCTTCCTTGGAAGCGCTTTCACAGGCGCAGCAACACTGGGGCTTTGCGCTTCTCTAGCCACCAAACGTCACGGTCATTCTCTTTCCGTCTCGTAGACACGAGCTGAGAAATTGCAAAAGTCAAGCAATTGCTCAGAGATGAAAAGTGCCAGCACTGAAAGCTGTTGCTAGCCAGCAGCCTTCCTTGGAAGCGCTTTTGTAGGCCTAAGAACACTGGGGCTTTGCGCTTCTCTAGCCACCTAATCTTCTGCTCATCCTCTCGCGCACTCTAAAGAGAGCTCAGGTGAGAAATTGCAAACGTCGAGCAATTGCTCAGAGATGAAAAGTGCCAGCACTGAAAGCTCTTGCTAGCCAGCACCCTTCCTTGGAAGCGCTTTCACAGGCGCAGCAACACTGGGGCTTTGCGCTTCTCTACCCACCAAACGTCACGGTCATTCTCTTTCCGTCTCGTAGACACGAGCTGAGAAATTGCAAACATCGAGCAATTGCTCAGAGATGAAAAGTGCCAGCACTGAAAGCTGTTGCTAGCCAGCACCCTTCCTTGGAAGCGCTTTTGTAGGCCTAAGAACACTGGGGCTTTGCGCTTCTCTAGCCACCTCATCTTCTGCTCATTCTCTCGCGCACTCTAAAGGGTGCTCAGGTGAGAAATTACAAACGTCGAGCAATTGCTCAGAGATGAAAAGTGCCAGCACTGAAAGCTGTTGCTAGCCAGCAGCCTTCCTTGGAAGCGCTTTCACAGGCGCAGCAACACTGGGGCTTTGCGCTTCTCTACCCACCAAACGTCACGGTCATTCTCTTTCCGTCTCGTAGACACGAGCTGAGAGATTGCAAACGTCGAGCAATTGCTCAGAGATGAAAAGTGCCAGCACTGAAAGCTGTTGCTAGCCAGCACCCTTCCTTGGAAGCGCTTTTGTAGCCCTAAGAACACTGGGGCTTTGCGCTTCTCTAGCCACCTAATCTTCTGCTCATCCTCTCTCGCGCACTCTAAAGAGAGCTCAGGTGAGAAATTGCAAACGTCGAGCAATTGCTCAGAGATGAAAAGTGCCAGCACTGAAAGCTGTTGCTAGCCAGCACCCTTCCTTGGAAGCGCTTTCACAGGCACAGCAACACTGGGGCTTTGCGCTTCTCTACCCACCAAACGTCACGGTCATTCTCTTTCCGTCTCGTAGACACGAGCTGAGAAATTGCAAATGTCCAGCAATTGCTCAGAGATGAAAAGTGCCAGCACTGAAAGCTGTTGCTAGCCAGCCCCCTTCCTTGGAAGTGCTTTTGTAGGCCTAAGAACACTGGGGCTTTGCGCTTCTCTAGCCACCTAATCTTCTGCTCATCCTCTCGCGCACTCTAAAGAGAGCTCAGGTGAGAAATTGCAAACGTCGAGCAATTGCTCAGCGATGAAAAGTGCCAGCACTGAAAGCTCTTGCTAGCCAGCCCCCTTCCTTGGAAGCGCTTTCACAGGCGCAGCAACACTGGGGCTTTGCGCTTCTCTAGCCACCAAACGTCACGGTCATTCTCTTTCCGTCTCGTAGACACGAGTTGAGAAATTGCAAACGTCGAGCAATTGCTCAGAGATGAAAAGTGCCAGCACTGAAAGCTCTTGCTAGCCAGCACCCTTCCTTGGAAGCGCTTTTGTAGGCCTAAGAACACTGGGGCTTTGCGCTTCTCTAGCCACCTAATCTTCTGCTCATCCTCTTGCGCACTCTAAAGAGAGCTCAGGTGAGAAATTGCAAACGTCGAGCAATTGCTCAGAGATGAAAAGTGCCAGCACTGAAAGCTGTTGCTAGCCAGCACCCTTCCTTGGAAGTGCTTTCACAGGCGCAGCAACACTGGGGCTTTGCGCTTCTCTAGCCACCAAACATCACTGTCATTCTCTTTCCGTCTCGTAGACACGAGCTGAAAAATTGCAAACATCGAGCAATTGCTCAGAGATGAAAAGTGCCAGCACTGAAAGCTGTTGCTAGCCAGCCCCCTTCCTTGGAAGCGCTTTTGTAGGCCTAAGAACAGTGGGGCTCTGGGCTTCTCTAGCCACCTAATCTTCTGCTCATCCTCTCGCGCACTCTAAAGGGTGCTCAGGTGAGAAATTACAAACGTCGAGCAATTGCTCAGAGATGAAAAGTGCCAGCACTGAAAGCTGTTGCTAGCCAGCACCCTTCCTTGGAAGCGCTTTCACAGGCGCAGCAACAATGGGGCTTTGCGCTTCTCTACCCACCAAACGTCACGGTCATTCTCTTTCCGTCTCGTAGACACGAGCTGAGAGATTGCAAACGTCAAGCAATTGCTCAGAGATGAAAAGTGCCAGCACTGAAAGCTGTTGCTAGCCAGCCGCCTTCCTTGGAAGCGCTTTTGTAGGCCTAAGAACACTGGGGCTTTGCGCTTCTCTAGCCACCTAATCTTCTGCTCATCCTCTCTCGCGCACTCTAAAGAGAGCTCAGGTGAGAAATTGCAAACGTCGAGCAATTGCTCAGAGATGAAAAGTGCCAGCACTGAAAGCTGTTGCTAGCCAGCACCCTTCCTTGGAAGCGCTTTCACAGGAGCAGCAACACTGGGGCTTTGCGCTTCTCTAGCCACCAAACGTCACGGTCATTCTCTTTCCGTCTCGTAGACACGAGCTGAGAAATTGCAAACGTCGAGCAATTGCTCAGAGATGAAAAGTGCCAGCACTGAAAGCTGTTGCTAGCCAGCCCCCTTCCTTGGAAGCGCTTTTGTAGGCCTAAGAACACTGGGGCTTTGTGCTTCTCTAGCCACCTAATCTTGTGCTTATCCTCTCGCGCACTTCAAAGAAGAGCTCAGGTGAGAAATTGCAAACGTCGAGCAATTGCTCAGAGATGAAAAGTGCCAGCACTGAAAGCTGTTGCTAGCCAGCACCCTTCCTTGGAAGCGCTTTCACAGGAGCAGCAACACTGGGGCTTTGCGCTTCTCTAGCCACCAAACGTCACGGTCATTCTCTTTCCGTCTCGTAGACACGAGCTGAGAAATTGCAAACGTCCAGCAATTGCTCAGAGATGAAAAGTGCCAGCACTGAAAGCTGTTGCTAGCCAGCCCCCTTCCTTGGAAGCGCTTTTGTAGGCCTAAGAACAGTGGGGCTCTGGGCTTCTCTAGCCACCTAATCTTGTGCTTATCCTCTCGCGCACTTCAAAGAAGAGCTCAGGTGAGAAATTGCAAACGTCGAGCAATTGCTCAGAGATGAAAAGTGCCAGCACTGAAAGCTGTTGCTAGCCAGCACCCTTCCTTGGAAGCGCTTTCACAGGCGCAGCAACACTGGGGCTTTGCGCTTCTCTAGCCACCAAACGTCACGGTCATTCTCTTTCCGTCTCGTAGACACGAGCTGAGAAATTGCAAACGTCCAGCAATTGCTCAGAGATGAAAAGTGCCAGCACTGAAAGCTGTTGCTAGCCAGCAGCCTTCCTTGGAAGCGCTTTTGTAGGCCTAAGAAGACTGGGGCTCTGGGCTTCTCTAGCCACCTAATCTTCTGCTCATCCTCTCGCGCACTCTAAAGAGAGCTCAGGTGAGAAATTGCAAACGTCCAGCAATTGCTCAGAGATGAAAAGTGCCAGCACTGAAAGCTCTTGCAAGCCAGCACCCTTCCTTGGAAGCGCTTTCACAGGCGCAGCAACACTGGGGCTTTGCGCTTCTCTAGCCACCAAACGTCACGGTCCTTCTCTTTCCGTCTCGTAGACACGAGCTGAAAAATTGCAAACGTCCAGCAATTGCTCAGAGATGAAAAGTGCCAGCACTGAAAGCTGTTGCTAGCCAGCACCCTTCCTTGGAAGCGCTTTTGTAGGCCTAAGAACACTGGGGCTTTGCGCTTCTCTAGCCACCTAATCTTCTGCTCATCCTCTCGCGCACTCTAAAGGGTGCTCAGGTGAGAAATTGCAAACGTCGAGCAATTGCTCAGAGATGAAAAGTGCCAGCACTGAAAGCTGTTGCTAGCCAGCACCCTTCCTTGGAAGCGCTTTCGCAGGCGCAGCAACACTGGGGCTTTGCGCTTCTCTAGCCACCAAACGTCACGGTCCTTCTCTTTCCGTCTCGTAGACACGAGTTGAGAAATTGCAAACGTCGAGCAATTGCTCAGAGATGAAAAGTGCCAGCACTGAAAGCTCTTGCTAGCCAGCACCCTTCCTTGGAAGCGCTTTCACAGGCGCAGCAACACAGGGCTTTGCGCTTCTCTAGCCACCAAATATCACGGTCACTATCTCTCCGTCTCGTAGACACGAGCTGAGAAATTGCAAATGTCGAGCAATTGCTCAGAGATGAAAAGTGCCAGCACTGAAAGCTGTTGCTAGCCAGCACCCTTCCTTGGAAGCGCTTTTGTAGGCCTAAGAACACTGGGGCTTTGCGCTTCTCTAGCCACTTAATCTTCTGCTCATCCTCTCGCGCACTCTAAAGAGAGCTCAGGTGAGAAATTGCAAATGTCCAGCAATTGCTCAGAGATGAAAAGTGCCAGCACTGAAAGCTGTTGCTAGCCAGCCCCCTTCCTTGGAAGCGCTTTCACAGGCGCAGCAACACTGGGGCTTTGCGCTTCTCTAGCCACCAAACGTCACGGTCATTCTCTTCCTGTCTCTTAGACACGAGCTGAGAAATTGCAAACATCGAGCAATTGCTCAGAGATGAAAAGTGCCAGCACTGAAAGCTGTTGCTAGCCAGCACCGTTCCTTGGAAGCGCTTTTGTAGGCCTAAGAAGACTGGGGCTCTGGGCTTCTCTAGCCACCTAATCTTCTGCTCATCCTCTCGCGCACTCTAAAGAGAGCTCAGGTGAGAAATTGCAAACGTCGAGCAATTGCTCAGAGATGAAAAGTGCCAGCACTGAAAGCTGTTGCTAGCCAGCACCCTTCCTTGGAAGCGCTTTCACAGGCGCAGCAACACTGGGGCTTTGCGCTTCTCTACCCACCAAACGTCACGGTCATTCTCTTTCCGTCTCTTAGACACGAGCTGAGAGATTGCAAACGTCGAGCAATTGCTCAGAGATGAAAAGTGCCAGCACTGAAAGCTGTTGCTAGCCAGCACCCTTCCTTGGAAGCGCTTTTGTAGGCCTAAGAACACTGGGGCTTTGTGCTTCTCTAGCCACCTCATCTTCTGCTCATTCTCTCGCGCACTCTAAAGGGTGCTCAGGTGAGAAATTACAAACGTCGAGCAATTGCTCAGAGATGAAAAGTGCCAGCACTGAAAGCTGTTGCTAGCCAGCAGCCTTCCTTGGAAGCGCTTTCACAGGCGCAGCAACACTGGGGCTTTGCGCTTCTCTAGCCACCAAACGTCACGGTCATTCTCTTTCCGTCTCGTAGACACGAGCTGAGAAATTGCAAAAGTCGAGCAATTGCTCAGAGATGAAAAGTGCCAGCACTGAAAGCTGTTGCTAGCCAGCAGCCTTCCTTGGAAGCGCTTTTGTAGGCCTAAGAACACTGGGGCTTTGCGCTTCTCTAGCCACCTAATCTTCTGCTCATCCTCTCGCGCACTCTAAAGAGAGCTCAGGTGAGAAATTGCAAACGTCGAGCAATTGCTCAGAGATGAAAAGTGCCAGCACTGAAAGCTCTTGCTACCCAGCACCCTTCCTTGGAAGCGCTTTTGTAGGCCTAAGAACAGTGGGGCTCTGGGCTTCTCTAGCCACCTAATCTTCTGCTCATCCTCTCGCGCACTCTAAAGAGAGCTCAGGTGAGAAATTGCAAACGTCGAGCAATTGCTCAGAGATGAAAAGTGCCAGCACTGAAAGCTCTTGCTAGCCAGCACCCTTCCTTGGAAGCGCTTTCACAGGCGCAGCAACACTGGGGCTTTGCGCTTCTCTACCCACCAAACGTCACGGTCATTCTCTTTCCGTCTCGTAGACACGAGCTGAGAAATTGCAAACATCGAGCAATTGCTCAGAGATGAAAAGTGCCAGCACTGAAAGCTGTTGCTAGCCAGCACCCTTCCTTGGAAGCGCTTTTGTAGGCCTAAGAACACTGGGGCTTTGCGCTTCTCTAGCCACCTCATCTTCTGCTCATTCTCTCGCGCACTCTAAAGGGTGCTCAGGTGAGAAATTACAAACGTCGAGCAATTGCTCAGAGATGAAAAGTGCCAGCACTGAAAGCTGTTGCTAGCCAGCAGCCTTCCTTGGAAGCGCTTTCACAGGCGCAGCAACACTGGGGCTTTGCGCTTCTCTACCCACCAAACGTCACGGTCATTCTCTTTCCGTCTCGTAGACACGAGCTGAGAGATTGCAAACGTCGAGCAATTGCTCAGAGATGAAAAGTGCCAGCACTGAAAGCTGTTGCTAGCCAGCACCCTTCCTTGGAAGCGCTTTTGTAGCCCTAAGAACACTGGGGCTTTGCGCTTCTCTAGCCACCTAATCTTCTGCTCATCCTCTCTCGCGCACTCTAAAGAGAGCTCAGGTGAGAAATTGCAAACGTCGAGCAATTGCTCAGAGATGAAAAGTGCCAGCACTGAAAGCTGTTGCTAGCCAGCACCCTTCCTTGGAAGCGCTTTCACAGGCGCAGCAACACTGGGGCTTTGCGCTTCTCTAGCCACCAAACGTCACGGTCATTCTCTTTCCGTCTCGTAGACACGAGCTGAGAAATTGCAAATGTCCAGCAATTGCTCAGAGATGAAAAGTGCCAGCACTGAAAGCTGTTGCTAGCCAGCCCCCTTCCTTGGAAGTGCTTTTGTAGGCCTAAGAACACTGGGGCTTTGCGCTTCTCTAGCCACCTAATCTTCTGCTCATCCTCTCGCGCACTCTAAAGAGAGCTCAGGTGAGAAATTGCAAACGTCGAGCAATTGCTCAGCGATGAAAAGTGCCAGCACTGAAAGCTCTTGCTAGCCAGCCCCCTTCCTTGGAAGCGCTTTCACAGGCGCAGCAACACTGGGGCTTTGCGCTTCTCTAGCCACCAAACGTCACGGTCATTCTCTTTCCGTCTCGTAGACACGAGTTGAGAAATTGCAAACGTCGAGCAATTGCTCAGAGATGAAAAGTGCCAGCACTGAAAGCTCTTGCTAGCCAGCACCCTTCCTTGGAAGCGCTTTTGTAGGCCTAAGAACACTGGGGCTTTGCGCTTCTCTAGCCACCTAATCTTCTGCTCATCCTCTTGCGCACTCTAAAGAGAGCTCAGGTGAGAAATTGCAAACGTCGAGCAATTGCTCAGAGATGAAAAGTGCCAGCACTGAAAGCTGTTGCTAGCCAGCACCCTTCCTTGGAAGTGCTTTCACAGGCGCAGCAACACTGGGGCTTTGCGCTTCTCTACCCACCAAACATCACTGTCATTCTCTTTCCGTCTCGTAGACACGAGCTGAAAAATTGCAAACATCGAGCAATTGCTCAGAGATGAAAAGTGCCAGCACTGAAAGCTGTTGCTAGCCAGCCCCCTTCCTTGGAAGCGCTTTTGTAGGCCTAAGAACAGTGGGGCTCTGGGCTTCTCTAGCCACCTAATCTTCTGCTCATCCTCTCGCGCACTCTAAAGAGAGCTCAGGTGAGAAATTGCAAACGTCGAGCAATTGCTCAGAGATGAAAAGTGCCAGCACTGAAAGCTGTTGCTAGCCAGCACCCTTCCTTGGAAGCGCTTTTGTAGGCCTAAGAACAGTGGGGCTCTGGGCTTCTCTAGCCACCTAATCTTCTGCTCATCCTCTCGCGCACTCTAAAGAGAGCTCAGGTGAGAAATTGCAAATGTCCAGCAATTGCTCAGAGATGAAAAGTGCCAGCACTGAAAGCTCTTGCTACCCAGCACCCTTCCTTGGAAGCGCTTAACACAGGAGCAGCAACACTGGGGCTTTGCGCTTCTCTAGCCACCAAACGTCACGGTCATTCTCTTTCCGTCTCGTAGACACGAGCTGAGAAATTGCAAACGTCGAGCAATTGCTCAGAGATGAAAAGTGCCAGCACTGAAAGCTGTTGCTAGCCAGCACCCTTCCTTGGAAGCGCTTTTGTAGGCCTAAGAAGACTGGGGCTCTGGGCTTCTCTAGCCACCTAATCTTCTGCTCATTCTCTCGCGCACTCTAAAGGGTGCTCAGGTGAGAAATTGCAAACGTCGAGCAATTGCTCAGAGATGAAAAGTGCCAGCACTGAAAGCTGTTGCTAGCCAGCCCCCTTCCTTGGAAGCGCTTTCGCAGGCGCAGCAACACTGGGGCTTTGCGCTTCTCTAGCCACCAAACGTCACGGTCATTCTCTTTCCGTCTCGTAGACACGAGCTGAGAAATTGCAAATGTCCAGCAATTGCTCAGAGATGAAAAGTGCCAGCACTGAAAGCTGTTGCTAGCCAGCACCCTTCCTTGGAAGCGCTTTTGTAGGCCTAAGAACAGTGGGGCTCTGGGCTTCTCTAGCCACCTAATCTTCTGCTCATCCTCTCGCGCACTCTAAAGAGAGCTCAGGTGAGAAATTGCAAACGTCGAGCAATTGCTCAGAGATGAAAAGTGCCAGCACTGAAAGCTGTTGCTAGCCAGCACCCTTCCTTGGAAGCGCTTTTGTAGGCCTAAGAACACTGGGGCTTTGCGCTTCTCTAGCCACCTAATTTTCTGCTCATTCTCTCGCGCACTCTAAAGGGTGCTCAGGTGAGAAATTACAAACGTCGAGCAATTGCTCAGAGATGAAAAGTGCCAGCACTGAAAGCTGTTGCTAGCCAGCACCCTTCCTTGGAAGCGCTTTTGTAGGCCTAAGAACACTGGGGCTTTGCGCTTCTCTAGCCACCTTATCTTCTGCTCATCCTCTCGCGCACTCTAAAGAGAGCTCAGGTGAGAAATTGCAAACGTCGAGCAATTGCTCAGAGATGAAAAGTGCCAGCACTGAAAGCTGTTGCTAGCCAGCACCCTTCCTTGGAAGCGCTTTTGTAGGCCTAAGAACACTGGGGCTTTGCGCTTCTCTAGCCACTTAATCTTCTGCTCATCCTCTCGCGCACTCTAAAGAGAGCTCAGGTGAGAAATTGCAAACGTCGAGCAATTGCTCAGAGATGAAAAGTGCCAGCACTGAAAGCTGTTGCTAGCCAGCCCCCTTCCTTGGAAGCGCTTTCACAGGCGCAGCAACACTGGGGCTTTGCGCTTCTCTAGCCACCAAACGTCACGGTCATTCTCTTCCTGTCTCGTAGACACGAGCTGAGAAATTGCAAACATCGAGCAATTGCTCAGAGATGAAAAGTGCCAGCACTGAAAGCTGTTGCTAGCCAGCAGCCTTCCTTGGAAGCGCTTTTGTAGGCCTAAGAACAGTGGGGCTCTGGGCTTCTCTAGCCACCTAATCTTCTGCTCATCCTCTCGCGCACTCTAAAGAGAGCTCAGGTGAGAAATTGCAAACGTCGAGCAATTGCTCAGAGATCAAAAGTGCCAGCACTGAAAGCTCTTGCTAGCCAGCACCCTTCCTTGGAAGCGCTTTTGTAGGCCTAAGAACAGTGGGGCTCTGGGCTTCTCTAGCCACCTAATCTTCTGCTCATCCTCTCGCGCACTCTAAAGAGAGCTCAGGTGAGAAATTGCAAACGTCGAGCAATTGCTCAGAGATGAAAAGTGCCAGCACTGAAAGCTGTTGCTAGCCAGCACCCTTCCTTGGAAGCGCTTTCACAGGCGCAGCAGCACTGGGGCTTTGCGCTTCTCTAGCCACCAAACGTCACGGTCATTCTCTTTCCGTCTCTTAGACACGAGCTGAGAAATTGCAAACATCGAGCAATTGCTCAGAGATGAAAAGTGCCAGCACTGAAAGCTGTTGCTAGCCAGCACCCTTCCTTGGAAGCGCTTTTGTAGCCCTAAGAACACTGGGGCTTTGCGCTTCTCTAGCCACCTCATCTTCTGCTCATTCTCTCGCGCACTCTAAAGGGTGCTCAGGTGAGAAATTACAAACGTCGAGCAATTGCTCAGAGATGAAAAGTGCCAGCACTGAAAGCTGTTGCTAGCCAGCACCCTTCCTTGGAAGCGCTTTCACAGGCGCAGCAACACTGGGGCTTTGCGCTTCTCTACCCACCAAACGTCACGGTCATTCTCTTTCCGTCTCGTAGACACGAGCTGAGAGATTGCAAACGTCGAGCAATTGCTCAGAGATGAAAAGTGCCAGCACTGAAAGCTGTTGCTAGCCAGCACCCTTCCTTGGAAGCGCTTTTGTAGGCCTAAGAACACTGGGGCTTTGCGCTTCTCTAGCCACCTAATCTTGTGCTCATCCTCTCTCGCGCACTCTAAAGAGAGCTCAGGTGAGAAATTGCAAACGTCGAGCAATTGCTCAGAGATGAAAAGTGCCAGCACTGAAAGCTGTTGCTAGCCAGCACCCTTCCTTGGAAGCGCTTTCACAGGCGCAGCAACACTGGGGCTTTGCGCTTCTCTACCCACCAAACGTCACGGTCATTCTCTTTCCGTCTCGTAGACACGAGCTGAGAAATTGCAAACGTCGAGCAATTGCTCAGAGATGAAAAGTGCCAGCACTGAAAGCTCTTGCTAGCCAGCACCCTTCCTTGGAAGCGCTTTTGTAGGCCTAAGAACACTGGGGCTTTGCGCTTCTCTAGCCACCGAATCTTCTGCTCATCCTCTCGCGCACTCTAAAGAGAGCTCAGGTGAGAAATTGCAAACGTCCAGCAATTGCTCAGAGATGAAAAGTGCCAGCACTGAAAGCTGTTGCTAGCCAGCACCCTTCCTTGGAAGTGCTTTCACAGGCACAGCAACACTGGGGCTTTGCGCTTCTCTACCCACCAAACATCACTGTCATTCTCTTTCCGTCTCGTAGACACGAGCTGAAAAATTGCAAATGTCCAGCAATTGCTCAGAGATGAAAAGTGCCAGCACTGAAAGCTGTTGCTAGCCAGCCCCCTTCCTTGGAAGCGCTTTTGTAGGCCTAAGAACACTGGGGCTCTGGGCTTCTCTAGCCACCTAATCTTCTGCTCATCCTCTCGCGCACTCTAAAGAGAGCTCAGGTGAGAAATTGCAAACGTCGAGCAATTGCTCAGAGATGAAAAGTGCCAGCACTGAAAGCTCTTGCTAGCCAGCACCCTTCCTTGGAAGCGCTTTCACAGGTGCAGCAACACTGGGGCTTTGCGCTTCTCTAGCCACCAAACGTCACGGTCATTCTCTTTCCGTCTCGTAGACACGAGTTGAGAAATTGCAAACGTCGAGCAATTGCTCACAGATGAAAAGTGCCAGCACTGGAAGCTGTTGCTAGCCAGCAGCCTTCCTTGGAAGCGCTTTTGTAGGCCTAAGAAGACTGGGGCTCTGGGCTTCTCTAGCCACCTAATCTTCTGCTCATCCTCTCTCGCGCACTCTAAAGGGTGCTCAGGTGAGAAATTACAAACGTCGAGCAATTGCTCAGAGATGAAAAGTGCCAGCACTGAAAGCTGTTGCTAGCCAGCAGCCTTCCTTGGAAGCGCTTTCACAGGCGCAGCAACAATGGGGCTTTGCGCTTCTCTAGCCACCAAACGTCACGGTCATTCTCTTTCCGTCTCGTAGACACGAGCTGAGAGATTGCAAACGTCGAACAATTGCTCAGAGATGAAAAGTGCCAGCACTGAAAGCTGTTGCTAGCCAGCACCCTTCCTTGGAAGCGCTTTTGTAGGCCTAAGAACAGTGGGGCTCTGGGCTTCTCTAGCCACCTAATCTTCTGCTCATCCTCTCGCGCACTCTAAAGAGAGCTCAGGTGAGAAATTGCAAACGTCGAGCAATTGCTCAGAGATGAAAAGTGCCAGCACTGAAAGCTCTTGCTAGCCAGCACCCTTCCTTGGAAGCGCTTTCACAGGCGCAGCAACACTGGGGCTTTGCGCTTCTCTACCCACCAAACGTCACGGTCATTCTCTTTCCGTCTCGTAGACACGAGCTGAGAAATTGCAAATGTCCAGCAATTGCTCAGAGATGAAAAGTGCCAGCACTGAAAGCTGTTGCTAGCCAGCACCCTTCCTTGGAAGTGCTTTTGTAGGCCTAAGAACACTGGGGCTTTACGCTTCTCTAGCCACGTAATCTTCTGCTCATCCTCTCGCGCACTCTAAAGAGAGCTCAGGTGAGAAATTGCAAACGTCGAGCAATTGCTCAGAGATGAAAAGTGCCAGCACTGAAAGCTGTTGCTAGCCAGCACCCTTCCTTGGAAGCGCTTTTGTAGGCCTAAGAACACTGGGGCTTTGCGCTTCTCTAGCCACCAAACGTCACGGTCCTTCTCTTTCCGTCTCGTAGACACAAGTTGAGAAATTGCAAACGTCGAGCAATTGCTCAGAGATGAAAAGTGCCAGCACTGAAAGCTCTTGCTAGCCAGCACCCTTCCTTGGAAGCGCTTTCACAGGCGCAGCAACACTGGGGCTTTGCGCTTCTCTACCCACCAAACGTCACGGTCATTCTCTTTCCGTCTCGTAGACACGAGCTGAGAAATTGCAAATGTCCAGCAATTGCTCAGAGATGAAAAGTGCCAGCACTGAAAGCTGTTGCTAGCCAGCACCCTTCCTTGGAAGCGCTTTTGTAGGCCTAAGAACAGTGGGGCTCTGGGCTTCTCTAGCCACCTAATCTTCTGCTCATCCTCTCGCGCACTCTAAAGAGAGCTCAGGTGAGAAATTGCAAACGTCGAGCAATTGCTCAGAGATGAAAAGTGCCAGCACTGAAAGCTGTTGCTAGCCAGCACCCTTCCTTGGAAGCGCTTTTGTAGGCCTAAGAACACTGGGGCTTTGCGCTTCTCTAGCCACCTAATCTTCTGCTCATCCTCTCGCGCACTCTAAAGAGAGCTCAGGTGAGAAATTGCAAACGTCGAGCAATTGCTCAGCGATGAAAAGTGCCAGCACTGAAAGCTCTTGCTAGCCAGCCCCCTTCCTTGGAAGCGCTTTCACAGGCGCAGCAACACTGGGGCTTTGCGCTTCTCTAGCCACCAAACGTCACGGTCATTCTCTTTCCGTCTCGTAGACACGAGTTGAGAAATTGCAAACGTCGAGCAATTGCTCAGAGATGAAAAGTGCCAGCACTGAAAGCTGTTGCTAGCCAGCACCCTTCCTTGGAAGCGCTTTCACAGGCACAGCAACACTGGGGCTTTGCGCTTCTCTACCCACCAAACGTCACGGTCCTTCTCTTTCCGTCTCGTAGACACGAGCTGAGAAATTGCAAACGTCGAGCAATTGCTCAGAGATGAAAAGTGCCAGCACTGAAAGCTGTTGCTAGCCAGCCCCCTTCCTTGGAAGCGCTTTTGTAGGCCTAAGAACAGTGGGGCTCTGGGCTTCTCTAGCCACCTAATCTTCTGCTCATCCTCTCTCGCGCACTCTAAAGGGTGCTCAGGTGAGAAATTACAAACGTCGAGCAATTGCTCAGAGATGAAAAGTGCCAGCACTGAAAGCTGTTGCTAGCCAGCACCCTTCCTTGGAAGCGCTTTCACAGGAGCAGCAACACTGGGGCTTTGCGCTTCTCTAGCCACCAAACGTCACGGTCATTCTCTTTCCGTCTCGTAGACACGAGCTGAGAAATTGCAAATGTCCAGCAATTGCTCAGAGATGAAAAGTGCCAGCACTGAAAGCTGTTGCTAGCCAGCCCCCTTCCTTGGAAGTGCTTTTGTAGCCCTAAGAACACTGGGGCTTTGCGATTCTCTAGCCACCTAATCTTGTGCTCATCCTCTCGCACACTCTAAAGAGAGCTCAGGTGAGAAATTGCAAACGTCCAGCAATTGCTCAGAGATGAAAAGTGCCAGCACTGAAAGCTCTTGCTAGCCAGCACCGTTCCTTGGAAGCGCTTTCACAGGCGCAGCAACACTGGGGCTTTGCGCTTCTCTACCCACCAAACGTCACGGTCCTTCTCTTTCCGTCTCGGAGACACGAGCTGAGAAATTGCAAACGTCGAGCAATTGCTCAGAGATGAAAAGTGCCAGCACTGAAAGCTGTTGCTAGCCAGCACCCTTCCTTGGAAGCGCTTTCACAGGTGCAGTAACACTGGGGCTTTGCGCTTCTCTAGCCACCAAACGTCACAGTCATTCTCTTTCCGTCTCGTAGACACGAGCTGAAAAATTGCAAACGTCCAGCAATTGCTCAGAGATGAAAAGTGCCAGCACTGAAAGCTGTTGCTAGCCAGCACCCTTCCTTGGAAGCGCTTTTGTAGGCCTAAGAACACTGGGGCTTTGCGCTTCTCTAGCCACCTAATCTTCTGCTCATCCTCTCGCGCACTCTAAAGGGTGCTCAGGTGAGAAATTGCAAACGTCGAGCAATTGCTCAGAGATGAAAAGTGCCAGCACTGAAAGCTGTTGCTAGCCAGCACCCTTCCTTGGAAGCGCTTTCGCAGGCGCAGCAACACTGGGGCTTTGCGCTTCTCTAGCCACCAAACGTCACGGTCCTTCTCTTTCCGTCTCGTAGACACGAGTTGAGAAATTGCAAACGTCGAGCAATTGCTCAGAGATGAAAAGTGCCAGCACTGAAAGCTCTTGCTAGCCAGCACCCTTCCTTGGAAGCGCTTTCACAGGCGCAGCAACACAGGGCTTTGCGCTTCTCTAGCCACCAAATATCACGGTCACTATCTCTCCGTCTCGTAGACACGAGCTGAGAAATTGCAAATGTCGAGCAATTGCTCAGAGATGAAAAGTGCCAGCACTGAAAGCTGTTGCTAGCCAGCACCCTTCCTTGGAAGCGCTTTTGTAGGCCTAAGAACACTGGGGCTTTGCGCTTCTCTAGCCACTTAATCTTCTGCTCATCCTCTCGCGCACTCTAAAGAGAGCTCAGGTGAGAAATTGCAAATGTCCAGCAATTGCTCAGAGATGAAAAGTGCCAGCACTGAAAGCTGTTGCTAGCCAGCCCCCTTCCTTGGAAGCGCTTTCACAGGCGCAGCAACACTGGGGCTTTGCGCTTCTCTAGCCACCAAACGTCACGGTCATTCTCTTCCTGTCTCTTAGACACGAGCTGAGAAATTGCAAACATCGAGCAATTGCTCAGAGATGAAAAGTGCCAGCACTGAAAGCTGTTGCTAGCCAGCACCGTTCCTTGGAAGCGCTTTTGTAGGCCTAAGAAGACTGGGGCTCTGGGCTTCTCTAGCCACCTAATCTTCTGCTCATCCTCTCGCGCACTCTAAAGAGAGCTCAGGTGAGAAATT